>OV656769.1:16326569-17526569 GCA_927399505.1 Luperina testacea
GAATCATTTAAATATATTTTTGGAGTTCGTTTTAATTAAATCTGTAAATATTTACAATTTCCAAGTTAATTTAAACTGTGTTATGGCTACAGTGTTAATTAAACCTTTAAAGTTTATTTTATGTGCCAATTTAATTATGATGTCCCGTAATAAAATAGATAAGCAATAAAATTTGCACATAGCTAAGAAATTTTACGATTTAACATAATTATTGAAGATTTAAATCTTGTGCAAGAAACTGCAAAACCCACGCGGTAATTAGTTGATAATAATATGTAGGTACCTATATAATGGATTCATAAATGCATGTAGAACATGCAAATGTGAAATAAATGCATTGAAAAAATATTGTGTGCAACCATAAAATTATAACATTCGCATTAAAATTTATAGTAAAAACCTTTCGAGAAACATAAGCCGTAATTGCTTTTCTTAGTGATAGTATAATTATTATTCATTAAAGTAGCGACCGAGTAGTACCTGTATATTAATAACGTGGTAAGTAATTCCTATTGTTTTTTTTGCAATAGGTACTTACATACACTATGGTTTCTCATGCATGGTGTCGGAATTTCAAACTGATGACAAAAGTGTAGCGGTATCTACAACACCACATGCAAAACAGCGCGTCATACTGACGTCACGCAAATCCTGCATTGCGCAAGCAGAGTTTACCGCGCAACTAACATAGATACAACGGCCCGACATGAATCAACGGGCAGTTGCCCGCAAGAGAAAACACCCGTCTGGTCGGAGGATCCTCCCTTTTCTATAGAGTATGAGTGAACTTTACACCCTATTCCTCATACCTCTATAGAACTTTGAGTTACGGAAAATGAATACATCGAAGATTAGTAAGGTTGTCAGAGTCTTAGATTTTTGACGACTGCAATAACGTCATGACAAGACAGATTGACAAGATAGACAGACAAATCTACGAGTAGACTGCGTGAAAAGCAAAGCTTGACGTTGCAGATCGATCAATCTGTGAGAATGGTGGCAACCATCATCATCATCTGCCCAGCCTTTTCCCAACTATGTTGGGGTCGGCTTCCAGTCTAACCGGATGCAGCTGAATACCAGTATTTTACATGAAGCGACTGCCTATCTGATCTCCACAACCAAGTTACTAGCTAATACGATACCTCTTGGTAAGACTGGTTTTCAGACTTTCGGGCTCACCAAATTTCGGGCTCACAAAGATGGTCACCCATACACAGACCAACCGCGGTAAGCGTAGCTTAACCTGATCGATCGACCTGTGCGGCTATTATTATTTAGCCACGGCCCGGAATGGTGGCAACAATTCATACTAATTAATAAATAATTTGCAGCTTTTAGTAAATGCAACTGTTACCGGCATACTAACATACCTTTTAAAAGAAAATAATACAGTTTATTAACATTTGCACAAAGCGATGGTTGTAGTTACTTCAATAAAATCCAGTTTCTATAGTTCTCGTGTTTCTTACTTCATAATTTATTTTATTATTGGAGCTTCATTAACTGTTTTGATTAACATAAATATGTAGATGAAAGCCGAGTTGTGTGGAAAGCACTAATTAATGCTTGGTCACAATGTACCTTTATGAGAATTTATTATTAGTATGTTATATTGTGCGTGGTGAAACTTAAGAAAGAGATGATTTGAGAATTCTTATCTCGTTTTCTATGAAGAAAGTTAGTATGTTTTAATAAAAACTGGCCAAGTGCGAGTCAGACCGGCACACGAAGGGTTCCGTACCACAAGGCAAAATGTTGAAAAAAACACGTTTGTTGTATGGGAGCCCCCCTTAAATATTTATTTTATTCTGTTTTTAGTATTTGTTGTTATAGCGGCAACATAAATACATTGTCTATGAAAATTTCAACTGTCTAGCTATCACGGTTCATGAGAATAAGAATAAATAAAAAAAAATACACTAAATTAGACTGTTTTGTTTATAGTTTTCGTAAGTCCTTCTCCATACTATCTTAGCTTTCACATCTCCACGGTGGAGACAAAGGCTGTGTGATGTAAGCATATTTTTCTGCTAGCTGTTCGTTCAGAAATCAATACCTTTCGGCCAGACGAGCATTTGCACTAGCATCATCATTTTTCATAGAACCGTGTCTGGGAAATAACTTTTTGAATAAACTTGCGGAATAAACCAGTGCGGTAATTGCGTAAAGGCTCCTACAAACAGATGCGACACGCGATATAATCGCGCGCGACACAAAGGCACCGCTCGTTGCGCGACTTGCGGTGGTTTTGCGTCGCGCGCGATTTTATCGCGTGTCGCGCCTGTTTGAAGGAGCTTTAAGTAGCAATGGCTTTCATTTTGACAGTTCAACAACATTCATTGCGTTATTTACGTTGTTGAGCAGACATTTTTTTAGAACATATGAAGCAATGTATTAACAATACCCTTTAAAATGATTCAGATTGTGATTGCTATTTTGTTACACAATTAGGGTGAAGGGAAGAGCGATGCCTGTTTCACATTTGTGGACAATTGTACATTGACGGTCGTATATCGGGAAAAGTAATTTTTTAATTTAAATGTTACCTAATCACTGCTTTAAAATATAAACATACATAACATCACGCCTGCAATCCCTGAAGGGTTAGCAGCCTATGTTTAGAGCCTGTATTCCCGTTGTCCCCGTAGGCCATGTCCCCGTTAAAGGGGACAAAGGGAAGGTAGGTACAGTACCCGGCGATAAATGTTGCACATCGACCTATTCGATCCTATCGATTTTATACAAATAATAAAAATAATTATCAAAAGAAGCAAATCATAATTGTTTTAACAGCTCCTAATTGATACCGGACTGTTTGTATTTCGTGCGACAGAGATAAGGCTCTACGAAGCCGAAATTAGCCGATTGTCTCTTTCCAAAGGTCGATGTGCAATATTTATCGCCGGGTACTGTAGTCCTATATTTCGGCAGTTATGTTTAAGTACCATGTAATAGGCGGCGAACCTATTTACCATCAACCAGGCACAAATTCTGACTGCGGGCTGCTACTGAGAAATTCCGATAAAAAAATGAATGAATGTTTGAAACATTCATCTGCCTAGCCTTTTCCCAACTATGTTGGGGTCGGCTTCCAGTCTAACCGGATGCAGCTGAATACCAGTATTTTACATGGAGCGACAGCCTATCTGACCTCCACAACCCAGTTACTGGGTAATACGATACCCCTTGGTTTTTAAAAACAAACCCGCAACGCTGCAATAATCTTAGTACAGCAATTCCAATATGTCTGGAAATGCCTGCAGAGCGGATCCTGTTTAAATGAAATTTAAATGGAATGAGACAGAAAAAGCTCGGAACGACGAAGCAGTGTACAGTGGCGCACAAATTGCGGCGAATAGTTGACTTTTTATAAAATTACTAGAGCCCGACTGTACCTCCGCAATGTCGATTTATTGACTTTAAATCCAATATGGCGGCTCATAAAATAAATTATCAGCGGTGTGACTGGTTGCTGTGTTTATTTCTGTGTACTTTTTGAAGTAAGATGGAAATTCTGAAGGTTTGTTTGCAGCTAGGTCTGTCAGTAATAAACTACAATGGTTCTTGGTGGATTTGGCATGTCTGTCTTTATAGCAGATACAATATCGTGCCACTCATTTATTATATACACATAACTGCCGTATCTTTTTAGGGTTCCGTAGTCAACTAGTTAGGGTTCCGTAGTCAACTAGGAACCCTTATAGTTTCGCCATGTCTGTCTGTCCGTCTGTCCGTCCTCGCTTAATCTCTGTGACCGTTAGCACTAAAAAGCTGAAATTTGGTAACAATATGTATATCAATCACGCCGACAAAGTGGTAAAATAAAAATTGGAAAAAAATGTTTTATTAGGGTAGCCCCCCTATATGTAAAGTGGGAAGTGATTTTTTTTTAAATTTCAACTCTAACGTGTGATATATTGTTGGAAAGGTATTTAAAAATGAATAGGGGTTTACTAAAATCATTTTTTGATAATGTCAATAATTTTGGAAATAATCGCTCCAAAAGTAAAAAACAATGTGTCCCCCCCCTCTAACTTTTGAACCATAAGTTTAGAAAATATGAAAAAAATCTGAAAAGTAGAACTTTATAAGGACTTTCTAGGAAAATTATTTTGAACTTGATGGCAACAACAGTTTTTGAATAAAAAAGACAAAATGTTGTACAAAATAATTTCTGAACTAAGTTTGTAGTATACCTAATCGTATATGCAAGCATTTTTTTAACTTCGTTTACATATTTTATTATCCTGAACGTATCTTTTTCAAACAAAAATAAAAAAAGAATTATTAAAATCGAATCTCAATATTTTAAGATCTATGATCGAATACGATTATTACGCGAACATAATGGATACCCACTTTTAAACTCATAAGTGGGAACACTTATTGTGACGGACGGGAAACTACGGAACCCTACATTGAGCGTGGCCCGACACGCTCTTGGCCGGTTTTTTTATATTAACTTAGAAGTTTAATTTTTTTACAGCTTCAAGGGACTGTAGACCTGAGTATATGGTTTTAATTTCAACTTGATAGCGTTCCTGAGATAAAGGATCTTTACAGACAGACAGACAGACAACAAAGTGAGGGTTCCATTTTTCCTTTTGTGGTACGGAACCCTACAAAATGGTCCAAAGAATGCATACCCACATCATTTTATTGGTGACAAATTAACAATTCCTTTTAAGTGCAAATTGAACATGCATGAAGCTCATGACACACACATAACATTGAAGTATATGATTACCTGCCCATCTTGGATGATAGCGACCAGGTTCTTACAAAGTAACAAAAAAACCATAAAAATACCATTAAAAATGCAAATTATTAAAAAAATAATACCGTATTTCTTGTTTATAACTTATGCAAATGTCCTCCTGATGTTAAATCCAAGATCATGTTTTCTTACATTGTTCGATGCTGATTGAGGTGTTAAATATCTGTAAATTTTATCTTTATGTACCTACTTACATACATATTTGCATCTTGTAAGATGAAATTTATGACTCACACTTACTCTAGCTAGGGAATGTCTTGTAGTTTATTAGGTGGTTATTAATTTGATTCCCTGCTTTTAGTACCCTTATGAATTTTATAGACTTTTTCTTGAGAGAGAGGCTTGTGGTTAAGTTATAACAGCCGCACAGGTCAATTAATCAGGTTAAGCTTCTTTTTTTTATTATTATTATTATTTGAAATGGGTTTGCTCTTGACTCCAGTCTAGGTCAGAGGTGACAGAGACAAAGTCCACGATGGAGTGAGCTTACCCAGAAGAAGCCTGTTCACTCTTACTTTGAAGAGATTCGGGTTGTATGCACTCGGAAATACAGACGCAGGTAGAGAGTTCCACTCTTTTGCTGTGCGCATTATAAAGGACATTTGAAAACGCTTAGTGCTACGCTTTCTGTGGTTATTCCGTGGATGGGTGACCATCTTTATATATCAAGACCTCTCCGTGCCTCGGAAAGTACGTTAAGCCGTTGGTCCCGGCTGTCATTCGCAGATCTTTGACGTTACGGGTAGTCGGAAACCTGAAAGTGTGACAACCATTCTTACCAAGGGGTATCGTACTACCTAGTAATTGGGTTGTGGAGGTCAGACAGGCAGTCGCTCCATGTAAAATACTAGTATTCAGCCGACCCCGACATAGTTGGTAAAAGGGTATAGTCCCATCTCTTCCCTTACGAGTTTAACCTACAAAAAATTCCCTTTGTTGGTATAAAAGCATAGAGGAAAAGATGGGAAGGGGAAGAGATGGGACTTAACCAGGAAAGGCTAGGCAGATGATGAGACAATAGATAAAAAAAGTTCAGGTATGGTTAGATTCCATTTTACACCAGTATAATTGTCTGGTCACCTAAAAACCTTGTTAGAGCAACTTAATATTCGAAAAAGTTTCTAAACATGAATTTATTTATACTTGTTAATATTATAAAGATAAAAGATATGATTTTTGTATATTTGTTTGCTACGCCGCGCTTTCACTCAAAAATGGCTAAACAGATTTGGATGAAATTTGGCCATATGTAGACCAAGGCTTTAATTAGGACATAGAATTACTTTTTATTCCGATATGTTTACGTGAACGAGACTTATGCGGGTAAAAACGCGGGATGCAGCTATTTTATAAAATTACTCATCCTGAAAATTATTACAAAAAGCATTAACAAAAAGCAATAAATAGTAATTAACATTGTTAAACTTAAACCTACAATGTAATTTCTAAAGTTCTTATCCATAAGTAACATATTCTTATGACCATAATTCTGAATTTAAAAGGTCAAAGATGTTTAAATGTTAAGCTTATAATATGTAATTATCGGTCAAAAAGTGCTTGAAGTGTTGATACAGTCTTTTTACTTGACTATTTGTGTGTATTTCACTTTATTTAAGGCTTTAAAGTGTTAACTATTTAAATTAGTAATTATATTGGAGTAATAACCTTTTAGTCAGGTATCATTTTAATTTTCCTTTTAATTTTTCTAGCAACATTATATCTTTCATCATTCTTTTTTAGCAACATTTTTATTAGCTTCTTTTTCAATTTTCTGTATCGTGTAAAGTATACTAAATAATTTGTTCAAAACTGATTAATTGTATTCTGATGTGGTTAGGATCCTTTTTATAGGCACAACATTTATTCAAATCTTGAGCTGTCTGTGCCGATTCATTCTTCAGGGGTTTTCCGATTGTATTTTTGAGTAGCTGCACCTGGCGGTTTTACCCGCATAAGTCTTCTTATCCCTTGGGAATATCGGCATAAAAAATTTCTATGTCCTAATCCAGACCATGGTCTACCCATATACCGAATTTCATCCAAATCCGTTCAGCTGTTTTAGCGTGAAAGCGTATCAAACAAACATATAAAAAGTCAAATATTCACTCTTTATAATATTACTAGCTTCCGCCCGCGGCTTCGCCCGCAAGGTATGTAGATAAAACTAACGTACGAGTATGTCCTTTCCCAGAATGCAATCTATCTCTCTGATAAATTTTATCGAAATCCGTTCAGTGATTTAGGCGTGAAAAGGTAACATACAGACAGACAGACAGAGTTACTTTCGGATTTATAATATTAGTATGGATACTTTAGATAAATACTATCTACGCCTTGCACAAAAACTGGAATGCTGAAATCTGTCCCTTTAATAGATTAGACTATTCAGACACAATCCTTAGAAAAAAAAAATATAATCACACTTTGCATACAAAGGCCAAAGGTAAAGAAAACTCGCATCCCCTACCTTACATAATCCCTCAACTCATACGCAACAAATAAAGGTTAAAGTAAAAGACGATTTACCCAACTATAAGACACACACGGGCCGATGAAACAAAGTTCAGTGAATATAACCTCTGTACAAAGTTACAACTTTTATCGCGAACACAATAAAAATTAAAAGTAACGTAAGTCTTTAAACTTAGTTTAATATCGTGGCGTACGATGGAGTTCGTCCGTACTTTTTTATTTCTTGGTTGAATAAGGTGGAATTACTCAAACAATTTAGCCGGGGTATTTGATGTGGAGTTAGCGACAGTTCTGTTCATCTGTTTTATGTCTCTGTCTAGGAAATACTGTGGGGTTTTGAACTGATTTTATGGTTTTTGAACAACATTCGTAGGTTTCGCTTCATTTATACCTAGCCTAGTTCTTGTTTTTTATTTGCTCGCTTACAAGTACCTACCACTTACTCTTTAAGGCTACTGCAAATAGGCGCGACGCGCGACGCGAATCGCGCGGGACACAAAGACACCGCTCGTTGCGCGACTTGCGGTGCCTTTGCGTCGCGCGCGATTTTATCACGTGTCGCGCCTGTTTGAAGGAGCCTTAAACCGCGCCGTAGAAAAAACGTGTCCACCAACAATCTTCCATAGTGATCCATGCAACACTGACAACCGTGCCTGACAAAACAAAATTTATTGAGGAACTGATGAACTCTTCAATACTTTAATAGCCCTAGTATTGAAGAGTTCATCAGTTGACAAATTGATTACAAACATTTATTTATGCGATATTTGCTATTATTGAGTTTTATAATTATTTTATTGCGTTAATCATTTAGATTCTATTCTGTAGGTAATTAAGTGAATATTAATTTTATTAAAGTAAGTAGGTAAAGAAATCGTACCTGACTATTTCACTATTTACTATTTATTTTTATTCTATGGGTTTTATTACGCTTTACATAATGAAAACATATCCTATACTAGAACCCGGTTACAGCACTGCGATTCTGTAACCATCTCACTGTGAAAACTTAGGTGGAGTGAGCGTGGAGTGAGCTGTCAATAATGTCAATTGCTAGCAAAAACAAAACTCACATCACCTAAGTTTTCACGGTGCGATTTTTACAAAATCGACCGGCTGCTTTCACTTCATCATTTGTTTGTCTAATTAAAAAAAAGGTTATTTTCAACCATGAATTTTATAGTACTGTAAATATGTTGTCTTTCTTGCTAGAACACAATATTAACAGCATAAAAAAATCCAAGAGGATACAAACACAAAAATTACCATTATTATCCATTAACCAGGCAGTAAAAATGACCAGAAGCTACCATTAAAAAGACATACCCATAACTCTAGCGCAAATGGCTCCAAAATAGTAACACAAATTATTATTTTCGCTAAAGGAATTAACTCTATAATATTAACACACAATGGGGCATACAAAATGGCAAAGGTGCTATACAACCTGCATAGTAACTCATGACCAGTATAACTTGACATTTCGGGGTGGCGCTGCTGGCTAAGGCAAATGTCAACTGTACGTCAAATTCAGTACATTTTTTATTTTAGTTCCATTTTTCGCCGCGGGGCAAGATAGAGTGGGGGCTTTAAACATACTTCGATTAAAATTTGTCTCGTTTAGTGTATGCAAATTGTTAAAACGAATAGTGAATGATTGAATGAGTGGTGTCTGTTAATATGCATAGCGATTTGAGTTAAGTATTGGTTCCGTATGGGTTTTTAATCGGGGTGTGTTCAGATTTCGTTTTTAACAATTTAGTGTTAAAAAGTTAGTGTGAAACCAGCATTTTGTCTGAGAAACAAAAAATTGAAGACGTACTGAGGAGTAGTACCAGTATTATTAGGAACGTTCGCATTGTAATCTCATTCTCTGTTTATGTGAAGACAATCAACGCCCAGCGTGTTCAGTACAACAATGCATTTAGGATGCTGATGTGGCTGCCGAGGCAGTTGTTGTAGTTGACATACGAATGCCAGTAGAATTTGTTTTTTTTTTTTTGAAGTTAAAACTTCTTTAGCGGCGCTGTGTACTTTTTTTGGAATGGGTAAAAACTTCTAAATTCGCGTCAGGTCACGTGACCCTGATCGAAAATTCGTAAGACGTAAAACGTCAGACGTAAAACGTAAGACGCGCGTTGTTGAGGACAGCGCCATCTATGCACATCGGGAAGAACTACGAGGGCCTCGCGTACTAACGTCAGACGTAAAACTTAAGACGCGCGTTGTTGAGGACAGCGCCATCTATGCACATCGGGAAGAACTACGAGGGCCTCGCGTACTAACTACGTAGTTCATCCAACAACGACGAGATGGCGCTGAACCACGGATATATAACTGTGTGCTTATTTGTAAATCTGAATAAATTCCTTTCACGAGAAGAATAAACCAGTCACTTTGGTCATCATACCTGATTTGCAAAAAACCCTATAAAATAAGGAACACACCTTAACACGCGTGTTTTGTTTATAAGACGATTCACAAAATACACTCGTAATTGTTCAAGTTTTCACTTCTGTCGGCACTACCGGAGTGCCAGTGTTTTTTTTAAGAAGAGTCATTTTTGGCTTATTGTATAACATCTACCAAATCGCATTGGATACGTTAGATGATACTGTGTTGGGTTACGTACTCACTCTGTGTCCCAGCAGATGGAATATTGTAAACTTATTGTACTACTATTGGGCGACTAGCTTCAACTTTCTGACTAACTGACAGACTATTTAAATTTTGACAATCCAAAAGTGCCTGTACAAGGTTTAATTGAAATAAATGCTTTCAGTTTGAGATTGAGTTTACTTATGTAATAAGTGAGGGGTCAATTTAATAAATTCTGAATAACATATTGTACAGACGCCAAGCTACCCGAAACTGTAAAATTTTCCCAATCAACTTTGAACCTTATGCTTTAGCGATAAAGTTCAAAATCTATTAAAGAAATTTGACAGATTGTAGTAGCTTGATGTGCTGGCGTCTGTACATACAACAAGCCATGGAGACTCTTGCCATCTCAAAGGAAGTGCTTATTACCTAATAGTAGTTTATAAAACTGTTGCATAATGAGGGGTATTAAACACGAGTGTGTGTTTACAAACCGAGCGGAGCGAGGTTTGTAATAGTATCAAACGAGTGTTTAATACCTTATTATGTGCAGTTTTATACAACTTTTTATCTACTTTCATACATTGAGATTGAATATACTAAATAAAAGATCAAAGTTCAAAAAGTAAGACATACTTTACTGCTTATGATAATTATTGAAGTTTTGTATGAGTCATTTCCGTCGCTGCATCTAAAATATCGGGCGGAGTCAAATTTCCTTCACATTCACTGGTATCAGACATTTTTAAGCAATAATAGAATAAAACACTAAATTCAGAAAAAACGTAAAAATGGCGCCAAAAACCCAGCTCTTCACCGCACTTTAGCGCAACCACAGATAAGTAAAATTTACACAACAAAACTTCACGCTCCCGTATATATGTAAAGCCCCATCCACACGCTGGCTGTTTGTCACAAACACCGCAAACAGCAAACAAAGTGCCAAACATCCTTTGATCTGGCAAGAAAAACCGACACCGATGCCGAACACTGCCCAACACAAACACAAACAGGCAAACAACGACAAACACCTATCCACATGTCCGTGTTTGCTGTTTGCCATTGTTTGTCAAGCATGTGGATGGGGCTTAACGAGTTCGATTAAAAAAAGTTATGCATTCTCCTTCGTGATTTAACTTCTTGGTTAACCTGTATCGTAATGGAAAAAAAATTACTTTTTAACACCCTTGCTCGTAAAGCTGATGTAATTCCACCGGTTTTAAATATGTAAAGAGGGTCATAAAAAACGCGTGTGTTACCAAAGCAAATAGTTAAGTTATAGTCCATACAAATTCCATAACAGCATTATTTGCCATTTCAAATTTGGAACTGATCGCCGCCGCACGACTCCAGCTGTGACTCCAGCCCTCCAGCTAGTGAGCAGCGCGCTGTTGCTATTCAAATTTCGAACTAATCGCCGCGCGGCGCCAGTCAGTAGGCAGCGCTGGCGCGCTGTTAAAATGGCGGGAAAGCAACAGTGTGCATTCACAGATTGAGTTTATTTAAAATAAAAAAAAAACAGTTTATTCGGTAATTTAAAGATTCCATCCAAAACAAAGCAAATATAAGTGCCAAAATAACTCAGACAATAAATTTGGAGCCACAAACGAAGAAGTTTTGCCCTGAGCCGCGCCCCTCTTCTACTGATGATACTTTTTTATTTACAAACTAATGACGAATTACAATGCTCTTCTTCCGCCTTTCAAGAAGTTTCGTCGTCTCCAACATTTACCCTAACACAAAACAATGACAGTATGAATAGTAATAATAATAATAAAAACATAATTAAAAAACCAACTACAACTACGTATCATTTTAACAATTGTAATTTCACTAACTGTTTCAATAATTAAAAATGAACAAAATATAAAATGTTTTTTTTCTGTTTCCTCGCAAATGTGTTAAAAAACGTCGTACGATATACGTGCGTATGGTTATAACATGCTCGGCTTAATTACGCCCTCGCCTTCGGCTCGGGCTGAAATTCCGCCTCGCATGTTATAACCATCTTTACGCACTAATATCGTAATGTACTATTATAACATTATTTTGTTCGAGAAATAGTGTTATAATGAAATTTTTTTTTTCTATTTCGGTATTGTGTTTATAAAGTATGTCAATATAAACTCGTTTAAAATTTTATAATTAGAATTTTACGACATGAAAGTAGATAAATAATATTTTACATAACTGTCGACGACTTTATTGCGCTATATTAAATCACTAGAACCTAAGACGTTGGGTAATTACCAGAACATAAACGTAAAACATTAAAACATTGACAAGATAATCTTCTAACCCTAACAGACGTCGTAATAGCCAAACGGCCATATAAACAGCTAGCAACCGTCAGGTCACGGGTTCAAATCCCACCTAGTTAAACCAAGGTTAGTTACCAACTAACGTGTAATTGAGAAATTCAGGAAATTAATTACAGTTAAAACTACCGAAGGCCTGCCGATACTCGTTGAATTATAGAAATAAACCCTTTTCTGAATCTTATCTAATAGATACCAACTGGTACATAACTTAATAAATGTTTCGTATTAATTCAATCGAAAATTACATTGATAATTAACTTTAGATGTTTTATGTATTGACAACATAATGAACTTTACTAAAATGGTGTTTATTGTGATTCGTTTAATCCAGGAGCTAGGCTACTATAATGAAATTCATTGCAAATTTATTACAATTTGATTGGATGTTCTGTTTGAATTCAAATCGCGGAATATGTGTGGTATTTCTATAGATTTCAATAGGTAACGATTTTCTAAGAATACTAGAGATTTATATACAGCGTGAAGCAGGAAGGTGTGGTAAAATTTATGGGTGTGGTAAAGACCATCCAACTGAACAACTGTCTCTATGAGACCAACATCGTAATCGCGAAAAAATTATCAACTGTCCCATAAATGACTCCAATAAACTCGACCCAAATGTATGTGGGAGCTGAAATTTTTTTTCCCGATTACGATGCTGGTCTTGTGCAGAAAGTTGTTCAATATAAAAAAAAATCTCACATTGGTATAAGAAGCTCTACTATTAATACACATTTTCAGCGAGAAACAATGTTCAAGCGAATTGAAAGGAACCCAAAATAATTTGCAAGCATCACATTTAGAATTCTGTAGTGGCAACAGGAATTTTTGTGCCTAGTTCCACGAAAGTTTGTGACTAGACTACGCAAAAATAATGCTTAAATGATACATGATACACGACTCCAATTTAAATTACTTTAAAAAACAATGTTACCTGGAAAATAGTCTGAATTTAAGTGACTAATTGATGAGTATGGAAAGTGGTGATGGTATTCCCATGCTAATCTTGGTAGAAAAGGTACAGACGCCCGACCCGACCCGAAACTGTCAAATTTTCCCAATCAATTTTGAACCTTATGCTTTAGCGATAAAGTTGCAGATCTATTAACGAAATTTGACAGATTATAGTAGCTTGATGTGCTGGCATCTGTACCTAATAGGGTTGCTATGTAATGTGGAAGACGAAAAAATAAAGAAAATATGTTTGTTTGGGTTTTGTTTTGTTAATGTTTGGTTGATTTCGTTAGTGTACTATGCCCATAGATGCACCTCTGCCAATTCTCCCGGGAAATCAGGCGTGATGTTTTGTAAAAGGTAACTGAAACTCAAAGCATTTATTTCAATTAAACCATTTACAGGCACTTTAGAATTCTCAAAGAGTCTGTCTGTCAGAAAATATGAAGCTAGTTGCCCATTCCAAAGTGTATAGTGGTATAGTGTAACCTATGGAGAAGAACGGGCAAAAAAGTCCACGGACTACTGCTTCTACTCTACATGGTAACGGCTCCTGCAAACAGGCGCGACGCGCGAAGCGAATCGCGCGCGACACAAAGGCACCGCTCGTCGCGCGACTTGCGGTGCCTTTGTGTCGCGTGTCGCGTCGCGCCTGTGTGTGCGAGCCTTAACTCAAAAATCTTAATTCTAAAAAGGGGGTGATTACTGTAAAAATAAGGGACCATTTTGTGACTGTGAGAGACAAAAGAAAATGTGTTTTGGTATGGTCATCTTCGTTATCAACAACAACAGATCAAGGAGAAGATATCTCTAAACTGGAGACAATCCTAGAATACCTACAGAGTTTATAAATTACTGGCTTCCGCCTGCGGCTTCGCCCGCGAGGTATGTCGATAGAAACTATCCTATGTCCTTCCCCGGGATGCAATCTATCTCTCTGCCAAATTTTATCGAAATCCGTTCAGTGGTTTAGGCGTGAAAAAATAACATACAGACAGGCAGACAGAGTTGCTTTCGAATTTATAATATTAGTATGGATTTAACCCTTCGGATGATGACCGGAACGTAGATCCACGCGAGATACAATGGCTTTTTAATTGTTTCTATAATTACCGCATATAACTGAGTATTTAAAGACTGACACAACGATAGATAAGTTAGGACTTGGTGAAAAGTGTATAACCCTTTGTGCACGTCACTGTACTTAAACTAGATTTCAGCGTTCAAATATCATTTTTTCTTTTACCAAAAAAAGTGCGTGAACACACCTAAATGCTTCTAGGTTTATTTAACCGTAAAACGTATACAAAATTCATCTGCGCTTCACATTATAAGACCGTCGTATATTTCCCAAGAGTGGTTGTGTCGCGGACTGTAAAGAAATATCACTCGAAGTGCGTTGCGCGTCGCTCCTTTTAAAACTGCGATTGAGACAATTTGATACTTGGAGAAAAAAGGGTGAGAATTTTCGCAAGAACATTTTGTTTTCTATTTTTATAGTAATTATAATAAACCATTATTTCAGACCACAGGGAATCCATACAGCACCTAGTGTATTAGGATTCTACTCTGTTTTAAATTAAGAAGAAGTTTTGTATAATCTTTTTTGTGGTCTGTTCCTAGAACAATTTAAATTAATACCAATGAACATTAATAACTTCAAAGAGACCGTGATAGTGATCGTTTGTTTCTGTAATGTACAATAAAGTACATATATATATATGTACATAAATAAATAAGACTATAGTTATAGTTTTAAGTATCATTCGTTTTGCAGAATGCCATAAAAAGTACCATTGTAATAAAACATCCGTATAAACTTCACCAACAAAGCTATTTGCATGTGCATACCAAGACTATGAACAACAGAAACCCAATTTAACAGTAACTGACACACATATTCCTGTACTATTTAATAATAAAGATATTACACACGAGTTTACAACAACCGTATTGAAATAGCGTAAATACAGTCGTAAATCCGCCAATACATTCCCGAAGTTACTTGTAAACAAAAATCGCGATCGTTTCGCCAGTAACAACTCCTAATGGCATTCTGTTGTGGATAAATAGCATTTTGGCATCGCGCCTAAACGTGTACACAGTTTTTGGGCTCGCGTTACAAAACACTATTCGTTTTCAGTTTACTAGGAACGTCGGCCATTGTTTTATTTCAATTGAAAATACGGAGTTTTGATTTTTGTGGCGATTCGTGTGCATTGATTAGCGAGCTTTGAAAGCCTGGGTTTGGGTTTCGATAATTGATGGGTAAAATGTTTGGATGTCGTTTGCGTTCAGTATTGTACTTTTATAGGATTGATTATAGTATAGTGTTAATAATTTGGCAGTAACAGCTAGATTCATTCGCTTCTACATTTATTTAAAATTAAACATTTTTGATTTATAATATTGCCATGTACCCATTAACATAATAATTTCTATTAAAAAAACAAAGTATCAAAACATGCTAGGTGGCATACATCAGAAAAAATCCATTTCAGCTCAACCAAGAGACGCTATAAGTAGGATTTGGCGCTTGGAAATCCTGGGAAAAGAGAAAACAGATGCGCCAGATAGAGAGGCAAGATATCGAGTAAATGAAACGCAAGTACATAAGCGTGGAGGTATATATATTGATATTGAATACAAGTAGATAACGAATGAGCACGGATTTTGAATAACATAAGATTTATTCATAACATTCATAACAGATTATAGATTATGCCGACGCCTGCTACCTGGATGCTACTGAGGAGCTACTAAACAAGCTTGAGCGTTTGCAAAACCTGTGCATTCGATTTGTTTTCGGTCTTCGTAAGTATGACCATGTCTCTCACCCTCGCAAGGAACTCAAGTGGCTCCCAATCCGTCTTCGCAGGAATACTCGGATTTTATGTCTCCTCTTTAACATCTTACACAACCCGTCTTATCCTTCCTACTTGCGTGAGCGTTTTTCTTACGCACGCCCTAGCGACGCACCATGTAGATCACACCTAAGATCCCTCCTTAAATCTCATCCTCATAAAACAAGCTACTATTCTTATTCCTTCTCTGTCCATGCTGTAAGATCGTGGAACTCTCTTCCGCCTAACATTCGTGATTTAAAAACTATTTCTCTATTCAAATGTAGATTGAAAGAGCATTACCTTTCCTCTATACTGTGAGTATTTATATACATATATGTTTATATATTTTAGCATTATGTATTTATTTAAGTATATTTATGTTTATTATTATTTTATTTTTTGCATTATATGTGTAGGTTTATTTAATATTCTAGTTTTAGACTTCACACATTCATATTTTTCTCTTCTTGTTCTCACACACTATTGTCTACATTTCTTTTTTACTTCTCCTTTCGCAGGTCTGCTGGAAGAAATTTCTTAAGAAATAAGCAGTACCTTTGTACTCAATTTATAATCATGTCATGTCCCAATGTATTTTACTGTGTGTACATAAATTATAAAATAAATAAATAAATAAGCTTAAGATTGTAATCACACGGAGAGGGAGTTTAAACTAGGAACGAAAGGTACAGCCATTACTAATTGATTATTAAATAATACATTTTAACAAATGGAAGAACGATAATTTTTACAAAAGTAGTTTTTCAGAGGAAAACAGAAGGAAAGAGAAAGGAGACGGAAAAGAAAGTTGCACAAAGGACAGAAAGATAACAGGAATCATAATTTGCTGATGGAGACCTATGGTGGATAATTGATCTGCAATCTTTACTTATTATTAGCTGCAGCTAGTAATAAGTAAAGATTGCCCCCGCGGTTTCACCCGCATAAATGTTGACACTGTGGGAATATCGGGATAAAACGTTAGCCTATATGTTAATCCAGGGTGTCAGCTACCTCCATACAAAATTTTATCAAAATTGGTCCAGCCGTTTGAGCGTGAAGAAGTAATAAACATATAAACACACATACACACACACTCACAAACTTTCGACTTTATAATATTACTGTGATAATACTTCTTTGATTTAGATTTTGATATTTACTGACCTACATACTCGTATTTCTGAAAATGTTAAAGTAATACCACAAATATGACACTTTTCGTGACCCAAGGGCTGGCTTTTACCTTGACCAGATACGAAGCATTGCCATACAACGTGGCAATGCCACCAGTCTCTTGGGTACATTACCAGTCGACAGCGTTACGTAGGAATTTTATGACGCCATATTTCAGATTGTTAATAGTTTTAGTTAGGTTAGGTATATTATTATTTTAGTAGTATATCACAATGAATTAATTGCCAGTTGAATAGTCGACGCTTAATTAAATTCGGACGGGGATTTGTATTCCGATGCATTTATACCATTGTATCATTATATAAAATCGAGAACACAATCGCATTAACAAAGCTTATCCCAAATTATCATGAAAGATAGATTATCTTCCTTATTAAGAACAAACCCAATTCATTTAAACAAAGAAGGAAACACACAGAATATAAATCGACATTGTTTTCATATATATAAAGCAGGGTTGCTTCAGCTAGGGGGGTGAATCTAAACTACCCGCCACAATCGGCTCTAAATATCGAATCTATTTGAGCGAAATGGATGAAAAAGTGGGAGGCGACCGTGGATATACTGTAGTAACGTTTTTCCTGAATACAAATGATTTTTTCTTTGCGGTATTGGATTGTTTATATTTATTTAGATTCGTTTAAGTGGATTGAAAGTGTGGGGTTGAATAAGATTTTCTTTTCGTGTGCTTAGTCAAGCTGGAAATGGTTTTATATTTTATTTAGGACTAGCTTCTGACCGCGACTACGTCCGCGTGAAATTTCACCCTCCCCCATTAACCTTTTTAGGGGTGGAATTTCGAAAAACCCTTTCTTAGTGGGTACCTGCTCTTCACAAAGAACATACCCTCCGAATTTCAGGTCTCGAGGACCAGTGGTTTAGGCTGTGCGTTGATGTAATAGTCAGCCAGGACTTTGAATTTTATATTTATGTAGATTTACTTAACTGGTCTCATGTTCTAGGTATAAGATTTGCAGATATTTAAAAGAACTGTGGAATACTAAGATTTTATGGGAATACTATTTTTTTTGTCGGTCTATATTGTGTCCACTGCTGGTCAAAGATCTCCCCTTTTTCCTTCCAAACCTCCCAGTCTTGTGCAGTGACAGGCCATGTTGACCCTGTCAATCACTGAACACAGAAGTCCAAACTCAAAATTTGCTAACGGGCAATGGAGCGCAGTATAATAGGAATCCACAATGTAACATAAGTAAATAATTATTTTTTTTTTTAAACGTTGCCTCACACTAGGAATTACTCCTGTATCGTGGGTGCGTTTACTAACATTTAAATTCACATACACAAACAGCCAGACCCGGAACAACTACCTGTAGGCAATACAAATATTTGTTCCGTGCGGGAATCGAACCCGCGACACGCAGCGCAGCAGTCGATCGCTCAGCCACTGCGCCAACTGCGTCGTCAAATTGCCGAAAGAAAAACGAAGATGTTAATGTAATATTTCGGAAAAGGGTTTCTAATTATAACATTTTCCATTCGCATAAACATTGCTAACGAAATCTCTACCATAGACCGGTACATTAGACCTTTGGTGAAAAAGGGGCAAAGGGTTGCGATTAATGAGCCCAAAATAATATAATAGGTCCAAAAGGGTTTGAAAACGATGATGAATTTCCAAATATACCTAAGTATACTTTGTCCCAATGACCCAGATGTTTACGCAAATGATCCTTTATAAGCTGATTCTCCTGTATAAGAAGGGATACCTTTTCCTTGTATATTTATAAAGTGTGAGTCTTCATAATGTCCACATATCGAAATGAGGGAAACTAAGATTAGCTTTATCGACGGAAAAAATATTAAAAAAAATCTAGAGGCTAGTTTAATATAATATTAATTTTAAACCTAGAAATCCACTAAAGGCTCCTTTAAACAGGTGCGACACGCGATATAATCGCGCGTGACACAAAGACACCGCTCGTTGCGCGACTTGCGGTGCCTTTGTGTCGCGCGCGATTTTATCGCGTGTCGCGCCTGTTTGTAGGAGCCTTAATTAGGAATGCAGACTTACCCCAGACTTAACAAAATACAGCGTCGCAATTCAAATTCAGTTATCAAAAGATAAGAAGCTAGGAGGGAGATAAGCGTTTAATGTTATATTCATAGACAGATTTATGATGAAGATAGGGATAGCATCCGAGTGTTGCATGTTCATAGATCTGATTGTGGTCCCTGAATACTTTAGGTACCTACTAAGAAATCGTCATCGTAAAGTTAAACTTTACTGTACAGACAAACAAGCTATTTGGTATACATGGAAAAATAGAGCGGTATTGCACTAAAAAAATTTTGACAAGTGACAGTTGACAGTTCCCCTTACCAAAGATTCTCGCGGACTCGATGAACATTTAAGGTAAACGCAGAGGAATGTGATTAGTTCTACACGTAGATTAACTTAAAGCAGAATATACGGTACTTGATCACAGCGCGCGGTCCTACTGAACCCAGTCCAATGGACACAGTTCGCACTGAGTCATACGCGGAGTATCGTCTAAACAGCGCTTGTCGATGCAGCCCAATAATTGTAAAAATAACCGAAGAGATCTTTATATTTTTTATAGTTTTAAAGGAAACATAATAGGTATTGATCTTTCTATGTTTCTATATTAATGTTTACTTTAAGCGTTAAGGCTCCTGCAAACAGGCGCGCGCCTCTTTGAAGGAGCCTTTATAATTTTTTTAAGTTTATGGCATACTTAAGCGAGAGATAACTGTTAAAAAAATTGGTTACTTATTTGCAGGTTAGCAGTCTTTATACCCAATAACTAATTCGACTATGCTTAATGAACTTTTGTACAAATTTTAAGGGTTTTAAGGCCCATACAACCGATCTAACAACAGTAGATTAAAACGGGAAAATATCGTAGTATTTGGTTAAATTGCAAGTACAAGTAATTGTAGGTAATTGTGGTGAAAAAAAAAAACACAATTTACCATAAGAGGTAGGTATAAAGATCAGGGTGTAAAGTTCACTCATCCATACTAATAGGTACCTATTATAAATTCGAAAGTAACTGTCAAGCATCGCAAGATACAAGACTCAGCCCACTATCGACCTCCGGTTACCGGAGGAGAGTGATGTAGCGTTATCTACAACGTGCGAACAACGCGTTATACTGACGTCACGTAAAATCCTGCATCTCGCAAGCAGAGTTTACCGCGCAACTAGCATAGATACAACGGCCCGACATGAATCAATGGGCAATTGCCCGCCAGACACAACACCCGTCTGGTCGGAGGATCCTCCCTTTTCTCTAGAGTGTGAGTGAACTTTACACCCTGATCCTCATACCTCTATACTACCTTATACTTTACAAAAATGTAAAATATGTATAAGGTTTCTGATAAGCTAATTAACATAATAAGTATTTAGTTTCAAACCAGTGTGTTGTCATTCAAAAGTCAATTATATTGAACTATAATAGCTATATTTGAACATGGTGAATATTTTAAAATAATTATGCTGATTTTATAAATGTGCGAATTAAAGACACCAACGTGTGATGCCAAAAAAAAAGGAATAACATACGATTTTTTTATCTTAGTATGTATCCAGCTAAGCATATCACGGGACAAAGCATTTATAAAGAAAATTCTGACGTAGTTCATTATTCAAGCCTCCAAATGGCAGGTGGCCTATGAATAAAACCATTCTGCATAGGAGATTGTGAGCTCAAGCCCTGAGTTATTCCGGTAACATACACTAGGATCAATGCTGAAAGCATCTGACCCAATTCCCTGAAAAGCTCCCTTGAATAGACGTTATAGTAAGCCCCTGCAAACTGGTTTTGAATTTCGCCGCTTGTTAGCCGAAAATTATAACAAGTTGGAATGTTTTAGCTTTAATGCCTTCAGTAATAGTAGCACTTATTTATATTTTATATTAGGTCCACCTAATAGGACCAGTTCATTATTGAAAAATACCAGTAATTGTACTTTCTTTTGTTTATAATGACTGTGTGGTAGGTAGACATTTCGTGCTAACGAAACGTTTCGTTAATTAATTATACAAATATAACGATTATAGTATCGAAACTAAAAAAGCATTTAATAGGGAATTCCTTTTATGAAACAGCAAAGTAATACCAGTAGTATTTTGTGTAGACGATGGTTCTATAAAGTGTAAGTTTACAACTTTCGTGCGCGGAGTTAAAAGCAGTGGTATAGAACAAAGCTGACTTGGCGGCCATTAATAAAAACTTCCCGCCATGAAACTTTAGCAATATTGCGATAGTCCGACGGAACCTTCATTCATATCAAGTCACGGAACTTCTTAATTTTTTTTTCTTTTTTTTTTTGGTGGACGAATTTCGTAGTTTTCTGAATCGGTGTAATGCCGTGTTTTGCATGCATTTAACTTTTTAAACAGTGCACTTTGCATTCGGAAGTGGGTGTTTAATCCTTGCAGTTTTATCGTTCGGAAGAAATTAAAAAAAACTTTGTCGGTGTGCTGTTTTTCTTTGGTATTGCTGCTATTTTTTTTAAGCAATCAAGGAGGGTGTAATTAAGACTAGGATTTATTTGTAGTGTAAATCTTATTATGTTGGGGTGTGGTGTGAAACGTTCTAAGTGTGTAACGGCACGCTCTACTGGGGTCAAGTGTTCGGTATTATATTAGAATATGAAGTGCAGTGAGATAAGCAGAATTAGGTTCTAACGGGGTTTTTATATTGATTCATGGGACTAAAACGTAACTGGCGAAATATGGGTGTACTATAGGTACTTACCTTTGTCTAAGGGCTCCTTCAAACAGGCGCGACACGACACGCGACACTAAAGCACCGCAAGTTGCGCAACGAGCGGTGCCTTTGTGTCGCGCGCGATTCGCGTCGCGCGTCGCGCCTGTTTGTTTGCAGGAGCTTTAAGGCTCCTTCAAACAGGTGCGACACGACACGCGACACAAAAGCACCGCAAGTCGCGCAACGAGCGGTGCCTTTGTGTCGCGCACGATTCGCGTCGCGCGTCGCACCTGTTTGTTTGCAGGAACCTTAAGGCTCCTTCAAACAGGCGCGGTTTGAAGGAGCCTTTACCTCAATTAAACCAGTTACAGACACTTTTGAATTGTCAAAGGGTCGGTCAGTTAGAAAGTTGAAGCTATTTGCCCTTTTCAAAACGTAGATCTCTATGGAGAAAAACGAGCAAGAAACTACAAGGACACTCAAAAAAAAAGACACTCTTGAAATCAAGATATTACCAACTCCTGGGTACATTGCACTTGTTTAACATATTAAAGAGACATTTTCCTGTCATCATCTGCCTAGCCTTTTCCCAACTATGTTGACGTCAGCATCCAGTCTTTTACATGGAGCGACTGCCTATCTGATCTCCACAACCCCGTTACTAAAATAATACGGTAATACGATACCCCTTGGTAAGACTGGTTGTCAGACTTTCGGGCTTCTGACTACCCGTAACGACTGTCAAAGATCCACGAATGACAGCCGGGACCAACGGTTTAACGTGCTTTCCGAGACACGGAGGGGTCTCGGTATGTAAAGATGGTCACCCATCCACAGACCGACCGCGTCAAGCGTAGCTTAACCTGATCGATCGATCCGTGCGGCTGTTATTATTTAGCCACGGGCCCCTCTAGACATTTTCCTGTATCAGTTATAATGAAACATTACTTCAGAAAACAAATCAATACTAATACTAAAAAAATAATACTTGCAACACATCCCAAGGCAACACCCAATAAAAAATAATCTCCAACGTGTAGAACATTACTTCTACACTGTAACTCCACATATCTTACCCACGCTCCTCCCAACTCTTTCGCGCACCGGTCCATTTTACCCCATTTTCCCCATTTTTCCGATAACTGTATTCGCCAATAGTGACTACGTGTGTGGGGGAGGGCGGGGCTACCCGGACTTTATTGCGAATTCTTTCTTTGAGATGTGAAGATTCTTGCGATGTGTAGCGAGCATTTTATTAGCTAGCAGAGTTGTATTTTTTATGTGTTGTGTAGCCTTTATAGATGTTCGATTAATGCCGGGAACGTACTTTACTTGAGTGCAGTTCCATTTTGTATTCGTTTTTTCTTGTAAGGTATGTTCGTTTTAATGGTTATACGGTTAATAGCATCGTAATCAAATACTGATTGGAAATATTTCAGCTAGATAAATGAAAAATTGTTGGAAAAGGTTTGAATAAAAAAGAAAGTAAAGAAAAGATTACAAAATAAAGAAAACGACAAAAAGATTACGTGCAATAATCTAGAAAATACTGCCATACTTTTCAATTCAACGTTAATCATCGTTCCACTTAGGCATCAAACATTTGTAACTAAACCGAATATTTTCTAACACATTTTCATACAACATACAGTGACATATCTCACACACTCACACGGTCGCACCTCACACCTTACATGAGACATACTTTCTCCCATCATAATGCTATTTTGTTTCATGTATGCCCACTACTTCCCCCCTCCCCCCATCCAACTTATGAGAAATTCTTTCTTTGACGGCGGACGCGCCCGCTACGCAAATTGATTTCGACGCGTGAACTTTTCGATGGGGCTATGACATTGGCGGACTGATCAGTGCAAAGGTTTTGTTGGGTAAAGCGATTCAAGTTATGCTTATGACCTATTAATAACACTTAAGTATGAATTTTGTGAACTCATCATGTTTATTTCGGTTTTGTCCGACTAATTTTGAACCCGAAAGAAGCATTTATTAATGAGATCAGCAGGTTGCGAAGTCGCGTTATGATATTTGAAAGCATTATTTATGAAAAAGTGTGAAAATATTTTTCGTTTTAATGTTGCAAAAATTTGTCGCTAGTGTGTCCTAATCTCAATTAACATTTTAAAATAACTACATAGTAATTAATCTAAATTAATGATCCATTATTTTATAATAGGAATGAGTCTTAGATCTCTGCCAGAACAATGACACATCAATCATGTGGTACTTGCTACTATGTAATTTGCACTACGATCTTGATGTGGAAATGATTATGCAATGCAAAAACGTCATCTGACGGCACGGTTGGCGCAGTGGTTAAGCGATTGACTGCTGCGCTGCGTGTCGCGGGTTTGATTCCCGCACGGAACAAATATTTGTATGACCTACAAGTAGTTGTTCCGGGTCTGGCTGTTTGTGTATGTGAGTTTAAATGTTTGTAAACGTACCCACAAACCAGGAAAAAATTCTAGTGTTGCCCATACTAGAATTTAAAAAAAAAAAAAAAAAAACAGACACATTAAAAAAAATGATTTTTTGTTATAAGTAGGTACAGTATTTGTTGATATACTTACCAATAAATAAACGTTTCTGTCGATAAAATGTGAAGCAGCATATTTTCCTGCTAATATCAAAATCGGGCGAATAGAATCAATTCTATTTGTTGTAATTTCTGACGTTCAAAAGTGCCTTTTAAGTGCCTATTTGAAATAAATGCTTTGACTTTTGACTTTTTTGTCTTTTGAGCAAACACCTATGTGAACGATAAGTTTTCCGATTATCATAGTCAGCCTATATTGTTCCTACTACTGGGACACAGACCTCCTCTTTGTGAGAGGGAGTGGGGAGTAATCCACCACGCAGGCCCAGTGCGGGCTGGTAAATGTCACATATCTTTGAATTTTTGATTCTAGGACATACCGGTTTCCTCACGTCGTTTTTCCTTCACCGTTTTGAGAGCAGTGGTGATGAATAATTTACACAAAGTAATTCGTCTGTCTGGGTTCGAACCTACGACCTACAACTCGTAAGTCGCGGCCATTGTCACTATATAACGTTAACTATCGTCGATAACAGCAAACGAGACGAAACATGAAAATTGTGCAAAAAAAATCACGACTATTCACAACCAAACGCTGCTTTCGTGGCCCAAGTTTCACCGTCTTTAGATATTAGCTGTGAAACTTAATATGTGAGCTACAGGCAAAAATATTTGGCATTTAATTTACGAGAGTTTTCGACAAATTAGTAATTTCGCATGTTAGACTGCTTTACTATGCGTATGTTGGAATTTAATTCGACTTGATCCTTTTTCCACGGTCGTTCAGAAAAGTTTTCGCGTTACTTAATAGTTAAGTAATCACTTAATTCTACTTAATGATTTCTTTGATAGCTGGAGTTTTGGCTTTCAGAATGTTTTCTGTACATTTTGATGTCTTTGAGTATTTTAAATGTGCGTCGTAGCGTGTTTTTTATTTAATTTGAAAGGGTTGTTTTTAATCTTTGATGAACCTTTTTGATTGAAAGAGGTTCTTAAGTAGGTCTTCGCGAGTACTGAACTGAGATTCCTGAACACTGTTACTCGATACCTGGAGTCCATTGCCACTCCGGGTACAAACTCCTTGGAGTAAATAATAAAATAGTTACTTGTTATTAATAATTTTATTAAAATTGATCCTAATTCTATCTAATTTTAACTAATACTATCTAATTTTCATTTCATTTAATTTCATCAAATTTTGTCCAGATTTATTTTGTGATTTAACCTAATTTTATGATTGTGTCACATGTGTGTTTGTGAGTGTGTGTGAGTTTATATGTTTGTTATGTCTTCACGCTCAAACGGCTGGATCAATTTTGATAATATTTTGTATGGAGGTAGCTGACACCCGGGATTAACATATAGGCTACTTTTTATCCCGATATTCGCACGGGATCGACACTTATGCGGGTGAAACGGCGGGGCGCTACTAGTAATATATATAAAACAAAGTCAGGTTAGTTACACCATTTATAACTCAAGAACGACTGGACCGATTTTTATGATCATTTAATTGTTGGATTTGTCTTCACCCCGAATAGCAGAATAATTATTAACATATGGGAAAAAATAACATAAACCAAATCTTTGGCGGTACGAAGTTTGCCGGGTTTTTTTTTTTTTCAGGATGGGAAATCATCAAATGACGCCTCTCGCTCTGGGTGGAGCGGAAGGGAGTGTCAGACTCTTACTCCACCCGTGTTCCTTCCTTAGCCCTTTATGTTCCGGGCCAGCGGTAACCCTTCCGGACAATCCCGCTGACCCGGAAAAATCTTCTCATCCGCGGATTTGAACTCGAGACCATCGCATTGCTAAGCCGCAGTGTTAACCACTAGACCAACATGCCATTTTCAGCTAGTCTTTTAGCAGTAGGTAGGTACTTTGCTAATAATATGAGTCAGCCACGAGCTCAAACGCGTGATCTTTAGCAAGCATGTATGTCAAGAAATACACCTCACATTTCATGCAAGCTAGCAATTCTACTAATATATCATATTATAAATGTCTGTATGTTTGTGAGTTTGTGATGTTAGAGGTTGGTTTATTAATGTCACCTCAATGGCTAAAGGGATGTCATGGTGTACACGGGAACCCGCCAATCTATTTTGTAAAGATCAAAAATCAATCTGCCTTTTCCCAACTATTTTGGGGTCGACTTTCAGTCTAACCGGATACAGCTGAATACCAGTATTTTACATGGAGCGACGGCCTATCTGACGTCCACAACCCAGTTACTGAATAGTACATACCCCTAGGTAAGACTGGTTGTCAGAGTTTCGGTCTTCTGACGACCCGTAACGATTGTCAAAGATCCACGAATGACAGCCGGGACCAACGGCTTAAGGTCATAATATACGTATCAAATCGGAAAGGGATTACCTTAACGAGGAGGGAGGGTGTACCTTTAACGTGCTATGCGCGGCACGGTACGTGAATATGGTCACCCATCCACATTCAGACCGCGGCAAGCGTAGCTTATCCTGATCGATCAACCCGTGCGGCTGTTATTACTTAGCCACGACATCTCACCGTGAAAACTAGGTGAAGTGAGCTGTCAATCTCTAGCGATCCCCAGCCAGCTGATTTCACCTAAGTTGTCACGGTGAGATCTTTACAGCATAGAACGGCTGGATTTAGGACATAATTATTACAGTACAAGGCGATAAATATTGCACATCGACCTTTGGAAAGAGACAATCGGCTAATTTCGGCTTCGTAGAGCGTTATCTCTGTCGCACGAAATACAAACAGTCCGGTATCTATTAGAAGCTGTTAAAACAATTATGATTTGCTTCTTTTGATAATTATTTTTATTCTTTGTATAAAATGAAAAGAAAGGTAAAGGTCGATGTGCAATATTTATCGCCGGGTACTGTACCTACATTACCGTGGGATAATTTTCGTCACCCACGCGGCCGAAGCCGCGGCCAAACGCTAGTTCTTAATAAACCTACATTCGAATTCATTTTATTAACCAATTGCCTATTAAGCTTAGTCCGTTCATTAAAACTGCAGGTATTCGACGGTATCGTTGTGTACTTGCCGCTTAAGGGGGAAACAGAATTTTAATTGGCTTCACTACTTATTCAAATATCGTACATACTGATGAGGCTTGGCCTTAATTAAAATAAATGATGTTCGTATTGAATATTATATTTTTCAATTAGTATAATCATGTCAGCTTTCGTTGACTGTTATGTTGATTTGTGGAATTTTTAGTTGATGCTTGAGTCTGAGTTTAGCTGAGCAAGTATAACGAATGGGAATTTTTAAGTAGTAAGCATAAGGATAAGCATTATCAGCCTCTACTGTTCCCATTGCTGGGACACAAGCCTCCTTTAGGTGAGAGGGAGTGGGCCGTAATCGACCACAAGGGCTCAGTGCGGGTTGGTAGATGTCACATGTCTTCGAATTTTTGGTTCTAGGACATGCCGGTTTCCTATCGATGTTTTCCTTCGCCGTTTTGAGAGCAGTGGTGTTGAAATAATTTACACAAAGTAAAGCGACTGTCTGGGTTCGAACCTACGACCTTATGACGGATATTTATCCATTTAATTAAGGATGATTAGTATTTAAATTCGATCTCTGTTTGTCTTACAAGATAAATTTAACTTTTTGTCAGTATTTGGTTACGCAATATTGTGTGTAATCGATACTGCCACGATGATGGTTTGCTTGTGAGTTTGTGCGTTTGACTGTGTTTTTGGTAAGCCCTAGTTGATGGTGTGTTAGTAACATATACATATATTTGTAGACTATTGTCCGACGTGGTCATTACCAAGAACGCATGGTATAAGAAATCGACGTTATCAAAACATTTTGGTATCAGAAAAACAGGAAAAAAATTAGTGCCTGTGTTTGTTTAAGTTATTTGAAAAGTTTATTGATCATTTCTTATTATTTACTGACGTAGAAAATCAATTGTTTTTTTACAGCAAATTGTTTTTTGTAACTCATTTCGGATCAGCCGGTCGATTCTGTAAAAATCTCACCGTGAAAACTTAGGTGAAGTGAGTTTGTTTTTGCTAGGAATTGACACTATTGACAACTCACTCCACGCTCACTTCACCTAAGTTTTCACGGTGAGATGGTTACAGAATCGCACTGCTGGTGATTTTGATGTGCTAAGAACGCGGAACGGCTCGAATATGCAACGCATTAACTTAGTACCTTGTCTTTCTTGCGCGATTTGTCGCATAAACTATCTCTCCTGGTCAAATTCCACCAAAAATCGTTTAATATCCTTTTAAATATGTTATGATGGCGTGTGGGCTCTCTCCAAACCGTTTTTAGGGGTACATGTGTGCAAACACTAGCGCATTCTGTGGATTCACATTAACGCTCGACTCGGCCCATTCATTCTGTATTAGATATAATAATTTGCGTATACCCGTCTGTCTACACGACGGAGAAATTTAAGGTGACAGGTACGGTCTGCAGGATAGGCAAATGAGTTGTCTTTTACTCCGACCGACAATGGAAAAATAAAATACGTCACAATCTGACGCCTTAGAGTGAAAGGCTCCTACAAACAGGCGCGACACGCGACAAAATCGCGCGCGACACAAAGGCACCGCTCGTTGCGCTAATTCCGGTGCGCGGGTCGCGCCTGTTTGAAGGAGCCTTTAGTGTTTTACGCAATTACCCCGCAAGGCTACGATTGTTACGAGTACATCACGAGATAACTATGAGTTAATTTTATTTAAGTAAGTACGGTGAAGTTTTTAAATAATTAAAAAGAGAAATGGTTTCGGAAGATTTATCTCAAAATTATCCCTTTGTAAGCACGTTTTATTTATTTTGATAAGCATGAAACACGAATGCTCGCGATCTTAATTTTACTTAAAGATATTTCTAAAAGTCTAATGCATATTTATTGTCAATAATAAAATAAAAATAAAAGAATATTATATTAACCCGCAGTTTCACTATATGAAATAAAAGTTATTAAAGGTACCTACGTCCTAGCAATCTACATAATGCATTTCACTTCAATACCAAAATTCATTCACGTCTCTTCAACTGTCAGTCTGCGAAAAGAAACCATCATACAACCTTTTTATCACACCATTTCACTCACCCCCAATTTCTAACACCAAGTTTCCCTAAAACTATCAACCAAAAATAATTTCTGCTGACGCTACCAAACTGAGCAACGGTGAAGCATCACCCGAGAGTGTATTGACCGTTCGGCACAAACGTATATTTGCACTCTTTGCTACCGCATTCCGTTGCCAAACAAATATTCTAAGTAGGCTTTGTACCTTTCGTCATACACTCGCTTTTTTGCCGACCGTACACGCTTGGCCGACGAGTGGATCATCCAAGATGACGATGTTAAGTATTATTGTGCTTTGTACTATTCGGTGTAGGCAGCACTTGTGATTTGTATTGTGTATGATATTTAGATTTCGAGTAGATATTTGAGTTGGTACTTTTGAGAATAGTAGATTTTGTGGTGGTCGAGTTGAAATATCCGGGGGAATATTGGAATATCTAGGTATTTGTTTGATTTTAGATAAAGTTAAAGTAAATTACCTACTAGTTTGAAAACGTAGGTTTTACACTTAAAGGCTCCTTCAAACAGGCGCGACACGCGATTAAATCGCGCGCGACGCAAAGGCTGCGGTGCCTTTGTGTCGCGCGCGATCGCGTCGTGCGTCGCGCCTGTTTGCAGGAGCCTTAATTCATTAGCAAAACAAGTCTATACGTTAATTATCTAGAAAAGAAAGAAAAAGAAAGAAAGAAAATTAGTTTATTCTGCACAAACAAAAACGCACATTACTAATAAAAAAAAATAATCTACTATGGGGTCGACTTCCAGTCTAACCGAATGCAGCTGAATATCAGTATTTATACCGACTTCCCGTAACAACCATCAAAGACATACAATACAAACAGGCGTGACGCGCGACGCGAATCGCGCGCGACACAAGGGTATCGCTCGTTGCGCGACTTGCGGTGCCTCTGTATCGCGCGCGATTTTATCGCGTGTCGCGCCTGTTTGTAGGAGCCTTAAGTCTTTGACAGTTTGGCTGTCATCAGCCGGGACAAACTTTCGAAGTGGTACTTAATTTATATTTATACGGTAACGCCTAAACAGCAGTTAAGAAGGAGCTTCTAAGATTTTGCTGTCCATCTTCTTGACCAGCTCTCTTATAAGCTTTGACCAACATAGGTTCATCTTCCTGCTGTAATACCAAATCATTTGGGGTATAATTCGTATAATACAGTGTGTTAGGTTAAACGAGGGACATATTTTAAGGGAGTGTAGTACTCATGAAAATGAACAACTTTTAATATGGGCATGACTCAAAAATATGAAAAAAAAAACAGCTGTTCCCCACATTTTGTCCAGTTATGCGAACAGAAATGTATAGAGCGGCTGGTTTTTTTTTCTCGATTTCAATGTTGGTTTCTTAGTAAAAGTTCTTCATTTTTATGAGTACTAAACTCCCTTAAAGTATGTCCCTCGTTTAACCTAACACACTGTATATATCTCTCTCTCTCTATTAGCCGCCTTGACCACCGAAGGAATGTGTGGAACAAACAATGCAGGAAACAAGTCATTACCGCCATAATAAAAAAAAAACAGTGGCACTCCGGGAGTGCCGACAGAAGTGAAAACGAGTACATCCCGAGGGCAGCCGAATACATTCGAAGCGGGTATGTTTTGAATCGTCTTATAAACAAAACACGCGCGGTGTCGCTTACGGTAACAGTGGCTCGAGTAAAGGCTCGTACACACAGGCGCGTCGCGACACGCGACACAAAGGCACCGCAAGTCGCGCAACGAGCGGTGCCTTTGTGTCGCGCGCGATTCGCGTCGCGCGTCGCGCCTGTTTGTAGGAGCCTTTATTGTTTTTTCCCATCTCAAAAAATGCCTAACGCGCCTAGAAAAGTTTTCACTTCAATAATAATACCGCCCTTTTATTGTCCCACTGCAGGTCAAAAGCGTCTTCTCATACAGAGAAGGCACCAGCTTTGAACACCACGCTTGCTCAAGCCGGGTTGGCTATTTCAGATTTATAACCTCCATAGCTCCCCTCATATTTATCTTCCATTTTCAAATCTGAAATCAATACAGAAATGGACGGACTTATGAAAATTCCACCATTTCCTTTGTTCTTAGCAGCCAGTTCGTTCCGACGGCTATGAATTAGTATGCAGCTCCCATAGATACCAGATTGATTTTTTTATTGTCAGATTTAGTGAAGCGGGACTTATTACGAGTAGAATGGTTTTGGTCTGCGAATAAAATCTGAATTGGTATAATCAATATCTAATTCTTTTTTCTATAATTTTTCGTTATATGTAAGTTAGAAGCTGAATTAAGTAAGATAAGATAATTTTATTTGCCAAAAACAAGGCAATACATTTCCTTATACTATACATAAATAACTAGGTTTGCATAAAAAAGAACAAATTAAAGGCTCCTGCAAACAGGCGCGACGCGCGACGCGAATCGCGCGCGACACAAAGGCACCGCTAGTTGCGCGACTTGCGGTGCCTTTGTGTCGCGCGCGATTTTATCGCGCGTCGCGCCTGTTTGTAGGAGCCTTAAGACGCGAAGGAAATGCTTCCTTCGCGTCTTAAGGCCTAGTCTTAAGACCTAGTGTGGAGTTCACAAGCATGCGCTTGTGAACTCCACACTAGGTCGAGCCTGTCTGGTTGGAACTTCTTCGTTAATATGGAAAAACTATTAATGCTTACAAAGGAAACACTAGCTCAATTGATTTTCTCTAACCCATTCCAACAAATGACCCTTTAAAGTAATATGCAAAAATACAGGAAAACACATTTTATAGGTGTATGGCTAGTAAAGTTTTTACAGGCATAATAAACACGGAGATAAAAGCGGCTGTCTAAGATACTAAAACAAGCAATACTATTTAAATAAGACCTGATGGACAGAGAGATTGTAATGTATCAAGTTGCTCCATCTGTTAACTATCAATTCTTTTATTGAACAATAACGCTAACCTTATTACCACCTCAAGTGGGACTTTTAATTAGCTACATTATAATAAAATTTCTTAGTGTCATTTCGTTTAAAAATGACACCAGTCTATCTCTACTAGTGATGTGATTAAAACGCAATGAAACATCGTGTTAGGCCAGGATATTCGAAATTTATCCATTTTGATTTAACAATCAAAATATTTTTTTTTATTGACTGGATAAAAATATTATGTTGTCATTTATTTCTCAGCCTTGATTATGTGTATTTATTGGTTTAAAACGTGATATTTACACGATCATAAAAAAATTACGAAGACAAGCTATTTTGATCGTTTTTCTAGTCGACTCTCAAAAATCATGTCGATATAATAGGCAGAGTTTTGAGGAGTGGTTCTTTTGAATTCTACTTAAACTCAAACCGAACGCAGTAGTAGATAAAGACGATGCGCCTAACCACTCCAGAAAGATTGAAACAAAAAAAAAAAATTGTGTAATTTTTATTATGTAATTCTAAAAATCCTGGGGCGGTGGGAATGTCTTCAACACCCACCATACTCCTCGGATCTTGCTCCAGCAGATTACCACTTTTTCCAGAATTTGGACAATTTTTTTCAAGAAAAAATATTAAATTCCGATGAAACAGTCAAAACCGCCTTCAAAGATTTTATTGATTCACGCTCCCACAATGTTTAAAGCAAAGGAATCAATGAACTACCTATAAAATGATGAAAGTGCATAGATGACAATGGTACATAGATACTTTGATTAATTAAGACATACATAAATAATAATCATAAATATTAAATAAATCGTTTCATTAAAAAAAAAACCGTTCAACTTTTTCCATTTATAACGCGAATGTCATAATTATATAAGGACCATTATTAAATAAACTACCCTTTTTTATAAAATCTATTAAAACATTGATCAATTTTTAACTGAATGTTAATTGAATGAATCGATTCTTTTGTCACATCACTATTTACATTTCGTTAAAAAGTGGTAACTTTATAAGCTGTCATTTTACTGCAGCTAATAAAAATTCCGAATAAATTAGAAGGCCGTCATTGAAATCTGTTTTTTTTCACCAGTATCTGACATTAAGTTGTCAAAAAACGCTCTATATTTGTACAGTCGTTATTGTGAGACCGTTCAACCCGTTCTTAGGTCATCAACAGTTTTATTACACACCATAAACTCGCTCCCTAATTGCGTATCACACTATCAATCTGACAAATTGATTCATTTTTAAAGATGCTAATCCATTGCTTCATAAGTTCGAAAAAAATTGTTAGCTCAACAACGTACCTAAATAACGCAATGAATGTTGTAGAACTGTCAAAAATGAAAGCCATGGCTACTGTTAACGTGTTACGCAATCTCTCCGTAGCTTGCTCATCCCACCAAGCAAAAACAAAACCGGTCTTCAAATTTGAAAAAGAACACTCCCACTTAATTCCCATCCCTAATTGCGTAACAAATCACAAAGTAGTATCGATTTTCCCCGACCTACCCTAAAATCGATCGGACAAAAATCTAATTACAGGCAGGCGTAAATTTGGAGCGTCGCCCTATTGATTATAATCGACCTTGGGGAAAAAAATTAAGTCAAAGACTGACCCAATTTGCTCTCCCCTGGCGTTCATTGCCAAGTTTACATTGAAAGAACCGTTCGGCCATTAAGTAGGGTATGATAGCAGACGCTTAGTTGAGAAAAAGCTCTTTAATGAGGAAGATGGGGCGTTTAAGAAATGTGCCGCGGATGTGAGGAGTTGATGCTTGATTTTTTTTTTTCTGATTTAAATATGGTAATCTTGTTTGTGATGGGGATTATGATTTATTGTAATCTATGTCGGTGTGGTTATGATGGAATCTGTTGTTGGTATTCAGGAAGGCGTGAGTGAATTGATGTATTTTATACAAACTAAATTCGTATATAGAAGTTAACTTAGTTTGTTGTTGTCTTTGTCGTTTGTTGGTTGAAATATGCAGGAATTGCTAGATAAGTATAGTTGTATTGCAGTATTTCAGTGTATTCAGATAATATTCTGTAACACAAATACATACTTCTACATAAAAGTACATGCCCTTTAAAATCAGTTAAGTTTCACATTTATATTCAGTGGAACGCTCAAGACTGCTCAGTCGCAGTATAATTAATAAAAAAGAATTAAAAAGGAGTTCGAATCAACGGTCGCGTGCCCCGGAGGCCAACGTCCTTTAGACAAGATCGCCCCCTCTACCTCCGTCCCTTTCTAATTAACCGTTTAATCCATAAAGCTGTCCCTTTCAGCCCCGGGGATGTTAATATCGTGTTACTTAATATCCCACTGGGACACCGCTCGGATAATAATTTCCAGAATATTATTGCTCCCGTAATACGTCAAAGAATTTTTCTTTTGTTTCCACGAAAATGCTCGACTCCAAATGATTCAAAGGAGCCGTTGACGTGGAAACCGACCGCTATCTTCACTGATTTCAGTCCGCTCCGCTAAATACGTAATATATTTTTTATGTACGTCTGAATCGAGTTTCTTTTTTGATATACGACAAACCGTATCCGATATCGGAGCCGTGAGTTAGCAATAAAAGTAAAGCATGTCGAAAAATATCGTTAAGTAGCACACGCCCGCCCCTTAATATCTTCCACGCGGCCGCACCCGGCGCGCCGTATCGGGGAATTTTCATCTGAATATTTTCCTTTCTCATTGTCGTTATCTGAAAAATATGTTTTTCGTACGGTCGCAATCGCCCCGCGCCCCCTTGCCCCCGGCGCCCCACTTCCAAAAAGTCGCAACTCCCACACACTGAACACTCCAAATTCGAGTGTGTCTCACTGAATTCAAAGTTGGCATTCTATTCCGCGCGTCCGATGTCACGTTGCTCTTGGATGTAAAAGAAAAATAGTTGGTGCGTCACCTCGAGAATGAAATCCTTTCGCGAAGGTGTTAGAGTAGGTATTTGTTTGGCGTGTGTCGTGCGGACGCGCCGGGTGGTAGGCGGCGGCACCGGAAGAGCGGGGGAGGGCGAGGGGCAAATGGACGGAAGAGAAGCAAGGCAAATAACTTCGCCCTTCTGTACACATGTATAGGAGGCTCGGAGGGCGCACAAAAATGCTCGCAGCGCCGTTTCCAAGTTCCACAATGAAACGTTGAGTATTTTTGTCATTTGTCGTCATAAAATCTCTCGTCTAAAGAAAAATTCGCGTTGAAATGTTTTTGCCGTTCTCAAGTTATGAGATATGTCGGAGTTACTGCATATGAAAGTTTTAATATTGTCGCAGAGAATGGTGCAGATGATGACGCTGGAGCGGTTCTTAAACTGTGAGGGAATTAAAACGTGAAACAAGTAGCAAGTAAGGTTTATAAGACTCATCTCAAATTAGTTTGCCATCACTGAGCTAATTTTGTTTTCATCAATCGTCCGCCATTGATCTTTGAATTTATCGTTGGTAGGGGTGAGGGCTTCCAGTTGGGGGTACGGCGGATGTACAGACGCCAGCACATCAAGCTACCCGAAACTGTCAAAATTTCCCAATGAACTTTGAACTTTATGCTGTAGCGATAAAGTTGAAAATCTATTAAAGTTTGACAGATTGTAGTAACTTGATGTGTTGGCGTCTGTACAAGTATCTCCCGGGCCCCCGACTCATGGTACTAGAAGGAACAGTGGGGTTTTAGTCTGTAGGAGTCCGACATATCCCTGCGTTCTTCCCAGACGGAGGGCATCCATGAGGATATCCCTACGAAAAAAAAGGGGTGACGGGTTAGTAAACTAAAGTTATAAACACGAGACAATTTGCAGTTTCTATATCTCAATCTTCACAAATCTGACCATATAGCTCTCAATAACGAAGCTCTTTTTGTCTTAAATGAGGTGTTCCTTGTACAACACATAAACGTTACATCACGCTTCAAATTCCGGAAGCGTTAGAAAGAGGTGTTTACAGTTATATAGCCCATATTTCTTTTTATTTAAGTCCCATGACTGGGCGAGCTCATTGCCCACCTAGCACTAATCCAGATTCCGACCTGCTACTGAGAAATTCCCGTTGTTCCTTTACCTTTGTCTTCTTAGATTGAAAGTTCCTTATGAAAATCTATTTGGAGTCCTACCATAATCCAAACAACTCAATTGTGACCACACATCCGTCTTTACAATTTATAGCTTAATGATCCCGATTCGATTCCATTGTAGCGCCAGCCCTATTTAAATAAAGTATTGTATCGCCATTGTTACAGCAATTGAGAGGGCTATTATTATCGCTATTAAATACTTACAAAATAGGTTTGCATGTACTGCAGTAATTTGTTAACGGGAACCGTTTCCTTTCACTGGTTTTTGTTGCTAGGTTTGATGTTTTGGTGAATATGTTTTCGTTGATTTGAAGGTAGGTTTAGAAACTATTGATTTACTGGGTAGTGTAAGAGATAATGTCTAGAAAGGACATTATCATTATGAAAATTTGCATTGCTTAATATTTTTTGGTTGATTTGAATGTAATTTTAAAAACTGTTGATTGACAGGAGAATGTAAAAGACAATGTCTAGGAAGAACATTATCATTATGAAGATAATGAAGCTTGAGTTTTGCTTTGCTTTGTAAAAAGGGATAATTCTAATAATGATTATATATATGTGAAATCACAGTACCTATCTATTTCACTAGAATCGATGAAAGGCGGTGACTTTGATTGGACAAGTACTTGGTACTGCACATTAATATACATGTTATGTTATGATTGAGTTGATCAGTATGAATACGTTGGCGAGGGTGCAAGCAAACGCAGAATTTAATGTATTCATGATTCCATTAAGATGAAAAGTTCGTTAGCTGTGTTTCGATTAGACCTGAATGGACATTAATATTTAGTATAGCTATTGAAGTCAGATTCTTGTAACAAAATTATGGCTATAAAAAAGTGATTGACCCAGTTAGGACTCGTGCTTATTTCCTTAGCTTCTGAGGTAAAACTTACATAAAAAGGAAACAACATTATTGGAACGAGTATTACTGCATTAACTTGAAAATTAAATCCTTGCTTAATATCGCATCGAAATTCCCTTTGTGGTCGCAAAATTCTTTGCCAAGTCGAAAATCAAAGCATCCGAATAGCAAAAGTTGGGTGCCCTTTGAGCAGTCCCGTTATTATTTTCTGAAGAACCTCTTTTATGTAAAAGAACGCTTCAGAAAGCGAGGGTGGTAAAGGGAAAAATATGACGGAGAGTAGTGGTGTTGCCCTCCCTTTCTGACTTGGCGAGCTAGAGTGGGATATAGATGAGTCGAGTGGCTTTCGTGTTAAGAGTCTCCATACACGAGCTCTCGTTACGTCATAGCCCGGGGCCGGAGACGCCGTGTGGGAGGCATTTTGACAAGTATTTTATGAAAAATGTAACCGCCTTTGTGACAATGCTTGAAGCTTTTTAAGCAATGCGCCTGTTGTCAACTCTAATGAGATGAGAGTTGCCACCGGATACAAAACTTGTGGACACAGGACCCTTACAGCTTTTGGTACAGACAGCAACATACACTCAGTAAAAGATCAAAAGTGAATGTAAAAAAGTAGGGTAAGGTTGTTGTTGCAAATGCAAACAAATTAAATATATCGAAACTTTTCACCGTTAGTTCAGCGAAGATGATTTTTCCCATTAAACAGTGTGCCTGTTTAATGGACATAATCATAAATCATCTATCAGCACCCTAATTTCGTAACACATTATCAATCTCAATATGGATAATTTTAAAGGATTTTGTTAATCCATTGCTTCATATGTTCGAAAAATTTATCAGCTCAACAACGTATATAACGCAATGAATGTTGCTGAACTGTCAAATTGAAAGTCATTGCTACAGATATTGTGTTACGCAATTACCCCGCTGGGTACAAGTTCTTTGCAAATATCAAATCTGCCCGGGCAGCGGTAACTTTGTCTACCCTGTCTCGCCCGTAACATCTTAATATGTATATATAAATTACGTGTCACGATGTTTGTCCGCGATGGACTCCTAAACTACATAACCGATATTAATCTAATTTGTACACCGTGTGCAGTTTGATCCAACTTGAAAGATAGGATAGCTCACATCTCCATTTATAATTGCAATATTATTTTATTGCACAAAAACGTTAGCCACAGCAACGCGTGGCCGGGTCAGCTAGTACTATGTATGTCATACTTATATCGCTAACTCCACAAGCATATCTAAGCCAGGCAGCTTTTAGACAATTATGCATGTATTTATGAATACTTCTAAGGATTATGAGTGTTTATGAGTCTATTTATAACCAATTGGGAGTATCTGTAGCGTATAAACTGACAATGTTGCAGGGGTAGGTAAGTGCAATGGTATTGCGTCCGCGTGTGCTATGACATGATTTGGAAGATATTTGCGATCAGGGGGCCTAAAAAAGCCACTTTGGCAGAATCATAGAAGGATAAAATTATGAATCGTAATGGACAGTCAACTGTTAAGTTAATCGAATCAAATCCCATTGATGAAGGATTTTTCAGTTATTTTTTTTGTCTGCTAAAATACTCATAAATCCAATCCAAATCCAATCCCTATCTCTTTGATTATACCTACGTAGTGCAGCGAAAAAAAGAAAAACACGGACTGTCTTCGCCATATTTTGATTCATAACGTCATCCTTTTACGATTCTGTCAAAGTGGCCCTTTTAGGCCCCCATGTACTGTATTTTACTTGAAGACTGTGTAGTGAATGACACCGCTTATGCCCCGTTTTGAAAGCCTATTTAATTTTATGCTTAGTCAAGACACGTGTCAGTTTTTAATGTTTTTATAGACTCATGAGATTTTGCAGCTGTTTCACTGATCAGAGGGGCGATTCTCATAATTTTAAGAGCGCTCACGTCTGATCTGAGTCTCAATCTGTCAAAAATACCTCTAATTTCCCTACATTTTTGACAAGTTTTTGACGTTTATTGTCGCTGAGATGAGATCGCGACTAGATTTTGAAGGTTTTTAATTACGGGAATAGGTCTTCAGATTTTTGACGGGGCTGAAACTTAAACCCTGACTCAGTGGTAATAAAGGTGTCTTTTCATTATTACACATTTTTTTATGTTTCTCCTGTCGAAGGTGTGCTGGAAGATTTTTTTGTTGAAATAAGCAGTACCGGTAACGGCGAAGGAAAATATCGTGAGTAAACCATGTTGTAGAACCAAAAATTCGAAGACTTGTGACAGCTGTCAACCCGCACCAGGCCCCGCGTGCTGGTTAAAAGCCGACTCCCTCTCACGGAGAGGAGGCCTGTGTCCCAGCAGTGGGAACATTATAGGCTGATTTATTAAGCAGTGCTTTTGCTGTTTATGTTTTTTCTCCATTAAATATCATTAGTGTTAATTATAATTTTTGATTTTAGTTAGATTCACGTTTTCCAACCTGAACGATCAAAAAAGGAAAGTATTACACATACAGTACCCGGCGATTTAATATTGCACATCGACCTTTGGAAAGAGACAATCGGCTAATTTCGGCTTCGTAGAGCATTATCTCTGTCGCACGAAATACAAACAGTCCAGTATCTATTAGGAGCTTTTAAAACAATTATGATTTGCTTCTTTTGATAATTATTTTTATTGTTTGTATAAAATGGTTTTGTGTAAAAAGGTCGATGTGCAATATTTATCGCCGGGTACTGTACTTAATGTTAATCATATTTTGAACGAAAGTCTGTAATCATTCACTCCTGTAAGTCAGTTCAATGTTGAAATATCGCCAAATAAACCCTGCAATTGCTTGTTTACGATTAATTTCGTTAATCCAATACATTTGCTGATATTATAAGTATCTATATGTATAGCAAAGAAGTCTGTTGACGTATGGAAGCAATAACAGCGATAATAAACTCCGGAGAAACGAATGTTTTCCTCCGTGGATTGTAGCAACGTGGACAAGAGTTCATTAAAATATTATTAGAAAAGATTTCACTTTTCCGAGAAATTAATTCTATGAAAACTTAAAGTTTATTTCAACTATGTTATCCTCCACAGCAATATCTTCGAGATTTTCTGAAATAAAAAAACTTTTAATGTGTATTTTCCCACTATTTTTCCCCATCATCATAATTTGATCAGGTACAGTAAAACTATTGGGTAATACAATTTTTTAATCTGTATGCATAAGTATAGAACCTGGAAATATGGTTTTATCAAAATTCACACAAAACAGACGGTACAGTTGATAAAAAAAACTGTAAACATGTCCAAAAACCTAACAAAAAACCATGTTCCCACTCCCACACCAGTACCAGTAGTTTGGCTAAAGTAAACAACATTCCCTATCCATCCTTACCATATTCCGCGACTTTACTCTCAGAATATTACGCGCGTCTCCCTCATTACCAACCAAATCATTACTGGGTGAAATCGTATGGAATCACAGAGGGATTGTTCATACCCCCATTCAAAAAACAACCCTAACTTCACTAAGTACAGCTCAATTTTCCATGGCTAAGGTACTAAATTATGATCCACGGTGATATGTCATCCGCGCAGTATGAAAAATATGAGATGTATTGAAAATGAAATCTCTTCGATATTCGCTAAGAGGTTTTTAATATCACTTCGGAAGATAAAAAGTTTCGTTTGTTATTTATTTTTATTCGAATACTGGTTCTGATTGAGGGAGGATTGTTAGAGAGGAATATAAATGGGATTTGTCAGAATGGGTCATTACGGTGCTGTTATTTCATGGGAGCAATGGTGGCACAGATGCCACCCAGTGATATCAACCCTGATTGACGAGTTGTAGGCCGTCAGTTCGAACCCAGCAGGCACTTTGTGTATTTAATTTCATCACCACTGCTCTCAAAACGGCGAAGGAAAACGTCGTGAGAAACCTTGCATGTCCTAGAACAATTTTTTTTTTATTATACCAACCCGCACTGGGCCCGCGTGGTGGATTATGGCACTCTGTTGCTCCAACGGCTATCAGTCCCGATGACTACGATCTACGATTCGATGAGGGGTACCTTGTTCATGAGATATGTCCCCCTATTCATGAAATATGTCACCCTGTGGTGGTAGAACTTCATTCTAAGTACCTAAGAATGTGGTGTCTAAGAGGACATGAATGATACAGTCTACCTGTTGTTCTGATGTAGTGAAGTAGAAGTGAAATATTAGATTGCGATTAATAGATATTCAAATGGTTCAATGTGAGTCCAATCTTGCCTGAGATAGAGGCGAGTCATGTATATTGGCAGCTGTATGTATTTGTTAATCCACTCAAGGAAATTTTAGTTCTTTCGTTTTACTAAAGCTTTCCATATCTCTATGCAATCTAAGTCTTAAAAATCATGCTAAATATAAATCAAAGCTGAAGTTGTGCTTACATTGTATAAAACTATCCTGAAAACACACCGTTCCCTACCCTTACGATCGAAACATATTTATATCACCCACCTCCCTGGTATATGTACGTATGTGACCCCATCTACGCCAATAGTAGCAAAGATGAGTATATCACGATTTTTCTTAACGTAACCCGCCTACATACGTTACCCCCTCTTTCCTGCCCCCTTTCACACATTCTTGTTAAATATATACTAAAAAACAAAAGGTTATAACCACCATTGTCTGTTACTCAACATTGTACTTTGTCTTGTTGCAGTCAAAGTTGTAATTTCAGTGTGTTGTGTTTGATGCTTAAGATATTTTCCCGTGGAGATAATTTCGTGAGATCGGCTGTCGATATGCCCAAAGATTTTTACGATTCGTCGTAAATTCTTGTTAGTATCTTATTCCTACGGTCACGTTTGTTTACAACTTGCGTAAGCTTATGCGATAGGAATGGTGACTTATGGATAAAGAGCCCATTGTAGTTTTTCGAGCGAAGAAAATTGAGCGCTGTGATGTGTTGTGTCCGGATAAGCGCTTTTGTGATTGTTGACGATGGTTTGCCGTGTGATATGTTATGACTTGGGTAATGTTACATGGGGCCAATGGACGGTTACGGTTACTGGTTTGTCTTTATGGATTCCATATCGTTGCAATACACGTGGTTGTCACTATTATCTCAGACTGGTTTCAACCTTGTGTTGTTTGGTATTCCAATGACCAATTCTCGTAATTTAAAACGGTCAAAATTTAGTCGCAGCCTCATCTCGGCGACAACCAAATGTCAAAAACTTATCAGAATGTAGGCAAAGATTTAAACCACAACCCTACTACAGTACCCGGCGATAAATATTGCACATCGACCTTTGGAAAGAGACAATCGGCTAATTTCGGCTTCGTAGAGCGTTATCTCTGTCGCACGAAATACAAACAGTCCGGTATCTATTAGGAGCTGTTAAAACAATAATGATTGGCTTCTTTTGATAATTATTTTTGTTCTTTTGTTTTTTTATTATTTGTCGATGTGCAATATTTATCGCCGGGTACTGTAACTGAGTAATACGATACAAACAAAGTCTGTGACGATACCCCTTGGACCGGTTGTCAGACTTCTTCGATAATCTGTCAAAAATGCCTCTAATTTCCCAAGATTTTTGAAAAATTTTTAAAATTGATTGTCGTTGAGATGTGATTGCACGTTTCGTTTGAACATTTTTAATTACGGGATTTGGCTTTTAGGTTTAAAATACCTTTCGCAATAACCTTTCCCTCCAGACTTAAACCTCTGATACACCGATAATAACCATAAAAATACTTTTTGGACAACGATATCTCAGATCACAAGTCGAAAATTTAAGATGGTGGGCAAAAAAGTTTATTTATAACGGTTAATTGATGTCCGGGATACAAGTTGCCGATAAACTGCCATGTTTTTAACATTATTGATGATCATTAACTCTCAAATTGCTATTTAGCATCGTTAATAAGCATGGCCGACTAAATTAACGCAGTTAAGCGTTCGGTTACTTTGCTTGGGCGGAGAAATTTCACTTTTATTGCAGCTAGCGTCAGCTTGCTGTGATACCTTCTACGTGTTAGAGTTACGATATTTTGTGCTACATATTTTGTAGAACTCAAAGGTTTATCTAGAAATTAATATTTCATGGAAGAAGATGATCAGTAAGAAAGTGGTTTCTTTAAAATTTAGACATTTATTATAATATAACTAAATAACTAGTCTTTATTACCTTAACATTAAAAAAAAAACGCTTTAGAGATTTAGTTATCTTTATAAGTTTTAGTTAAGTCGTTTGGATGTAGGTTAAGGTTTGGTTTAGGCTTTCGTTTTCCGTTGTCCTTACCGCCATTTTTTTAAATCGTTTGTCCAACGTTCTCATTTATTGGTCCATCGTTATATTTGGAAAGAATTTAAATTCGTTTTTTGCAGTAGTTACTACGTTGAGATAGAGACTATCTACCAGATATATTATAAAAAATTAACATATTTTTTATTATATTGTATTTGAGCCATTTAGGATGAAATTATTTAAGCGGCGCAGGAACAATGTTGTCAGCATTAAAAAATATTGCCAAATTAGCCAGGAATTTGATTCTTACGGTGTTATCACAGCACCGAACTTACCCCAACGCCAAGGTAGGTAGATATGAAGAAACAACCATAGGTAATAGGTAATATGGGCTGGTGTCCGCAACTCCACGTCAATGCGCGTATTTTGCGTACAAGAAACAACCATTTTAGTATTCATGCTAGATGTTGTCATGTTCGATGAGACTTTACTTTATTTCATATCAGCCATCTCCTATAATCTACAAGCACTATCACGCAAAAATAACTCCCGACATATAAGGAGCCAAGGACACTATAATTTACAAAAAGATTATATTTATCGATCATAACTTGTGCGCGTGAGTCGCTCCCGAGGAAGTTATAAATCGAGAAAACGTTCAGAAATGTGGTAAAAGGGCTTTATGGACAAATGGCTGATAACTTAATCAGATGGGTGTATTAATATTAAAATGTAAGGAGTAATGAAAGTTTGAATGGAGAGGATAGATGAAATAAATGATGATGATGATATAATGGCTATGTTACAAACGTATCATCATTATCATCATAATCAGCCTATAATGTTCCCACTGCTGGGACACAGGCCTCCTCTCTGTGAGAAGGAATGGGCCGTAATCCACCACGCGGGCCCAGTGCGGGTTGGATTGATTTGGTCTTTTTATACAAACGTATAAAAAGACCAAATCAAAAAGTCACAATTTTTTAATTTTTATTTATTTTTATTTATTAATAACCAACTTTTATTTACAGTTTGTATTGTATACGAGTTATCGGTCAATACTAGTAATTGCACATACAATTATAAAATTAGGTTTAATAACATGAAACTAAATAAGATAAAATTAAAAAAAAAATTGATAATGTTAGACAAAATTATATAGAATTGGAATAACATTATTAATAACAAGATACAATTTAAATTATTTATCTAAGGAGATTGATTAGAGTGGCCAACTAAACTTTTTATGACTGTGTGCTTTCATTAGATGACTTGACTTTTTGACATTAATGGGATTCCATTAAGACTAGTTTAGTACATTTTAGGACATTTATTTCAAGTTGAAAAGTATAGAGGTCAAGTATAAAAATAAGTAAAAAAAAAGGATGGGTAGGAAAAATAGCCTAACTGTTTGAAAATGTAGTTGCAGGGCCGCGGCCGTCTTAACCATATTGGGCGCCGGGGTGCGAAAATCAGCTTGCGCCCCTCTTGGTAACAAAAATAAATTTAACTTAATTTTTTGTGTTCCATTTTTAAGATGATTTCTACCTATTTTTTCCAAGGGATTTTTTCGAGGCGGTGACGTGCGATTACAGCGCTGGAGCGTTGCGGTTATAATGAGTGATTAGTAATGACCTGATCGGCTTGCGCCCCCAAAGACCTTGCGCCTGGGTGCCGCGCACCCCTTGCACCTCCGGGTAAAGACGGCCCTGTGTAGTTGCCTACCAAAACTGGAGGGGCAAATTCTCGTAATTTTAAAAATGTTCACAGTCTGATCTTAGTCTCAAGCTGTCAAAAATAATATCCCTCCATTTTTGACATTAATTGTCACTGAGATGAGATTGCGACTCTTCAAAGTAAGAGTGAACAGGCTTCTTCTAGGTAAGCTCACTCCATCGTAGACTTTGTTTCCGTCACCTTTGACCTACACTAGAGTCAAGAGCAAACCCATAGAAATCAATCAACCAATCTGTGTGGTTCTTTCCTCAAAAGACCATCTCTCAAAAGACCTACATGGCCTTCATATAACCTGATCAAGATTATGTCTGGATTTTAAAAGAGACTACGACCTCTGAGTTTGTTTCGGCCTTTCTTCTCTGAGTAGTCAGATAGGAAACGCCGACCTCATCTAGTTTAAAAAATATGATTGACGTGTAAAAGTGTTTGTGCAAACCTACTTACAAAAATAAAATCATTTATCATTTATCATATCAAATAAAAAAAAAGATTGTGAACGTTTTTGATTCCAGGATTGGCCTTGGAAACAATTTTGTGTAGTTCAAACCTATATAGGCCCTACATAACCACAACGGTTGCCATATTGTTTTATTAAAAACCTAAAATGATAAAAATTATGTTCGAAAACAAAGTCATTCCATAACTTCTAGAAATAAAACCTCGATTTCTCTAAAGGGCTATAACATCTATACACTTGAACTTTGAATGCCGCGACCCTATTAGCTGTATAGCTGATACAACAGCTTATTATTCCGTTAAATATTACTAGTCAGTTAAATAAATAGCTAACTTGTATTATGAGTTTGTGAGAAAAGTTTTTGCACACTTCATGTATGAAGCTATAATACGCGTTTTTGTTGCGATTTATAGCAGAATTTTTTTTTAGGGTGGGAAATCATCAAATGACCCCTCTCGCTCTGGGTGGAGCGGAAGGGAGTGTCAGACTCTTACTGACTAAAACCCACCCGTGTTCCTTCCTTAGCCCTTTATGTTCCGGGCCAGCGGTAACCCTTTCGGACAATGCCGCTGAATTTATAGCAGTAATCGGCTAATGATTATATTTGTATAAGCTTTCAAAGCACAATATAATAACATAACATATTATCCTTGTTACTCCAAAGGATTAGGCAGAGGTGTCTCAAATTTTATCAGTTATCTTTAAGTCTCATGTAATAGGGCGCTAGCAGCCACAACCGAGCACACATCCAGACTCCGAGCTGCTACTAAGAAATTCCACGTGGAAAACCCATTAACACCTTAACCGACATGGGAATAGAAACCAGGTCCTCATGCTCAGTAATTCCGGTTGCTACCTAGTGGTAGACATAACGACGTAGTTTAACATAACACTTTGATGGAATAGTTTTCATGTCGGTAAGGTCAATAGAAGAAATACAATAAATATACATGTTTTCACCTAGGATCTGACAAGCGTTTAGTTGTAAAACTGCATCGAACACCTTATTAGTCGTATACCTGCTAGAGGAGAAGACGTCTTTACGTATGAAAGCACGTTTTCCAGTTTGATACGTTTTTAACACCTTTACCTATACTTGCTTAAGTTTCCATCGGAGCAATGGTGGCTTAGTCGTACGGTCGCGACTAGTAAGTTGTAGGTGGTTGGTGGTGGTGGGGGGTGGTGTGGTGGTGGTGGTGGTTGAGTGGTGGTGGTGGTGGTGGTGGTGTTGGTGGTGGTGGTTTAAATTATTTCATCACCACTACTACCAGAACGGTGAAGGAAAACATGTACATGGAAAGCATGTCCTAAAGAACATGCCGGTTTCCTCACGATGTTTTCCTTTAACCATAAATTGGAAGACATGTGACATCTGCAAACCCGCACTAGGCCCGCGTAGTAGATTACGGCCCACTCCCTCTCAAAAGGAGGAGGCCTGTGTCCCAGCATTGGGAACATTATCGACTGGTTATACTATGCTTATGCTAAATCTGCAAAAAACTTTAAAGACATAACATTATTATCGCTTTACATAGTATAGCATTTAGTGTAGCAAGCAGCGTTGCATATTTAGCACCTCAGTTGCACCTACGACTAATAAAAGAGAAACTTTACTTCTAAAATTTGCATTATATCGCCTTCTATGATAATTCTAATGTTCATAACGGTCATACACATGGGTCAGTACAGACACCAGCACAACAAGCAACCCGAAACTGTAAAATTTTCCCAATCAACTTTGAACCTTATGCTTTAGTGATAAAGTTGAAAATCTATTAAAGAAATTTGACAGATTGTAGTAGCTTGATGTGCTGGCGTCTGTACATAAAACAGATTTCCCAGGGCCTCTTAGGGTCTCGTTGACCCAGGTCAAGTCTTTTTACAAACGTTTTCTATTCATTAAGGCGAAAGCGCCAGGGTAGCCCGCGAAATTCAATTTTTTTTAGGTTTTTTGGAATTTGCTGATCAGTATTAAGTCGTACGTTGATTAATATGTGAATCGCGGCCGTAAGAAATATGTATTTACAGAATTATAATCATTAAAGTCATCAACACAACTCTCTAAGACCACGTAAGTCCAAAGAATAACTGTTTCATGAAATCGTCATTCTTTGGACTTACGTGGTCTTAGAGAGTTGTGTTGATGACTTTAATGATTATAATTCTATAAATACATATTTGTTACGACCGCGATTCATATTTTGATCGACGTACAACTTAATACTGACCAGCAAATTGCAAAAAACGTAAGAAAATCTGAATTTCGCGGGCTACCTTAGCGCTTCCACCTTAAAGTCTATTTATAACCTTGCTCGACATTTTAATGACAGCCGTTTTTTGTTCATGTTCAAACAGTTCTTTTGTTCATGTTCCTACAAGGTCAAATTAAATTAACTAGTGTAACTTCGCAGACGAGATGAATATCGATATTTAAACACGATAAAACAAAAAAAAAAGTTAATTTGATGACTTTTTATGTGGGGTTATCGATCGCAGTTAGTGTAGTAACTGGAAACAATTTCCTTATGAAAAAGAGCGATTCTCCGAATTGCACAGTGTGAAGTCGAGGATGTACAACATTTTTGCTGATGGATTGTGTCCGAAATAAAGATGTACGTGAATCACTCATGATCGAGCTAAAACTAAATAGGTTAGACGTAGGTTTAATACAGTCAATTTTATCTTTACCATGTTCAGAGACCACTAAAAAATTCTGTGAGTTAATGACAGTACCTGTTGAGTGATTCACTTTCTTTAAACTATTAGTACTAATAATAATCCAAATAGATGTTAAGATAAATAGATAATAAAATTCGATGTATGCAGATGTACTGATGTATCGTAAAAGGGTATAATGGGGTTGGCATGTCTCTAAGATAAAAACCCCTAACTAAAAACAGAATAAAAAAAAAACTTGAAACAACAGTTTTTTTTGTGTATACTTCACAGAAGTATTGATATCTAATCACGATAGGTAAAACCAAAGCAAACGGATTTTCGCAACACATACCTACTTAAAGTAACAACACTCGCAGAGGTCGTTGACCCCAAAAAAACCTTCAAATATTTTATATTTTTATTTTATCGAGTTCCGCTAGGTAATTTAATTTGTCCCTGATGATATGACGTCACAATCATGTTTGTCGTATAAAATTTATAAAAATTCGCTTGTCGTACGTACATATGCTGTCAATTAAAAAGCTTGTTATGACTGTATCCAGTTACTCGTAAGTATTAAGGCGAAAGCGCCAGGGTAGCCCGCGAAAATATTTTTTTGCAATTTGCTGGTCAGTATTAAGTTGTACGTTGATTAACATATGATTCGCGGCCGTAACAAATATGTATTTACAAAATTATAATCATTAAAGTCATCAAGACAACTCTCTAAGACCAAGTAATCCCACAGAATGACTGTTTCATGAAATCTTGACATTTTGGGATTATACTAACCTAACAAGTTGTATTACTGATTCTAATGATTAATTATGATTCCGCGGCCGCGAATCATATTTTGATCGACGTACAACTTAATAAGTTGTACGTCGATCAAAATATGATTCAGCAAATTGCAAAACACGTAAGAAAATTTGAATTTCGCGGGTTACCTTAGCGCTTCCCCCTTAATAATATTTTTACATGGATTGACTATAATGGTCTTTTTGTCTTTGCAACTTAATAAGGGAGAAGAATGATCGCACCTAAATATATATACGCGTAATAACTCTGTAAAAACTTTGAGGGCCGGGTAATAAAAGTGTGTGTTATTCGCAGTATTATGTTCACATGCCCCGCGGTGCCGCCCGTTTCTTTGGAGTAAGATATTGACTACACATTTGCGATGGCGAATATATTTTTTAAATTGTAATTGATTGTTAACTACATTGTACATAACAGTTGCTGTGTTTTTGCAAATTAACTTTTGCATTCCACGATTTGGTCGTTAGGTTCCTGTTATGGGTAAAAAAGGCTATTTCTGTTCGCTATAAATATGGTTGAAGATAACTTCGGAATCGGCTTTTTGGTCGAGTTAAAATATTTGATACGTAATTGTATGATTAAACAGTTCATAGATACGTAATTGTATGATTAAACAGTATTCATAGATAAGTTCGTTTTCATTTAACCCCAAACAGTAAACGAATGCAAATCTAAACTAATCCATAATGCGAAAGTGTGTCTGTGTCTTCACGCTTAAACCGCTGAACCGATTTAGATGAAATTTGGTATAGAGATAGGTTGAGTCTCGGGAAAGGACATAGGATAGTTTTTATCTCGATATTCCTAAGGGATCGAAACTTATGCGGGTGAAACCACGGGGCGCTGCTGAGAGAAAACATTTGATTTTTTGTATGTTTGTTTGTTACGCTTTAACGCTAAAACGTCTGAACGGATTTGGATGAAATTTGGCACATGCGTAGACCAAGACCTGGATAGGGTGCTTTTTTAGGTGCTTGGGGCGCAGCCAGTAACTATAATTTGACGACACGGTTGGCGCAGTGGCTGAGGGATTGACTGCTGCGCTGCGTGTCGCGGGTTCGATTCCCGCACGGAACAAATATTTGTATTGCCTACAGGTAGTTGTTCCGGGTCTGGCTGTTTGTGTATGTGAATTTAAATGTTTGTAAACGCACCCACGATACAGGAGTAATCATAGTGTGGGGCAAAGTTTAAAAAAAAATAATAATTGTAACATTAGATTCGATTGCTAAAGCTTGTAAAACCTAAATAAAAATATTTATTAAATATTTATTCCTCAATGTTCATGATTGCACCTACCACTGTTTGTCTCTGCATCACCCAAAGGTTGACTGGTAGAAAATGCTTATGGCATTAAGTCCGCCTCTGTACATTTATGTGCTTGAAGTATTAAATAAATAAACAAATAAATAACCTCTTTTAAAATTTCCTTAAATAAATAAATAACCTCTTTTAAAATTTCCTTAGGTACATCATAAGTACATATCACAGGATAGAATAGATAGATACCTACTTATTCGTATATTTCCTTCGAAGGTATTACGTAAGAATGAGAAAAATACCTTGAAGGGTGTGAAGCCCCGCCCTCACGTTACGTTGACATGTGGTGCCACCCTTTCTTTCATTCGTGGATTTTTACCAATTTTCCTTTCTTGTTCCTTACGCATGTGCCTTAAGTGTTCTGAAGGGCGTGAAGACGTTTTGAAGGAATTTATTTAAGTACCTATACGTTAGAGAAAGTGATAGGGTTTTGTAGAGATATAGGGGGTGTGACAAACACGTAAAGTGAAAGGTATTATGTTTCAAGAGTTGAGATGCTCGTGTTAAAGAAAAAAAACTGCATGACTTTTTTCCCGAACCTGAGAAATTAACATTGAAGTGTTATTTAATATCGCATTTTAATATGAAATCGGTATTATTTATGACTTTTTTCACATATATTTAAAACTTAGATAATTATGTTCGTGTCGTGTTTATTCTTTTAAAAACAGACTTATTTTTTAGAACTTGGAAAATGAACATTAAAGTGTTATATTTTAATATGAAATCTATGTTATATTAAGACTTTTTTCACTAATTAAAACTTAGATAATTATATTCGTATCGTGTTTATCCTTTTAAAAACTGACATGCTTTTCTGGAAAGAATTAAAGTACAGACGCCAGCACATCAAGCTACACTGTCAAAATTCTTTAATAGATTTTCAACTTTATTGCTTAAACATAAGGTTCAAAGTTGATTGGGAAAATTTGACAGTTTCTGGTAGCTTGATGTGTGGCGTCTGTACATGTGAGGGGGCATTTCCATGTTTTTAAGAATGGTCACCTTCTATTCCCAGTCCTTATCTGTCAAAAATGTTATGGGATTTTTGACATTAATATTGTCTCTGAGATGAGACTGCCACTAGATTTTAAATGTTTTTGACGAAGGGTTTTGGGTTTCTGTTAACAAATGGACTAGAAAGTGATCTATTAAAGGTTCAACGTTTTTCTTTATAGGTTGGAACCATTAAAAAGCACAAAACTCTTAACATAAAATCAACTAAGGCAGCAATAAAGACCTAAACTGATTTACCGAAGATGCCATAATGCATTTTATTCGAAATAGAAATCAGTGGCTGCAAATATTCATTCAATAAACAGTTCCGTACTATTTTCTGAACGACGCTATTTTAAATCGATGGAAAAGCCGCGTCGGGTCGGAAATTACGTAAACCTTATTTTATGACAAAATGTTCGGTAAAATGTTTATTTTCTAGTTAAAGGCTAGAGTAGTAGTTGTCTGTTCAGCGTTCATTTATTGAATTGAAATTGTGCTATTTAACTGTGATGGGGTCGACAGCTTGTGTTAATATAAAACTGCAGTCTAAATATTAAAGTTTTTTTTTAGCCTTAAATTTTATTAGTTATGGATTAGTTATGGATTAGATTAGTTATGGATTTCTTAGTTATGGATTGTTTCACCTTGGCAATAAATTCTGTTAATTTTATGTACTTCTTTGGTACCTATCTGGACTCTCTGGAATAGGGTCAAGGGTGGAAAAACACATGTTTATTTCGTAAAATGTGCTTTATCTATCACATTTTGTTTTGTTCCAACTATTAGTGTCGTGTTTGAAATCGAGTTTTTTCTGCAAAAACACCTTGATCAATATAATTATGATGAAGAAAGTGACGATGAAGTGTTAATTTTCTCTTGTATCACATGATAACGTGTTTTTTTTTAATCCCTTAACTCTATTCTTTATGTAAAAATAATACAAAAAATCTTAGAATATGTGGTCGAAAAATGCATTTTCCGCGCCGCTCACTGCGCCCGCGTGCCCACAATAGACACTCAAATGAAGATATATGTTTTATGTTTGAGTATGCCGCGCTGCGCCCGCGCTGCCAGTCTGGCCAAGCACTTTAACTGCAATTTTTCGTTTCAATAAGTCATCATCAACATTCTCCTGCTCTCATCACAATTTACTTAAGGTCGACGCAACATGTATTTTTCTTCCATACTTCTCTCTATTAAGGCTCCTTCAAACAGGCGCGACACGACACGCGACACAAAGGCACCGCAAGTCGCGCAACGAGCGGAGCCTTTGTGTCGCGCGCGATTATATCGCGTGTCGCTCCTGTTTGTAGGAGCCTTTAGTCGTCATCTTGGTAGTCGCGCCCTTTCTAACCATATCATCATTCACACAGTCCATCTATCTTTTCTTTGGTCTTCCTCAAAGACTAATTCTCTTTGGTCTTCTCCTACCAACATTTCGTTTTAGGTACTAAGTGTCGAGATTTATTTTCTCAATGTCGCAACATGTCGCCTTTATCAAAGGATGGTCGTGTGGGTATCGATTCTCCTATATCCCTTTAATTGCATTACCATTTAGCCTCCATTCCAGGTAGGCCTCACAATATAAAGTAACCTTCCAATAAAGACTGTTATACACCGGTAACACCGTGTTTCTTAATGGCTGCGCTTGCACCGCACCGCTTGACACTATTCCGGCCCACGCGCAACAGATGTACCTACTGCGCCGTGCCCCATTCAAACGACTGGCATAGCCAATAGCCACTCTCTAAAAATAATGTTATTCTAACCTCAAAACTGATGGTTGCTTCGATATTATGGATTGAATACGAAATTTCACATTTATAATTTGATTTAGGAGAAAAATATGTCGATAAATACATATTACATATATGTTATTTATCACTTACACATACAAGACGGAGGCGACAATAAATTGAACTGCTGCTGTTTTATTTGAATTAACTTTTTATAATTTATTGTCGTTCCCAGTCTGCATATGGAATTTTAATCAAATATATCCAATCGTTTCGTCACTATAATTATCTAGTCAAAGATTGGCAAAACCCACAGTCGGTTCATCACTAGTTTGTTTGAAAAATTCACTTTTTAATTTCGCGGCTAGGATTTTTTTGAACGATATAGAAAACATAGAGAAATCAGACACAGGTGCACTCACTCTTCCCTCACTCTCATAGTCCTCAGGGACGACAATCCGACTCGACCGGACAGAGCTCAGGCGCAGGAGATCAGACCGAGGCACCGCCAACTTCGAAACTTAAGGTATCACACCTATGGTTATAAATAATTTAAAAGTTAAGTTCAGTAATTAGGTACCTAAACTTAATCGAATGAAAGTAAACACTTAGTAGAGCCATCAGACATGACGTGTATCATGTCGTGGTGAGACATGAATTTGTCACAACACTTGCTTCTCAAAACTAAGGGGCTTGTGGCTAAGTAATTACTTGGTTAAGCTACGCTTGTCACGGTTGATCCGTGGATGGAAGACCATCTTTACATACGAAGACCCCTTCCGTGCTTGGGAAAGCACGTTAAGACGTTGGTCCTGGGTGTCATTCGTGGATCTTTGATAGTCATTACGGGTCGTCAGAAAGTCTGACAACCAGTCTAACCAAAGGTAACTGTATTGCCCCCTGGTTGTGGAGGTCAGATACGCAGTCGCTCCATGTAAAATACTGGTATTCAGTTGCATCCAGTTAGACTGGAAGCCGACCCCAACATAGTTGTTAAAAGGCAGATGGTGAGACTTGCGTCTCAAAACTATTAAATTTGTCACTATTTTCTATCTCCTAGCGCTGAACATTTATTTTTAAACTCGTATATCAGCTGGGTTCTAGAATAGCTATTTATTCACCAAGGGGAGTAAGGCACAGATTACTAATCGAGTGTGCATTTGAGGCCCGACGCGAAGCGGAGGGCCGTAAACCATACGAGTTTAGTAATCTGTACTTACCCTCGAGTGATATATACTGCTTTATACTACACTTGTTGTACTACATTAATAAATTGCTATCATTGTCACTGGAATCACTCATTTTAACTTGTGATTTACACCGCCAAACTTTAAACTTTACCAAGAAAATTGTTTCTACAAAATACGTCAACACTCAAAAACACTCAAAACACTCAAAAACACTCAAATACACTCAATAACACTCAAAAACACTCAAAACACTCAAAACCACTCAAAACACTCAATAACACTCAAAAACACTCAATAACACTCAAAAACACTCAATAACACTCAAAAACACTCAAAAACACTCAAATCCCTCAAAAACACTCAATAACACTCAAAAACACTCAATAACACGCAAAAACACGCAATAACACTCAATAACACTCAAAGACACTCAATAACGCTCAAAAACACTCAATAACACTCAATACACTCAAAAACACTGTATAATGCTTTCTGTCTCATTTTCTCCCACGTTAAATCTTATAAATGTCTCTTTTTACTGTCGCTTTTTCGTTTCATAAAATTTCAAGCCGCAGCAATGCCAAAGAAGTTTTCACTTCAAAAACAAAACGCGTTAGTAATGAACGCATTATTAGCCTGATTTTCAGGGCAGTAATGAAATTCCATACAATATAACTGCCTAGATTTTTGAGAAGGTTTAATGAACAGCTTTCAAGCCTTTTAGTGGGGTAGTATTGGTACACTTACTAAGCAAGTGTAGTATAAAATATTTAACACATCCATTAGGATGTCACCAGTAGCATTAACATGTCTTCCTTTTAGTAAACGGAAGTCTGTAACAACATTATGTGACTTGGACATGGTTATTTGACAGGTGCTATATTTCACTTCCATTGACTTATATATTACTTGAAATCATTGGTCACTTCGAGCTTCACTAAAGTGACGGCACACAATTCGTAAACGAACTTACTTGTTTCCTAAGTAAATCATCGCGCATTACACCTTGATGCTGATCGAATTTAAATTCATGTTTACTGAATAATGTTTCTGGATCTAAACATTGGAATTTTGTAAGATCTTTTCTGTTTTTGAGTGAAAAGACTTGACGTTAGCAACCATAGATATCCGTGTTAGCAAGTAAAAGGTTACATGCTCTGTGTTAGCAACTGAAGAGCTCATTCAGAAATGAGATCGTGCAAAATAGTGTATCTATTTTGCATTACCATAAACTATGCGGAATGCAGACATAAAATAGAAGAAGAAAATATTTATATTTAAAAGAGTGTCCATGGAGTTTCTTGCCCGTTCTTCTCCATATGATCCTACTACGCTTTGGAACGGGCAACTAGCTTCATCTTTCTGACAGACCGACTCCTTGACAATTCAAAAGTGCCTGTAATTGGTTTTTAACCAACTTCTAAAAAGGAGGAGGTTCTCAATTCGGATGTTTCTATATTTTTTTAATGTATGTTCGGGCATAACTCCATCGTAAATAGACGGATTTGCACTATTTTTTTTTTTGTTCGAAAGGGCTTTATTACTAATGCATTTTGAGTTATGTTAAAAATCTTTTATCATAAGGACAATTGATATTTGACTCGTATCGCCTGCATTTATGTATGTTTGTTTATATGTGTGCATGTCAGTACTTATTATTTCCGCGATTTTTCTAAAAACTTGACTTAAATGCTTCTATCCTAAACTTAGGTGCAAACGCTCCTCGACAAAGCTCAAGTATTTCTAAGCGATTATCACGTAGTATGTGGGTGCGACGCGACTGCCTCCACGGGCTTATCGTAGTGTTGTGACATTCACACTAATGTTGTCAACTATTAGTGTTGTTACACAATACTAAATAAATCTCTTGTCGTTGGGATGATAAATATCTGTAGTGTTGTTGAGTTTTAGTCTTTAGATAGATAATTATCTAACTGTAAGACTTGAGGGGTTCTGTAAACAGTTTTTTCAAGTCATGTTTTGCACGAATGAAAAAGTTGGTGTATAGAGTAACTCCCTGTTAATATTAAAATATTAGGACGTAAAAATAGGTTGAGCTTTGTTTAACGATCCGGAGAAGAATGGAGAAATGGGATGAAACTCAAACTCAAAGCATTTATTTCAATTAAACCATTTACACGCACTTTTGAATTGTCAAGAAGTCGGTCAGTCAGAATATATGAAGCTAGTTGCCCATTCCAAAGCGTAGGTACCTATGGAGAAGAACGGGCAAGTTAACCTCTCAATCTCAAAAAAAATCTTAATGAGAGAATAAAAGATGCCTCTCTAATCGTCTCACGTCTGCATATACGGGGTACTCCTGCTAAGATATTCACTCGATTCAATTGGTTAATATTATACCTATTGAACGAATCTTACCCCACCACGGACAATTCAAAATACCGGGACACAATTGATTTCTTAACAAGATAAGAAGTACCACTTCACTCCACTTTGAGTACCAGAATCAGATCTAAAAGCCACCTGCGCCCGCGACGACAATGAGGCGGTTTCCAACAACATGTTCAACTATTATCTTTATGTGGGTGTGACTGCATCCAACATCAACAATTCAACACGCTTATCTCCTCGCGTTAACACCAACGTTATCTGTTACACAATGTTGATCGGTTTCGTTGGCTTTGCTTGTTGTTATTAGTAAGGTAATGCGCTAATACATACCAACTCTAATATATTGTACAGACAGATTGTAACAAGACCTTTCACGAAGCCGTCATCTACGCATTCTGTACATCTAACTAAGTAACTTTGTGCAAAAATAATTGAGCATGCATGGAGTTTCTTGCCCGTTCTTCTCCATAGGTACCTACGCTTTGGAATGGGCAACTAGCTTCATTTTTTCTGACTCACTGACTTTTTGATAGTTCAAAAGTGCCTGTGAATGGTTTAATTGAAATAAATGCTTTGAGTTTGAGTTTGATTGCTGGGAAACGAGTTTTATGTTTTTGTGTGAAAATTCGGTGCTTGCAGCGGTACCTACAGGGGTCGTGAGGAGCATTTGAAGTTAGAACATTTAAAACTTATTTTCGTAATAAAAATATTTATCATCTCTGCACTGCTCTCAAAACGGTGAAGGAGAACATCGTAAGGAAACCGGCATGTCCTAGGACCAAAAATTCGAAGACATGTGTCATCTACCAACCCGCTCTGGGCCCGCGTGGTCCACCACGCCACGCAAGAGTGTGGGTCGTAATCCATTACGACCCACACTCTTTCGCCGAGAGAAGGCCTGTAAAAAATAACCTACGAGCGAGGTTTCATAGATATCAAGATGATAATCAAGTCACTTAACCTGAACTTCTTACTTAGACAGTGTTTGTAAACCCATTAACATTTAAAAAGATTTGTTTCCAACCATCTAAATATGTTCTTCGTATAACGGTACAACAGCATTTTGAAACTTCCACACTTAAACATCATCAAGTAGATGTTAGCACTTGGTTTAAGAAGATATATATTATTATTTGGTACTTATCGCATCAGATATAATGTTTTAAGGTGCGCACTAACAACCGCTCCCTAGCGCGCCAGATTTTCTAACCGCGCCGCGTTTTCGTTGCGTTCTCACGTGTTCGCGTTTTCGTAGCAAAAGTTTGATTGCATGGTCAAAGCTTCCTGATGGATTATTGGTAGAGAAATAAGAATATATTATAAATGTGATCAGATTGAATTCTCTCAGAGCAGACACAGGCAGTCATTCATTTTTCAAGGAATAACAAGCAAGTCTGACAGGTGTGTTCTATGACACATACACATTGAGACTTTAGTTTACAACCTACAAGACTTACGTTATTTCAACTAAGTTTTATGAAATCAGTTCGTAACGCAGCCTAATTAAAATCGATAGACACATTTCATCACGCCTGTTTTCCTCGAAGGGTTCGGCAGATGTGTACCTATTTATTACCTACACCCACATTTTGCCCATTTTAAGTCCCATGTAATAGGGGGTGAGCCTATTGCCATTGTCCGGGCACAAATCCAGTCTCCTGGCCGGTACCTAATAAGAAATTCTTGATTTCTATCAAGAATTTCTTATTCTTCTTTTCTTTCTTATTTCTTTCTTTATTTCTTTCTTTTTTCTTTCTTTCTTATTATGGGATGTTTCTACATCCAATAACGCTTTGCTCGGCAGTAGCGCTTGTGAACACAAGACCAACGTGGTAGTCTAGAAAAAAAAAACATGTAGTTTGTTGTGTATCGCTCGCACGCGCGTCTTTCTGGCGTTTGGTGCGCGTAATTAGTACCAGCCTTAACTTCGATAATGTATGGATTTATGAGATGGCATGGCTGACAGCGATTGACAACGACCAGATAATATCATTTATGAAGAGGAACAAAACAAACAATGGTAAATGTGTACCTGTCGGCCAAAGTAAATATTATTTCATGTTTTATTCGAATAAGGCTCACAATTTGAGTGCTATGGGAAATTCTCTATTTGATATCTTTAATGTTTTGAAATTCGCAAACAGCGGCAATGTTTACTAATAAATCATCGTTTTTATTGACTGAAGTGCTTATGAAAATTAATGTTAAATATTGGGTTTTTCGATTGAATAAACAGTGCTTAAGAAAAGTGTGGTTATTATCAGTTATCTTAATAAAATGAGGTTTTATGTGAAATGAAATAAGCCTTTGTGTGGCCAGTAATAAATCTGCAAACAATACTTAGGCAACAAGTAGTGTTAAAAGTGCCTACTTATGTATACCTAAGCATGACTTTTCAAGGAGGTCATAGGATTGAACAGATTACTTGCAACGCGTTTGAAGGAGAGCGACTGCATGTTGACTTTGTGTAGAGCTTCTAGGCATAAAGACAATGCTTACTTTGCACTGCAGAATTTGCCTACACTAAGGCCCAATCACTTAACGCTGATTGCATTGTAAAGATTGTGTCTCTGACATCTCCAAACATCATCTGGCTAGCCTCTTCCATGTAGGTATGTTGGGATGGGCTCCTTTTTTTTTTGTCGCTGAGAAATGCGTTACGCATTTCCGCTCGCGGGGGACGACACGGGGTATGTGGGACTCCTGTCGGAATAACACCGACAGTATACCCACTATAACTCAGCGGTGTTCCCACATCGCCGTGATGGGAAACTGGCTCAGCCTTTACTTCCACGACCTTCCCGGCGCATGCCCGCCTAGCTGGCAGGCCCCGCATGCCCCCAGGCTGGGGGGCTACGGGAATGGCCGGGAACACCTGGCCATTCCCGTCCGACATTGGTGGAGGCCTGTGCAATACAGGCAAGGGTGCCCCCCGCAGCCGTTGCCTGCTGGCCTCCACCTGGGAGGAGGCGGAGATGACTGTCAAACTGACGTCTTCTTCTTCCCCTCCTCCGCCTTCGGAGCAGTGCCGCGTGAGGATAATCCTCCCCCGCGCGCTCCGCCGCCTCCTTCTGGGACATGACGTGTTCGCAAATTCTAACCGAATGCAGCTGAATAACATGGAGCAGCAGTACAGGGTAACACGATGCCCCGAGGTAAGACTGGACAGACTTTCGGGCTTCTGACGACGTAACGACTGACAAAGATCTGCGAATGTCAGCCGGGACCAACGGCTTAACGTGCTTTCCGAGCCTCGGTCTTGGTATGTAAAGATGGTCACTTATCCACGGACCAACCGTGGCAAGCGTAGCTTAACCTGATTAATCGACCCGTGCGACTGTTATTAGTTAACCTACAGACCCCACCCTCTGACATCTTCAAAAGATTGACAGTAAATAGAACAATGTTTTAAATTAGTTTAGCGCAAATTTTTTAGTGACATGTGTTGCAAGCAGGCCTAGACCGTTAACATTATAAAACGATTCTTAGTTACATTACGGCAACATTTACATAACCCGAAACTGAGTGCTTCGACATTCAAAACCTCATAATAATTCATCTCACGCGCACAAATCTGACACAAACATAATATTTTAATGGCGTTGAAGCACCTAGTGTATTCGGGACACGGTAACGAGTTGCCTACGCCTACGCTTCCCGACGCCTAGCTCTTCCATTCACGATAAATCACATACCTACCGTGAGAAGTACGTGAGAACCGATAGTACCCGCCTTAAGATATTACTTGAATATAATCATTGCCAACTAAATTCAACCTTATTGTTTTCGGAATAAAGTTGTAAGTAATCTGTTGTTAGATGTGTAGTTGTAAAGATATATTTGGCGAATTGATTTCGTCAGATACCCACACGTAACTGTTTATCTAAAAATACTAACGTTGTTTTAAAAAATAACGTATTCTTTATAACCCGATAAATTTTGTGGCTAATGACGCTAGACTGCAAACTGGTTAGGATTGGTCATTTACCTATAAAGCTATTTATAAAAATTATCTATTTGATAAACGAAAGAACTATAAGTTAAAAAAAAAAAAAAAAAAAAAAAAGTTAAAACGATTCATAAAGTAATTCCTGCAAAGTTGCTCTAGCTAGCTAGAATACTTAAAAATATATTTCATAGCAAAAAAGCTATACTTAGTATCAAAACCACATATTTTTTTACTACTCTTACGATCAAGAATTGAACTCTAGAGGGGTAACACAGTACAAAATCAAATCCACAATGATTAGGGTTTCAGATAAGACCAACATCAAAGCCAAAGCCAAATTTATAAATACCCACATCTATTTTCGAGACTTCAAATTTAAAAGTCCCTCAGCAAAGTGTATCAGTGTCTCCGTCATTCTCAAGAGTTCTCTGATGTTCTTCACATTCTGCAGTACTCTCGGCGCTACTTCGCGGTACTAGGTGGTACTTCAGGTGACGGATGCGGTACTTCGTCTAGAGATCGGATGATAGTGCATGCTCCCAATTTTCTGGGCACACTTGAGCTTGCCGGTGACGTGAAATTTTAAGCATGTTTGGAAGTTAAATTGGATTTTTAGAGTTAGGTGGGAATTCGGAAGTTGTGTGATGGGACAGGCATTTTGGGATAAATACGGATTTATGACAAAATAATATAACAGGATGGAACATTACCTAAAAAAAAAAAAATATAAAACACGCTTTTATCACGCACTAAAATTTATAAAATAATTAAAATAAACCATGGAGCGATTTTTTAATTAATATTGCCTGTGCCTGCGCCTGTATAAGTGACGAAAGCGTGTTTATTAGTGTTTTTTATATGTTTTTATCCTCCTGGCTCCATCACGAGATCAGCTCCAAGATATCAAATTATAGTTTTGTCATCCGAACTACATATACATACAAAGTTTCATTTCGATACGACAATTAGAAGTAGGTTAAAATTGACTTCTAAGATTTTATTACATTGTTAGTTAGTGCTAATAAAATCGTGTTAAAAAAGGACACTGGCTTCCTAATAATTATTTTATTTCTAATTTTTCTTTCTACTAAATAATGAAAACTTAACATGAACACATTTTTGCATAGTTATGTCCCATAATCTCAGTAATGAAACAAACATTATACGTAAGTAAAGAATTTTATGAATCAAAAACAAATTATTATTAGTTTACGATCCATAATCTTTCAAAAACTTAAAATAAATAATAAAATAATGTTGTAACATTAAGTATTTTATTACAAGAAAACTTCATCGTCGTGAAAGTTGAACAGTAAAATTGTTTCGAAACGATACCGTAAAACTACTAAGATACATAAATATGAAACAGACTACTTTGTTTAGCATATTTAAGACATATTTTAATTGTGGACTATCACACTAATATTATAAAGGCGAAGGTTTGTGTGTGCGTGTGTGTGTTTATATGTTTGTTACTTCTTCTCGCTCAAACGGCTGGACCTATTTTGATAAAATTTTGTATGGAGGTAGCTGACATCATATAGGCTACTTTTTATTCCGATATTTCAACGGGGTGAAACCGCGGGGCACAGCTAGTATTTTTTATAAAATAAAATATAAACATTATCCTCATCATCATCATCATCTGCTTAGCCTTTTCCTAACTATGTTAGGGTCGGCTTCCAGTCTAACCGAATGAATATCAGTATTTTACATGGAGCGACTGTCCTAGTTACTGGGTAATACGATGCCTCTCATAACCCTTGGTTCTTACCAAGGGTTATGAGAGGTATCGTATCGTCTGGTTGTCAGACTTTCGGGCTTCTGACAACCCGTAACGACTGTCAAAGATCTACTTATGACAGCTGGGACCAACGTCTTAACATGCTTTCCGAGGCACAGAGGAGTCTTGATATGTAAAGATGGTCACCTATCCACGGACAAACCGTGGCAAGCGTAGCTTAACCTGATCGATCGACTTGTGACCTGTTGGTATTCAGTCATAAATAAGCCCCTCAAAAAAATATAAACATTATATGGGACTTAAACAACTGCCGAAGTGTGTGTACCTACCATAGATATAACTGTTTTTTTTCATTTAAGGCTACTACAAACAGGCGCGACGCGCGACGCGAATCGCGCGCGACACGAAGGCACCGCTCGTTGCTCGACTTGCGGTGCCTTTGTGTCGCCCGCGATTTTATCGCGTGTCGCGCCTGTTTGAAGGAGCCTTTATATGGTGTTTACTATGGTACACTTCTTCCTAAACCTTCGGAGAAGAAAGGCGTGATGTTACGTAGAAAATATAACCCTCTTTTTTGCTTCGCCGTAGTCGGGTAAAAAGTAAGTACTGTTTTAAACCAAAAACAATCAGCATCTCATGTTTTTGCAAAATAAAAAATTTACACTTAAAAATATTGAGGTTTTAATTTTTATATTGGCAACCCTTAGTGAGTCAGCGACACCTCCCAAAATTGACAAATTAAGCAATTTAAACTTCGAACAATTATCCACATATTCTGTCCTCGAATTCTTTGTCACAAAAATCTTGACGAAAATAATTATGTCGTCATATTAAAATCACTTGGGCTCAGCAAACAAGTAGGCTGGAAGCGAGATTGGTCATTCCTCAATGCGGTGTCACGACCGTGCCTGACTCTGCACTTATCGCGAGAAAACCCCCTACTCTGTACCGACCCACCGACCCGGGCAAGATGAAAGAAATTACGCGGCAAATAGTGTTTTAATTAAGTCTCATGTGAATTAGGGCAAATTATCGAATTATAACAGTTTCTATAGCAGTGGTAGCCCAGTGGTATCAGCCCCGACTTGCCAGTTGTAGGTCGTGGGTTCGAACCCAGGTGGGAGCTTTATTTTGTGTTAATAATTTCATCACCACTGCTCTCAAAACGGTGAAGGAAATCATTGTAAGGAAACCGGCATGTCCTAGAACAAAAAAATCGAAGACATTTGACATCTATCAACCCGCACTTGGCACGCGTGGTAGATTACAGCATACTCCCTCTCACAGAGAGAAGGCCTTTTGTCCCGGCAGTGGGAACATTAGAGGCTGATTATGCTATTCTTCGGTGCAAGATGCTAGATGCAAGAAGCATAGAACCGTTTCATGTGGCAACGCATGGGAAAGGCATATATACATATGTCATGGACCAAGTGATTAATAGGGCATTATAAAAATGCCCGGGCAGTATGAAAAATGCCCAATATGCAGTGGGCAGTGTGATAACAACTATTGAAATAATCAAATCGACCAGGCATTTTTTATAATTCACCTATGGGGCAGAACAATTAAAACCAGGTTTAATTACTGTAATTTTTATTTCAAACGTAGAATCAATATTTAAAATCAAACAACATCTTTCCATTCATAGACACTCTGCTGGCGATAGGCGACTAAGGATGCAAGAGCGAGCGAAGGGCACCCCGAGGTTAGGTTTGGTTAGGTTACTTTAAACCCTTTACACAGAAATAGGAGCTAATAGCTCATGAACTATTCCGTTCCTAGTTCTTGATGAAAAGTCTACTACTCTACTACTTACATATATTATATCTGTGACAAATTTTCTTTACTAAAGTGTAGAAGCTTCAATAATTTCTTTTCTTTAGAAAAAAAAACTTCCTTATCGACCTTACAAATAGAGCCATAATAAGTTGATTATTTAAAAACAAATAATAAAATAATTAGGTACTAAGGTTCTACAACGTCATACAAACTTCTTATTACAGAGAAAACAGAAGTAATAAACGGTAGAAGAAAACAATTTTCATAACGTTGCAGATCATTGTACCCACAATTTTCCCACCGACAAACAACATCAATCATTTCAAAATTCTTACAATGCACAATGCCGAAATCACATCCAATTCGTTCGTCGTTCGCGACAGATGCCGAAACATCCCCACCTGGGGGTGAACCCCTTTATCCCACCGCCCGTTGTGATACACGCGAGTACTTGACGATTTTTCTGCTCATCCAGTGAATTTTAGAAAAATCTTACTCTTAATCCGTCTGTTCCGGCCGGATTCGCGGGGGATTTGAAAGGGAAATTACTTTTAATGGTGATTTTTGTAGGTGTCATGCAAAATACTGGGGGTTTTCTTTGAATATGTATGGTGTACAAGGATTTGTTGTAGTTCCGGAAAAAAGTTATTTAAAGATTTTTTTTTAATATGGTCAAATCACTACTTTCCATCATACATTAGAGACCTGGAAATTCTGACAGCACTCATGATTTCTTGCATGAGTTTCATATAGTTTGCTGAAGAGGAACAGAGCGGGTATATATTGAAAAGCACCAATGCTGCTTTAGATGTATTATTTTATTATATAGTATGGATGAACATATTGTGTGACCAAACCACTGTCAGATTCACGATGTTTTGTCTGGCTTACAACATAATTAGCCTATAATGCCTCCTCTCTGTGAGAGGGAGCGAGGCCATAATAAACCATTTGGTCCCAGTGTTGGTTGGCCTGAGTACGAATAAACTACATATTTTTGTTACAGAGCATATACCTATGTCGCGTGCGTCACATACGTAAGTAAGTACACCACCACATATAACAAAAGTCACACAACCAGTCTGTTTGCTCTCAACCGTATCTTAGAGCAGACTAAACGATTTTTAATGCAAGAGAACCAACATAAAAATCACTAGGAAACTGTTTAGGGCGTTGTGAATTTTTAAAGAGGTGCAAATGAGAGGGTTCGGTTACCGGCCCGAGGAGAAAGCAAGCAGCACATCCAACCTTTTGTTTTTGACTATCCTCCAAAATAACCATTCTAACTTGACCCCTCTCTTTTCCGAAAACTCCCGAATTTTTCCGAAGTTCGCTTCGTCTGGCAGGTCATTTAAAATTGGGCACCCGGCGAGTGGTATAGAAATAACTTAAAAAGAAAAATTATGCTGCGAAAAAGAAAATGGGAATGTTGAATGAGAAAATGGTGGGAGCTGTGACGCTGGTCCTAGGTGGCCACGGAGAGTGTGGACTTTATCTGAGTCTGGCAAAACTGTGTATTTACTATGATTTTGTTCTATCCACAAGTTTTCAATACTCTCCGTGTAATTTTCTAACGGAATACGAAAAAAACGTAGAGGTTAAGCATTCGGCCATTTTTGGTGCTTGCTACAGCGTTATAGAAATATAGACATATTGTTATTGTGAAAGAAACTCTCGTCTGACTGTTAAGTACTTTTCAAGCCATAACGGCTGATCGAATTTCGAGGAAAATTGGCACACTGACCATGACCTGCGGGGTAATGGGGGTTTTCGTGAAAATTTACGACACCAGTTGGCACCACTTTGACAAGAGGTCTTCCATTTCGACAATTAATATAAAATATATGATGACATTCATCATTCGATTCATTCGTTCGTTCATCATTCAGTCATGACTAAAGAAAATATAGGCTCTTTGACAGATGCCTGGACCTGACGTGTCAGTGCTGCCACCTAGCGAACGTCATTTCAGAAAACCCTCATTGCGTAACACTATCAGTAGCAATGGCGTTTCATTTTGACAGTTCAACAACATTCATTGCGTTATTTACATTGTTGAGCAGATACACTTTTCGAACATATGGAGCAATGGATTAGCTATATCCTTCAAAATGATTGAGATTGTGATTGATATTGTGTCAGCCAATTAGGGTGCTGGATTAAAACAAGGGATGCTACTTTTTGTCGCGGTATTTCTTTCCATGGGATAATTTCCGACGTCCGCGCGCGTAGAAATGTTGGCAAAAACTAGTCAAAGTAAAATTGTGCCTCGAGAGGCATTATGTCAGATTTTTAGATCATAACAAATGTATCTAAATTCAGTATCTCAGTTGGCTTTTACGAATTACTCCACAAGCAACGTCGTAACTCACTAAAATCAATTAGAAACCACTTTTACTTTCAACCAACAAAGTACCAAGCAACCGTGCTTTTATTTATAACAATTAAGCAACCGAAGTCGTGAGACACAATTAGTATTTAATACTACAGAAGACAACGCCAGAACATATTTTACTGCCAATAGATCACGACTCCAAATGTAACCGTGCTAAGCCATCTAATTTATTGAATCGAATGTTTATCCAATTATCGATTTAACAACAATGGAATCGATATAATCGCTCGATATAGATCGTTATCGATTATATCGGATAAGGTATGTTCGTGATCGCCCATTGTTTAGTTCTTGGCGATTCCGAGATATAATTGTATCGAGCTTATGACAATAGAATAGAAATAGCACTTTGTAAGGCCGTATTTTTGTATTGTTACACTTTTTTTCCTAGATTGAATGGTTTCCGTCACGCCTTAGGCTGATTTAAGGCTCCCGCAGACAGTCGCGTCGCGACTCCGGTAGAACAATTTCCGTGAAGTTTTCAGAGAAATTGTTCGATCAGAGTCGCGTCGTGCCCGCCTGCGGGAGTCTTTACGGGGTGGACTGTCATTTTGTTCGAAGATTTAGAAACACGCTTGCTCATTGTCTTTTAAACAATGTGATAGTTCTATCTCTTATCTTTTATAAAGTTTGTCGGCCATTTTCAAAGTTTGTTGCTTCATAGCGAGAGATCGTTAACCTTCGAGATGGGTCTTATGAAACCTTCATTTAATGAGCTGACCTGTTGAAGAGTAGTATGATTTGTAAAAGACTATTACGAGCTTTATCGCAATTTGATGGTTTTTTAGCTAACTATGTAAAAAACTATAGCATAATAAAATGGCGTAAAACACAATGTTGTCAGCATTAAAGAATACTGCCAAGTTAGCCGGGAATTTGATTCGTAGCAGGGAACGCTAGTTCAATGCTCACCGACCCAATCTACAGTTGTGTCTAAAGGTTCCTATAAACAGGCACGACACGCGATAACCTCGCGCGCGACACAAAGGCACCGCTCGTTGCGCGACTTGCGGTGTCTTTATGTCGCGCGCAATTTTATCGCGTGTCGCGCCTGTTTGAAGGAGCCTTAATTTGTTGCATCTAATCAAAACTCAAAATTAAATGTCATTTATTCAAATTAGGCGTCAATATTACAAAGACAGTCCCCCAAAACGGCCACTCTTCACTTTCTGGTGCTTTAGCTGGGATGGAGTGGCGCAACAAACGCCCAATGGTAATCTATCCATACGTTCAAATGTGAACCTCTTTTGAATGATAACTTATGCATAATCACTAAATATACACTAATCATACATTCCCACTGTTGGGACTCAGGTCTCTTCCTTCGAGAGGGAGTGATCTGTAATCTACCACGCGGGCCCAGTGCGGGTTGGTGGATGTCACAATCGAATTTTTGATTATAAGTCATGCCGGTTTCCTCACGATGTTTTCCTTCACCGTTTTTGAGAGCAGTGGTGATGAAATTATAATGTCAAAAGTAAAGCGTCTGCCTGAGTTCGATCCCACGACCTACAACTTGTGAGTCGGGGTCTTTACCACTGGGCTACCACTGCTCAGTGATAACTTATTTCTGACTAGCTGTGCCCCGCAGTTTTACCCGCATAAGTGTCGATCTCGTAGGAACATCGGGATAAAAACTATCCTATGTCCTTCCCCGGGACTCAAACTACTTTTTTACCAAATTTCATCTAAATTGGCTCAGCGGTTTAAGAGTGAAGACACAGACAGACAGACACACTTTCGCATTTATAATACATATTAGAATGGATTTAAAATACACGATATAACATGTAGAAAAATGTAAAAATCCGTCTTCGTTCCAAGTTTTCGTGCTCTCCACAGCTTTTTGGCTCAAAAACCGTTGTCTGAGCATGCATCCACTCAGGTTGGTACCACGACTGGGTGTCTTGAGGGTAACACTTGTTTTCTTATTGTGCTGCTTCTAAATGGAATGGAACCTTGTGTAGCATGCATGTTGAGGGTTTAGAGTGACGCTTCTTTTTTTTTGGAAGTCTGAGGGCTGAAAAATATGTTTGCACCCTTATGTGTTTGAAAGAAAAGGGTGTAGACACCCTTTTCTTTGGCTGTTGTCAAAAAGTTAAAGTTGTAGCGTGTTTCCAAAATTTGAGACAAATATCAAATACAACGAAGGTAACCGACATAGCCCGACGAATTGCCAAACTTAAGTGGCAGTGGGCAGGGCACATTGCTCGCAGAACAGATAGCCGATGGGGCCGAAATGTTCTGGAGTGGCGACCGCGTACCAGAAGACGTAGCAATGGAAGGCCTCGCACTAGGTGGTCCTACGACCTTGTGAAGGCCGCAGGAACCCGTTGGATGCGAGAAGCATAGAACCGGTCGAAGTGGAGGTGCTTGGGGGAGGCCTATGTGCAGCAGTGAACTTCTTTCGGCTGAAATGATGATAATGATGATATGATCTACATCGCCACATGCGAACTACGTATCACACTGACGTCACGCAAAATCCTGCATCGCGCAAGCAGAGTTTACCGTGCAACTAGCATATATATAAGGTCCCAACACCAATCATTGGGCAGTACCTAGCCTACCAGACACAACACCCGTCTGATCGGAGGATCCTCCCTTTCCTATGGAGAATGAAGGCACTTCGTTCCAAATAATGGGTGTATGGGAGGCCTATATCCAGCAGTGGACGTCTTTCGTCTGAAATAATGGTGATGATGATGAATCAAATACATATAATCATGTCTGTATTCCCCAAAAGGCAAAGCAGGGATGTAAAGCACGTCCACGAAAGGATATAGGTAGGTACAAAATATCTAGAGAAATCTCTAGATATTTTGTACCTACCTATATCCTTTATGAGTAGGACACAATTCAGACTTGAAGCTAGCGAGACAGTTCAATAAAGTAGTAAATTGATGAAATGCTTGTCTTCTATGGCATATTTCAAAGTTTTACAAACTAGGTATTTAAGGGGGATGCGCTGAGGTATTTCCCGAATTTTCTTGCGTTTGCAATTTTGAAGTCAATGTTCCTACGGTTGTATGTTGATTAAAATAATGATTCACGACTGTATCAAATACATATTTACAATATATCATTAAAATCATCAATAAAACTCTCTGAGTAAGAATTGGCGTCTAATATCATGATTTCATGAAATAGTCAATAGGGTAATTTTAACTTAGAGAAATGTATTGACAATTTTAATGATAAGGTATAATTCTATAATTACACATTTGTTACAGTCGCGAATCATATTTTGATCCACCTCCAAATTACAAAAAATTAAAGAAAATTTCGCGGGCCACCACCGGTTGCTTTCGCCTTAACATTGAAACAAGTATACCTATTTATTTAACGTACAAAATGGTATGCTTGAAAATCTAAACTAAATAACATCGGTATGCTTGAAAATCTAAACTAAATAACATCGGCTATCTCTACCAATTTATCGAAATTTACGTCAAGTTTACCTAAAACGTAACTGTACCTAAGCTCCTACGCTGCCCATCACATTAACTATCCCAGACAAAGGGGCTCCTGCCTTGGGTACCAGCACTGGACACTTCCTCCATTATTATCGCCAAATAACATTCGAATATCGCATTAAATTCCTTTTAAATCTACTTTATAACGTCCTTATGTCACACAATATGACCACATTTCATTTAAGCTAGGTTCAGTTAGGAATAAAGGTTCTTGCACATAAATATAAGTCACGTCACCGATCAACCACGTCCAAAAATATAGTCTAGTGGTAGTCGGAGGGGCTCGTGGCTAAGTAGAGAACTTGTGGTTAAGAAACAGCCTGTGGATTGATCGATCAAAGTTGGTCCCGGCTGACATGTAGATCTTAGGCAGTCTTTACGAATAGTCAGAAGTCCGAAAGTCGCACAACCAGGGATAATGTGTTACTTAGTAAATGGGTCCTGAAGATCAAATCTCCCTTATTTAGCTGCATCTGGTGAGACTGGAAAACTGACCCCAATATGGTTGGAAAGAGGATAGACAGTTGAATATGGGACGTCGTAAGAAATTGACCCCACACATCAGTCACCAGCCAAGTTGGAACTTGAAACGTGTATTGTTGCGAATTAATTAAACCGACCAGGCAACCAACTATTCACATACATTACATCAATTCACGACCCTAACGTTGATGACGTGTCTGATCGGCGACTTGACGGTGACGTCATTGATGTGTGTGCATGAAACTTTACTTGGGAAAATGCCTTGTGAAGTGGACACAGTCGGCACATATTTTTCGAAAGCCTAGCATGAAGCTACATGCGTAGATAAATATCTCTTTTAAGGCGACAGGTCTAAACAATGTAACTTAAAACGCTACGGCGAGCTATTACAAAACAACTTCTGTTTGTAACATACATAGTGTTAAGGAGTTTGTTCAATAGACGCCCAAGCTGAAGACCAAACTTGTCAAAAATGTAGGGGAATTATAGGCATTTTTGACAGATTGAGACTGAGATCAGACTGTGAACATTCTTAAAATTACGGGAATTACCCCCCAGTTTTTCTTCATCACCTTTTAGAGTCCATTATCGGGGGAAGAAGCAAAAGCAAAGGATTCACTAATGACCCATTATTGGGAACGAAGTTCCTTCATTCTCCACAGAAAAGGGAGGACCCTCCGACCAGACGGGTGTTGTTTCTGGTAGGCTAGGTACTGCCCAATTATTGGTGTTGGGACCTTCTATATATGCTAGTTGCACGGCAAACTCTGCTTGCGCGATGCAGGATTTTGCGAGACGTCAGTTTGATACGTAGTTCGCATGTGGCGAAGTAGATCACATCATCATCATCATCATTTTAGCCGAAAGACGTCCACTGCTGGACATAGGCCTCCCCCAAGCACCTTCACTTCGACCGGTTCTATGCTTCTCGCATCCAACGGGTTCCTGCGGCCTTCACAAGGTCGTCGGACCACTTTGTGGGAAGCCTTCCAACGCTACGTCTTCCGGTACGCGGTCGCCACTTTAGAATCTTTTGGCCATCTGTTCTGCGAGCAATGTGCCCTGCCCACTGCCACCTAAGTTTGGCTATTCTTCGGGCTATGTCGGTTACCTTGATTCTCATGCGGATCTCTTCATTCCCGATTCGATCGGTGTAGATCAAACCTATTCAAAATTAAAGGCCAACATAGCCCAGTGCAAACTCGCCTTAACAAACCGCTTGTGTGCTTAGCATTCACCAGTAAAAGCAATATGTTGTCACGGCTAAAACAGTTGACTGAACAAGGACATAACGCTGTTGCAAATGGCCACTGTCTCTTTGAAAATTTTACTGCTAATACGATGTGCTTACCTGGCCAGGCATGGCGCATATAATTGGCCATACATTTTAGATGAGATATCAAAGTTTAGTGGTTTTGTTTCAGACTTGTTTGAATTTAATATTTGTTACCTACATTGAATGGAGTTAACAGCAGATTTTTTTACTATGGGACTAAACCTGACATCGCGAAAAAAAATCAGCTGTTCCCTGTACATAATGATGAGTACAATGACCTCATAAGAGGTTGTTGGTGTTTTTCCAACAATAACCCTGTATACAAATTAATCCTAACATCGAAATAAAAAATCGGTTGTCTGTAAAGTCGGTTTACTGACGATAGTGGAACGTGACAACGTCATAAGAAAATACTGATGGAATAGTTGCATTGCATTTGTTAATATTCCCTTGCACTTCAAGCCGCCATGGAACGCCTCCACGCTACAGAGCGAGGCCGCGAGGTAACGCTACATGAGTCATGTTTTTTCGTGAGTGCAGCCAGCTTCATCGATTTATTAGACGTTGTCACGTCAAAAAAGATTTTTTTCAATCCATGCTATCCATACTAATATTATAAATGCGAAAGTAACTCTGTCTGTGTCCTTTTCACGCCTAAACCACTGAACGGATTTCGATAAAATTTGGCAGAGAGATATATTGCATCCCGGGGAAGGACATAGGATATTTTTTATCCCAATATTCCCACGGGATTGACTCTTATGTGGGTGAAACCGCGGGGTGCTGCTAGTCAAACATAAATAGTAGTGTTGTTGGGTTTTGCCAATCTTTGGCTGGCTATAGTGACTAAACTATTGGATATAGGTATGCGATTGAATTTTCGAATCAGACTGGGAACGTCATTAGATATACTGAGGTTAATTAATGAGGGTTTTTGTGAAAATTTACGACACCAGTTGGCACCACTGTGACAAGAGGTCTTCCAATATAAAATATATGATGACGTTCATCATTCGATTCATTCATTCGTTCATCATTCAGTCATAACTAAAGAAAATATAGGCTCTTTGACAGATGCCTGGACCTGACGTGTCAGTGCTGCCACCTAGCGAACGTCATTTCAGAAAACCCTCATTGTCGAATTGTCGTCTCCATCTTGTATAAATTTCTAACTAACCCTTACAGGTTCAGCGGGATTGTCCGAAAGGGTTACCGCTGGCCCGGAACATAAAGGGCTAAGGAAGGAACACGGGTGGGTTTTAGTCATGAAGTGTCTGACACTCCCTTTCGCTCCACCCAGAGCGGGAGGGGTCATTTGATGATTTCACATCCTGAAAAAAGAAACCCTCGCAGGTGCTTTCTAAATCTAAAGATACGATTATCGCAATTCAAGCCAAAAAAAGGGTAGAAAACTCAACAAACCCCATTACTGTACACGTGTTAAATTCACAAGAGGTTCATTAGCACCACCCGGGAATCGAAGCCGGTACAATGACGCCGCGGGTGTCGCGAGAGCCTATTGTGCGACGTACCGTTGGTCTATCGATTTGTTTGTACTTAATGAAGTTCATCTTCAGGCAAGTTGGGGTAGGCAGATTTTAAAGTGGAAGCTATAGAAAGGATTTCTAGTATATAAGGTCAAATTAAATTAGCTTATTAGAGGGGCTTGTGGCTAAGTAATTAATAACAGCCGCGCGGGTCGATCGATCAGGTTAAGCTACGCTTGCCGCGGTTGGTACGTGGATGGGTGACTTTGAATCCAAGTTGTAGCTCAGGAATTGATGGCATTACCACTAAAACTATTAAATGCATAAAAAACCTAATAGCGACTAACTTAAAAAATTGTATTAATGACTGTTTTAAGAATAGTACATTCCCAAATACCCTCAAAATTGCTAAAGTCAATCCTATATACAAATCTGGCACAAAGACAGATCCCGGGAATTATCGACCCGTATCGGTATTACCGGTACTATCAAAAATATTTGAACGATTAATATCGTTCAAATATTTTTGATAGTACCGGTCCGGTCCGTTTGGTGGTACCGGTAGTCTAGTGTAAATTATTACACTAGACTAGAAAAATACCTAAACGAACCGAACTGCCTATTGTAAATATAGTTAATGTTAACTATATTTACAATTGGCAGTTCGGTTTCCGATCCAAGTCAAACACTTTGTGCGCCACAATCGATTTAGTCACCACCATTAAAACAAATATTGACAAAAAAAACATTGCACTCGGTATTTTTATTGACCTAACAAAGGCTTTTGACACGGTATCTCATAAAATTCTATTATTAAAGCTAAAAGCATTGGCATCACCGGAGAAATGTATAATATCCTCTCCTCATACCGTGACAATTAGGAAACAAATGGTTAAAATAGGAAACGCGAAGAGAAGAGCATCTCCCATAGAATTTGGTGTTCCTCAGGGATCTCTACTATCCCCCCTCTTATTCGCTATTTACATAAATAATATTAAAGACCTAGGCTTAACTGGACAACTAACTTTGTACGCCGATGATACTAGCCTTTTCTATTTCGGTAACAACGTAAACACCATTGTAGCTGACGCTCAAAAAGACTTAGATATATTATACAACTGGTTCAGCTAAAGACAATAAAATTCTTGACCACCCAGCCTTACACATAAACAACACTAACATCATCAAAAGTACTTGTGAAAAATACCTTGGACTTGGATTAGACAACAAACTCACTTGGCTAGCACATATTGATCACATAAAAACAAAAATAACATCGCTAAATGGGATCAATGCGCGGGTACATTAGTAACATTCCAAAAAAAAATCCGCTACAATATTTACAACTCATTAGTTCGCTCACACATAAATTACCTAATTGAAATCTGGGGAGGCGCCACTAAATCTACGATTGAAGATCTACAAATAGCACAAAATAAAATAATTAAACTACTATTCTACTATGATTATCACATACCTACATCCGAACTATACAATCACACCAAGCTAATGAACATTCATCACCATTATACACTTTCCTGTATCCTTATTAGAAAAATTCTAAACAAAACCATACATACACAATTATCCTTTAACATAAAAACATCCAAATACAGCCAAAGAAACCCCAATCAAATACAGACGCACCCCCCGCAGAAGCAATATAATAGGAAAAACATAAAATACGAAGGTGTATAAATTTATAATAACCTACCGGCAGATATTAAGAGCACATCTCCTTTTAACATATTCAAATCTAAACTCAAGCAATAGGTACGTCACTAACTAAAACTATCAAGATAACGACATAAGCTGTCGCATTTTGTACACACAAAATGCGACATTACACCTACCTACATAAAAAAAAAAACAGTGGCACTCCGGGAGTGCCGACAGAAGTGAAAACTTGAACAATTACGTGTGTATTTTGTGAATCGTCTTGTAAACAAAACACGCGCGGTACCGGCTACGGCCATCCGTCTTACGATCCGTTTTCGATCAGGTCACTTGTCCTGACGCGAGTTTAACATTTTTTACCTATTACAAAAAAAAGTGTACAACGCCGCTAAAGAAGTTTACACTTCAAAAATCTATTAGCTACTGGACTAACCTTACCTTAGTTATGTACTCGTATTTATTTGCTAAGTGAACAATGTATGTTCTTTTAGAATAAATAAAGAATCTTTAAACCCAACTGATTCTAAGATACCTATAACACAGCCGTAGCGTAGTATGTATTTTGGTCTATACATAGATAACTTGAATACATATTTGGTGATGGCTGATGGTTTTTTTTTTACCATGTACTACCACATAATTATGTTATGGTATTCAAAAGAGTGTACCAAAGTTTAGATGACGATATTCATCTTCTAGGCACTTTAAAGGGAAAGCGCCAGGGTAGCCCACAAAATTCAATTTTCTTACGTTTTTTGCAATTTGCAGGTCAGTGGCATGTGGTACTCGTATGTTGAACAAAATATGTTCATATAACCCTATTGATTGATATCTCATGAAATAGTCATTCAACAGGGATAAAGATAAATAGGTATATTTTATTTTGCAAATACGGGTACAAGATAAGGTGTTACATAATACAAGTACAGAAACGGCCATATTTTGCCAACTACAAGGCATGCAAAAGTATCGAGTTTAAGTCCAATTAAAATTTATGTTTACTAATAATATATAATAATAGGATATTCTTTTTTAGGATTTTATGAACTTTTAAGTTCATTTTTTCTTAGTTCAGTTCAGTTGTATTGATGATTTTTATGATTAAAATTCTGTAAATACATACTTGTTACGATCGCAAATCATATTTTGAACTGATTTATTCCGGTCTGATCCCCTGAACCCCCCTCCACCCCGCTCCTCGATCCCCTGCTAGTTCGTCTTCTGTTTTAATCTCTGTCTTATCCATTTTATCTAGGTCTACATATATATTGCAAAAAACATTCGAAAATTTTAATTTCGCCACCTACTTTCCTCCTGACCCATCTCCTTTAAAGCGCATAGCTTTAGGATTTTTTTTGTTTTTTTTAGGCTTCTTTTTTTTGTTTTTCTGTTGTTTGTGTCTTTTATTTTTATGCGTCATGTTTGCCGCAAATAAACGTATTTTCTTTCTTTCTTTCTTTCTTTCATATCTAAGATATTTCTTTCTTATTTACTAGCCCACTACAAATCCGTGGCGCTGCGGCTCTATAGCCGCTCGGTCAATCAGTCCGCTAGTGTGAGCGCTAAGATGAATACGGTATCGTAGTAAATAATTCGATAAAATTTTCTCAGAAATTTAAAACATACTGGATGACTAATAAACGTTGTCACTCATATCAGATAATATTTTGTGGCTCTCGTTAAACCAAAATCAATACATCGCAATTTAATTAAGTACCCAACATAGTAATTAATATTTATTTAATAGGTCGCCTTTTATTTCATTGTGGTTTCATGCTGTAATGAGAGTAATAAAATATGCTTTTGATTTCACAAATTAGTTATGAATTGTCGGAATCACGATGGTTTATTTACTAGTAACAAAGCTGAAGAGTTTGTTTGTCTGAAAGCGCTAATCTCTAGAACCACCAGTCGCATTTCAAAAATTTTTTGCATTTGATAGTTCAATTCTTGAGGAAGGCTATAAGCTATTCAAACAATTTTTTTACCGTTTTGCTCAAATACCTCTTTGTTTGTTACAGAGTCCAAGAACCGTCGCGTCACGAAGGCTAATGAAAGGATACTAGAAAAAGGCAAAGCAATTCCAATTCTCATCATTCATTTCATACAATCACACGTGGTACAACGCGTGCCACGAAAGATGAGACTTGACACACCACGTGGTTTGACTTGCGCAGAACACGATTTTAGGTATCTTTAGCGGTATGAGGTCTGAGTGCGGGACGGGACCGGACGTCATAGGGGCAGCGGAAAGAGCGGGGGAGGCGGGGTCAAGTCTCATCTTTCGTGGCACGCATTGTACTCTTAGAAGAACAATAACAAATGAAACTTTAATCTCATTATAATTATAAACATTCTAGTGAAATTTATTTTAGAAGTATTTATAGAAGTATCATCATCTGCCTAGCCTTTTCCCAACTATGTAGGGGTCGGCTTCCAGCCTAACCGGATGCAGCAGAATACCAGTATTTTACATGAAGCGACCGTCTATCTAACCTCCACAACCCAGTTACTGGGTAATACGATACCCCTTGGTAAGACCGGTTGTCAGAGTTTCGGGCTTCTGACGACCCGTAACGACTGTCAAAGATCTACGAATGAAAGACGGGACCAACGGCGTAACGTATCGTACTTTCCGAGGCTCGGAGGAGTCTTGGTATGTAAAGATGGTCACCCATCCACGGACCAACCGCGGCAAGCGTAGCTTAACCTGATTGATCGACCCGTGCGGCTGTTAATTCTTAGCCACAATCCCCTCTATTTGTGTAAGTATATGCTTATATCATTTGTTTTATTTTAATAAGTGAACTGGAGGCCTAAAAAGGCCACTGGCAGAATCATAAAAGGATAACATTATGAATCATAATTTATGGCGAAGATAGTCCGTGTTTTTCTTTATTTTTTCGCTGCACTACGTCGGTATAATCAAAGAGATTGGGATTGGATTTGGATTGGATTGATTGGTATTTTAGCACAGACAAAAAAAATAACTGTAAAAGCCTTCACCAATAGAATTTGATACGATTAACTTAACAGTTAACTGTACATTATGATTCATAATGTTATCCTTTTATGATTCTGCCAGTGGCCTGTTTCGGCCCCCTGTTTTTGTTTTGTATTTTATTTTCTATTTTACTCACACACGCTGACTCATGCTGGAAGAGATTTCTTTAGAAATAAGCATCACTTTTGTACCTATTTTTCTGTTCTGTTTTTTCTTGTCTGTTATTATGTGTGTGTACGGACGCCAGCACATCAGTCAACCCGAAACTGTCAAATTTTCCCAATCAACTTTGATCCTTATACTTCAGCGATAAAATTGAAAATCTATTAAAGAAATTTGACAGATTGTAGTAGCTTGATGTGCTGGCACATAAATGGTTCAATAAATAAGATAAGCATAATAATCTTTTAACAAGACACTTGATGCCCCAATGTTAATCCTGTTTTCACTATATCGAAATAATAACTTTATTACATAAACGTAAGGTGGTAAAAGCAATCAAATTGTTAAATAATAACAAATGAATAAAGACATTACCAAAGGCTGTAAAACAACATCTGGCCCACTTATTAATAAACGAATTAATAAATTAAAATAAAGTTATCGTTCATAAATGTGTACTTTTATTTCCTTTGAATAAACGTTTTGTTGACACCCCAAGGCAAGTTCAAATTGATTGAGTGAAATTATTAAGAACTGAGAAATACAGATATTTTGCGTGATGACAAATAATTGGATAACTACACATGTACATTAATTGTGGGGAAATTATCTGTTATTGTGGGGTCACTAAATTAGCAGGGAATTCATAAAAGCGGTAAGCGCAAGCGCATTGAATTTGTAAGATGTAAACGAGCGCAGTCAACACACACACACACACACACATCACACAAAGGGCATACACACAATAGGGTTGTTTGAATTGATAAACAAGAGGTTTTCAAAGATTTTTTAGTGTGGGACGCAAGTGACGCAACGTGTGTCGATACTCTTGCGTCATCCCATCTTCCTGGCTCGGCATGCTGTGCTGGCGCTGCTGCTGCGGCTGCGGAAAACCTCAAGCGGCGAAAATATAAGAACCTTATCGGAAATTATATTTTCGAGCCGTTTGGGGTTGAAACCCTCGGGCCGTGGGTCCAAGTGCTCATGGAATTTTTAAGGAAATTTCGAAACGGCTTGTTGACACATCCCGTGACCCAAGGGCTGATTTACCTTGGCCAGAGACTAAGCATTGCCATACAAAGTGGTAATGCTGCCAGTCTCTTGGGTACAGTCGACAGCGATGCGGATAAATTTTTCGACGCTATATTTTAGTTTGTGTATAGTATTAGTTAAGTTAGGATTTCATTTTGTTATTTTTATTAATTAATTAGGTATTAGTTATTATTTGCTTAGGTACCTACTTATTATTTTAATTTGCAACAACAAATTTAAAGAGGTTTTCATCACTTTTACAAGCCCTGAAAAGCTGTAGAGTGTATTCTGTAAAAATCTCACCGTGAAAACTGAGGTGAAGTGAGCTGTCATTCCACCTGATGATAAGGATTGACACTATAACTGACAACAAATCAAACGAAGCACAATGGAACAAACACACACACACATAACACACACACATCACACATACACCATACCTTACCTGAAATCACCTCTCTAGTCTCCACTATGGAATTCGTACTCCGAGCCCCAAGATACAGACTAACTGTCTAGTCACTAGCAAATAATGTATTGCAAACCTAGCTGTAGGTAATATCTTAAGCTACTCATGTCGTCTTCACTTGCTGTTAACCAGTGAACCTGCTTACTGTAGGTATTGCCTGGACAATAAAAATATTTTCTATTCTTTTCTGTTTCTATTGATAGCTGACTCCAAGCCCACTTCACCCATGTTTAGCGGAGAGATATTTTTACAGAATAGCACTACTGCAGTACCTTATTTTAGACGATTATACATACGAACGACGAGTCATACTGACGTCACGCAAAATCCTGCATCTCGCAAGCAAAGTTTACCGCGCAACTAGCATAGATACAGATACGGCAGTTGCCCGCCAGACACAACACCCGTCTGGTCGGAGGATCCTTCCTTGTCTATAGAGTATGATTGAACTTTACACCCTGTTTCTCATATCTCTATAATAACAACTCCCGCGCCGAAGATTAGTCTCCGTTGAGATTGGCCGCCGTGGCCGAAATACGGTCTGGAGGACTTTATTTATTAATTTTATTGCTTACTTATTACTTTACCTTATTTTACTATAAGCTTGCTCTTTTATTTGATACTGACCGCAGAGCAAAAGTCGCAATTTAAAAGTATGATTCCTGATCAAAATTTATAAAGTTGCTTCCATAACAGCGATAATCGCTGATGTACTGGCCACACTAAAAGGCAATATTGAGACGTAGCTTAAAACATAGGTTGCAATTGGTTGCAAAAGGAACCAGCCGCAGGTTCACATGATAAAAAGTCGATCGTGCACAATTACAACTGAGAATAAAGATGGTCAATCTTTTTGAACGAGTGCAATTGTTAAGACCAGGAGTAGTAAAAATGGAGTGTTAATGTGTTAATTGAAGATTCATTAATAAGCCTATAATGTTCCCACTGCTGGGACACAGGCCTCCTGTCTGTGAGAGGGATTTTAATTTATTGTATTTTAAAAAAATATTATTTAAGATGCATTTGCTACTAAATATAACTGTTGGCTTTTATAGAGGGAAAAAGGAAAGGCGGAAGGGAGGCCTTTGCCCTTTACTGGGAAAAAACAGTCTTATAATAATAATAAAGAAAACTTGAGAACATAATAGAGAACAATTGAGGCTAAATGTTTCGTTGTAGTTTCGTCGCTGTTTTCGTTATACATTTGGCACTCTATAATCAAAATCAAAAGTCATTTATTCAAACAAGGCTGAGAATCAGCACTTTTCGATCTTCAAAATTACAATAGAGAGTCCCCCAAAACGCCCGCCCTTCACCACTTCCTAGTGCTTTCACTGGGGAGAAGAAGTGGCGCAACAAACTCCCCAGCAGCACAGCTGTCTGTTCAGTTAGAAAATACTTGATTGTATACAATTGAAAATGGTAGTGTCCCCAGATCTTTTTTGCTCTATTCTCCGTATACTTTTGACCTGGATGCGAGTGCCGTCACATATTTATATTATGACATATGTAGTGATGTGGATGAAACATTTTATGATTGCCATTACGACATACAGTGTTAATGTGTGTCCAGATTACGACAGCCTCGTCAGAATGCAATGCTTTAATATCTTTACATATGTGCTCCATTTCTTCCTACTCTGTGTACATCAAAAACATCCAGAAAAACGGATCGGGAGAACCATTTATCAATAAGTGTTACACTTATTGATAAATGGCACTCTCGATCCGTTTTTCTGGATGTTTTTGATGTACAATAATGATAAGAAATTGAAGGTTTTAGTGGGAGGGCGTTATAATTGAAAGGAAGATTGAAAGTGGTGAACAGACCAGTAACCTTTTCCCACACTTGACCTTATAATAAGTATGTAGCTATAGATATTATTGTCTCTGAATATATAGGCACAAGGTGAAAGGGACATCCACGCGCAAACTAATACCATGATATCAACACATGGTTCTAAGAGGTAGCGTAGAAATTTTTCGTCGGTCATCAAAAATAATCAACCGTTTCATAGAAAACACGGAATTTTTTTCTTTAATAACCAGTCAAAAATTTCAGTGGCTTCAAAATAATGTATTGAATCCATGGTGTGGCGCGTCGACATCCCTGCAGTTTATAAAGATAATATGATTCAAGATCTAAAAGGACTTTGAGCACTTGAAGAATAACATGGGCGATTCCGTGATATCATAATGATTGAAAACGCTTGGTCTCGTGTTTTTGAGATCTGACAACGTATTCCTTTACTATAACTCATTATACCAATCTAAGATAACTTTGATTAGTAGATTTGTTTTAGTTTTTAATCGATAACATAAAATTTTAATTCTTTCTGTAAATAAATATTGTTACGGCCGCGAATCATATTTAGATCAATATACTGATACTGAACTGCAAATTGCAAAAAACGTAAGTAAATTTGAATTTCGCGGGCTACAATAGCCCAACCCCTTAAAGGGGATTACAGAACCTAAACAAAAAAAAACCCAAGTTTTAAAAGCAATAAAAGTATATGATCGACTACAGTAAACAAAATCAGAAAAATATATGATATTCTTCAGGATATAAATGCTAGGTAGATAGTGTGTTGAAAACACAATACAACTAATTTGATACGATTGAAAACAATCATGAAGATACCTCTAAAAACTTTCTTTTTACATTAAAAACCATACTAATATACATACAATCATTCTGAGTTTTTGTCAGATTATTCTACAAGCAACATACTAAAGCACTAGTGTTTTAATTTTTTAGTCCAAATAATAGATATTTTGTAAATAGTTAATTGCTTCATATTTTGCAATAAATTACCAGCGTTGTGTCATCGCGCTTCTCTTTCTTTTCTATGCAGTCCGACAGTGACCGCGCTTTAGGTCAGGTCTTAATCGAAGGGGCCCGTAAGGGCCTAAGCCTGCCGGGTCAGCGGGATTGTCCGAAAGGGTTACCGTTGGCTCGGAATATAAAGGGCGAACGTCATTTCAGAAAACCCTCATTGTCGAATTGTCGTCTCCATCTTGTATAAATTTCTAACTAACCCTTACAGGTTCAGCGGGATTGTCCGAAACGGTTACCGCTGGCCCGGAACATAAAGGGCTAAGGAAGGAACACGGGTGGGTTTTAGTCAGTAAGAGTCTGACACTCCCTTCCGCTCCATCCAGAGCGGGAGAGGTCATCTGATGATTTCCCATCCTGAAAAAAAAGCCCGTTAAGCTACTATGACTAAGCAGAAGTCATTTAAGCATTCCCCTCGTATTTCATATTAATATTAAAGTTCTTGAGTAATTAAAACCAGAATTTGTACTGCATTTTGCATTACCACGTTACCACTGCATAATTATAAAACATAATCTCTTCCAGCAAACGTTTGAAACGGACGCTAAAAATACTTATGTTTTAATTAATTACGACTTCTACGTACGTGTTAAAACACCAACATTTTGCTACATCTAGAGCCAGATAGTTCAGTTTCGAATCTCGGTTAGTCTAATATTATAGTTTTTTGACCCTTTTATGAGACAGGATCTTTGGCATCAAAAAAGTTTTTGTGAAAATGGTCTTGTTTGTGTGTGAATAGGGATCAAAATTTCTCAACAAAAACTTAAAAAAATAAAACATACGACTTCAAAAAAAAATCACTACAATAAGGTTCAAAGTTGATTGGGAAAATTTGACAGTTTCGGGTAGCTTAAATTGATGTGCGTATGTATGTACGTATACGTTTTTGTGTAGAGACGCCAGCAAGTCTAGCAATCAACTTTGAACCTTATGCTTTAGCGATGAAGTTGAAAATCTATTAAAGAAATTTGACAGATTGTAGTGGCTTGATGTGCTGGCGTCTGTACATAAATACTTAAATAAACTCTGCAAAGAACACAACCTCTTCCATCTTTATCTTGCGTCGTTCCTACATCTTCTGTAGTTATGAAATTATTTTCCTTGTCACCAACCTCATAAGTACCAGTAAGCCTATTCAGGTTTCACGTTAAAGCCACAGAATTTAGTCCGGAGACGTAATTGTGTAGATAATAACGCCACTCGTAGCTCTGATTATTTCTACGAATAGTGGGTGGAGTGCGCGACTGTTCGCAGAAGCAATGTTGTAAGGCTTGGTTTAGACGTGTGAAATGCTACGATTGCGTTGTCATTGTGCGCTTATTAGGACTTATAATAAAAATACAATTTATTTCAGGCCACACAGGTTCATAGAAAATACCCTTTAACTAATGATACATATTTATATTATACTAGCTGCGCCCCGCGGTTTCACCCGCGTAAATGTCGATTCCGTAGGAATATCGGGATAAAAAGTAGCCTACAAATGTTAGTCCAGGATGTCAGCTACTTCCATACAAAATTTTATCAAAATTGGTTCAGCCGGTTAAGTGTGAAGAAGTAACAAACATATAAACACACACACTCACAGACTCACAGACTCACAGACTCACATACTCGTACTTTCGCCTTTATAATATTAGTGTGATACAAAATTTGTGAGAAAAAATGAAAAAAAAAAAATAAGACTTAAGACTATGTCAGTAGCTTATCTTATGTTAAGTTAGTAACTTATGATACATAGGTAACCTTAAATCACTACTTAGGTAAATAGTAATTTGATTAGCTTTGTGGAGTAAGAGGAAAACACAGTTTTCCTGGAACCTACCTTTGAAATCCAATTGTACTTACTAAATAAATGATTGTTATTTGTTAATTTATCGAAGATTTTACAATCATCTGATAACTTTATTCGAGGAAAAATTTTGATGATAGTTATTTCATACAAAAACTGTCAAACGTCAATTCAAACATCAATTTTTTCCTCGATTAAAAGTTATCTGGCGATGGAAAAATCAGCCTTATGACTTGTTTTTTGTTTAGTTTTGATAGTCAAAATATATGATAGCGACAAGTTTTCCCATTCGCTGGAACTGAAAGTAGTTAACGTTTATCTATTCTATCAAGTTTTTGTAGATTTTTGTCCCAAAAAACACTTGCTTCGTTTTAAAACTACAATACATCTAAATTTAACTGATGTTTTCCTATCCACTTGTAGTAACAATTAATTTGAGGTATAAAACTCTTTTCGCAATTACTTATGCACTATCCCTGTTATCTGCTAAAATTAACCTAAATAAAATTCGCAATGAAAAGCTTAGGCTTGATGCATCTTTATCAACATCTAGCGATCACCCATCATCCATAGCTTCACTGCTGATTGCGCTGTAAAGCGTGCTGCGCTTACAATATTCTTATCTCATGACGTGACACGCGCTTTACTTGTAGTAACCGCCTGTACAAACACGCTGTGCATGTGTGCGTGAAGGCGAGTAGTGTCAGCATATAACACACACTTCCGCCTTCGCCATTGTCTCAGATGGTACCGAGAGCTCCTGCGCTTACACACACATTCACAGCGTGTATGTACACTTGTTCACCACAAGTAAAGCGCGCGTCGCTTCGTGCGATAAAAATACTGTAGCGATGACATCTTGTACACTAACCTTAACACTAAGAGATCAACATCTCGCGATCACCAATCATCCATAGCTTCACCGCTGATCGCACAGCAAAGCGTGCTGCGCTTACCGATGACATCGTGTACACTGACCTTAACATTATGAGACGACGCATTAACGTTTTTCACAGAAGTCAGTGTTGCAGAAAAATAAAATGAATCATGGTGAAACTATAATTATATACTGAGATCGTAAGTGAAATATGTGCGAGCTATATATATCAAGTGCCTTTATTAAAAGCCGTTATTTCTATCTAAGAAAATAAAGTAAACGGGACGTTTCTTAGGAAGAAAGATACTGTAGTTGGTTCCTTGTCTAAATCTCTTAATGGAACAGGTTTTTGACTACCAGTCGTCTGACTTTTTGCAATGACAGTTAGATACTCTTTTTTGCCATTATATATAAAAATGTCTGGTTAAATTTTCTGGTTTATAACATTTAACTGATTCATCAGTTCAGTTGTGGCTGTAGACCATCTGCCAAGGAATTCGTGGTTGGACACAAACAGCAAAATAGCTTACCTAAATAGGTAGGTAGGTAAGCTTACCTACCTACCTATTTAGGTAAGCTAACGTTTAAGTAACAAAAATCTCAAACCTATGAAAACTATTCATTAAAATAGAAGAAGATGCCGAATGTTTGTTTAATTTGAACTAATGTTAGTGCAGTCAGTTAGTCAATATTTGAAATATAATAACGTTGCATGTTATTTCATAATCCATAAAAATGATGAATTATTCATCAAATCGTTATTTAAATCAAAACAAAGCCTAACCCATAACCAAGCTATTACCCATATCTTGCCTCCCATAACCATACGCGTACCTTCCTACATTCCCATCAATTCATCCAATAAAAGTTGACAAAAAAACCTTCATTTCCATATACTCAAATGACTTCCGAGATTAATATCAAACATTTCCATTTAAATAGCAATATTGCCCTTAAAACAAATCTTTGTTAACATAAAAGAAACGCCTAAAGAAATTCTGGGCTTGGCACCGTTGCGGAACCTAAATTGCCACTTGTGTTTGCAAGACACTTTCCAATTAACTGTCCAAAGGGCCAGTTATTTGCCAAAGGTATTCATCCTTTACCTGTCAAAACTTAGAACTGGAAATTGCTTGTGCATTAAATGTCTACATCGTCAGCACAACACTATAGTCTTTTCCCACGACGGTCAACCATGTGTGGCTGTTGTCATCGAAGAATTTCTAATCAATTTTCTATCTTATGCAGCATTTAACTAAGTTGAAAATTGATTGTGTGCAGTAAAAACCTGAGTCGTTACCACACTGGTCGTTTCCCGAAAGCAGTGTAGAAGTTCTAGGGTCCTTATATGGATATATGTAATTAATGGTTTGCAGTGTTCTGCTATGGCATTTCATGCTTGGCTTGATGAGAAGTCTTCTATGGAAACTGTCACTTCTCATTACTAAAAAGTTGTTAAGTGCTTTGTTCATGAACGTGAGCGTTAAGAGCATACTTATTTGTAAACTAGCTGTAAACTTATGGCTGGTTTGTAAAAGATGGAGTTCTTCTAGGGTTCCATAGTTCATTGAATGCGGACCGTTATGATTTACGTCACGGCAATGTGTACATTGTTTTATTTGCTTACTGTAACAGTACATATTCAAAATGGAAAAGTGTGTTTCGCTCACAGATGCCTTTTCACCAAACTAAACCCAAACCAATCAGTACTCAAATTCTGCAGAATCAATGCACAGTATATCTTTAGTTTGCACTTATTTTGACGTGCAAAATCAGTAAAATGAATACCAAATTATCAGCAATTTGCCTAAACAGCCTACTTTTAGGGGCTAGAACCTTGCACGAATCCTAACTATATAATTATATTCATACTAATATTATAAATATTAAAGTAACTCTGTCTGTATGTTACCTTTTCACGTCTAAACCACTGAACGGATTTCGATAAAATTTGGCAGAGAGATAGATTGCATCCCGGGTTAGGACATAAGATAGATTTTATCCCGATATTCCCACGGGATCGACACTTATGCGAGTGAAACCGCGGGGCGCTGCTAGTTATTATTATAAATGCGAAACTGAGTTAGTTTGTTTGTTAAGCTTTTACGCTAAAACGGCTGAAGGGATTTGGATGAAATTTGGAACATGGATAAACCATGACCTGGGTTAAGACGTAGGCTACTTTTCATCCTGGATTGCAGACGATGTCGCGAGCAACAGCTTGTAGACTACGTGAATGAAAAAACTAATTATAGAAAGCCGTTATTATATATTTTCTGGGACTCATCTTCAGCCTAGACTTTTCCCAACTATGTTGGGGTCGGCTTCCAATCAAACCGGATGCAACAGAATACCAGTATTTACTATGGTGCAACTGCCTATCCTATCTTACCTCCACAACCCAGTCACTGGGTATCACGATACCTCTTGGTAAGACTGATTGTCAGATTTTCGGTGATTATTTTGAATTATATTATTATTTTCCGCTAGGCAACAGTCTCCACACGGTGGGTGAGTGAGGATCGACGGCGCCGCCGTGGCCGGCGTGGCGAGAAGACTTAGATGTAGCGCAAGGGTTGGATCGGGGTGGCTCTAGAAAAGGACGCCTGGAAGGAATTGGGAGACGTCTTTGCTCAGAAGTGGAATAGCGTAAGCTAACTTAACCTTTTGACCGCCAACCGTCAAAAAATCAAAAACGTCTCCTCGGCGCCAGTCTGTCATGAAGCCGTACCGTGACGTGGGCACATTTTGGTTTGTCATCTATACATGACTGTGGCGGTCAAAAGGTAAAAAAAAATTGAGACTACGGAACCGCGTTAAATGAGTACCCAAGATGCACTTGCCAAGTTTTTCTCTCACAAATGGACTTGCGCATTTAGTAAGACCATAAGACCACCCAGTTATTAATAGGCAAGCAACTAAGTATATAAAAATGTGGAAAAGGATCGTCTCCATAATAGGTCCGCATTTTACTACGTTTGTATTCACTGTGGACGATTTATGAATTAATTTGCGAAGGGAATGTTGGATTCTGATGTTGATGTCTCTTCTGTAATGGACTTCAAATATTTTAATCTTTTACATTAACTTAACAAATTGACAGAAAAGGGAATGTCTCAATGAGTTTTATGTAGTTAAAATGATATCTCTCTGTTACTGTGTAATTACTAACATTATTGTGTAATGGTTCATGAAGCTAAGAAATTATTTATTTTTTGCATGTTTTTTTGATTGCTTATCAATAAGTCCTCAAGATGTTTGAATTGGATTAGGAAATAATTGTATTGATAAATATAGCGTGTTCACTAATTAAAAAACTAGTTAAGTAACCCTAAAAATTCCCTAACAAGAACTCTTGTTAGGGAGTTTTTAGTGTTCCGTAGGTCAAGGATGTCAACGGGACCGTCTGTCCGTCCGCCTGTCTGTCTAACATGAACCGTAATAGGTAGAACAAATAATAAAAATAAGTTAAAATTAAAGGGGGTTTTTGGTCTTGTGGTACCCTTCGTGTGCGAGTCTGACTCGCATTTGGCCGTTTTTTTATTTAAGCATTGTTTAACTGATGGTCAAAATTATTATCTAGTGAAAGTTTAAACCTGTCAAACCCACGTAAAATATCTACCATTTTCCAAATATTGTGCAAATCGAAAAAAAAACATTGATACAGTCACATGCATAATAGCGTAGGTATGCTTAAGTTACCGTTATAGACATTACAATATTTAAAGGCCTATTCAAACCTGAGCGATTTTCGCTGTCGCTGTGGGTAGAGGTACATACCGCGCGGGTTTCGCTCAGGTATTTAGTATCAAGTACCGCGGCAGCTAGAGCGACCTGAGCGATATTCGCTGCCGCTGTGGGTAGAGGTACATACCGCGCGGGTTTCGCTCAGGTATTTAGTATCAAGTACCGCGGCGAAACTCGACTACCGCGCGTTATTCTACCCACAAGGATAGCGAAATCCGCTTAGGTCTGAACAGTAATATTACCGCATACCCACTGGGTTTTCTCTGCCGCAGACGGTAGCGAATAACGCTTAGGTCTGAATAGGCCTTAAAACGGTTCACCAACAAAAAAATGTTAAAAACACCAGCCAAAAACAGCCCAAATCCGCCAATCAATCAGCTATAAACCCCAGTACACAACAGTTCAATCAATTGATAGTTTAAAACCTATAAGTGTTATTAAATACTTCTTGCGCTGCCCATCCGTCGTGTTCTGACGCTATAATCCTTTGTTATTGAGTGCGCACCCGCCGCTACTTTGATTGATAAACAGTGTGTACTATGGCTTAGGGCAGTTCTTATGGTGTATTAGTGTTGTGCTGAGCTTTTAGATACTTAGTGATGGGCTTGAGATTAGGGTGGAAGTCTTTTGTTGACCTCACTTATTTATCGATTTATGCCGTAATTCTAGTGATGGAAGTTGTCGATATTCAATAAAGTTATCTATGTGTAGTTTTCATAGATGACAAACGATAGCCACAATTAAATGATTTGTGAATTAGTATTTGTGTTCATTAATACATTATTTTATGATTTTTAATTTTTTATAATGGTTGATGTATTTTAAATTTAAATGCAATTTTGGTGATTATTTAATTTATTTAGTGAGTTACTGAATTATTGTCATATTTATTATTATGTATTATTTAAATTGTTCCATTTAGAATGCGTAATGAATTTAAAATATGAACGTAGGTACCTACTTAATGTTTTTTTTTGTTTTATTTGTCATCACTGTAATATTTTCAACACAATTTATTTTGTTATGAAATCAATAACTTATGACTTATCTAAGGGGTTTGTAATTTCCAGAACTACCAGTGTACCAGGCTTTGACGATCTTTTACATGTTTGTTACTCAATCACGAAGTAAACCGTTGAACAGATTTTGATGAAAATTGGCACATAGATAGACCATTTTCTGGATTAACACATAGGATACTTTTTATCCCGATATTCCCACGGGATCGAAACTTACGCGGGTGAAACCGCGAGGCGTTGCTAGTATTACATAATTGTTGAGAGAAATGGTGGCCCAGTGGTATCAGTATCCCGACTTACGAGTTGCAAGTCGTGGGTTTGAACCCAGGAAGGCACACTTTACTTTGTATATTTAATTTCATCACAACTGTTCTCAAAACGGTGAACGGACGTCATGCCGGTTTCAACGAAACCGCCATGACATCCGTTCACCAAAAAATGTGAAGACTTTTGTGACATCCACCAACCCGCAATGGGCCCGTGGTGAATTATTGGTCCACTCCCTCTCACAGAGAGGGGCCTGTGTCCCAGCATTGGGAACATTACTTGGCTGATTATGTCGTACAAAATCATAATTTTGAACAGACAAACGTGGGAAGCAGGATCGCATGTCCAAAATATATCTACAAGTACATGTCTCTGCGTTTCCCAAAATTAATGTTATTTAAAACCTATCCCTGTAGCAGAAAGCGTGTTTCGTTAATTGACTTTACGAAAACCTCATATTTAACTCAAGTAAGTATAGCAGTGTTCATAATCTCAATAATTTACATTCCATCGCCACTTAATCAGTTATCTACTTTATTCGAATGTTTTCTAAGTTGATTTTTGAGTGACCATTTGTAACAAAAAAGTCCTAATAAGTTTTTGGTTGCAATGGAATTTGAGCTTTGTTAAGTATGACATTCAGTTTGTTGTTCCATAACTTGAAAATTATCTCAAATTCTTAATTCAAATATAGTTTCAATACGCAGCCGGAAGGCATCGGTCACAAACTCATTCAAATTTGGAACGCCAAGTAAACGTTGCACCTACCTATCTACTATAAAAAAGTACAGTTACAAAGAAAACGTATAACATTTTGTATTAAAATATGCAAGTCAATGTAATTCTAATGAAGCTGTCGCATCAATATAACGGCTACACCCGGCTCCGCCCGCTATTTATAAACGTGTTTAGTAATAAAGTGATATGAAATAATCAACGGAATAGTTAGATGCTATCACTTTTGCTACATGCCTTCGGGTACAGTTGCGGATAGATAGGGACTTTGGACTGAAATGCATTATGATTCCGCTGAAACTGAAATGTTGATGAAATCTAATAAAAAACCGACCACTTGGTCGGTTTTTTCAAGCAAGTCGGATTCGCACACGGAGGGTTCCGTGCCACACAAGGTAAAATACGCCGAAAAAAACATGTTTCTTGTAAAAAAAAACAAAATACAGTTAGTTAAAATTAATTAATTTAATTCCTCTTTGATTTTTGATAACTTTATTTTATTTTTATTAGGTATTTGTTGTTATAGCGGCAAGAGAAATACACAAACTGAAAATTTCAACTGTGAACCTATTACGGTTCATGATATACAGCACGCTGACAGACAGACGGACGGATGGACAGCGGAGTCTTAGTAATAGGGTTCTGTTGGCTCCCTGTGTACTCCCTGTGTCTGGTACCTACCCTTAAAAGTAAGAATAAAATTACCTACTACATAAATTAACATTGATTTCAATTTTCGGGTAGGGTGAAAATAAAAAAATATATAATGTGCGTGCCGTTGTCTCTTATGAGTGAAGGAATACACCTACTTAATATCTGTTGTTGCCCTTTATGTATGTGCCATGTATTGTATATATCTTTTGTTGGAGATCCTAACCTAAATAAATAAATAACCTCAACCACACAATGATTCGGTCAGATTATTTCGAAAATAGTCTTAAGATCTGCTGAAGAATGAATATATAATTGCGTATAATGTTCACACTGCTAGGACACAGACTTTCTTTCTTCGAGACGGAGTGGGCTGTAATCTACCATGCTGGTCCAGTGCGGGTTGGTAGATATCAAATGTCTTCGAATTTTCGGTTCTAAAATTAAAATTATAGTAGGTACATGCCGGTTTCCTCACAATGTTTTTCTTCACCGTTTTGAGAACCAGTGGTGATGAAATTATTTTCCCAAAGTAAAGCGCCTGCTCAGTACCCTAATTGCGTAACACACTATCGATCTCAGTCTGAATCATATTGAAGGATATTGCTCAATCATTGCTTCATATGTCCCAAATATGTGTGCTACTAAACAACGTAAATAACGCAATGAATGTTGTTGAACTGTCAAAATGAAACCCATTGCTACTGATAGTGTGTTATGCAATTACCCCGCTGGTTTACCTACAACACGTAAGTCGGGGCCGTTACCACTGGCCCACCACTCATAGAAAGAAAGAAAGAAAAGAAAGAAAGAAAAGAAATAAATAAAAGAAAGAAAGATAAGAAAGAAAGAAAAGAAAGAAAGAAAAGAAAGAAAATACGTACTCATCATCATCATCCTACAGCAGTCTACTGCTGGACATAGGCCTCTCCTATTGCATGCCATTCAACTCGATTTTCAGCAACTTTCATCCAGCTACTACCAGCCACCCTGCGAAAATTCATCAGACCAGTCTTTTATGTTGACGCAGACATGTAGATGGAAACTTTTTTACCAGACTACGGCAAAGAGTTATAGAATCACTTTGCTTTTCATACTAATTTTGATGGATCGATATCTAAACATACTGTTATTTTTAAAGGGAAAGCTCCTGTCTGGATTCGAACCTATGACCTACAGCTCATAAGTTGAGGCCGTTACCAATGGGCTACCGCTGCTTTATACATAAAACGTAGGTAAAATGTCGATATTATCAACAAAACTAGAAATCTTAAAATCGAAGCACATTTCACAAGAATACTTATCACACCAGATTTATAGTCCACAAATCAATAAGGTAACTAAAAATCCTTTCACTTCTCCACGCACCTGTACCCAAGCAAGGTAGCGGATTTAACGCTAGCCGTCTCACATCCTGAATTTATTAGTGATGTCAAAACATTATGTAGTCAACAATTTATCGACACTTGCCTCAGGGGCGAACACTGAAAAATCGACTACTGCATAATACGTCCACGAGCATAGGGATTGCGTTTCGAATATAAATAAGTATCGATATTCGATATATTAACGGTGTTTATAGTATTTATGTAATAGTTTCGCACGGAAGTTAGTGATGTACGGTATTGGTTGGAGCTGGTTAGAGGTGAATGTATGGGAGTATCGAGTTTGTTTGTGGGTTGTTAGTGAGGGGAATGAGTTGTGGTCGACGAGTGATGGGACTGTAGCTTGTTAGTAGTTGTAGTTATGTTGTGATTTGTGTTAAGGTGCTCAGAATACTGATTTATCTTACATGAAGTCCACCTTAGTTATGTAGTTATTAATCTTGTCAATGTAAAGACAGGAAAATTAATTTATTGTGCCAATTCGACTTGCTCGTATTTTTAAATCACAGCTGTCATTTTCGGCAAACTGAAGTGGCAGTGGACTGGCCATGTTTGTCGCCACTTAGTATTAAAACAGCACACCATGCTTGCCTACAATGCCGACAATACTAACGAGAGACGGAATGATTTAGTATGCATATCTAATACTACCTCAAAACATGTCTTTGTAGAAAGATTTTTAACTTTCTTAGGCCCATTCCTGTACAATAGATTAAATAGAAAACTAAGTATTAACTATAGCTGTAAACAAATTATACTTAAATATTTATTAACCATCGACTATGCACAGACAGAAGACCTACTTATTGTTTGCAAATGGAACTGCTAATGTTATTTTACTTTTATGTATTTAAGTACCTTTGTTTTATTTTTTTTTTAAATTTAATATGATTTTAGATTAGTTAAATTTTAATTTCTCCTTTCTGTCTTGAAATAATAATTACTATGCATTATGTACCACTTAAATTTGAAACAGTCGCAACACTGACTCCCAAGATACAGGGAAATGCCTAGTTTGGTGGTCACAGTCTATTCTATTCTTGTACAAATTGTGACTAATAAATAATTTGAATTTAGTTTTTACGTTACACTGATTGTTAATTTATTATATTAAGTACTTATGCACTTTCTAGCCTGAAGCACAGGTTCAACCTAGTTCAGGCAAATTAGCAACTGTGCGCTATTTTATTTTAATTGTTAGGCTATTCATTGTAAATGTATCCCCTTTTCTATAAATAAATTATTATTATTATTATTATATCTTTCAAAATAAGTCAGTATGTTATTCAAAGTCAAATGTTTTGACTTTGACGTTGAGTATGTTATTGATAGTGTGTTACGCAATTACATGCATCAAATAAAGCCTGCGTTTTCTTACAAAATCCTACAATTTTCATTTCATTGTTTCACCTATGAACTTTACCTTTACAGTCATACCTACCATAAAATTTAAACATAAAATCCATAATGAAGCGCAGTCAGTAAATAAATGCACATAAAACGTGGAGATGCCCATTAACCCGAATTCGCTGCGCTGATGAAATCGAGAATAAAAATCGGGACAATGCTCGGTGGAACTGTACAATAATGATGAATGGCTCGCTACAGCTACAGACTGACTATAGGATCGCGGTCACAGTGTGAGCGGGGAGGGTAGAGGAAGCGATTTATCTGTGACAAAGTCGGGACAATGATCGGTACTGTACAATAATGATAAATGGCTCGCTACAGCTACAGACTGACTATAGGATCGCGGTCATAGTGTGAGCGGGGAGGGAGAGGAAGCGATTTATCCATGAAAAATTCGAGACAATGCTCGGTGGAACTGTATAATAATGACGAATATCTCGCTACAGCTTCGGACTGGCTGTAGGACCGCGGGCACAGTGTGAGCAGAAAAGGTAGAGGAAGCGATTTACCCATGTAAACATTCGGACAAAGATCGGTACTGTACAACAATGATGAATAACTCGCTACCGCTAAGGACAAGCTGTAGGGATACGGTTCTAGTGTGAGCGGGGGAGGTAGAGGAAGCGATTTAATTGTTGTGAAAATCGGGACAATGCTCTGTGAAGCTGTACAATAATGATGAACGACTTACTACACTACTACAGCTTGGCTGGGTGTCGCAGTCATATTGTGAGCGGGAGGGAACTCTTCCCACTCACACTACCATAGAGGGAGCGATTTTGCATTTTTTATGATGAATGTAGAACAAGTTGTTAATAACCTATTGTTAATGTAGAAAAAGAAAGCGCGGAACTGAGGTTATCAGGCCAGCATTAATTGGGCATCACCAACGTTTGTAAAAACCTTTAATCTCTCAGGATGGTTTATATAAATTCACATTGTAAGAGTTGGTCCAGTGCCTGAAATAGGTTCAGAAGAAAAAAATTGAAAAGATATCAGTTCATGCAGGCAACATAAAAACTGCCAAAATAACCAAAGAAAGGTTTTAGCGTCCATAGTAATGGCCTAAGAAAATGAGCAGCAAACACATAGAAAACTTTTGTTTAGGACTGGAACGCTTGCTTTCGATCCCCAAAGGAAAGGAAATGTGGCTGTACTATCTATATACCTCGGCTTACCTCCTGGAGAATATAGGCCTGATATTGCGTATGAAAAATACGTAACTAATTCAGAGCCATATCATAAAAAAATACATCCATTTTAGAACTCATGTTCAATCATAAATATACAATGGAATCGCTGCCACTCGCACCTCGCCCACTCCTACGCAAAATAAATGCAACTCAAATGCATTTTCACATTACCGATCTGATATTGTTATCACAGTAGCTGTTTGACTAATGATAGTCTAAAATCTACCATCATATCTTCACGCTGAGCCGAAGTAGGGCAGGCAGGCTTAATTACAAACGGATGTCATTAGTCAAACACCGTTGGGGTATTATCGAAATAAAAAGTTGCAGAAGGCCCATTGAGAATCCTGAGCACGGGTTGGCGGCGAGCTTCATAAAAGAAACAAATGAGTGTAGTTTCGCAGTTCATCTTTGAAAAGATCTTCATGTTAGACTAGTTTTGGCCCGCAGCTTAACCCGCGTAGCGGTAGACAAATATCCCACGGGGACTAAGTAACTACCGGTATAAAAAGTATGTCCTCATAACCCAGGACATAGTCTACTTGTGTGCCAAATTTCATCGATATCCGTTCAGCCGTTAAAGCGTAAAAAGGCAACACGCACACAGTAACTTTCGTATTATTAGATTTCCACCGATTTTAGGGCACCACCGAGAACTAAGGCGTACCTACTAAGTTACTAAAAATAATTTGGTCTCAGAGATGGTCAGAAAAAGAAGCTTGGAAAAATCTGTTATTCAAATAAGTAGTTAACTTCGACTGATTTTAGTTTAATGATAATCGATTAGTGACGTTAGTCACCCATAATGATTTTTGAGATGTTAGTTTTGAAGTAAGCAAGTTTCTTACTCAACATGATCTTCGTCTCGTGGTAGGCACCTCATTATTACTGAAGGTCGGCTCGGCAGTTAGTTTTCTGATCCTGGCCAGACAGAATCCTGAACAGTCATTCCCTGGTGTTGTAGGTACCAAAAATTTACCCGTCTCAGGTTAAAATTGATTGAAGTGCTTTTTTAGGCGCGTTGCGCATTTTTTGAGACGGGAAAAAATAATTGAACTCGCGACACTGTTACCGTAACCGACACCTCTGTTTTAAGTTTTGGCCATTATAAAGACATCAACGCGCGATACATTTTCTTTGCGAAGAATGACCTTCAAACATATATATATAAAATTACTATGCTTTTTCAAGTTTTCACTTCTGGAGTGCCACTGTTTTATTTTTTTATTGACAAATGTGATAGCGTCTCTTTATTTGTGTTTATTGTACCAAGTGGTCTTACTGAATTAATTTCCTTACAATCTTACAAAGAGTAAGTACACATTTATTACTGAGCCATTTATAATTTGTTGCATTTACTTTATGCTTTCGAACGGGTTATTAATAAAATCGTAATGATGTGTTTATATTTCCTGGCTTTTATGTTAGTGTTTTGTAGAATTAATTGTTCTGTTGCAAGTGGCAAATGGAAGTAGTTTTAGCCGGCGATTGTTTTGTGAGTTTCTTTTTGTAAAGCTTAAGTAATTAAAAAGCGAATAGGTTTTTTAACGATGTTGCGTTTTACGTAAAGTGGTTAATTTAAATTAACAACATAACCTTTGTCTTCTAAGTTCTGACTAATGTTTTAGCGTGTTGGCTTTAAGATTTTCTGAACAAAAGTCTCTACTTCATTATAGAAAATCATTTATTACTCTTTAACAACCATTCTAAAGAATTATTTTATTACATAATTTACCCGACATTTTAATTTCAGCACCGAAATAAAAAAGCTCGTAGCATTAACTATAGTATCGCATACAAGAACGAAACTATAAATCTACCAAAATCCACGCGACAAACTCTCAAAAAATAAATCAGGCCACATTTTTATTCAAACACAGAGAACGCATTCGAAATAAAAACTAAAGCTACATAAAAAAACTATTTTAAAAACGTTTTAAAGCAATGATCATAAGTGTACCTATACTGTACAGCCAATTCAAATCGAATACGTTCGCATCGGAATCGACTATTTCAAATTTGATTCCTAGTTTGAAAATAGAGCTGTCGTAAATGAATCATCGAGTGAAATCAGGGGTTAAAACAAATAAAAACTCGTTGGTTGTGTGGCAAATAAATGGATAGTGTAATTCGAGACTATGGGACGGTTCTCTAGTTACTTATCGGGACCACAGCCCGGGGGCATGCCTCCATAGGCTTTAGGTTACGAAGTTTTGGTGTTCTTTTGTTTAAGGTTATTTTAGGAAATTTTCTGTGAACGGAATTTGATAGGAGATAGATTTGGGCTTTATGAGGCGACAGATGGGTTATAACGTTGGAAGTATTCATAGTTTTCGTTTTGCTTTTGCTAAGGAAAACATTTGAATGAAAGTTTGAGTACCTAATTTAATTTAATTTGGCTTTTAAAAGTCTAATCTAACCTAACCTAATCTAATTTAGCTTTTAAAAGTAACTGGATAGATCATCGTCATAATTTCAGCCGAAAGACGTCCGCTGCTAGACATAGGCCTCCCCCGAGCGCCACCACTTCGACCGGTTCTGTGCTTAGGGGCCGTCCATTAATCACGTGATGTTTTTTTTGACGTGACAACGTCTAATAAATCGATGAAGCTGGCTGCACACACGAAAAAACATGACTCATGTAGCGTTACCTCGCGGCCTTGCTCTGTAGCGTTGTAGCGTTCCATGGCGGCTTGAAGTGCAAGCGAGAGCGCGGAACGAGCGATGAGAGACAGATGATGTCGAACGCTGCCGAATCGGCCTCCGCGTTCGGCAATTTCATTAATGTTTTGTTATGACGTTGTCACGTTAAACTATCGTCTTTAAACCGACTTTACAGACAACCGATTTTTTTGTATTATTTAACCCCCCCCCCCCCCTTGGTGATATGGTGAGTTTTAAGAGTACCCCCCCTATATCACGTGTATTTTTTAGTACCTACAAAGAATCTTAATTTTTTGTTAATATGTATTTATAAAATACGGTTTATAAAATACGATACCTATAAGTAACATTTAGTTTTATTATACATACCAACCAGACAATACTCCATTCTAATGTCAAAAAAAGGGCTTATAGTAAAAATTGTACAGTATACGCAAAAATACCTTTCGATTAGTCCCAGACATGCTAAAGGTCGTTAGTATTTACACCGGCGATAGGGACATGGCCTGACAGGGGCAGGACCGCACCCGAATTACCTTCGCCAGCGAGTATGATTGAAAAGCGAAAGGTGAGACGCAACGCACAAGGGGATAGAGTTACATTAGTCTGCAGTATATGGTGGGATTTCAGAACTTTTCTTTTGTTAATTCTTTGGTTGAAAACTCGACTGCCTCGTTGGTCTAGTGTTCGCAAGCGCAACTGCTAAATATGAGGTTCCGGGTTCGACCCCAAGGTTGGGAGTGTTGAATGCTTATGCAAATCTCGCACCCCCGCGGCCATAGGCAGAAGAGGAACAGCGCGGTGGTTTTAGCCGGTAAGAGTCCATGCATGCCCCTCTGTAACCCCCACGATTGAGAAAGTACATGAGGACTTCCACCAGGTACCAAAAAAACAAAGTTTGACCCCAAAGTCGGAGATTTATGCTCGATTGATGACAATCGCCTCCTATTAAATGAGAGCATCATAACTATGGAAAGAAAGAAATAAAAAATATAGTATGTAGTGTGTGTAATAATGTGTAGTATTATAGTTTTTTTTTATAGGCGAATGGGTTTGAGCGAATAGGTTTACTTTTAACCATCTGGCTATGCCTTCGAGAAAAACTGGCGAGCGTTATTTCTTGTTATGTTATAAATGGTAAACTTAGGGTTTGACCCAAACCAAAGGTTAGGTTTGGTTAATGCAATTCATGAGTCATTCTGAAACAATACAAAAGTATTTTACAGAAAGTTGTCTTGCAGCAAGTTGTCTTGAAATGGGAGCTGATATTAATGTCCCACCAGCTCCCATTTATGCTTGTCCACCCAATCCAATTTTGTTACTTACAATCAAACTAACACTGTCATGTGTTGAATTAAGTATTGTCCTCTCAAACGCATGGACAGTATCCTCACTTCTAAGAAAATGCAGTCTCCTACCAACATGAAGAACTCCGATCAACTCCAAGGTATTATTAGGTCCAGGGCCACTCGCTTCGTCTTTCTGACTGACCGACCCCTTGACTATTAAAAAGTGCCTGTAATTGTTTTTTTTTAAACAAATGCTTTCAGTTTGAGTTCAAGACTCAATGAATTCTTTCTCCAAATAACACACGGCCATTTTCTTTTTCACCGAAAAATCATCTGATTTACACACATATACTACATAATCCGAAATAATCCGTCGGGCACGTCGGTGCTTGCACGCTGCCCGCGCTCACTGCACTAATCGATTTTACGTCTATTTCAATTAGCCGCGTTATACTAAGCTGTACAGCCTATTAAATGTAAGTACATCGCACTTAATTATTTTAGCTTACTTAGCATCTATATGATATGCTGTTTAGATTATGTGATGAATAGTCTATGGAAGGTTGTGTAATGTGGAATTTAATTTTATAGTATGATGTAAGTTACGACATGGTTGAATAAGATGGGCGGGCAGTGGTTTTATAATTACTGCACCGAATATTTACCGAGGTTGTTAGAAAGAACGGGCGGTTATTGCAGAAAAATTTGGATGAAGTATATGTAAAAAGTAACAAATGTTTTTCATTTAAGTGATGTTTTTCATATAACATAACATCACGCCTGTAATCTCCGAAAGGTTAGATAGAGGTTGATGACAATAGCCTCGCCCCCTATTAGGTACAGACGCCAGCACATCAAGCTACCCGAAACTGACAAATTTGGCCAATCAACTTTGAACCTTATGCTTCAGCGATAAAGTTGAAAATCTATTAATGAAATTTGACAGATTGTAGTAACTTGATGTGCAGGCGTTTGTACATTGGACTTAAAAGTTATCTGACGAAATGCACCCACATTTATTTATTAGGTATACCAGCCGCTCGATTCTGTAAAAATCTCACCGTGATAACTTAGGTGAAGTGAGTTTGTTTTTGCTAGGAATTGACACTATTGACAGCTCACTCCGCGCTCACTTCACCTAAGTTTTCACGGTGAGATTTTTACAGAATCGACCGGCAGTACCCAAATTGAATAACACACTTTCAATCAAAATCTGAATCATTTTGACGGATATTGCTAATCCATTGTGCTCAACATCGTAAATAACGCAATTAATGTTGTTGAACTGTTTTTTTGGGTCAGACATTATTGGTGATTAGTAGATAAACCTTCGAGGGGCATGTGGCTAAGTAATAACAGCTGCACGGGTCGATCGATCAGGTTAAGCTACGCTTGCCGCGGTTGATCCGTGGATGGGTGACCATCTTTACATACTAAGACCCCTCCGCGCCTCGGAAAGCACGTTAAGCCGTTGGTCCCGGCTGTCATTCATGGATCTTTGACAGTCGTTACGAGTCGTCAGAAGCCCGAAAGTCTGACAACCAGTCTTACCAAGGGGTATCGTATTACCCAGTAACTGGGTTGTGGAGGTCAGGTAGGCAGTCGTTCCATGTAAAATACTGGTAATCAGCTGCGTCCGGTTAGACTGGAAGCCGACCCCAAGATAGTTGGGAAAAGGCTAGGCAGATGATGAGTAGGTAAACATTTAAAGCTCCTGCAAACAGGCGCGACGCGCGACGCGAATCGCGCGCGACACAAAGGCACCGCTCTTTGCGCGACTTGCGATGCCTTTGTGTCGCGTGTCGCGTCGCGCCTGTGTGTACGAGCCTTTATTTTAATGTATTTTACCTACAGTACGTTTATTTATTTATTTATTTAAACTTTCCGCACAAAAGGCTACAGTACGTTCACAGTTATTTTTCTTCTGACAGCAGCCACCTAACAGAAACCTTATTGTAATGAGAATAAGGATCACAGTGATTTTGGCAGACTTGTCAGCGCCTGCAAGCCAGTAGCAACCTTATCAGATTGAGAATAAAGATCACTGTCATTTGGACAGTGATGCAAAATCAGATGTAAAATAACTTAGAAACGACTGTATCATCATGAACATTCAAAATTGTCGCATTCTTAACAGAGGTCCAAATTCAAAACTCTAACTAAAAATAATCCAAGCCGAAAATTCCAATTACACTTTTCGAAATTTAAAAACAAACGATTTCTCTTTTACGATGCGCCTACGACTGCAACTAGATCAATGAGGTGTGATGACATACACGATAGAAACTTATCTATGGTAAGATCTAACTATGCAGCAGTAAAGTGTGTGTGCCAAGATAGTGTTAAGGTTATCAGGAACAAGAATCTCTATTTGAACTTTAATAACTTGTGTGTATGAAAATATGATGCTGTTCAGCAGTGAATTCTGCTAAAGAGGTTCTATTTAAACGTAAGGTTAATTAGGTGGGTATTTTCCATAGTATATGATAAATAATAAATGATTTTATTTTTGTAAGTAGGTTTGTAGTTTAAAAAATATATGGTTGACGTGTAAACGTGTTTACTTTTACACGTCAACCATATATTTTTTAAACTAGATGAGATCGGCTTTTCCTATCTGACTCTCTGAGAAGAAAGGCCGAAAAAAACTCAGAGGTCATAGTCTCTTTTAAAGTCCAGACATAATCTTGATCAGGTTATATGAAGACCATGTAGGTCGATATCTGAGATGGTCTTTTGAGGAAAGAACCACACAGATTGAGAGGACCTGTCCAGTCAGTGCACGCATTTGTCAGAAATCGTGTAGCTCAACTCAAGACTTAAGGTTCAATGTTGCATATGGTATCTGTCAGCAAGTCCTTTCTCACACGTATCTACTGATAAGTGGAGCATTGATCATCACGCTTGCATTTCCCGTGCTGGTTCCTATTACCGTTGCTGACCCAAAAACCAAAGAATCAGTACGGCGGCGGGGTAATTACGTAACACACTAACGGTACTAATGGCTTCCATTGTGACAGTTCAACAACTTTCATTGCGTTATTTACGTTGTTGAGCAGACAATTTTTTTCAAACATAACAAGCAATGGATTAGTCGTATCCTTCAAAATGATTCAGACTGTGATAGAAAGTGCAACGCAATTACGGTGCAGCATTCTGTAAAAATCTCACCGTGAAAACTTAGGTGAAGTGAGTTTGTTTTTGCTAGGAATTGACACTATTGACAGCTCACTCCACGCTCACTTCGCCTAAGAAGTCAGCCACGGTGCGATTTTTACAGAATAGCACCGCTGGTTTTTCAAAAGAAAGATAACTTCGTCAAACAAAGAAATCCGGTCAATAACGGGCATTTTTATGCTTTCAATGAACTGTCTACTAACTTATTTCTAAATCACATATGAGGGCAGGTTAATTCAAAGAAGTTACAAGGATAGCCTTCATTATGCTCCATTGTCCCATAAAGTAGTGCGGTCTCGAAACTTGATAGGTACTGGACACGAGGGAAAAAGGTCCCTAATTTCTACATTCTTCTATTTTATTATTATTATTCTTCGAATTATTTTTTGTCCTTAAATTATGTACAGACGCCAGCACATCAAGCTACCCGAAACTGTCATTTTTTCCCAATCAACTTTGAACCTTATGCTTTAGCAATAAAGTTGAAAATCTATTAAAGATATTTGGCCGATTGTTGTAGGTTGATGTGCTGGCGTCTGTACAACAAAAACAAAAACAGTCAACAAAAGAGATACGTATGCAGTATCGTCGGATATAGTAGAAGTTTAGTAATAAACCGATGGATGTAGTCGATTGAAATTTAATTTGATAAATGAGCTGTTTGTTTTCTATTAATAAAATTAAATTACATTCGCGAACCTAAAGAAATAAAGATAAGAAAGAAAATACGTACATCCATCGGTTTCTTACTAAACTTCAACTATATCCGACGATCCTGCATACTTATCTGTTTTGTTGACTGTACCAAACTGCCTACCCTTATTAAATTCAAGTTCTTTCACCCACCGATGTCTTACACAGATATGACTAAAGTGGTCATGCCATGTCAAAGACACGTCATTTCATATTATTATAATTTTATTAAACACTATTCCGATCTTTAGCGTCCACTTGCTAAACAAGGCTTTCTGTCGATTGGAATTCTGCTCACCTCCGAAGAAAAAGAGCGTGAAGACGGGAATGTGAACTTTGAAAAAAATTGCCAACATGTACATATAATTATAACAATTAAAATTGATGGTACTTTCATGGCCATTGGTCTTTAGGACAGCAATTAATTCAATGACAAAAAGTTGTATGGAGGTGTTATGGTCACACGCGTCTTGGTTCCTGTATCTCACCGACGAAGGTGTCGAGTTTTTGTCGCTTCGAGTTATTTTTGCCGTAAGGTATCGGTATGGCTTGAAGTGTCTCATGATCCATATTTTTATTGTTATAAGACAGCTGTGGCCGGTTCTAGAGTTTTTGTGAATATTCATTTTAAAACTGCATCAAAGTTTTTTTACCGATTTGAATCAGTGAAGTTGCAAAATAATTTCTACATAAAAGTAAATAATAATATTTGTCTTTAGGGGTCTGTTGTAAGTGAAAGACCAATGAGTTTAGGAATCACTGTTTTATTGTTATAAAACATCGCCTTACATCACCGTAGGGTATCTCACAAGTAGTGGTGGTTCTGAGGAACTCACTACAGTCTCTTAAAAATTGCGTAGACAATTTCAAAAAAGGAACTGTAACCGTTTTTTTTATATTTTGCTCAAACTCCCCAAAATGGCCGCACCGTTTGGCAGCTGATATACGAATATGTCTTTTAAAAACTTTTTCTGCCCACCACAAAAATGTAAAGCCATGTAAAGATTTACAAATTTGTCAAATTAAAGTGTACGCGGTGATTTTTCGCGGTGTCTTTAGAGACAGCAAAAACGTCGGGTTGCTCACAGAAATATTTACCAAGAACTTATATTCTGTGCAATTTGTAAGCGGTCAACACTCACGCCATCGTGGGTAATTTGATGATTTTTTTAAGATGACGGCTAAGTGTGTGTCGCATTTTATGGGAACTTCTAAACATAAAGCGTAGCGTAGTGTTAATACATAAAGGTTGAGGTACAATGGGCTTATGTAGGTGTAATAATTTTACACCTTACTTAATTAGACAGCTGTCGCTGCCTCGTTGGTCTGGTCATCTAGTGGTTGCAAGCACTACTGCGAGCATGAGGTCCTGGGTTCGATTCCCATGTGAGCCAAAGTGTTATTGGGTTTTTATATCAGGAATTTCTCAGTAGCAGCCTGGATTTCATGCCTGGTCGATGGCAGTAGGCTCGCCTACTATTACATGGAACGTAAACATAACTGGCTAGTATTCAGCTGCATCCGGTTAGACTGGAAGCCGACTCCAACGTACAGACGCCAGCACATCAACCTACCACAATCTGTCAGATTTTCCCAATCAACTTTGAACCTTATGCTTCACTACATAGTATAAAACAAAGTCGCTTTATCTGTCCCTATGTCCCTTTGTATGCTTAAATCTTTGAAACTACGCAACGGATTTTGATGCGGTTTTTTTTAATAGATAGAGTGATTCAAGAGGAAGGTTTATATGTATAATAATAATAATGTTTCCGTGCGAAGCCGGGGCGGGTCGCTAGTTAGCGATAAAGTTGAAAATCTATTAAAGAAATCTGACAGATTGTGGTAGGTTGATGTGCTGGCGTCCGTACATAGTTGGGAAAAGGCTGGGCAGATGGAGGCAGATGTTAAACATAACTGGCTATAATTGGGTTTACTCCAGGTACACCTATGCCTAATTCTCCAGAGATTACAGGAGTAAAGAAAGAAAGAAAGAAAAAGAGGAAGAAAGAAAAACAGAAAATAAGTTTATTTGACCCAGGTTATGTTATGTATCGTGACGTTTGGATGCGATTCTAATCTAATGAAATGAAGCAGTAAGAGGCCGTCATCTGAAACCATAAATTCATAACAGCGGGGTAATTGCGTAACACACTATACGTAGCAATGACTTTTATTAAGACAGTTCAACAACGTTCATTGCGTTATTTACGTTGTTGAGCAGACATATTCGTTGGAACAAATGAAGCAATGGATTGGCAATGTCCTTCAAAATGATTCAGATTGAGATTGATAGTGTGGTACGCAATTTGGCTGCAGATCAATGTTTAACGTTTACTATTTATCCATGGCCATGCCAAAAAGTAGACGGACACATAATAAAATAATGCCGAAAGATAAACTAACTTTACAGTACCGCATTTATTCTCATAGCAAATCTATGTTCTAGCGTTCGCAGAATGCATTCTCTTCAAAATAATATTTCTCAACATTGTTTCAATGCCAAAAAGCGAATGACCGACCATGAATTCTATTTCTTGATACACAAACAAATCTGTTTTAATTGTAGTAAGTAATTTTTAGGTTTTTTAACATCATATCAGTCGCATTTATCTTCTTCTTTTTCTTTTTACTGCTTCGTTGATCGATCGGAAGCGCTACTGCTGATTATCCTGGGTTCGATTCCCGGGTCGAAAGAAAAAAGAAAGAAAGAAAAATTTGTTTATTCTGCACAAACAAAAACGCACATGGCAAATAAAAATTAAAAAAAAACAAAGTCGCAAAGTCGGGGAAAGTTTTATTAGGTTTTTCCATCTGGAATTTCTCAGTCGCAGCCGGGAGTCTGGATTTGTTCCAGGTTAATAGCAATAGATTCGCCAGCTCTTACATGTGACTTGATAACTCGTGAAATTTGGGTGTAAGTGTCTCATCTCTGTGAGACGGCCCAATGCGGGTTGACGGATATTACATGTTTTCGATTTTTTGTTCTGGGACTTGCTTGATTACACCGCACGGGTCGATCAATTGTTAGCTATGCTTGTCGAAGCCGGTCCGTGGGTGGGTGACCATCCATTACATATGGAGATCCTTCCGTGCCTCGGAAAGTACGTTGAGCCGTTGGTCCCGGCTGCAGTCGTTATGGGTCGTGTCGTATTACCCAGTAACTGGGTTGTGAAGGTCAGATAGGCAGTCACTTCACGTAAAATGCTGGTATTCAGCTGCACCCGCCGCGGTTAGACTGGAAGCCGAACCCGACAAAGTTGGAAAAAGGCTAGGCAGATGATGAATGACGACTAATAGACAAGTATGGAAGAAAAAGACAAGTTCCCTAGAGCCCAAATAAATTGAGATGGGAATTGAGAGGAGAAGAATGATGTAGGATGATGATTCAACACATACCTTTTACACATGTGCACTCTTTCCCCATTTTTTCAGTTACAATTCCAAAGTGTTAAAACTAAAAGTACAGTTGAGGAATGAAAAAAAAAGTGAAGGTTTAATTTTCGCCACATAAGGACCCCAAAAACAATAAAAATGCCGTTCCACAAACTGGGCAAATGTTAACATAATGTCGGAAAAGAAATTACTGTCGTAAACAATGTTCACTTAACACCAGAATGCCTATAAATTATGTTTTCTTTCTTCCTTTGTTATTTCACTTGATATTTCGTATAATTACTGCACTTTGAGGATTATCTGTAGTAAAAGTTTAGTCTAACAGCTCGTCTGATTAACTCCGTAATCATAACCAGATTATAATATTCCCACTGCTGGGAAACAGGCCTCTTCACTGTCAGAGGGAGTGGGCCTTAATCCACCACGTGGTAGATGTCACATGTCACTGAACTTTTTTACTTCTAGGACATGCCGGTTTCCTCACGACGTTTTCCTTTACTGTTTTGAGAGCAATGAGGGTTTTCTGAAATGACGTTCGCTAGGTGGCAGCACTGACACGTCAGGTCCAGGCATCTGTTAAAGAGCCTATATTTTCTTTAGTCATGACGGAATGATGAACGAATGAATGAATCGAATGATGAACGTCATCATATATTTGACATTCATTGTCGAAATGTAAGATCTGTTGTCAAAGTGGTGCCAACTGGTTTAGTAAATTTTCACGAAAACCCCAATTAATGAGTTCAAATACATTCGTAATGTTATTTTTTTACCTTGCAGGGATAGGTAGATAGGTACTTATGTGGCTTTTAAAAATACGATCAACTTCTTAATTTCCTGTTTAAAATAATGGTCCTACGATCTGGTTAGAGGATCATCCTGTGACCAGCGGGGTAACTGCACCCTCATTGCATAACGCCCTTTCAATTACAATTCGAGAGTTATGAAAGTTATTGCTCATCCATTGCTGTATAGGTTTGAAAAATTCGTCTGCTCGACAACGTTAATAACGCAATGAACGTTGGTGAATTGTCAAAATCAATTGGCATTTTATGTTTGTTACCCAATTACCCCGCTAATCTAGTAATTAAAAGCTCACACATGTTAATTGTTAATGTTTTGGCCTTTCGTGACAAATCGGCCATTAAATATATTTGACACGACGAAAATGAGGGCAGTACGCAAATATATTTTTACACAGTCATTTTTGGATTTATTCCAAGAGCACTTTGCATTTTTATGCCCGTTTTATAGCTATATAATTTATACGAGATTTATTCGAATTGAATGCACTTAGCGATTCCACATTGTTGAGTGATTGTGACAAATGTATGAAAAATAAACCTTAAAGTAACCAAAATAACTTAATTTAATTGTTTATTTAGGATCTCTAACAAAAGATAAATAAAATATATAACGATTTACACATAAATAATAAGCAACATAAAAAGGGCAATTCACGTTTATTAAAAACGTTCAAAATCTTTTTATTTTTATTGATAATGGGCCCTCTCTTGACCTCGATCACGCCTGATGGAAAGCGATGGATGAGGTCTATGATGGAACGAGCGTGCCCAGAAGATGGCACTGGAACTCCCACGCATCGACGAAACACAGCAGGCTGCTAGACTCCGGTGGGGGGTGGTCGCAAACCGCAAGGGAAGAATTGGAAAATCTAGTTGAAATCTCAACTCGCGACAATTAGGTAATGTTTAAAACTTGACAAAAAATGTAGAGAAATTAGAGGTATTTTTGACTGAGATCAAACTGTGAACGTTCAACATCAGGTATTAAGAGAAGGTGTATTCCTTCACTTATAGGGAATCACAGTATGCACAACAAATTTAACAACTATGATAACAAAGGTAAAATTTTAATAATAGATAAAATGTTTTGTCTTATCAAGGGGTATCGTATTACCCAGTAACTGGGTTTTAGAGGTCAGATAGGCTGCATCCGGTTAGACTGGAAGCCGACTCTAATGTAGTTGGAGAAAGGCTTGGCAGACTGATGATGGTGAGTAGAAAAATGGAAGAAGTAAATAAAGCAAATTATTAGATATTCTGGAGGTTAAGGTTACCTTGTGATATGTCATCAAAGGAAAGTTAACCCTTTTCAGCTGTGGGGTTGTAAAAGGTGACTGGTGCTAAATTTTATTTTAAGGTTGACCTAAATCTAATTTTTAACCACCTACTTAACATTTTACAAAAATATTAAATGCTGCACAGAAGACGGTAAGACGTGTTTAGAATAAGATAGGAAATGTCATGAAATCATAAGTATCCTTTATTTTCCCTTCCGTTGCTCTTTCTCTCTTTAGTCCTTTATCGACCGTATCTATGAAGTACAATTTAATCCCAACAATTTAACAACACAGGTAAACACTACAAATAAAATTTTATGCATACCTAAATACTGTGGAATTCCATGCAAAGAGTTTTCAGACAGGCAATGATGTATTACATATTTAAATACTTCATAAACATACCCTGCAGGGAACCTAGCAACCAATAAAGACATTAAAACCATGCTAATCGCGTTTTAAATACTTTTGAATGGGTTTTATGACCTAAAAAAAGCGGCCAAGTGTGAGTCGGATTTGCATCCGAAGGATTCCGTTTCATTGTTAGTTATAGCGGCCAAGTAGTACACACTGCAAGTGTCTACCTATTACGATTTAAAAGATACAGCCCTGTGACAGACAGACGGACAGCGGAGCCTAAAGCTGGATTTGCATTACGAAATTAGTTGCACTGACCATGTAAATAATTATCTTTGTATACGTGAAACTATCAATGTAGATCCATACTAATATTATAAATTCGAAAGTAACTCTGTCTGTCTGTCTGTATGTTACCTTTTCACGCCTAAACCACTGAACGGATTACGATAAAATTTGGCAGAGAGATAGATTGCATCCCGGGGAAGGACATAGCATAGTTTTATCGACATACCTCGCGGGCGAAGCCGCGGGCGGAAGCTAGTATTATTATAGTTTCGTAATGTAAATTCGAGATGTCATGGATGTCACGCGTACCGCGAGGGCTAGTTGGAGGTGGCGTGGGAAAAGAATTCCTGGAAGGATTTGGGGGAGGTCTTTGCCCAGTAGTGGGACAGCATAGGCTAATAAAAAAAAAAAGAAAAAAAAAGAGAAGAAAATTCGGCTTTAGTAAGTGTATTTGAGTACGGTGCTCAAATACACGAGTTGTCGACGGTTGCCTCTATCGCGATGCCTGTCGCTTATGTGTACGCACACTAATAGGATCCCGCTGCCATCCCTTTGAGTACGGAATCCTAAAAAGGAAGATCAACAACGTATTACTTAAAGAAAATAATCGGCTAGACTGGATACTCCATGAGTGGTACCCATCAAAAATCGATTATTTACAACAAATTGCGATTTAACAACCAGTCTGAAGAGTTACGTTTCGACGAAAGTGTTAAGTGTGTGTGCGAACTGCGGCCGGCGAATATCCTTTGTTGTTGTTTACGACTTTGTAAGCAATTTTCAAAGTAAATCATCAGAATGTGGACTGATTGCGTGTCTGTTAGTAGACTTACGTACGAAGAACTTTGACTTTGATTATTATATTTTGAACACGGGATCATTTAAGCTGTAATGACAATGTTGATATTTGAAAAATCAAGATGACAACTAGCGCCATTGCTCTGCATTTCGAATCGAACTGTAAAGACTGACTAGTGTATATTTTAATTTTTAAATAACGTTTTTAATCACTACAGCCCGTACAAAAAGACCAAACCATATATGTTCTTGAAGGACCACCGTCATTCATCTAATTACGTACAACATAAATTTCTTTTTACATTTCTCGACAAACCAGTAGCTGTGCCAGTAGGTACGACACGCAAGTCTTATTAGAAACAAAACCACCGTAGAGCCGACTTGTCACAACAAGTTTTTGAACAAAAAACGCCCCACATACATGTATGAATATTATTTTTAAACATTTTATTTTTATTCCGATTAATCGAATGCTCGTTAATTAACGGGATCGATTACATTTATTCGAAATGTCACCGGTACGACATGGCGATGTAATTAGCGAGATAATTAGTAACAGATGTTTTCTTTGAGAATATTTCAAGTCCTTTGTGTTAATATTCATAGTGGCCTGTAAGAAGTTTTTAATGTAATTTATACGGGGTTATTGTTAGTTTTTGTGGGACATTTTTACAGCACTGTGGCTCTTTGATTGTAGTTTTAATTAATGAAACGGTTGACGAATTGGGTATTGTTATTTTAGTGGCTGTAAAAGTTCAGTTTAATATTGTTAATTAGATTTTTTAGTTACAGCTGCTAAAGCGGTTCTTTACAGAATCAATTTTTAATGTTTATTTTATACCTATTTAATTTTTCCCAGTTTGATTGAAATCTAAAAAGTTGTGTTTTAAAAAAGAAAAATAAGTGATTCAGAGAACATAGCCTTTGCCCCCCTCGCCCCCCTGTAATATGGGACTTAATATGAGTAGGTAGTTAGGTGTAGATGCCATTATGCTACCCGAAACTGTGAAATTTTCCCAATTAACTTTGAACCTTACCTATGCTTTAGCGATAAAGTTGAAAATCAATTAGGTAAAGAAATATGACAGAATGTAGTAGTTTGATGTGCTGGCGTCTTTAAATAATTTGAGGACAAAAATATTTACTAACGAACAAAATTAAAGACTAGTTGTCATACTTTCGGGCGGTTGACTACCCGTAACGACTGTCAAAGATTTAAGAAATTACAGCCGAGATCAACGGCTTTCCGAAGCACGGAGAGTTCTCGATATGTAATGGATGGTCACCCATCCATGAAACGACCTCAGCAAGCGTAGCTTAACCTTCGATCGACCAGTGCGGCTGTTATTATTTAATAGGTTAGTATTGGTTACGCAAACATCCCGCTGGTCATGATAGGTACAGACGCCAGCACATCAAGCTACCCGAAACTGTAAAATGTTCCCAACTTTGAACCTTACCTATGCTTTAGCGATAAAGTTGAAAATCTATTAAAGAAATATGACAGATTGTAGTAGCTTGATGTGCTGGGTACATAATTTGAGGACAGAAACATCGTTTGAAGAATAAAATAGCCCCAAATATGGTTCGCCCATTGTTACATGGTGCTTTAACATAACTAGCGAAATTTTGGTATACTAAGGTCCACCTCCGACGATCCCTTTGGTGAATACAGGCGTGATGTAACGTTTTTTTTTAATTTAAATATGTAAGTACTTTTTAAGTTTCCGAACCTCAAAAAGGGAAAATGGAACCTTTATAGGATCACTTCGTTGTCCCAGTCTGTCCATCTGTCAAGACTCTTTTTCTCAGGAACGCGTAGAGTCATCAAGTTCAAATTAATCTATACTATAATATTATAAAGCTGAAGAGTTTGTTTGTTTGTTTGGTTGAACGCGCTAATCTCTGGAACTACCAGTCAGATTTGAAAAAATATTTTTGCATTTGATAGCCCAATTTTTGAGGAAGGCTATAGGTATATATATATTTAACATCACGCTATGACCTTTAGGAGCCGAGCAAAAAGTAAAAAAGTCAGAAATAACGCTAAGCAAAAACGAAGTAATAGCGCGGGCAGGCGATGAGATGCGACGGGGTGGGCCGGGGGAACAAGAAATTTCACGCGGACGAAGTCGCGGGCAGGAGCTAGTATCAAATACTCAGGGCTGCAATTCCTTGAAGCAGTGAAAAAATCAAACTTCTAAGTCAACGCAATCAAAAGATACGGGCGTTTATGTTACGTTTATGCCGAATATTTTGACACTCGCAAGCGAATCAAAACCTATAGGTTACTTCCTGATGACCTAGAATCGTGAAATTTGGCAAGAAGCAATGTCATATAGCACAAGTAAAGGAAGAAATCTGAAAACCGTAATTTTGCAGTTACATACCTACAAATTTGTACGTAATCCTCTCAGTGCGCGAGCCCGACTTTTAAAAAAAATAACGGGAGTGTCTACCTCCAACGGCTTACACTATTACATAGTAAACTAGTCTAGAAAAAACAATGAGGAAAAAGAACAAAAAATCATCGCAAAATTCATTCCTCCTCCCATTTTCTCGGGTCTCGCAACACTCTATTTTAGATTTTCAACGAAATCATAGTCACATCGAAACGTGCAAGACATATTATATTCTAAGAAATCTACTCAATTTCTCTTTGACGTATCAACCAAGGAAATGGATTCTAGGCCACAAAATTACGATTTGTCTATACATAATAATACAATAGTTACCAAGGATTTTTTGTCCGTTTGTCAGTTTGTCTGGATATACATAATATGTTCCGGATTGGCGCAAAAACATAAGTCTCTCCAATCGCACGCCATTCAACTCGATTTTCTAGTAGTTTAAATGACCCGGCGGCGAAGTTCGTACAAAATTTCGATTTCTGTGTTCTTTGGGTTTTTCCTAATTTTCTTTTTTTTAAGACCACCACGAATTGAGGCGAACAAAACAAAAAAAAATCAAATCGGTCGAACCATTTTCGAGTTTTTGCGAGAAAGATAGATATTATAAAAAGTCTAATAATCAGAAAACTGGTCTGAAATAAATGGTCATAACTTAGGCCTTCGGTACCATCGACTAGTCAGTCATTGTCAATCGGTTAAGGAGCTTTTTTCAATTGCACACATTTTGGATACCAATGATGAAAAATATTTCAGAACACTGAATATTACAACTCATGGTACAAAATAGCCGATGCTGGCCACACTTCTACCACCACTGACTATTCAACGATGATGGATGAAATACCCACTTTGATAGACGATACGCAAATGAAGCAAAGCACATTGATGAGTGGCAACGTTGCGTAGAGCAGATATTTTTATGGCCAACAGATATTTCTTCCGGTCTGGATGATCGTGCGCGTGATTTGTGCGCAATGACAGCAATGACATAAGAATCCTGATGTGGCGCCATGTTTATTGCATTTGTTTTTCTAATTTAAGTCTTTGGTCTTGTCATTGACAGAGGGGAGATCTGAAAATAGGTTGTAACTAGACTTCTTCAGGATTTCGTTGGTGCGATTACCAGACCGCTAAAACACTAGAATGTGGTGAAGGGCGGGGAAGTGTTTTACGTAAGTTTGACGTTCAAAAAGCGCTGGTGCCTAGTTTGAAAACAATTGCAAAAGTTAACGTTTACTTTATTTCGGGCTGATTTGTTTAATTATTTTATTTTGCAGAACAGATGGCTGATGGGGCCGAAAGGTTCTGAAGTGGCGACCGCGTACAGGAAGACGTATCATTGGAAGACCTCCTCAAGGTGGTCCAATGACCTTGTGAAGGCCGCAGGAACCCGTTGGATGCGAGAAGCACAGAACCCGTAGAAGTGGAGGTGCTTGGGGGAGGCCTATGTCCAGCAGTGGACGTCTTTCGGCTGAAATGATGAGGGCTGATTTTACAATAGTCAGTTATCTTAAATCTGAAAAATAAATAACTAAGATAGATTGACGTAATTTCTATACAAAAACTGTCATACCGCAATATTTATACCTCAGATAAAAAATTTCAGCTGTTAACACTATGCAATTTTACTTTCTGTTATCTTTTTGTTTCCTTTCAATGTCTGAAAATGGGATTCATAATTTGATCCTAAAAAATCTGGATAATTTGGTAAAGAATGTATTTTTTTGTATCATATGCGTCTGCTTCCTAATCAACTTTGAAGTTTTACAAACAATAGGTACTATAAGTCCGACTTTTAATTAGCTGCAGTAAAATTACACTTCTTAATACCTCATTTCGGACTGAGTTTACGAGTTCAAATAAGTTTCGTTTGTTACACTATTCTGTACTAGAAAAACAAGATTTGGTTGATGGTCGTGAAAACACAAAAAGACGCCAATTTCAGTCCAGTCATTTAGGTAACACATAAGCTGTCATTTTACTGCAGCTAATTAAAACTCCGACAATAGGAAATACACGATTTAACCAGATGTCTCTAACTCTAACCACAACATATTTTTGAGAGACCCTACTATTCTAAATTTAATTATAATTAGTATAGCAGTGACGTTGGAAGGTCGCGACAATTGCGCCGGCGCCGGTCGGTTGATGTCACTTGGTAATTATGCCACCGAGCTCGACAGATTAATTGTAAGGGGTGACGGACACGGTGCGATGTGTACCTGATGGAGGAATTATGGTGACATGGAGACTTGGTGACGTTCAAATTGGTCTGTTGATCAAGATAGGAGTTAAACTAGTTGATGTGATGAATGTAATTTATGTGTATTTTGGAAGGTCTTGTCTGTTTGAAAATAATGGAGATCAAGATAAATTAATGGAGTTTTTTTAATCTAATTTTGTTAACTTTAGTTATAATCCTCTATAAATGTCCACTTTCACGCTAATCCAGGTGTAAAATAACAAAGAATATAATACTTATCGTTATTTGATCCTTTCTTACTTTGCAGTAAGAGTACGCCAGCATTAACGACATTATCCGTCGTGCTCTTGTCACCGTTGGGGTGACAGCAGTTTTCGAACTCAACGGCCTGGCATGCGACGATGGGAAGAGACCAAATGGATTGACCACAACCATCTTCCTGGCACGGAGGGCTGAGCCGGGGTGGCTGCTGCAGGTGCGGAAAACCTCAAATGGCAAAAAAATTTCACTCTTATTGGGAGTTATATGTTCGAGCCGTTGGGGGCTGAAGCACAAGAGCCATGGGATCCAAGGTGTCTATGGTTCAATTTATTTTTTTAATCTTTGTTATTTTTTTTTTCACCTTTTTTGATGTTTTTAAAACCTGTATTGTGTCTTTTGTTGCACTGAATAAACGTTTTATCTATCTATCAAGTACCCAGTTGGTTTTGTAAGACATCGCCAAGCGATTGGTCAACTCTTTACGTAGGTAACCGGAGGGTTGGCCTATTTTTTGGTTAAAAATCAGCACCACCATACATATACAACGTGGCAATGCTTCCAGCCTTTTGGGCACTTTTCCTGTTGACAGCGATGCGGACGAATTTTTTGATGCTCATTTCCCATATGCTTCATTTCCTTCTTTTTAATATTATTTTTAGTCTGTTAGCTTATATATTATGTAAATATTATGGTCTTGAAATAATACTTGTAAAATTATAATTAATACTAAATAAACCCGGCTGTAATGCTGTGCCACAATATTAAATCTAAAAAACCAATATGCTGTGTTGATAAGGGTAAAAACAAGTACCTATGAAGGGTTCCATTCTGTCCTTAAGTCATAGACACTCTCAAACGAAAGTCTTTGACTAGGAACACTATCTTTTCAGCTAACTAAATCTGAACAAAGCAATAACCAACGCTCTGATCGATAAAGCCATCCTCAATCCCTAAAATAAATGACACACTATTATTTACTGTCACATACTCGTCCACTGAACGTCAGCCCTGAGTTTCTCTGAAGTGAATTGTACTAATCCATCCAGTGTTGATGACCTCGTACAAATTGCACCGAGCTAAATGAGCAGTTGTTACTGAAATACAAACTTAAATCTACCATCCTCAAACGCTTTACCGCACCAATTTCAACCTTAACCGTCCAACTATAGAGAAGACTGGTGGACATTTTAGGGATGTCTGATGGTAAATGTAACTTGGTCCTGTTTTACGCGGGGCATGGTGTCAGTAGCACCAAATAGGTTTATGTTGATGCGATGTCAAATGACAGGAGCTGGTATTCAAATGGAAGACTTTGTAATGAGGATGGGAGTTATGGCTATCATCCGGTTTCGCTTAAGGAAAAGAGTTCTCGTAAATATGGAAATCAAGCTAGTGTTGTGTAGGTATGACTAATAATGGTAATCAACGATCGACGAGGGTAACCCGCGACAATAAATATTTCTTACGTTTTTTGCAATTTTCATGTCATATGTCGATCTGAATATGATTCGCGATCGTATAAATTTTTTATTTGTATATTTAATATTTTTTAAATTATCACTGCAACTCTCATATTTCAGATTATAATTCTGTAAATACATATTTGTTACGGCCACGAATCATATATTAATCAACGTACAACTTAATACTGACCAGCAAATTGCAAAAAATGTAAAAAAAATGAATTTTGCGAGCTACCCTGGCGCTTTAGCCTTAAATGAATGATTATAATTCTGTTACGAGTAAGTAGATTTGCTGCACTTTTAATATCATCTGAATATGAACAACATCATGCAACCCCAAAGTAAAATTAACATAATTAAATTTGACAGAATATGTTCGTAGTATCTATTCTTGTTTTATATCTACAAATCTCCACATAATCTATTTATATAAAAGAAATACGGGTTAGTGACACCATTTATAGGCAACTAAAAAACCGCGGACCGATCCTTATGATCTATGGTTTGTTGAATTTGTCTCCGCCCCGAATAGCAGAATAACTATTATAACATGGGAAAAATTGATAAAAAAATAATAATGAAGACAATTCATTTTCTCATACATTTTATATGGAACGGGTTTTTTGATGATGTCTTGAGAACAGATTGACTGATTTTAGGACGGCGTTGCACGGGGGGGTTCCGGAATTGGTCTTTTAAGAGGAACCGGGACCACCCCTATGTGCTGAAGGTGATCACCGGAGCGGTTTTAGTGAGGTAAAAATCCCACACTCCCCGACCTCCCTCCCCGGAGGTCGGGTGCCTTTTGAAGGTTTCCCCCAGACAACAAAAAAAAAAAAAAAAGGACATAGGCTATTCCCACGGGATTGAGACATCAGCGGGTGAAACCGCGGGGCGCAGCTACTAATATTATAAATGAAGTCGGTTTTCGTGTGTGACCGCGCTGTTTTGTACTACACAAAGTTAAGAAACAGATTTTGATGCGGTTTTCACCACAATTTAGAGAATTTATTCCGGAAGATAAAAGTGCACAAAAGCTCCTTCAAACAGCCGCGACACGCGATAAAATCGCGCGCGACACAAAGGCACCGCAAGTCGCACAACGAGCGGTGCCTTTGTATCGCGCGTGATTTTACCGCGTGTTGCGCCTGTTTGAAGGAGCCTTAATAAGTACTCAGTTGTACCATAATAACAATCCAACATTAAAATTAGTGACAAACAGTACGATTACTATCAATCGACCTTAAATACTTAATTGATCTTAAGTGAAAAGTTATCGGCAATTTCAATAGCATTGTTATTCATTGGCGTATCATGTGTTCGTCAAGACATGATAAAACGGAAAAGCAAAAAAATGGCTTGAGGCTAACAAATTTTATTCTATGGGTGTTATTTCAAAACTTAATTATCATTTCAATTTATCGATAGCATTTTAGGGTTCCGTGCCCAAAGAGGGATAAACGGGCCCCTGTAAGCAACTAAGCCCACGCCGTCTTTCTGTCAATAAACGTCCGTCACATTAGATATTACATATATTATTAAGTTCTACGAGGAGAGCAGTGGTGGACCAGTGGTTACGGTTGCGACGTAAAGCTCCTTCAAACAGGCGCGACACGCGATAAAATCGCGCGCGACAAAAAGGCACCGCAAGTCGCGCAACGACCGGTGCCTTTGTGTCGCGCGCGAATATATCGCGTGTCGCGCCTGTTTGTAGGAGCCTTTACGAATTGTAGGTAGTGGGTACCTGGTTGTGCTTGTACCGAAGCAGACACTTTACCATAGATGCATTATTTTAGCGGGCCGTATCTGATGACCCGTAATAGGTAAACAGCTGACATTTTTGCAGAATGTGTATTTCTATTGCCGCTATAACAAAAAATAATATTTATAAAGTTAATAGAAATTAAAGGCCATTCAAGAAACGTGTTTTTTTCGGTGTTTTTTGCCTTGTAGTACTGAACCCTCAGCGTGCAAGTCTGACTCGTACTTGGCCGGTTTTTTTACATATCATATCGGGCCTGAGGCCTCGGTTTCATAACAGTGTGGGTTCGATTCGGGTCTTAGTAATGTGTAGATAATTGACGCCGGTGGTCGGTCATTACTGGCCCATAGAATTGGTGATTGTATACTTGCTCCGTGTAATGAATAGATGCGGTACGGCGCTCCCAGGTTTGACTTGGAGCTGATGTAGAATGGATGAGGTGTTTTTATGTTTTTGTACTAGCCTGCGCTGTTCCTACCCTAAGCAAAAGCGTCCCTACACTCACTTCTGATATTCAATACAGATATACTTCTTCTTGCGGGTGCTCCCCGTATAGTGCATAGGGTCTGTCTCGGCCTAATGAGGCCTCGCCACCGGAGGAGGATTACCTATAGGTAATCCTCCTCCGGTGGCGAGGCAGCTAGGCATAGTAAAAGGTCATAAGAGCGTTTACGACGTACGGCATTTCATACAAACTTTCAAGCCTTGGTTTTTCGAAATGGATGAACCGATTTTAATGAAATTTCATACACATAAGCAGGAAACAAAGGTCTAAAAAGTTAGTGAAGAACATTTTCGAAATGTCGTATTTGAAATAAGATAACTGGAAATCTCTATTTCTATGGAAACTTTAACATCGGTCTGATTTGGCTGTAACGCTATTTTTCAGTGCAGGTCTCGGCTTCTCTCAAGGAGACTCTAGTAGAGTCCAGTGAGGGTGGTCACTTGGGCTGACCAGCAGTTAGATGACCGGCCGCGATGACTTTTCCAGATATACAATACGCCGCAACATAACGGAAACTTTTGTCTCGTATTTGAATAAGTAATATTTACAAGCAACAAAAAAAAAACCGGCAGGTTGCGAGTCGCAGTCGCACACCGAGGGTTCTGTATCTAGATTTTTATTTTTTTATTTTCAAATATTTTTAATTTAACATCGTGCTGTCTCGGCGCGCCTCTCTGAAAGCTTGTTTGTTTAGGAGTTACTTACACAAATGCAATATCCAATGTAGGTAAACTTGAAAACTCAAGGGCTTGTTGTAATTTATTTGTTTATTGAGGACTTCCAACAAAATTTATAGAGATTAAATTAATCTTAGTCTAGCGCACTCCTTGAACTCCTTCAATTAATATTTGTCATGACATAGTCTTGGCAAGTATTTATTTCTATGTAAAAAAATTCCCAACACATCCAAACATCCCACATCCACGGTGCGCTTGCGCAGAATCCGTTCATTGCGCAAGTACTTATTTAATACGCGACGTATGACAGCTGGCCACAGAATCCTCACTTAATAACTAGTAACCGGGATCATAATCAATTCGACCCGCCATTTTACAGTGGCTTATAAGTACCTACCGCATTTTATTTATGAGAACAATATAACATTATCATCTGCTTAGCCTTTTCCCAACTATGTTGGGGTCGGCTTCCAGTCTAATCGGATGCAGCTGAATACCAGTATTTTACATGGAGCGACTGCCTATCTGACCTCCACAACCCAATTACTGGGTAATACGATACCCCTTGATAAGACTGGTACAACATAACATACATATAACATCACGCCTGTTATCTTCAAAAGGGAAGGCAGAGCTGAACTTACCTCTAGCACCCTCACATTTCACCAGTTAGGTAAGTTTAAGTCACATGTAACAGCTAGCGCGTCTGTTGCCATCATCAGACGTTTTTGACGTTCAAAAGTGCCTTTTATGTGCCTATTTGAAATAAATGCTTTGACTTTGACTTTGACTTTTCAGGGCACAAATCCAATCTCCTGCCTGCTACTGAGAAATTCCTGATGGATAAACCCAATAACACTATGCTCGATTTGGGAGTCGAACCAGTACCTCATGATCAGCAGTAGCACTTAAATCCTACATCCAATAAAGGCTTCTTGGTTAGTTATACCTTCAGATCCGTCTGCTGTGACCAAAATCAGCGGAAAAATCGGTTGTCTGTAAAGTCGGTTTACGGACGATAGTTTAACGTGACAACGTCATAACAAAACATTAATGAAATTGCCGAACGCGGAGGCCGATTCGGCAGCGTTCGACATCATCTGTCTCTCATCGCTCGTTCCGCGCTCTCGCTTGCACTTCAAGCCGCCATGGAACGCTACAAAGCTACAGAGCGAGGCCGCGAGGTAACGCTACATGAGTCATGATTTTTCGTGTGTGCAGCCAGCTTCATCGATTTATTAGACGTTGTCACGTCAATAATGGTATATTATATCTTTTTTTTACTACCTCGCATTTCTATTAATCAGAAAGAAAGGCGAGATCATCATCATCATCATCATCATCAGCCTATAGCAGTCCACTGCTGGACGTAGGCCTCCCCTAATGAGCGCCATAGCGCCCTGTCTTCAGCTTGACGCATCCAGCATCTGCCTGCAGTCTTTCGCAGATCGTCATCCCACCTGGCCGGAGGGCGTCCTACACTACTTTTGCCGAGTCGCGGTCTCCACTCAAGAACTCGTTTACCCCAGCGGTTGTCGGTTCTTCGCGAGATATGGCCGGCCCACTGCCACTTCAGCTTGCTAATTCAGAAAGAATGGCGAGATAGGTTGAATCATTATTTCAGGGCTTGTTTAGCTTCATTAACTCAACGGTTTTCTGGTCGTCGCCATTGTTTATTCTGGCATTCAAAAGTTGCACTGGTTGACTATACCGCGGTCAAGCGAATTGCCAAGGCTGGAGGTGTCTACCTACATACGTATCCAGCTTAGGCCATAATCACATCTCATAGTCAACATTTCATTCATTCTTAGATATCCAAAGAAACACAATGCTATGGTCCTTACATAAATTATCTCTTAATTACGACACCCTGTAACTGTGACTCAGTAAATTATCTAAATCACAGCCACAGGAGACAGCTAGTCAACAAGAATATGCCACGACAAAGAACCCACACAATGAACCCCTTAGACTAAGGAGTAAGGACCTGACAAATAACTCTAACGAAAACATGAAAACAAAATTGCCGATATAAATCAAACGAGCGTTTAAGCAACAGTAATTTATTTCTCAATCAAATCCTTGTACTATAGAAGAAAACTCACCAATCACTCGAAAAGCACGCTGCAATAAGTCATAGTAAAAACTGGTTAATTCATTTAATAGCTCATGTCTATTCCGAATAATCAGTCAGGTACAATGGACAAAGTTGACGCTTGGGCAATTCATCACTCTTCAGTTTGACAGCTAAATTACTGGGCAAAGTAACGTCAGCAAGAGTTGCCAAGTTTGCCCGGAAAGGCAAATTTTTTGTGCACTTAGATATTTTAGGTGTTGAAAAGCTTGTCTAGTCCTATTTGGATATATTACGGGAGACTATAACAGGTTGATAATTGCTAATAAATAATACAGAGGTTGATATGAAAGTATGAGATACAATGTTTTTTTTTTGAGAATGGCTTTCTATTGTAAGGAGATTTGTACCTTTCACTGGGTAACCAAAAAAATATTAAATCTTTTTGTGGGTCTTGATTGATATGTTGCCCTTTTAGTTGCCATGAATGCGATCAGGGGGCCTAAAAAGGCCACTTTGGTAGAATCGTAAAAGGATAACGTTATGAATCAAAATATGACGAAGACAGTCCGTGCTTTTCTTTTTTTCGCTGCACTACGTAGGTATAATCAAAGAGATAGGGATTGGATTTGGATTGGATTGATTAGTATTTTAGCACAGACAAAAAAAATAACTGAAAAATCCTTCATCAATGGGATTTGATTCGATTAACTTAACAGTTAACTGTCCATTACGATTCATAATTTTATCCTTTTATGGTTCTGCCAAAGTGGCCAACCCCCTGGTCATTTCTTAGGGTTTATATTTATTAAAAAAAACTAGCGGCAAAAGTTGTCTGAATTTCATACATAACAGTTTATTCTTTTTCTGCAGTTGTAGGCACATACCCAATTATTTAAAATAATTAATATATTATTCTCCTACGCGCCTTTGTTTGTCATCTACGCATGTTTTGCAAAAACAATACAAAGTAATTTACTTTTAAATTTTACACTAATAGCCACACGTGTATGTCACTAAATAAAATCAATGTCAATTAAAAATACCTACCAATAATTATAACGTTATCCATGTGCGATATTTAGTCATCTATGTAGAGCCCTGACACAGCAAGGTGTTGCGGCAGACACCGTAGAAGATGGCGGGACGAGATGGAGAAAATAAACAACCAGTGGTCCACTTTAGTCCTTGATCGAAAAAGCTGGAAGTCATAGAGAGAGGTCTTTGCTCTGCAGTGGGATTATGCAGGCTAAAATAGTAACAGTAACGCCATTCATAAAGAAAAACATTACACTTTATCAAAAGTATCACAACCGGAACAACCGTGTGCACAATTGATTTGTAAGACAATATTGTTACGAGCTTAGGGTTCGTGACAATAAAAACTACCGATTTAATAACCAAAAAACTGACACTTTACTCACCAACACTAATTACAGGCCAAACACACAAATAAAGAAACACAATGTCACTTACTGATCACTTCTAGTCGCACTCGAATATCGCTTTCGATGTTATCGCATGTATAGCTTACTCAAAACTATGTGTCTCGCGGCTCGCGTCCGCCTTATATAGTCCCACAGAGCCATTCGATAAACATCTAGTATGTTCGAGTACATAGCGGTCCCGACCGACTCGACGTCGATAGTTCTCGGAATTACTAGTACCTACAGGAAGGGTCAATGTCCTAGTACCAAGGCCAAGGTACTAGTTCTGCTACCCGATACAAGATGGCGCTAGTGGTAACTAATGGCGATACATGGCGATGTATCAAGCATTATTTTTGGCGCGCAACACTGCCCCCTCCTAAGACATGCTCGTCCCGAGCATTATTGGCTCCATAATAACGCGCCAGTCGATCCACATGGACGATCTTAGGAGTACCTCTTGCACCTTTCTGTATCCGGTAGGTTACATCATTGATCTTTGTCACAATCCGGTACGGTCCGTCCCATTTAGCTTGAAGCTTAGGAGATTTCCCTTTGCTGCGGACTGGATTGTGCAACCACACGAGTGAACCTTCGTCGAACTCTTTATTGTTCATTTTGCGATCATAACGGGTTTTCATCTTTTCAGACATTTGCTGGCCCGATTGTCTGACGTGCTCATAAATGTCATTCATCTTGCTCCGCAAGTCATTCGCATAATCGGTTACACTTCGTGGGGCATCAGGTGGTATTCCGGTGATCAGGTCAGCAGGCAGCCGTAGTTCTCTTCCAAAGTTCGCGAGAGCTGGTGTCACCGATGTACTTTCGTGAACAGCGCTTCGATATGACAACAAAAACGGTTGTATGTGCTTGTCCCAATCTCGTTGCCGATTTTCCACAACTTTCGCTAGGTACCTCTCCAGCGTCTGATTAAATCGTTCCACCATTCCATCCGATTGTGGGTGGTAAGAAGTCGTTCTTGTTTTATGAGTACCCATAACTCGACAAGTTTCCTGGAATATTTGGGACTCAAAATTCCTTCCTTGATCACTGTGAATCTCCAAAGGTACTCCAAAACGACAGAAGACTTCATGAACTAATTTATCTGCAACTGTCGAAGCTTCTTGATTTGGAATGGCGAAGACTTCCGGCCACTTCGTGAAGTAATCCATGACAACCATGAAATACTTGTTACCACTTTCACTTTCCGGAAACGGCCCCGCAACGTCAAGGGCTATCCTCTCCCATGGTGCACCAACATTATACAATTTCAATGCACCCCTACTACGAGTCTGAGGTCCCTTTACAACTGCACAACTTGTACATTTGCGACACCAATCCTCGACATCGTCCCGACAGTGGACCCAGTAAAACCGTTCTCGTATCTTCAGTAGAGTCCGTTTTACACCCAAGTGACCTCCTGAACAACCATTATGGTAAAGCTGTAGAACATCCGGTACTTGAGCTTTAGGGACAACCATTTGCAAATGACAGCTGTCTCCCCGAGCATTTTCCCATTTACGGCACAGGACTCCATCCTGGACCACCAAGCTGTCCCATTGGGCCCAATAGCTTTTTGTGACCGAACTCATCGCTGAGACGTCGCTCCACCTGGGCTTAGGAGCTCCGGCCTTCATCCACTCTAGAATCGGCTTGATGTCTGAATCTTCCTGCTGTGCACGTTGTAGGCTTTCCTTCCACTCGTTGTTGAGGTCTGTCTTGAGCATCCTCACAGGTACCACTTCCTTACTCTCTTGCCTAGTACAATGCTTGCAGTCTTCAGGACAAGGTCTTCTTGACAATGCATCTGCGTTGCCATGAGATTTTCCGCTGCGATGTTCGACCACGAAGTCGTATTCCTGCAGTAGTTCAATCCATCTCGCAACTTGACCTTCTGGATTTTTGAACTGCAATAGCCATTTCAGTGCAGCATGGTCAGTACGTAAGTGGAATTTCCGACCCAGAAGATATTTGCTAAAATACTGCAATGACTTTACCACCGCAAGCAGTTCCCGTCTCGTAACACAGTAGTTCCTTTCCGGTTTTGACAACGACTTGCTGAAGTACGCTATCACAACCTCTTGATCACCATTCCGTTGGGACAACACACCGCCAAGTCCTATGTCACTTGCGTCTGTGTCAACTATAAATTCCTTGCCCGCATCAGGGTAACCCAAAATAGGTGTTTTGCACAGACGGTCCTTTAGCTCCTGGAATGCGATGTCGCAACTATTATCCCAGCAGAAATGTCGCTTCTCCTCGGTGAGCTTATGCAGGGGTTTGGCTATATCTGCAAAGTTCTTGACAAATCGGCGATAATAGGAGCACAAACCCAAAAATGCTCTGACCTGCGTCTTGTCTTTTGGAACTGGCCAATCCTTGACAGCTGCAATTTTCTCTGGATCCGTGCGGATACCTTCTTCAGACACGACATATCCCAAAAAGCTAACTTGTCGTTTGAATAGTGAACACTTCTTCGGGCTTAACTTGAGGTTGGCACTCTGGATCTTCATGAGCACGCGTTCCAGGTTTTGAAGATGTTCTTCAAACGTGCGGCCTACGATGATGATGTCATCCAAGTAGACCAGGCAGGCATCGCCAATTAGCCCGGTGAGTACAAGTTCCATCAACCTTTCAAACGTTGCCGGAGCATTGCACAATCCAAACGGCATAACCTTAAATTGCCACAGACCCTTTCCTGTTGAGAATGCAGTTTTCTCTTTGTCCTTGGGATCAATCTCAACTTGCCAGTAGCCACTTTTCAGGTCCAGTGTGCTAAACCACTTTATGCCAGTAAGCATGTCCAGCGTGTCATCGATTCTTGGCAAAGGATAGCTGTCCTTCTTCGTAACGTCGTTCAGACGACGATAGTCAACACAAAACCGCATGCTGCCGTCCTTCTTTCTTACCAGCACTACAGGTGAACACCACGGACTAGATGAAGGTTCAATCACACCATCCTTCACCATTCCCTCAATCATGGTTTCTACTTCCTTCTCACGTGCTACCGGCAATCTCCTTGGCCGCTGACGGATAGGCAATTCTTCTCCTGTGTTGATTTTGTGTTGAACTAAGCCAGTCCTCCCGATGTCAGCATCGTTTGACGAGAAAACATTGGCGTACCTGAGTAACATCTTCTTCGCTTTGACCATTTCATTTTGGGACAGAGCGCTGCGGCAGTCTTCTAAAAGGTTGGTCACTCTCGTTTGTGCATCCTTGCTGAGGGTCCCAGTCGATAGATATTGGCATCGACGCAACCAATCCACTTCCTCACAAGTACCAAGTAGTGTGCCTTTTTCTATAATCTGTTCCTGATCACAAAGGTTCAGCACACGTACCCCTGAAATGTCGGTGGTTCTGACCAAAGTTCGTGCCACTTTCCATGGTAGGTCATTGTCTACCCTTTCCACGAGTACACAACGAGGAGTTCGCCCAGGATTCCGAGGAAGACTAACCGGCACAATCGTTTCCGATCTCGGCGGAAGAACAATCTTCCTAAGGCTATACACATTTCCTGGTAACGCCCCTTCCACGAAAACTTCCTCTTGTCCACATTTAAAAACACCTTGCTTAACGTCGATCTCGCAACAATTCTTCCTCATAAAGTCAAGGCCCAGGATGCAATCGTCCATTATATCAGCCACAATGACATTATGCAGGTAGATTCTGTTGCCTAGCTTCAACTCCATCTTCTTCTCTCCACGGACGGGTATGCGCTGACCGGTGGCTGTTACCAAATTAATGTGTTCTCGGTTGTGTGCGGAGTCCCCAAGGAACCGACTTATAAGTTGGGAACTGACGACCGTACGAGAGGCTCCAGTATCTATGGTCAGCTTACACGGCGTTCCGTTGACCTCGCCCTTGATGATTAGGCTATTCCCATCATGGGTTTGTGTGATCGAAATCCTTGGGGCTCCTTGAACATCAGCCAGCACCCGCCCCGCAGTCCTGGCTATTACTCGTTTCCCTGCTGCTGGTGTTGGGCGGTGCTGTTAGCCGCACTGCCCTCTGGAGATCGCCCGTCTTCTCTTTCTGCAGTTCGCTTAGGGCAACTGGATCGAAGGTGGCCCCTTTCCCCACAGCCGTAGCACCTAGGGCTGTATCCTTTACTGCGCTCGCGAACTGTAGCCGCTGCAACCTCCCTGACGCGATGGGAACGATGATCTTGCCGCACAGCTTCCACCTCCAGTGCATGGGCCAAGGCGTCCTTCAGCGTCCCGTGGTGACCGAGCCTCACAGCAACTCTAACTTCAAGGTCGCGGATGCCGTCGATGAATGCCTGCACCAGGTTCCCATCAATAAGTGCAGGTACGGACTGGTACGCTTTGCGAACCAGCTTCTCCACTTCCAGGGCCCACTGCTGCAGGTTTTCATTGCTGCGTTGCACGCGATCCTTGAGCTGCGCACGGAACACGTGTTCCAGGTGAGCGTCGCCATACCGAGCCTCCAATGCCTCAAGGAGCTGCTCGTAAGTCACTTCCTTACCGAGAGCTTCCAGAACAGTTAAGGCCTGGTCGCGTAAGCCCAGAGTGAGGGCAGTCATGGCCTGACTTTTATTCCACCCGTTCGCCTTCATGACAGCCTCAAATTGGATTTTGTAGGCCGACCAGGAAGAAGTTCCGTCAAACGGTGGCACTTTGAATCCACGTAGCGAAGGTGTTGTAGCTACGGGAGCTGCGATTCCATCACCAAGTTTAAGGTAATCCAGCGTTTTCTTTACGTCAGCCATCACGGTTTGCTTCACGTCAGCCATCACGTTGTCTACCTGGTTTTTCACTTGGTCGATTCGGGTTTCGGCTTCCGACAGACGGTTGTCATGTTGAGCAACCTTATCCTTCACCTCCTTCATGTCTTTCCCGAAGGTAGCGTGAAGGTCCTTTATAAGGAGCATCTGCTCTTCCTGGCGGCGCGCCTGCTCCTCCTGTCGGCGGGCCTGCTCCTCCTTGTCTCGCTGGAGCTGTTCCTCCAACCGACGAGCCTGTTCTTCCTGTCGGCGAGCCTGCTCCTCCTTGTCCCGCTGGAGCTGTTCCTCCAACCGACGAGCCTGTTCCTCCTGTCGGCGAGCCTGTTCCTCCTGTCGGCGGGCCTGCTCCTGCAGCATCATCATCAGAGCAGCAAAATCTGGTGCTGATGATGCTGGAGCAGCTGTGGACGGGCCGGCCTCCGTGGTCGGTAGCTGGCCTTCCGACCCCTGTGGCATTGCTCCACCAAATCGCCTCTGGTCCGTCTCTTGCTGGCGTTGACTCCGGGTACGGATACCCTCCATGTCGTCTTTGGGTAAAATCGGCATGGTTTTTAAACCTCGCTTCTGACACCAATTGTTACGAGCTTAGGGTTCGTGACAATAAAAACTACCGATTTAATAACCAAAAAACTGACACTTTACTCACCAACACTAATTACAGGCCAAACACACAAATAAAGAAACACAATGTCACTTACTGATCACTTCTAGTCGCACTCGAATATCGCTTTCGATGTTATCGCATGTATAGCTTACTCAAAACTATGTGTCTCACGGCTCGCGTCCGCCTTATATAGTCCCACAGAGCCATTCGATAAACATCTAGTATGTTCGAGTACATAGCGGTCCCGACCGACTCGACGTCGATAGTTCTCGGAATTACTAGTACCTACAGGAAGGGTCAATGTCCTAGTACCAAGGCCAAGGTACTAGTTCTGCTACCCGATACAAGATGGCGCTAGTGGTAACTAATGGCGATACATGGCGATGTATCAAGCATTATTTTTGGCGCGCAACAATATTAAAGACATGTGACATGTTCCGATCATTGTTTAATAAAGACATTATCACACGAGTGCTTACGCTTTACGAAAACAATGTAAGTTTATGTTCAAACAATGACATTTTTATTGTCACGATGACATGCTTGTGTATTTATGACGCGAGAATATGATAGGGATACCCTTTCAGGTGACCCGTTTCAAGAAACACGTTTTTCGTGTCGCTGGCATGACTTTTCTCATATCTTGTTGGACCAAAACTTCGTCACTTTCACTGCGTCGTCGGTGGCAGCGGAGAGGTCACTGACTACAAATTTTGGGACAAAAAGGGCAGGATTAGGAGATGGAGCATAGAATGAACTTCTTAGCATTGTATTGTTATTTATTAAGAATTTTGGTACAGACGCCAGCACATCAAGCTACCCGAAACTATCAAATTTTCCCAATCAACTTTGAACCTTATGCTTTAGCGATAAAGTTGAAAATATATTTAAGAAATTTGACAGATTGTAGTAGCTTGATGTGCTGGCGTCTGTACATTTAGAGGGCATTCCCTTAATTAAAAACGTTTAATGTCTATCTACTCGCAATCTTATCTCAGCGACAATCAATGTCGAAAACTTGTCAAAATTATAAGGAAATGAGGGTACTTTTGACACATTGAGCCTGAGACTAATCTCAGGCTCAATATGTCAAAAGTATCCTTCATTTCCCTCACACAATCACAATCTAAATTGTGAGCGTTTTTAACATTACGAGAATCTCCCTCTGATCTCTTAACCATCATTCGCTTCTTCATTTTAAGTGACAACAAGAAGCTGTACTCGAATAGCTTATTTCTTAGGAAATAATTAGCTAGGCAGTCGGCAGACTTAGAATCAGAGAGACTGTTGTTAAATATAGATGTGGATAAATACGAAAGTCTGAGCCCATTACGTAATAAAAAAAGAGACCATAATTGTTAGTAGGTGGTAATAAAAAAAGTCAACCAGCCTTACCAAGGAGTATCGCATAGTAAATGAACTTTGGAGGTCAGATAGACAGTCGTTTCATGTAAAATACTGGTACTCAGCTGCATCCGGTTAGACTGGAAGCCGATCTCAACATAGTTGGGAAAATGCTAGCTCGTCTGCTCTTGTACAAAATCTTACGAGAAAGTCAATCCCAATTAAAATTGTCATAACCCATAATATTTGCCGACCCTACTTTAAAACAGAGCAAGATTTATGAAGCCAAATGCTTAAACGAATAATCATTTGCTCAAATTCCTCGCAAAGCACAAAAACTTGGGACTGCACCATATGCGATTTTATTCATTTATTAATGAATACTATTCAATGAGGTTTAATTTCTTTCAAGCAACTAAAATCAATAAATTCATGTCATGGACGTTAGTCCATGATAACAATTTGGCAGAGCAGGAAGACCAAAGAATGAGGGATCTGTGTGAAAGATGATATGGCTAGCATTTCCCTGGCAAAAGATGGCAGATTTGATTATAGACTGACGGTGAAAGAAAATAGAAAAACTATGGTCTAAAATTGCCAGAAGGTACTTTGTGAGCCAGCGTGTTGATAATCTTCGTTTCTACTCTGTATGAAACGTCTTTGTCAAAAAAGCAAGCAAATAATGCTTGCTTTTTTGCTTCTTTCTAAAGGTTCATTAGAAAATCAGCATCAGACAGCATCTGCTGAAATGGGCCTTAGTGGCGCGGCCGTGAGGTACATTTTTGTTGTTAAATCATTTCCCTTTTTTTCATCAAGAATTTTGGTACATTTAGAGGCCATGCCCTTAATTAAAAACGTTCAATGTCTATCTATTCGCAATCTTATCTTATTACGAACTGTTGCCAAATAAATGTTATTCTTTCTTTCCTTGTAGTGAGACAGGCCAGTTAGTTACAAGCTGAAATCTGTCCATAAATTCTTGTAAAAAGAATAGAAAGTTACTCTGCATTCTTCAAGGTGTAAAATTAGAGTCGCAATTACTTTGAAGTTCTAAAGTACCATATAAAATGACGTTTGGTATTCACATGAAAGATCAAAGTGTTCACAACTGCTCTATTTAATGATGAATAGCCGTGACAACAATTATGTCACAAAAAGTTAAAAAACACTACTTAATAGCTGCAAAGTGCTACAAGGATCGGTGGCCGAATGACATTGACAGGGGCGTTGTTGGAAAACATTTGTGAAATTGTCACAGAAATTGCATTGACCAAACAAGATGGCGGCGTTAGTTCCGATTTTGACCACGCACCAAAAGAACCTTGTAGCATTGTAAATGGACTGAAGACTAAAAAGGCGACTGGAACAGACTGGACGCAGAAAGCGAAGATTCGGGTGTTGTGAAGCAACATGGCCACTGTCCACCGTCGATCATAAGGCAGTCTATCATTATGTCCAGTAGAAGACTGGATAGGCAAATACAAGGGCAACCTAAAGGGCTTTGACGGTCCGTGGCATACCTACCAATCCGCCATTTTGATTTTGTTTGAAATAATTACCTACTCTGAAAGTTTAAAGTAATCAATCATCTTTGCTGCAAAATGTAAGCAGGATCAAAAAATATAGATGTCACGTGATCAACTTTGAACGTTAATCTCGGAAACGTGACACTTTACGGTTTGGTCCTATTATATTTTGCGTTTGCATTGATGTCAGCTATCGATATAAATAGGTTTCATGAGTGGTCGCCATTTTGAAAAAAAAAAAACATAATGGCGCGACAGTGCAGCAGTGGTTATGCCAAGCTCCATATAAAAATCTTTAATCCCCTTTTGTTAATGTGCATGGAGGTCACCAGCTCTTCTGTTTGTTTTGAAAACTGAGTCATGTTCGTAACATAACATTATCATTCCTCCACGAATCAGTAGGTACCTAATTGAAAAATAATCGACTTTTAAAAGTACCTGATTACTCGATGATTACTGGAATCTCGACTACTGTGTCAATAATTTTTTGATTAGCAGCTTTTTATCAATTATGTTTTTATTAAAGCATCACAAACTGAATTAAGAATACTGTGTTCTATTTTCAAAAACACTGAGTGTATTTTCGGATTGTAAGTACGAAGAGCGATACTGAATCATTCTGTGATATCCTAAAACTGGAAATGCACTTTGGATGCAAGATATAGAGTTGATTTTCTCTTGTTTTACGTATCTTAGTTTGATTTCTTGGGCGTAGTCTGCAACATTGTTGCAAATTGCAGTTTCAATCACTGTGTTATTAAGTAAATTATACATGAAGTAAAAACTATTGAAAAGTAAATGTCTATCATCAGCTGACACGACGTGTTACGAAGGTATTTCTTTATTTTTTATGTAATTTCACAGGCCGAGCGATAAAGTTTTTATAAAAGTTTTTGCATGGAATTAATTGCGTTGAACTAACATTTTAATAGTGTGCACTCTACTTTATCTTATAATTCACCGTCATAGGAATACGTTTTAGAAAACGACAAAAAAAATTGTACAAAAAGGGGATTGAAGTTTTTCACTGGAATCTTGGCATACCAACCAACTCTCCGCCATTTAGATTATTTTTGACGTGACAACGTCTAATAAATCGATGAAGCTGGCTGCACTCACGAAAAAAAATTGACTCATGTAGCGTTACCTCGCGGCCTCGCTCTGTAGCGTGGAGGCGATCCATGGCGGCTTGAAGTGCAAGCGAATATTAACAAATGCAATGCAACTATTCCATCAGTATTTTCTTATGACGTTGTCACGTTCAACTATCGTCAGTAAACCGACTTTACAGACAACCGATTTTTTTTTAAATGGAGGCCACGCGTGAAACCTATATAAATTGAAAGCTGACATGAATGCAAACAGAAAACGGACTAACCCTCGTAAAGCGTCACGTTTTCAAGATATTAACGTTCAAAGTTGATCACGTGACATCCATATTTTTTGAACTTGCTTAGGTTTCATAAGAGGCCACCATTTTGAAAAAAGGACACTAGGTGAGCCGTTGACCTTCAAAGCCCTTTACATTCGGTCAACAAGATCAGACCTTGAACTCAACCTTTCCCGAAAAAAAATTCCATGAAATCAGCCAACCATACATTATACCTAAAGATTTCTCCTCCTGTATTTAATAACTTTCAGAACTTGCGATCTTCTAAATCCCAGCTCAACAACAATCTATTCCGAACACCACTTAATCCAGGATAAACAAAATAACTAATAACAGTATCCACAGAAACAAACATAACTATAGCAACGACCATCAACACTGCTTGTACCCAATCCGACAGCCGATTTATTTGGCCGACATGACAAATGTATCCTTGATATCCCTGCTAAATTGATCAGTACTTTGTTTCATAAGCAACCAAATTAAATTTGCCTTTACATCACTTAGAAAACAAACGAAAACCAACTCTAAAGCTTCTGTCATAAGAGGTGTAAATTATTTTGGGATGTGTCAGGTTAAGTCGGTTGATACAGATCACGATGCATCATATTGCAAGTTTTGGCATGCTTGATTTCTTTGTAATCTATGCCAGAAACAGGTTTGGAATACAGCTAAGTGTGGATAAGTCTGAATTGATCATGGGGATTGTTGTGTAGTCAGGTTTGACAGTTATATATCATCTGTGGTGTTTATTCCGGTATAATAGAATGGAAGGAGAAGATTACAAGGAACTTTTAGGATTAGAACTTGAAATGCTGACGTAGAATTAAAGACATACTCTTATACAGAACCAAATTATAGTGAAAGAAAACATCGTGAGGAAACCGGCATGTCCTAGAACCAAAAATTTGAAGACATGAGATATCTACCAACCCGAACTGGGCCCGCGTGGTAGATTACTGCCCACTCCATGACTGACTACACCGAGCGGTCTATGTCCCAGCAGTCGGAACATCGTCGGCTGATCATCCCATACAGAACCAAAAGGCAAGACAGGCAAAAGGTAAAGCAGTGACCGAGTGGCGTCCAAGAACTGGAAGACAGTGTCAGTCGCTCTGCGGCGAGATGAGCGGCCCGTGGCTAAATAATAACCGCCGCACATGTCGATCGATCAGGTTAAGCTGCGCTTGCCGTGGTTGGTCTGTGGATGGGTGACCATCTTTACATACCGTGACCCCTCCGTGCCTCGGAAAGCACGTTAAGCGGTTGGTCCCCTGCCGGCTCAGCGGGATTGTCCGAAAGGGTTACCGCTGGCCCGGAACATAAAGGGCTAAGGATGGAACACGGGTGGGTTTTAGTCAGTAAGAGTCTGACTCCCTTCCGCTCCACCCAGAGCGGGAGGGGTCATTTGATGATTTTCCATCCTGAAAAAAGAACGGCGTTGGTCCCGGCTGTCATTCGTGGATCTTTGACAGTCGTTACGGGTAGTCAGAAGCCCGAAAGTCTGACAACCATTCTCACCAAGGGGTATCGTATTACCCAGTAACTGGGTTGGGGAGGTCAGATAGGCAGTCGCTCTATGTAAAATACTGCTATTCTGCTGTATCCGGTTAGACTGGAAGCCGACCCCAACATAGTTGGGAAACGGCTAGGCAGATGAGTACTTAATGGAAAACATGGAGAGACGGATTAGACCAGAAAAAAAGTCATTTATTAAAATTAGGTGAAATATCAGCACTTTTTGGACGTCGAAATAACACAAGACTGGCCGCCAAAACACTCGCCCTTTACCCCTTCCAAGTGCTTTAGCTGGGGAGAAGAAGTGGCGCAAAAAGCTCTCCAGCAGCACAACTGTCAAACTCAACAGAGTTTGAAGGCCTTGACAGTCCCATAAAACGTAGAAGGGTGAGTTGTTTAGTTGATCTTTTCATACCACATCCAAAATCTTTTCTTCTACCTCCCAAACGGAGAGCAAGAAATATTCTTGTCACATCTATCCACCTTCATAACATACCAAACAGACTAATCAGACAAACTTATTAGCCAGATCATAATTCTAGTCAACTAGCCACTTACAACGTTCATTATAAATATTTAATCTAGCAACATTGTCGATCCTGCGTGCCGACAAAAATAGCTGGGAGCCTGCAGTGACAAATAACAAGCTATAATTTAAGAGACGCTTGCGCAGTCTGTCTGTCTAAAACATAAAAGAAGACTTGACTGCGTTCGCGATTTTGTTTCCAAAAGTGTAAATAAATATATGTTTTTGGAAAAATAACTGTATTGGACACACATACAGTTCAGTTTGCATTACAACTTATATGACTTTTTCAATAGTTCTTATGACTATATTGAAATCAAATTAATTTACACAAGCATAAAGTTGATATTTGTGGAAATAAAATCAATTGAAAACAAGTTTGAAAAATATGGAATTAATTGATGGTTGAATTAACAAGAACGACTTTGTACTACTTACACGTAAATACGTAAACTGGTAAATAAATCGACATTACGCTTTTAAAGTACCTACTCGAGCTAAATTGAGATTGTCATTCATTGTGACGAGAATATCAGCCGTCGTGTTTATGATTTATTAGCTTTTGCCCGCGACTTCGTTCGCGTGGAAGTCGGAATACACCTCATTATACTAAAATAACAGCCACATTTCCCGACCGCGCTTGTAATCCGTTTTTGCTTAGCGTGCTTTCTAACCTTTTTCTTTTTTCTCGGCTCCTAAGGATCGTAGCGTGATGGTAAATAGTCTATAATTCCTCAACAATTTAGGCTATCGAATGCAAAACAGTTTCGCGTGTCGTGTCGCGCCTGTTTGTAGGAGCCTTTAGGAAGGATATTGCTAATCCATTGCTTTATTTGTTCTTTGTCTGCTCAACAACACAAATAACGCAATGTATGTTGATAAACTGTCATAGTCCATTTATTTGTCAGAATACGTATTGTTACAGAGTTGTTACATACTTTTAAAAGTTCATAATATTCTGCCGTTTCCGGCGTACAAATACATTTTCAGGGTTTTGGTTTTTTTATTAGATATAACATTGAATTAAATAAATTAGAATAACATTCAAATTGTAATGAAATCCATTCCTTCTGATAGTATAATACGCAGTTACCCCGCAGGTTCCGAAAATTATTTCACTAATGTGAAGCTTGCCGTATTGCCGAGTGTCATATATTTTAAGTTAAAACAAAAAATTTCACGTTGTACGAAGTCGCGGGCAGACGCTAGTCTTACATAAACCTACCTCTATCTAACACGTAACGAAGCGTGTACTTTAACCTCTTAAAACAACTACGCAGTACCCATTTCACCACACAAAAGGCCCTCAATAACCCTAAAACTATTACGAAACAACAAAACTTCACGTACATTCAATTTCCCACAACAAACCTAACAATTGGTTCAATTGACGTAACAGAAAACAGCAGAATTAATTCGTTGGCATCAAAAATAGTGCTAATCAATCTTAATTGAGACAGCCTATCAACAAAGCGTAGGTACTTCCTGCAATAAATTGTTTTAGACAAGGCGCACACTATGCGACGTGCGAGTTGCGACTGTGACAGCTCGGGGACTAAACCCAAAGACAGGCATGAAAAAAAAAGCATAATCAGCCTATAAGCAATGTTCCCACTGCTGGGACACAAGCTTTCTCTCGGTGAGAGGGAGTGGGTCGTAATCTACCACGCCAGTCCAGTGCGGGTTAGTAGATGTCACTGTTATAGAGGTATGAGGAACAGGGTGTAAAGTTCACTCAACCTCCATAGAAAAGGGAGGATCCTCCGACCAGACGGGTGTTGTATCTGGCGGGCAACTGCCCGATGATTCGTGTCGGGCCGTTGTATCTATGCTAGTTGCGCGGTAAACTCTGCTTGCGCGATGCAGGATTTGTGTGACGTCAGTAACTCAGTATGACGCGTTGTTTGCATGTGGCGTTGTAGATACCGTTACACTGTCTTCGAATTTTTGGTTCTAGGACATGCCGGTTTCCTTACGATGTTTTCCTTCACTGTTTGGAGAGCAGTGGTGGTGAAATATTTTTACACAAATAAAGCTCATGTCTGGGTTCGAATCTGGGACAACTTTCAAGTTGCAGCCGTTAACACAAGGCCACCACTGCTGGCGACAAGCTGCGGTCGAAAATTTTCATATACATATTTTGTTCAAAATTCCGCACACTTGGCGTCGAGTTGCAGAGTCACAACGACAGGCTAGGGGTGTCGCACACTCGTTACTTGTCGCGATTAGAAGCACAGTGCCTGCGTACACCTGACGACAGTCAGATTCGCTTTGGCTTCGCATGATAAGCACAAAGGCTAGTGCAACTAGAAGCTCAATATTGTATATATACAATATTGAGCTTAATATACACTCACAAGGTAAACAGTATGACCGTCTCTCTCGAATATAATCAAAGAAAATTATCGCTTCCTGCACGACGTTTGTCATAACGTCTAGTCATATCGCATACGACAGCTCTGCGTCTTGTCGACGCACAGTCTGCGCTGGCACTTAATCTGAAAAAGAACAAGGGCAACGTAGGTACTCATTTAACAGAACAGATAAGGAAACAATTAAAATAATGAGTTTAGATTTCGAGGTTTCACCATTTGACACCGTTGAGGCACTGTCCCATCACCTTTCAGGAAGCGACTAGCTATCAACGATTTCTTCACTCAAGAAACGTACAAAACATTGTAAGTCCCGTGTAAGTAAAATAAATACTTAAATTAATAAATAGTTGATCTCTGACTGTTCACACCACCGTTTGTTGCAGCGACAAGAGCTATCAAAGGAGCACTCGCTCAGCGACGCTCGCTTGGCGAGCAGAACACTCGCTGAGAGATCTATGCTTCGTACCACCAGCGAGTAATCGCTCGTAGCCGTCGCGCACTCGCTGCTCGTTGCTCATGAGTCGATTTCAGTTGCCCATAAAAAAAAAAAAAATATTGTGGAACAAACATTTGTACACATTTCATAAATCTGCCAAACTGCGTGACAGTTTGTCGGCAGGATAGCGCTCGTCTTAAACGTTTGGTATCAATAATCTGATAAACATCTAAGTAGGTATAGACAGATATTTTAATAGACAGTAAGAAGCTTATAACTACAGCAGCACAACTAATTATTATTGTCGCATGTTGTGAAAATTTCATTAAGCGGTTCAGTTTAAATTTAAGCTAGATCTACTGATGGGATAAGTGCCTGAAGTGGGACCGTACTGCTGCAATTTAGAAAGAAAGAACAAGTGTTTATTACATCGAGATATAAGTACTAACGTACTAGAGAAGCTACGTCAAATAACTGAATTGTCCTATTCTTCGTAATTTGAATCTTTAGTTCGCTGCAGCGCTAAAATAATAACAATTCGTCTAAACCGTAACTAATTTACCACAGCGCTAGATTTGCTGCAGAAGTGTATTTATTCTCGGCAAAAAGGTCTTAAGCGCCATGTAAATCACGGCACTTACGCGTTTTCTTCGACAAAGTGCAACAACATGTCTTCCCTATAGACTATGACAGGAGTACTACAGAATGGACAACGTAGGTATTTTGCCTACAGGGTTTATTTCATAAATAATAGACAATTTATTTTTTTGATATAAGTATTTTATTTAGTTACCCTTAAATAATATGAGTTTAGTCATCTTTTGCCTTTTCGTGGAATAATCAACGCTTTGATCTGTTTTTGCTTCATGTTTTAAACGAATAGCTAAAAAAAATTATATTGATACTCACATTATCTGTTTAAAGTGCGATAGTTTAAAAAACTATAATAATAATAATAATAATAATAATAACTTTATTTCCAATTTTACAATTTGCCTGTGGCAATAAGTTAATTCTATGACAATGAGAATATTCTTTTAAAATTGCATAAATTACTGATTACTCCACTGGCACCCAAGCTAAGATTAAACTTGTGTTATGGGTGCCAGGACTCTCTGTTAATACATTTCTCAATTTATACAAAACTAGTACGGAGTTACAATGGGTAAGTAGCTATCGAATTGAGTACAAAAAGAAAACAAAGTTATAAAACAAACGAAAGAAAATATTAAATATAAAAGATAAATAACAATCTATAGCCTCTCTCTAGTGTGAAATTAGGTGAGGTTTGTGGTGTAAAGTGTAAGTGTATGACTGTATGTGTCATGTGTATGTGTCGTGTGTATGTTTTACGTATATGTGTCGTGTGTGTGATATATGCGCTTGTAATATGTTAGACTTGTTTGTTTGAAAAAGCAGAAACTTTTTAGAAAAGCTTTCCAAGTAACTTTTCAGTCTCCTCGTAGGTAAGAGTTGTGAGCCATTGATTTACTTTCTTTTTACATTCGAATTTATTTAAGCCATAAATATCGCATTGTTTGTTTACTGTATTATAAATTCGACTACCTAATACTCGAAAGTGTCTTTCGGCTAATTTAGTTTTGTAACGTTCTATAGGACAGACATATTTTGATCTCATATTTGCCAGACGACCAGTACTGCATTTCAGAGAACCGTGCCTACGCAAGATGGTATTGAGCACAAAGAGCTGTCTAACAGTCATAACTTTACAGTCTTTATACAACTGTATGGTACTATACCGGAAATGTTTGAAAGTCATGACCTTGAGTACAGCTCGTTGCGCTCTTTCCAGATTAAGGAAACAAGTTTTTGGAGCACCTCCCCAAGTCGTTATCCCAAATGAGAGTACTGACTGACAGAGTGAGAAGTAGACCATCCGAAGTGTACCTAAGTCTGCACTATGTCTGAGACTCTTAAAAATAGCTATGAGTTTCCTCACTCTGCCGGACGCTCCATCAATTTGCACTTTCCAGGACATCAGGTTGTCTATTATGATACCGAGGTACCTGACTTGTGTGGTTCTGACTAGGGGAGGACAGAGGCATTGGTCTAAGTGTTCATCACAAGTGTGGGCTCTGACAACAAATGAGTCTTCTGGCTGCGTACAAGATCTAATTGAAAACGGGATATATTTAGTTTTATCGATGTTTAATGTAAGAATATTAGCTCCCAACCACGACACCACGATGCTCAGCGCGAACTCTGCTCGCTTCCGAACCTCTGTCCAGTCCAGACCCTGCACGAGCAAAGCCGTATCGTCCGCGTAAGTATATATGCTACAGTATGGGATGGATAAGTTACAGAGGCTGTTAACATATATCAAGAAGAGAGTAGGTCCCAAAATTGAGCCCTGGGGAACTCCAAATGACAAAAATTGATCGTCACTGACGTATGAGCCAATTTTGACACATTGTGTCCTTTCAGAGAGGTAGCTCTTAAAGATCTCCAGCGCTGGACCCCTCACTCCCACTCTCTCTAATTTTGACAACAGGATAGGGACAGAGACAGTGTCAAATGCCTTAGATAAATCTATGAAAACTCCCAGACATTTAGACTTTACATCAAGTACCTTTACAGCACTATCAACAAAGGCAGCAACAGCGTCCTCTAATATTAATATCAACATTAAAAACACAACATACGATATTTTCACCGTAATGTCAGTCTAATCTACCTACATTGCACTCTGTTTGATTAGTCTATGACAAACAATACAATATGGCGCGTGGTAATTATTTAATTTGTAAAACAAGGAAATTAGTTTACTTACCGATGAAACTTAATTCCTTTGCACTTTGCCGTGTTCCTTGAATTATTAGTACAATATCTCAACACACACCAAGGCATTTTTCGTCGATTTTTTCTATGAATTAATTTATTATTGTCGGAAGTACTAGGCGCGAAAGAGCAAGAGAGCGACTGAGTGAGGTGCGGCACGATCACCGCAGTTGAACGAGACAAAGTAGGAATTTACGGTGTCTTCTCTAGTACGTTAGTACTTATATCTCGATGGTTTATTAGGACTCGCATAGAGAAATCAGAAACTAAACTAAACACAATCGTATTTCTGATTTAGAACAAATTCAAAAGAAGGGTTATGGCTGAAAATCGTAAGTATAACGGCAGTGGTAAAATTATGCACACAGTAATTGATTTACTTGTTTATTCGGACAGAGTTTCCTCTTACAATTATTAGCATGGAGTGAAGTACATAAAACCATCGCTTAGCGCTTTTATAATACTGGCTGGCTGGCGGCTACTTCACCTCCCCCGGCTCGGAATTTGGCGGGGCAAGGCTCACGTAGTGGGGAAGTGACGTGCTAGTCAATTGACTTCCTCTTTGCTGTGGCTGCTGTGTCGTACTTGGTTGTCATGGCTTGGTTTGGCTTGGCTTGGCTTGGCTGAGGCTGTGGCTTTGGCTGCACCCAGACGACACGGCATGGCATGGCTTTGGTATGGCTGGGCGTGGCGGGCTTGACAGCCGGCTTAACGGCTGGCTAACGAAATCTAGCGTTACAGTCGGCCATCCTGTAACAATTGCTCCCGCAATGGAAGTAACAAAACTACGATTACAAGTCAGCTCAAGATCACAAACTAAATAATCAACTAAACATGATAGAGCAGCTAATAAAACATCCTTAGAGCATCACAAAACACAGCAGGAATCTTATTCGTGGCCTGTGGCTTTTCATTAAGCCCCTGCAACAAACCTCACGTTTGTTTCTTTGAATTCCTCCTGAATTCCGAGTCCCACGGACTCTATGGTCTCTACAAGAACCCGACCTCCGCCAGAGTTAAACACGCATCGCGCACCCACGGACTACTTGAGTTGCCTCAAGAGACACCGATTTCTACCGGGCTACGACTATGTAATAACTACTGGTACGGTCCCCGACCAGTCGAACTAAGATTAACTACTATCACAACTAGACTTTTACTTGGCTTTCCTTAAATTCGTCATTAATACTCTGATCCCTTTGCCTGTGCCATGGCATATGCCTTACCCTCATGAGCGTACTTGATTCAACCAGAGCCATGTAATCAAACTTTAATCAATCATAACAAAAAAAAACATCAACCAGAGCCATGTACCATCGTGATCCACATTACAACAATAATCTTTTTCACTAAGAGCCTTAGACACCTGGAAACCCACAGAAGAGTAAACCACTCTAACGCTACGGCTCTCTAGCCGAATAGCAATCGCATTGCTCTCACACATCCAGCGCATGGACCCATGTGTATCACCCTGTGACTACACACTTTTTACTACGGCCGATAGAGAACCCCTACTCGCGTGGTTCCCACTACTTAGGCTTGCTCATAGCTCATCACCACTGTGATCACCATCTACTTCGACTGGTACATGACCTACTGGCATCACTCGTAACCTATCGTGAGCGTATTTAAAAATTGCATTGTTAACTAGATTGGGCTATACCTAACAATGTAACAGTTTTTTTTTTGTTGTTTACCAAGGAAGCACTCGGTACCTCGAGTCAAAACATAATGAAAACGACTCACCAAATTCGTAGACAAATAGATCTGTAGCTGGCTTAATGGCTGTAGTGGTTGCAATCTACAGTTTCCTTGGCAGAAGTCGTGAAACTCCTCGCTCGAAAAGCACCGTCCTTGATCAGCGATTATTCATACAGGAGATCCAAAGAATGCAGCGCTGTCCACTACTGTCATTCTGCTTGCACACGTCCTTGTGTGTTATAACCTGTAACCAAAAAAATCAACAGCAGTGCATGTTCCACTCGGCCAATTCTGACCAAAATTATTACAGGTTCTGATGAAAATCACCACAAACTCTTTCTCTCAAAGCCGACATGTCGAACAACACCCATACTCATTAAAATAATAGGAAACTCATTAAAATATAGCAATGCTCATACTCTGACCTCCATCCGGTCTTCATCATCACACTTAATATAACCTCTATCCGGCCACCTCCACAAACAACACCATCAAGATCATCATTTCGAGCCTTTATCAACATAATTCTTAAAGTAGGTTTGTTCAACATGTTACTTTATTTTTCCTATAACGTTACAGATTATAAGAAAACTCTTACTATGCTAGGTACTCTAAATCTTAAGTTGACTACTTAGTATTCAACTAGTCTTGTCAGCGTTATCATTTTCGTCATGGCTAGTCTCGTCATCTTCACCTACGTCTGTGCCTACGTGCATGTCAACGTCAGTTATTTTACACAGTCGGTCGTGTGCGTACTTGTACGTCCGGCGGAAGAAAGGGACTTCAAAACATAACGATCACTTGTCAAAACACCTTAAATGGACCTCTGAACTTCCGATCTAGTTTAGTCTGATAATTCTGATTTCACTCTTCGTTTTCTAATAACACAAAATAGCCTACCCAAAATAATACTTTGCAAGTAAATGTCGTGTAGAAATGTAATAAAATTTCAAGTTTTGTGCTGAATACACGCGTTTAACCAATACCAGTCATCGCAACAACATTATTCACAACTCGCTTTTACTAACGAGCATTCAGCACCAGAATCGTAACAAAACAATACACCTGACCTTTATGTTCCAACGTGCCTGCGGGTAGTTGTACGACGCAAACATCCACTCGCCGCTGCTGCTTGCAGCGCGTGCTCCACCTCCATCATCTGCTTGGCTGCCACTTCTCGTGCACCGGGTCGCGACATGTCCTGGATGCCCTCACTTGCAGCACACGAAGGGCTTCACCGACGGCTGCGGGCTGCTTGGCTCGATTCTTGAAGTCACTCCACGTCACTGGTAGCTCCACGCTACGTCCTTCGTACTATTTACGATAGCCACGTTGATACTGCTTAGTTTGTGCGCCTTGATGAAGGCCACAATACGACCTCCTTGCAGAGAATTTTCAGCAAAACACAAATCAGCTGTCGTATTGTGTGCTGTTACGTTTGTACACGCGTCCTATCGCGTTTTCTAATTACGGGAACACTTTTTTTTTTCTAACATGGCGGTAGGGCGCAACTGGCGCGTCACTGGGCAAAGGTATTCCTGCATACAGCCTATGCCCAAAACAACATTCACTATGATCGCGCATCCGTATCTGGCTTGTCTGGGTTCAACTCGAATTTTTATCCAGGTGGTAACTGTACATTCTTCGTTTTCAGGGTCAAATTCTGGAATTAACGATGCGGCACGGTGGTCTTTCAGACGAATGAGTGTAGGCGCTTCGTGTTCCAGATCGTTGAATGCTTTTTCAACTTCTTGTGCTAGGAGAGTCTTCAATATTTTCCTTGCAGATGGTGTGGATCGACCTTCATCGTTTGAATCTTCAGACATCTGGTTTACCGACGCAGAATTTTCGTCCTCCCGACTAGGCGACCGTGACGTTTATAAGTAGCAGAGCGTCGTTTCATCGTAGGTTTTTTTTTCGATACCACTTCTGAGTATAACGGCAGTGGTAAAATTATGCACACAGTAATTGATTTACTTGTTTATTCGGACAGAGTTTCCTCTTACAATTATTAGCATGGAGTGAAGTACATAAAACCATCGCTTAGCGCTTTTATAATACTGGCTGGCTGGCGGCTACTTCACCTCCCCCGGCTCGGAATTTGGCGGGGCAAGGCTCACGTAGTGGGGAAGTGACGTGCTAGTCAATTGACTTCCTCTTTGCTGTGGCTGCTGTGTCGTACTTGGTTGTCATGGCTTGGTTTGGCTTGGCTTGGCTTGGCTGAGGCTGTGGCTTTGGCTGCACCCAGACGACACGGCATGGCATGGCTTTGGCATGGCTGGGCGTGGCGGGCTTGACAGCCGGCTTAACGGCTGGCTAACGAAATCTAGCGTTACATAAGAAAGGTATTTGAGGCAAAAATAAACAGCACACAGCATACTCACACATCAAGCATATAGTTAAATAAAACAATTTCGACATTACGTCGTTGATGAAAGTTGGTACAGTCCGCTTCACAGTGATAGTTACCCCCTTGGTAAGGACATCGAACCTATTTAAGTTTTTTGTAACGTAACGCAAATGGCGTGTTGGTCTAGTGGTATACACTGCGGCTTAGCAATGTGATGATCTCGAGTTCAAATCCGCGCAAGAGAAGGGCTTTTTTATTTTATTTATTTACCTTTATTATTTATTTTTAGTTTCTTTAGTAGGTGATTTTTGTTTATTATTATTAAGAAATCAAATGGAGGTTTGTAATAAAAGTTAGGCATTTTGCATAAACAATATTCATTTATTTTTCTAATTACATTTCTAGGACTTTATGGAATCCACTTCCTGGTTGAATATACAGATTCCTGTCTATGTTAAATTGGGGTTGTTTACTTAGAATATTAACTAAACACAAAATAGATACCTTATTTTGTCTTAGAACGTTTAACAGATAACGGTTCGTTTGTAGATATTTCTAGAAACATAACTACAGTAATATTTATTTATTTAAAGTTGTGAAAACATACATTTTTTATACTCTGTATGATCTTATCGGAAAAAAAGCTTGGTTGAAAATGAAATGTTGTCATTTGTGCCTGTGAATTACAGAGGAAGAACCAACATGCTAAACTATAACAGTATAGCAATATACATCTTTCTCTTTTATCACATTTTCTGATTAGCCTTATTTAACACAATATTAGAAAAATATGTGAGGTCAGATATGAATCGTTAACAGAGTACTTGTAAACAAGAGTAACTGGATTGATAATAATAAAGGTTGTTTATTTTTGATTCTACGATATAATGATCCCACTGATTATGGAATGATATTGGGAATTATTAACACTTGCTCATATAAATGTTCCAATGCAATTTTATCAAATAAGTTACACAGTCAATCTGCCGAGTTGCCTATTCATAACGGATAGGATGGCCGTCACTGTCTAACACTTCTTGAAGTCAGCATTTGAACGCGTAGTTTTGAAGGGTGCCACTGAGTGAACTTTCACAATAATATTACGTTGTCGCTTCGATTCATTAGTGTAAGCAATCGGGCGAGGGCCTTGGTGATCACATTTCACATCACCCGTCGCTTGATACCTTTGTATCCATCTACGAACTGTTTTTCTCTGTAATGAAAATAATAATATTAGAAATACATTTAAAAAAATTCAACTTGTAAGTAATAATGCAACATGATTGCAACAATAAATAGGTATATGTGTAAGAATAACGTAAATCTTACCGTTATGATCATATCTCGTGATATTTACTTTGTTTTGTTCCTTTTCCCACAGAACAACAATTTTAGCCTTCAATAAAGTTGTTAATCGAACCATACCATCGATTAATAAAATCAACTGGTCAAAAACATAATAAATTGGATAATATTACGATGAAGATAATTAGACACAAGCGAATCGGCACGAAAATGACACCATTTGAAAAGTAAAAATACCCTCAATCACAGTTTAGTAAATAAGGCGAAGAAGTATACTAAATTCAACCTTAACTCGCAGTTCATACGTCAATTAAGTTTCTGAAGTAAAATGAGGGTAGTGCAACAATCGGAATCAACACATTCTATTCAACCAAACAAGAAATCTATACTAATTTCAACCTTATGTTTTAGTTAATTGAGGAGTTGCGTATTGCATTTTGTAAAACAAGACGGTAAGGTGCTAGTATTAAAATAATATAACACGGAAGTTGAAATTTAAACCTTAATATCTAGAAGATAAGACCGTTAATAACCTTGTTCGATAAAAGGAGTAATGCTATTCAAATTTTCGTTGAGGTTGATAACTGAGCCAATAGCCTAGTGGTATAAGGCACGGTCTAGTTGATCGGCTGGCGCCTGGTGAAGCAGGTTCGTATCTTAATCGCACGCAGTGTCTTTTTGTAAGTTATTCTTGGTATCTATACAGTTCGGCCAGAAGGAAGCCGATAAAATACCATATAAAATTATTAAATACTTGCAAATATTATTTGAGGCGGATCGGTGGATGCACGCGGGCAGAGATGAGTGCGGCGGCGGGGGAGGGAGCTGCTCAAGGCTCACGTGACACGCGGGCCCGAGCTTGCTCGGGCGATATCTTTAAGTCTTGGTGGGGTACCTTTTCTCTGCACTTGACTGTACATACATAGATTCATGTTTTAGAGAGTAAAGTAGCAGAAAATTGGTACTAAAAACTTTTATTAAACCGGGTAATAGAAGCAATAAAATTAGTGAGAATTTAAACTGTCATAAGTACCGATTTTTGCAGTTTTTCGTGACATCGCCAAGCGTTCACGTGACCAGAGGGCTGGCCAAAGAATGAGCATTGCCATACAACGTGGCAATGCTGCCAGCCTTTTAGGCAATTTTTCTTTTGACAGCGATGCGGACGAATTTTTTATTGCCCTAAGACTTTTTCCCGTCCTTTTTTACATACATGTACGTTCTTCATTATTATTATTTTAAGACTGTTTTTATATTTTGTGGAGTGTGGTATAGATTTTATGCAGCAAAGGCAATTTAGCTAAATTCCCTATTATCGTACCTAACACTTTCACCAAGCCAGATCCCATCCATCTTCAAACTTATCTCCCTTGGGTCACAAACAAACGTCGCCACTTTTGGCTCCCCACCAGCACTTAGTACCTTTCTATGCCACTTATCTACGCCCTAAATGGATTTAAGTCGGGGTCAAGTGGACGCAAGCCATTACGACGATTAGGACTAGCGACGACGGGTCAAACTTTATTATAGGGGCCAGGAATTGGCCGTAACAGAGCTGCAAGTGCCCGTATCATTAAAAAAAATCACTAAGACCGTCATCTTGTGTTTTATGACTATATTTAGAAGGCAAATGGGTAGTCAAGTTTTGTGATGTTACTCTGATTATTGTTTTGGTTGTTGTTGTGTCTTTAGAGGCGGCAGATTGCGCCATGATCGCAAAAAATAGGTCTAGGTATGTCACAAAATGTCTTGAATTTAACCCCAAGCATTTATTTCAATTAAACCATTTATCGTAACTTTTTAATTGTCAAAGGTGTCGGTCAGACAGGAATATGAAACTAGTTGCTAATAATTCTAAAACGAAAGAACGGGCAATAAACTTTATGGACACTCCGTGGAATGGGTAGGGTTTGTCATCCTCAGTAGTTAAGGTGGAACTAGTCGCGAGCTCGAATTCTCTGGTGGTCATGGCCAAAAAGCACGTTATCTCACCTAGCTTCGTGTCCAACAGAGATAGTATCAGTGATGAGCAGTTAGACGCTAGTCTACAGCACAACGTCTGGTTCTTACGCACAGAAACATCGTTCCAAACTAAAAGGCGAGTAAAAAATTCGAAGAATGCTTTGGAAAATCGAGTTTTAAGAAAAAGCCACTGCATAAATCAATAACAAATTAGTTTACTGAACTCTTCGATAACTGAGTTTTGTCGGTACCGACTTTGTTTTGAAGATTTTACAGTTCTTTTATTATTTATTTAAACCCAAAGTTACGTTAAAATAGAAAGAAAAAAATGAATCTTTGTTGGCTGATAACTTTTTAATGGCTTTTTATTTTACTATTCTGTTTCAGGCAAAATTAATTATAAGACGAAACGATTATATGTGGTCGTCCAAATCAAAAGGGACCTTATGGCGGTAACTAGTTTCCGAGATATTAATAAATTCGTAAAATACCTCAAAAAAATCGTTTTTTTATTAACTGTATTTTTAAAAAGATGATTGTATTTACTACATGTAGATGTGTTCAACTTTTCGAAAAGTCAATTTAAAAAAGTTTTGTATTCATCTAAAGTTTAGTAAAAAAGGAACCTTATCGCGGCAAGACCTAACAAATCGTTTTTCTTGTAATGCAAACCATATATTATATCGACATTTTAATATTGCAAGGTATATAATAACGTATAGCCGCCATTTTTTTTTTTTTTTCAGTATGGGAAATCATCATATGACTCCTCCCGCTCTGGGTGGAGCGGAAGAGAGTGTCAGACTCTTACTGACTAAAACCCACCCGTGTTCCTTCCTTCGCCCTTTATGTTCCGGGCCAGCGGTAACCCTTTCGGACAATCCCGCTGACCCGGCAGGCTTCGGCCCTTACGGGCCCCTTCGTTTAGTGCTGACATCTCTTTGAGGCGCGCGTGGAACACGTATGCGCCGTCCGGCACGGGCCTGGTCCTGATCGGACTGTGAGCTACCCATTGCTCTCCGCCCGCAGGCCCGCGCCTACGGTGGCCGGGAGTCGTCGCGCGGCTCCCGACGCCCGTGACGTCTCTCGCGGTGGCTGGGACGGGAGGCTCTCTCCCTCAGCCGTCCCGCCGCCTCCTTCGCTAGCATGACTGCTTCGCAGAAGGAGGCGACTGCTCCCCACTCCCTCTCGCCCCGGACCATGGCTTGAACCAGGCCCGGACGCGAGAGGTCGCCGCCGCTGCCGATCGCCTCTACGAGGACACGGCGGTGCTCCGCCCAAGCGGGGCAGACCTCCATCGTGTGTTCCACCGTGTCCTCTGGGCGATCCTGGCAATGGTGACACCCGGGCGTTTCCACCCGCCTGATTATGTGCAGGAACCTCCCGAAACTTCCGTGTCCAGTGAGGACCTGCGTCAGGCGGTAGGTGAGGGCGCCATGACGCCTCTCTAGCCACTCCTCAAAGAGGGGTCTTACCGCCGCTATCGTGGCGTGCCCTGCGCTGGGTTGTGACAGTCGCTCTTGCCATGCCGCCATGAGATCGCGCCGGAGGTCCGTCCGCTCCGCCGCAATTTGCTGCGGAAGCGGAGTTTCCCCCCGGCGTAGTGCCTCCGCGCGCCACTCATACAGGCGCGCGAGGACTATCGCCTCCAGATCCCATGGCGGCAGTCCGGCAAGGAGGCTTGCCGCCTCGCCCGAGATCGTGCGGTACCCCCGGATCAGCCTAATGGCTACCACCTTCTGGGGCGCGTTCAAATAATGGGCGGCTCGCCGCCGCAGTGAACGAGCCCACACCGGGACCCCGTATAGGGCCATGGACCGCACGACCCCCGCGTAAAGCCTCCGGCAGGAGGCGTTTGGCCCCCTCAGGTTGGGCAGGAGCCGCTTGAAGGCGGCCCCGGCCCGTTCCAGTTTGGGAGCCAAACGTCGGAAATGCTCGACGAAGTTCCACCGGCTGTCGAGGACGAGACCAGGTATTTCATCGTCGTCTCGACGCCGATGTGAACCCCTCCTACCGTTAGTTGGGATCTCGATGGTGGCGTATTCCGGGGCCCATGAAACGACATGGCCTCGGACTTGTGCAATGCCACCTAGAGACCCAACTGCCAGATCCTCTCCACGACTATCGCAACCCCGCGTGCCATCGCGTCGGCCGCCGCCTGATGCGACCTCCGCTGCGCCAGGACTAGCGTGTCGTCAGCGTAGCGTATAGCCGCCATTAGAAAGTGTCGCACGCCGCCGCATGCGGCATTCTTTGTATATGCGTCTTAGGTCTAAGGTCCCACTATTGTAGTCCATATTTTGTTTAGGTACTTTTAATAGAGGTAATCTTGTTATGTTTTTTATCATAAAATATATTTTTAAAATAGGCTAAGGCTAATAGCAAAAGTAATTCATTATAACATCTGTTATTTCATTTTGTTTTATCTTGTAATGGCTATAAATTATTTCATAAATGTATTTTTCGACAAAAACGTATCAAGATTGTTTACCTTTATTTAAATACTTAAACTAATTAACTATACTAAGAGATAAGTGTCAGCAGACTGCAACGGACCGCCTTAAGGGCCCTTTTTTACGTATATACTTGTTACGAACATTTTGTTAAATAAGTAACATTTTCATACCTTGTGATAATAAAAAAAAATAGTTAAATAAGTAACATTTTCATACCTTGTGATAATAAAAAAAGAAAATTTAAGTTATCTTGAATGTTGCACTAAAATATTGATTATGCATGCTAAAAATAAAAAATATTGTTTAGTGCCTACCATTAGGGCCCTTTTTTAATTTGTTTGAAGAAATTGTTCAGTTCTCTATGTAACTTTACAAGATCATAACTAATAGTTATCATTGATCTCTTAGCTTTATTAGCATCTAAACCAATTATGTATAACCTATTTAGTGATTAAGTGTTGATTTTGTTACTGTCAGATCTCAAAGTTTATAAAAAATAAGAATTCTTGCTACTAAATAAAAACTATTTTTTTTTAAATTATGTGTTGCTTTTATTTACATCTAAGGCCTTTCGCAAATCTATGTAATTAGTAGCAATATAAAAACAATAAAAGTTTAGTGAGAAACAGGCGGTTTACTTATTTTTAATACTATTATCGATACTTTGCATCTCATTGATAATGCATTATGTTGGCGGGTCTAGTTCCCACAACAAACAAGTTTATGCAAGGATTGTAAGAATTTCCATTAGTAATAATCATAGTCAATCAAAGTATACCATCAGTTACATAAGTTCACACTAAAACATAACTTTTTTGTACGGCATACTTAAATTGCGATTTTCTCGAAACTTATAATTTCGATCAGTGAACTTCAAAAATTCGTAAAAAAATAACGGTAGTGGTTAGAAGGTTGGTTCTTGGGTCTATAGTTCGGTACATTTATGTAGTTTTCAGCCCTGTAGATAACTCATTTCCGCCATAAGGTCCCTTTTGATTTGGACGACCACATATGATGTTTAACTTTTGATGCACAATGTCAAACAGTGGAGTAATAGGTACTCTCCCGAAATTTGTATGGAAATACTATCGACTAGTGACCTAGTGGCACCTTAAATATGTATCACTGTTATTTCACTTGATCTTAGTCCTATGATCTACCGGATGAAAGGACCAAAAACAAGGCAGTGAGGTTACTCTCAATATTCCTCACTGTTATGAAACCTTGACAAACTAGACTATAGGTATACAGATTTAAGTACTAGCCCCGGTTCTCAAGGCCGTAAGGTCCTGGGTTTGATTCCCGGGAATTATAGGAATTTCTCAGTAGCAATGGAATTGGAAGAAAATTGATTGATTTTTGATTGATTGATTGATTTTTCGATTGAATTAAATTGAAATTGGATTGGATTGGAATTTGGAAGTTGGTGGTATGAAGCCCCCGTGCCTCGGAAAGCACGTAAAGCCGTTGGTCCTGCGCCTGATCTCTCTCCGGTCGTGTCGGATTGCCGTCCCATCAGACTATGAGAGTAAAGGAACAGAGAGTACCTACATCTGTGTTTGCGTACACACTTGTGCACTATAATATCTCCTGCGAACTTGACTGGCCGAAATTCGGTCAGGAAGATATTATTACCTACTTTATAAAAAAAAAAAAAACAGCATGTGTGCAATTCACACGTGGTAGAAGTGAAACCTTCAAAAACACTGTATAATGCTTCCTATCTCATTTTCTCCCACGTTAAATCTTATGAATTTACATGTCTCTTTTTACTGTCGCTTTTTCGTTTCATAAACTTTCCATCCATCTATCCATCCATCCATCCATCCATCCACATCCACACATCCATTAAATGTGATGTCATTTGTACTAATAAAAAACAAAAACACTGTATAATGCTTCCTATCTCATTTTCTCCCACGTTAAATCTTACATGTCTTACTGTTGCTTTTTCGTTTCATAAACTTTCAAATCACAACGATGCTAAAGAAGTTTTCACTTCAAAAATGAACTTCAGTACCCAAATATTAATGTTAAACCACTACTTAGGTTATAATTGTAAGCGTATGTGCATATAAATAAGCTCTGTTACAGAGTTTTACATAAAACAGAGTATAAAATTAAATTTTTCAATTTTGAAACTCAAGGTAGTAGTATGTAATTACAGTCGTTTAAGGCTCATTAAAGTGACTGGTGTTTTTAATTGAATTTCCGTGGTTATCGTGTAGGTAAGTTGATTATGTAAATAACCTTAGTTGGTAACCTTATTTAATAATTTTATACCTATATTTTGACTGAATCGTTGGTTTAGTGGTCGATAGTGCTATTTTAATTGTAAATTTATAAATTTATTCTTTTTTTTATTTACATTGATTTACATTCTGTAACTACTTCAACTCACACCGTGACTTATTATTTGTAATTTTTTTTTTTATTTAAATGAAAATCGTTTACTTTTACCATTTTTGTAAATATGTGAGCACCATGTATGTATCAGATAATTAATTTATATGTCATGGTTTCATTTTTAATTTTAATAGAGTAACGGTGGAGTTTCTTGCCCATTCTACTCCATACGAAAACTACCTTTTGGAATGGGCGACTAGAATCAATTCTATATGTTGTAATTTCTGACCTTCAAAAGTGCCTTTTATGTGCCTATTTGAAATAAATGCTTTGACTTTGACTTTAACTTTATTGCTGAGCACGAGGTCTTCGGTTCGATTCCAAGCTCGGGCAAAGTGTTCTATCTCAAATCTTTCATTAGCAGCCTGGAGTCTGGATTTGACCCAGTTGATAGCGATAATTATTATCAATGAATTCGTAGCCAGATTCAATCCTCTGATTGAAGTCATCGGCCGGCTTAAATCGAAGTACTGAATGTAAAAAAAAGAGATTTTTTATTTTATTTTTTTGAAAATAAAAAGAGATTTCGGTGCCATAGGTTTTATATCCTGTTTTTGTCCAGACGGTAAAAAAAGTGTGCCGGCTTAGCATAAAAATATTAAAAACACTTAACTGTGTTTCTATTTTAGCATTCGCAAATCAATACGTTTTAAGTAGGCGTTATGACTCATTAATATAAAGCTTTCTAGATTTTCGTCAGCTTATTTAATTTATTGTTTAAACACACGCTTATCAATGATTTATTAATTGAAACCTAGAAAAATAAAATTGATTATTTTAATTGGGATACAACTTAGATATTATCTCGTACATCTGGATATAATTTATGGATTCGAAATAATAAATTAAACACTTGGAAATTAACACTTTTTGAGGTCAACTGATGCATATCTAGTAGGTGGAAGGCATAATACAGTATTTTTTTATACTTATTCTTCATTATAGAGTAATGAACACGGAGCCTTCCTTGCACCTGCACCCTTCATAGAAGTAGAAGGATTTGCAGCTTGACCCCCGAGGATTCACACGACAACAGCCGGAACCAATGCAACGTGCTTTTCGAGCCGCGGAGGAGTCTTGGTATGTAAAGATGGCCAACGTCAGCAAGCGTAGCTTAACCTGATCGATCGACACGTGCGACTGTTATTACTTAGCTTCAAGTCTCTCGAAGTGATCGTACATACTATCAATGCCTACATCATTAAGCTCTTCAAAACAATACTGGCTAACGAAGTACTGTCTAGATGCGGTAGGATAGCGTTTAGTAGTCAAGAGTGACCTTTGTAACACATAACTCATGGTGGTCATTGTAATAAGCTTTCGTACGATCACGATTAGATAAGCAGCGAGGATTGGTTCGGATGTGTGCTGTAGTGGAAGCTATGCTGAGATATACCGGCTGACTTTTTTACGTTCTGGACAAAAACAGGGTATAAAAGGTGAATTGAGTAGAAGGCTATAATGGCACAGAAACTTCTTTTTTTTCACACAAAAATTAAATAAGTAATCTTTTTTTTTACATTGAACCGTTTGATTGAAGCCGTCCGATGGGTTCAATCGAAAGATTGAATGTCGCTTCGAATCCATCAATAATTTCTGTCTTTAAGTTGAATTTTTATATCATTAGTCGATTAAATCGTTTTTTTTTGTGAATAATAATAGCATTCTTTGCCATCGGCTTCTACTCCTTTTACCTTTTATACCCTGTTTTTGTCCAGACGGTAAAAAAAGTCAGCCGGGATAGCCGGCGGTTTTGAATATTTTATGGTGGAAAATGGTGGAAAGGAAAACCGGCAATACATAGCAACATAACATAACATCTCGCCTGTATTCCCTGGGTTCGAGCAGTAAGGGTTTTGCAGAGGAGTACCTTAGTATACCACATTTTGTCAGTAATATTTCATCATCATCATGATCATTACAGCCAAAAGACTTCCACTGCTGGACATAGGCCTCCTGCAAGCACCTCCACTTCGACGGGTTCTGTGCTTCTCGCATCCAACGGGTTCCTGTGGCCTTCACAAGGTCGTCGGTCCACCTTGTGGGAGGCCTTCCTACGCTACGTCTTCCGGTACGTGGTCGCCACTCCAGAACCTTTCAGCCCCATCGGCCATCTGTTCTGCGGGCAATGTGCCCTGCCCACTGTCACTTAAGTTTGGCAATTCTTTGGGCTATGTTGGTTACCTTGGTTCTTCTGTGGATCTCTTCATTTCTGATTCGATCACGCGGGGAAACTCAGTCATATTTAAGGGCCGCAACTAGAGGAGTGATCATATCACCATCAACTTCACTAATCCAGACTATATTCTCAGACAGAGGGTTGTCTGTGAAGACCAGCGATATTCACTTAAAAAAAAATGCTACGGTACGAGAATGGAATCCGTTACTTTAACAGCCACTGAAAGGACATGGGATTTCGACTTTGATAATGTTTAGAATTACTTATGATAAAATAACTATTCCTTATTACAGGTTGAAGAAAAACCCTTTTTTATTTTTTCCAGCCATTCAAAGTCAACAACTTGTTACTACGAAGAAGTATCCATTGAAATGAATGTAGACTAAAACCTCTCAGAAACAATTTAAGTCACACTTTCTACCGAGAACCTATCCCCTTTTCACAGAAATTACAACCATTTTGAAAACCATTTCCAATTTCTATATCCCGCAGTACACATCACACCTAAGGCCTGGTATTCACGTGCGATTAATCATAAAGCCCCGCCCAGACGCGACGACAGCGTCGCGTGACCACACCGTGCCCACTCCGCAATCACCCGGACACTTAGATATCGGACACTTGGTTTTAGCATCTGCTGTCAAACGACCAGTCCATATCCACCCTTATTCCTCCACACTTAGATTGAAAATAGTTTGTAGTGACTAATTAGTGTGTGTTTAATAAATAATTGTTAAGTAAATCTGTTTGGCTAGATAGTTTTGACTTCCGTGAAGATCTAGGTAGAAAGGTAGGTAATACATCAGCTGCCTGTCTGCCTTGGCAGGTTGTTAGTACTGAGAAATGAGTTATGCTTGCCTGTAGGTGATTGAGTCACAAATGGTTGTAATTTGTTGTCTTCTGGGAAAAGCTATTGCTTTGTTGCAATTACCTTGTTGTTTTCTTCTTGGGTTTAATTTGGGTTTAAAGGAGGTTTAACTCTCACGTAAACTTATTGGTTAATTGAGGTAGGGTCGACTCTTGAATAGCAAAATTGATACTTTAATTAGATTTTAAATTCTTGATACTTACCTATTTTTCTATTATTCAATATATTAAATTCATTGTTCTCATCTCTACAGTGGTGCTATGCTCTCGTTTAGAATCGTGGTTGCTAGTAAGGTCATGAAATGAAACGCGATTTGTGAAATATTGACCTTGATCTCAAGGTCACTGACCTTGGGAGTGTCCTGTGGTGGTTTCACATCCCAACATGTCTGGAAGGTTATGGTAAAAATAAAAAAATAAATAAGGAAAAATCTTAATCTTTGTCATAACAACACTATTTTGCAGTATTTATCGAAGGGCATATTGCAATCACTTGGCGGGTAGATTGGTGATCCCAGTACTTAGATATGAGCCTAATCAGCCTATCATTTTCCCACTGTTGGGACACAGGCCTCCCCTCTGTTAGAGGGAGTGGGCCGTAATCCACCACGCGGGCCCAATGCGGGTTGGTAGATATGACATGTCTTCAAATTTTTGGTTTTAGGACATGCCGGTTTCCTCACGATATTGTGCATGAAAAAAACAAAAAAATAGGTACAAAGAGTAGGTACATAGAGTAGTGGTGATGAAATAATTTACACAAAGTAAAGCGACTGTCAGGGTTCGAACCTACGACCGACAACTCGTAAGTCGCGGCCGTTACCACTGAGCCCAGTATGATAGTATTTAAAGATAGGAGGTAGTCTGTAATTAATATCCCAATCACTGATATATTACTATCGTTTCCTATTATCGAAGCCCAAAGTTACGACCAACGCATTTAATGTACATGTTTTCTTTTAACGAAGCCCAAACACATTAAATGTACAGACGCCAGCACATCAAGCTACTACAATCTGTCAAATTTCTTCAATAGATTTTCAACTTTATCGCTAAAGCATAAGGTTCAAAGTTGATTGGGAAAATTTGACAGTTTCGGGTAGCTTTGATGTGCTTGCGTCTGTACAATAAGTATCATTTTTAATATTTATTCATCATTTTAATCAAGGAAACAAAGCTGTAAAGGGTATGCAGTTAAAAACTCACAATTCGTATATTTTAATTTCAAAAGTTAGTATAATAATGTGACTTGCACGGTGTATTAGTGTTGCGACTGGCGACAAAAAGCGTCAAGACATTTTATATCGTGTCGTTAGTGTACATCTGTCCTAATTGTATTTGAGTTTATGCTTTTTAGCATTTAATGAGGCAGGTGTGATTTTTAATACAATTTTTGATTTTCTCTTTGTTCTGGTGAAAGTAAGGAGTTAAATATTTTTGTTTTCATATTGATTATAGAAAACTGTGCAGCTGTTTATTTTTCAAATTCAAATATTTAATTTCAAATAAAAAATCCATAATAATGTTAGTAGTAGTTATTAGTAGGTAGACGTTATTTATTCGATAGGATACACAATTTAGAAATGGATGAATTCTGAGTATTCTGACAGAAAATAAATTGATGTAGAATCAATTTTTTTTACTCATTCTATCGGAATACTAATAAGCGTTTTTTTATGCGTTTTAATTTTTATCAAAACAAGTATTTTCTTCGTAGAATGACTTCCATCTATCAAACGTCACAGATATGTTTAACGATCTCTTTAACAACACCCCTGACATAGGTTAGAATAACAAAAGAAAAAACCAAATTAACATAATTATCTTCTCTCAGGCAACCCTAGACTAATTCCTAAAGTACCTTTTACTTAAATAAAACACAAAATACACAACAATACATACAATCCATTTAGCCATTTGAATACATCACGCGAGAGTCGGAAAACATGACTGTACTCCACAAATTAGAAAATGAAATTAACTGCAAATATACCAAAAAACATGCACTTGACATTACCCCTATTATACATCTCCTAAAGTCGAATATTGTGCAAATGGTACGCAAAGATAAGTTGGTAAAACCAAGTCATGCATTAGAGTAATTGCATGCGGCTCCCATCGCTATATTATTAAAAAAACATTAGGCGATGTCATATTAATTACTTTATAAGAAACTTCAGTTAAATTACAATTGAAGCGGGTTTTATATACGTTTGTTAAAACTCATAATTGTATTGTTTTTAGATTCAAAAGTAATTAGGCGTTATTAAATTTATTTGATATGTTTCTTTTGGGTAATGCTGTTATAATTTGAACTTGGGTATGGTTTAGCTAAGTGCGATGTTTGAGTGTGATTTAGTAGGAACTTTTAAGTACAGACGCCAGCATATCAAGCTACTACTATCTGTCAAATTTCGTTAATAAATTTTCAACTTTATCGCTAAAGCATAAGGTTCAAAGTTGATTGGGATAATTTGACAGTTTCGGGTAGCTTGATGTGCTGGCGTCTGTACATAGAACTGAAATATACCTAACTGGGGAATGGGTTTTTTCGACATTCGTTCCTCCGATGAGCCTTTCGCCGACAGGATGATCCACTTTTTAGAATTTCGTCGATTAAACCTTTCTTTCACCGACGAACGATTCACCGACACAAATGTTAGTCTATCCTCGCGTTTACACTGAGGTATATAAGATTTATTCTACATGTAGTCTTATTTTAATTTATTACCCCTTCGCGCCTCGGAAAGCACGTTGGTCCCAGCTGTCATTCGTGGATCTTTGACACTCTCATACTCAGTCTTACCAAGGGGTATCGTATTACCCAGTAACTGGTTCGCAGAGGTCAGAAAGGCAGTCGCTCCATGTAAAATACTGGTATTCAGCTGCACCCAGTTAGATAGAAGCCGACCCCGCTACACAGATGATGAGTACTGTTTTCGTTTATTGTTTAACCTAAAACAAGTTGTGAAGACTAGGTAGTTACGCTTCTGCCTACATAAACAGGCACGATGATATATTTTAATATGTGTAAGTGTTCTAATTCCAATGCTGAACTTAGTTTTGCCAATTAAGTAAGGTAGCGTCGGCCTCTGTACCTACATTTGTGTGCGTATTTTAAGTAATGGTGTCAATGGCATGTCATATAGGTACATACATATAATGCATTCGCCGTATTTTCGACGAATCTAAAATGATAGAGGTCAAAAGCGGACCCACTCAGGAGTAAAAAAAAAAACAGTGGCACTTCAGGAGTGCCGACAGAAGTGAAAACTTGAAAAAGTATAGTAATTTTATAAATACATATGTATGTTTGAAGTTTTAAGTTTTGGCCATTATAAAGACATCAACGTGCTAGACATTTTCTTTGGGAAGAATGACCTTCTTCCCAAAGAAAATGTCTAGCACGTTGATGTCTTTATAATGGCCAAAACTTAAAACAGAAGTGTCGGTTACGGAAACAGTGTCGCGAGTTCAATGGTTTTTACCCATCTCAAGAAATGGTCAACGCGCCTATATAAATTTTCATTTCTAAATTGTTCACTAATCGCTGGGTTGAAGATAATTTATAAAAAAAAAAATATTATTCTACAGTAACTCTAATGACGAATTCGAGTACCTAACGCAATATGGGACTAAATTTCAAGAGTGGAATAATTAAGGAATGCTTTCGGCACGCACTTTTTGGACGATTTTTTCGCTAAATCCTAACTTGGGGAACTCTTTTGGGTTGCTTTATTAGGATTTGAAGCCGGCCAGCCGATTTGATAAGAAATAACAAAAATAAAGGAATTTGAAAAAAAACAGGAATACTGACTTTCGGAAAACTTGTTATTGTGTGACAAATTATCTGAAACATTACAGTAGCACTTTGTTGACCACAGTGTGTGAAGAGACAGTTGAGTACGTGATCCCCCAAGTGGAATGACTGAATTTATTCATCATACTTTGTACAATAGTTTTCACTAAAGTCACAATGGATCACTGCATCCTTTTCAGTCATGTTTTCTTTCAGTGCCTTCAGTGTCTGGTACTGGTGTATGATGTTTGTTTCGTGGTTCATAAACTTTGGTAACTCTTACATGAAACGATAAATTCAGTATTCCACCAGCCGTCATCAGTATTCCGTAAGACGTCAGTATTCCGCCAGTCGGAATAATGGAATACTGACATGAAATACTGATGATCGAGGAGTTTTTGGCTAAAAACGGATCTTTAAAATATATTTTTTAAATCTCAACCTTATAAACCAATAAATTAAGCAAATATTTCATCGTTCTACATTAAAATAAAACAAATTATCTAAAAACTTACGATAGAAATCATTTACCAAAGTTTAAGAATCCTTTACAAATCGGCTGGCAACGGCACTCTCCTCGTCGATTGATGCGACCGTACTAAAGGGCCGAGGGACTTTAGTCCTTCAAAGGGTGTGCGGGGTGCGGGGCGGGGTGCATTTCTCTAACTTACTAAGCGGCAACGGTGTGAAGTTTTGATAATGTGTGTTTTTACTAGGAAATACATCTCGCCGGAATTTTATCTCAAAACCGAGTGGCAAAATGCAAAACGATTGTAAGCCTATCTATTATGTGAAATATGTTTACAATATGTCTTAAACAGTCAGAAAACTATTCTAGTTTATAGTTTTAGTGACAATTATCACTTTATTCTACAAGTATGTTATTTTAAAGGGCTTTGAGTAAAAAAAGATAGGCCAGTTACAACCGGAAAACTGACGAGTTTTGGTGTTTAGAGCCAATTTTCACGTACTCATTGTAATTAGATTTTAACAAAATCGGGTGCAGACCTATAACTTAGTCTAAATATTACTCTAGAACCTATAAATATTTATATTTTTTGTAAATACTAGTGCTGCATGCCAGTACGCGCAAAATTCCACTTTTAAAATTTAGTCCCATATATTGAATTCCACAACCTATTCATGAAAAACTGTAGGTACCATTCTATACCTACTAAATGATGACACTACACAAACTAACACAAATAACATAAGTTTCTACAAGTCCGCCCTTAAAATAGTCTCGTCAAATGTTTTAATCTCTAATTATAGAAGCAAAGTGTGGCGGTATTCTTGTCACTGTCGAGTTTACAACGAGAACAGAAGAGTTTCGAGTATTGATACAGATGCGGCTTCTGTTCTCTGCCATCGTTTTATGCCTACACATACAACAGAGCCGAGTCACTTTTATTTCTCGTCACTGTGATATAATTTTTTTTTTAAGTACATATCTCCTTTAGGCGCGCTGGGCATTTTTTGAGATGGGAAGAAACCATTGAACTCGCGTCACTATTACTGTAAGCGACACCGCGCGTTTGTTTATTAGACGTTTAAAAAAATACCCGCTTCGGATGTGTTCGGCTGTCCTCGGGATGTACTCGGTTTTAGTGTATATCCGATATGTCAGTGAGTGATGGCAAACTATTCTGTTTGTGTTTTGTTTTCACACCACCACTGTTTTTTTTTTGTATGGGACCGTGCCTCAGAAAGCACAATTAAGCCGTTGATCCCGGCTGTCATTCGTGGATCTTTGACAGTCGTTACGGGTCGTCAGAAGTCCGAAAGTCTGACAACCAGTCTTACGAAGCGGTTTCGTATTACGTAGTAACTGGGTTGTGGAGGTCAGATAGGCAGTCGTTCCATGTAAAATACTGGTACTCAGCTGCATCCGGTTAGACTGGAAGCCGACCCCAACATAGTTGGGAAAAGGCTAGGCAGATGATTACAGAATTACATTTAAAAAAAAAACAAAAAAAAGACCTGTGCGAGGCCAAAAAGGCTCCTATCTCAGCATAATGCTGCGATATTTAAAAAATAAATACCGCTGCGCTGGTATTCTAACAGGGCCCGATACCTCACTAAAAAATAAACACGTTCTGTATTGATAGAGGCAGAAACCTCACTCAAAAACTGTCGCATCTGCACCGCCACTACTTCCCATACACTCCAATTAATTGTTGTTTGATTAATGACTGTGAAATTCAGCTTTTTAATTAAAACGGACGCGTGTCAGACAAACTCGAAGCACGTCGTTCTGTGTAAATACACCTTTATTTTTGTTATAATTTCAAACACTTGAAATATCACTTTATTTTGAGATATAGGTAATGTGAGACGGGTTTGTTTTTCGAAGCTTTGATGGTTAGTGTTTCTTTCGAGGGGCTCGTGGCTAAATAAAAACAGACACACCGGTAGTAGAGCAGTGGTGGCTCAGTGGTAACGGACAAGACTTAAGAGTTGTAGGTCGTAGGTTCGAGCCCAGACAGGCGCTTTACTTTGTGTAAATTATTTCATCACGACTGCTCTCAAAAACGGTGAAGGAAAACATCGTGAGGAAACCGGCATGTCCTGGAACCAAAAATTCGAAGACATGTGACATCCACCAACGCGCACTGGGCCCGCGCGGTGGATTACGGCCCACTCCCTCTCACGGAGAGGAGGCCTGTGTCCCAGCAGTGGGAACAATATAGGCTGATCATGACACCGGTAGATCTAACGTACAATACCCGGCGATAAATATTGCACATCGACCTTTATCTTTCTTTTCATTTTATACAAAGAATAAAAATAATTATCAAAAGAAGCAAATCATAATTGTTTTAACAGCTCCTAATAGATACCGGACTGTTTGTATTTCGTGCGACAGAGATAACGCTCTACGAAGCCGAAATTAGCCGATTGTCTCTTTCGAAAGGTCGATGTGCAATATTTATCGCCGGGTACTGTACCGCGGTCCGTTCGTAGATGGAGTGGAGTCATTACCTACCGAGATCACTCCGTGCCTCGAAAAGCACGTCCTGGCTGGACGTGCTTTTCGAGGCACGGAGTGATCTTCATTAGATCTTGTCAGTCGTTAGTCAGAAGCCCAAAAGTTTGACAACCAGTCTTACGAAGGGGATCCAGTAACTGTGCTGTGAAAGTCAGATAGGCTGTCGCTCCATGTGAAATAATGGTATTCAGCCACATCCGGTTAGATTGTAAGATAACCCTACATTTGACAATTTTTGTATGCAAGAACTGTCAAAAATTCAAAATTATTCCTCCGTTAAAGCTATCTGGTGTTGGAAAAATCAGCCCTAAACGATATATTATCTTGTATTCTAATGTTCTTTTTAGATTTATTCCGGTCTGATCCCCTTCAGGGGGGATTCATCCCCCCTTCACCCCTTCCTCCTCGATCCACTGCTAGTTCGTCTTCTGTTTTAATCTCTGTCTTATCCACTTTACTCTTTTTGACAGGTACACCAGACCAAAACCCAACTTGCAGATGATTTCATAAAAATTCTTTTGTTCCATTGACTTTGTATATATTATGTAGTTCCTATATGGTTTCTGGAGACTGTGACACAGACTTCTAAAAATCAAAAGTCATTTATAATTTTAAATTAGGCTAAGAATAAGCACATTTTTAACGTCAAAATTATATGTAATTATATCTGTGATGGCCAGCGGGATTGTCCGAAAGGGTTACCGCTGGCCCGGAACATAAAGGGCTAAGGAAGGAACACGGGTGGGTTTTAGTCAGTAAGAGTCTGACACTCCCTTCCGCTCCACCCAGAGCGGGAGGAGTCATTTGATGATTTCCCATCCTCAAAAAAAAAAAAATATATCTGTGATATTATATGTGTGATATGTGATATAAATACATCTAAATAACGAGCAACTACTTCGCGTGCCAAAAATCGCACCAGAGCGTACCTATAAAAATCGTAAGCCGCCACTTTCGCACTCAGTCCTGTGTACTGCTGGCTGGGTAAGCGTTCCCGAGGGCGCGAGCTTGTGACGTCATAGTAGGTAGTCAAAAACATGACACGCTAGGTTTTCATACAGTTCGTGATACTTGCGTTATCTAGGTATATCTGTGCCAAAAACGCTCGCCCTTCAGAACTTTTAGTGCTTTAGCTGAGAAGAAAAAGTGGCGCAACAAACTCCCTAGCAGCACAGCAGCTGTGTGTTAAGTAAGAAGATGAAATACAATAGTATCAAGAATTGCTTGCTTTTCTTCATACTATTTTATAGAGTCAAGTTCTTCTGCTCTCATGCGTGATACGCCATAGCTTTCTCCACTTTACTTGTTTCACAGCTACTTAAAATATTTATATCCCAAGCACTTACTAACCACTAGCTACCAGGAAATACCTTTGACACGTCAATAAAATATGAAAATCCCATCAACAAAGTGACCACGAATGGTTGGTGGTCGCGAAATAGCACTTTTCCTACTATAAACATGTTTATTATCATCACAGGTACCAGGTTTACTTGACCTCTCCCATAGTTCTTGTGTCAAGGGACGTAGGTTTAGAATAGGCTGGTCGAATTAAATAATATCGGTGACATATGGGTGGACATTTTAGTGTGCTGTTTATTAAGTTGGAGTTGTTACTGCTGACAGGTAGCTAAGATGAAAATTGTATCTACGAAACGTAAAAATACAATGAAAAGCAACCAGCTGTGACGATTCTTGAGATAGGATAGTTGATGAAGCAGACAGTGAGGAAATTCTTAGAGTGAGTAAAGTAGGCGGAATCAGTAGATTTTTTTTGTAGTTAAGAGCCTATTACCTCAAATGGCTTAGCATGATCCTCCGTTATGTCCAAAATATTGCAGCATTAAATTTAAAATAAATATTCATATATGGAAAATTTTATGGAGTCGTGTTTTCGTCAAACATAGTACCTACTTAATATTAATTGTTAAGTACTATGTTTGACGATAATTAATTGTCTCCATAGAAAAAAAAAACCAAAGTTGCTTACAAACCGAACAATAAACCGCTGGTATTCAATAAATATTTCAAATTAGATCATGAAACTTTGCATACTAACTGAATTAACTTTAAACCAGGTCTAATATATTTTTTTTTTAATTACCATTGTTTTCACCGTAAAAAGCAAATACCTAAATTATTGGCGCTGCCCGCCGCCCAGCACCGCACTCTGTCTCGCTCACACTCAGTCCGCAAGCAGTGTCGTGCGAGCGAGGTAAAGAGTGAATTTTAGCTGAGGTAGTATGGGGTCTTAACTTCTAGAGAAGACCTAAGTTTGTAGTTCAGCCTTAAGGCTCCTACAAACAGGCGCGACACGCGATAAAATCGCGCGCGACACAAAGGCACCGAAAGTTGCGCAACGAGCGGTGCCTTTGTGTCGGTGCGTTTGCAGGAGCCTTTGTTTAGTTTGTTTGTTTTTTTTAGAAAAAACGTTGCCCCACACTAGGAATTCTATTCTTTTCTATTCTAGGTATTTCTAGGGATTTTTTTTTCTCTCCTTTAGTCAGTTGTTCAAATCTTTGACAACAGTTTAAAACAAGATACAAGTTGAGCCTAGTTAGGTATACCAACGTTATTTCCTGTAATTATAAGGAATAAACGATTTTTACTTTACTTTTTCTGACGACAAAGAATCAAATATCGCCAAAAATGATATTAATGATCTAAAATTGTACACTGTGATCCATGCTCCATCATCCTCTTTATTAGAAGAAGCCTTGTCCTGTTGTCAGAAAATTAAAAACAGATTTTGTTCCTTTTGTCTATGCCTAGTTACTTTTATTATTCAATATCTCAGTAGCAGGTTTCTTGACCACCCAAAACTGCAAATTCTAAACAATATTACGAACCGTCACAAAAAACCAGCAGCACATTCTCCAAGTCATAAAGTTCTGCACTAAATTGTTAATAGTGGTGTAAACGGCTCAGCCGTGATGGCGACTATTGTGCGGTTCGCAGCCGTCGAGAACCGTTAATGACGTATTCAAACACCGGTATTTATGTTAGACCCACAGAATAGAAGCGTACAGAAGGCCAGCTCTATACAATGAGCGAAAACGCACGCATACATAGACACGCGTCTACGTACAGGGAAACAAAACGCATTCGCGACTGTCATTTGTTTGGGATCGCTGCATGGTGTACGTATGTAGGTACAGACGCCAGCACATCAAGCTACCTGAAACCGTCTAATTTTCCCAATCAACTTTGAACCTTATGCTTTAGCGATAAAGTTGAAAATCTATTAAAGAAATTTGACAGAATGTAGTAGATTGATGTGCTGGCGTCTGTACATACCAGCAATCTCAAACAAATGACAGTCGCGTGACAAGTATTTTATATCTTCGTTAGTTTTATTACTTTTTAGGGTTCCGTACCTCAAAAGGAAAAAACGGAACCCTTATAGGATCACTTTGTTGTCCGTCTGTCCGTCCGTCTGTCAAGACCCTTTTTCTCAGGAACGCGTGGAGGTATGAAGCTGAAATTTATATCAATTACTCAGGTCTACTGTCCCTTGAAGCTGTGAAAAAATCAAACTTCTAAGCCAACGCAATCAAAAGATACAGCCGTTTATGCCGCAAATTTTCGACACTTGCAAGGGAATCAAAACCTACAGGGTGCTTCCCGTGAACTCAGAATCTTGAAATTTGGTACGAAGCAACGTCTTATAGCATAGATAAAGGAAAAATTACGAAAACCATAAATTTTTAGTTACATCACATAATATATTTTTTTTTAATAATTTTAAACTTACTACCCATTTCCTCATAAACGCGTAGAGGTATTAAATTGAAATTCATACCAAATACTCAGGTCTATAATACCTTTAAGCTGTAACAAAATCAAACTTCTATGTCAACGCAATCAAAAGAAACAGCAATTTAAGCTGCATATTTTGAAACTCGCAAGTACTCGCAAGGGAATCAAAACCTAAAGGGTACTTCCAGTCGACCTAGAATCTTGAAATTTGGCATGAAGCAACGTTTTATAGCACACATAAAGGAAAAATTCCGAAAACCTTAAATTTTTAGTTACATTACAAAATATATATTTATTTTTTAATAAATATAAACTTATTACTTTTTTCCTCATGAACGCGTAGAGCTATCAAGTTGAAATTCATATCAAATACTTAGATCTAATTGCCTTTAACCCGTGAAAAAAAAAAAAAATTCTAAGTCAACGCAAAAACGCAAAACGCAAAAGTACAACCATTGATACCGCATATTTTGAAACTCTCAACTACACGCAAGGGAATTAAAACCTAAAGACCACTTCCCGTTGACATAGAATCTCGAAATTTGGTAAGATGCAATAAAAATACCATAGTTATGACTCGATTGTCGTAATGAACGAACTTTGTAAACCTTGCAGGTTTGTACGGAACCCTCGGTGCGCGAGTCCGACTCGCACTTGGCCGGTTTTTTTCCTTTAACAAGTCAGGACATAATACTTTTTGAAGCTACGACACTGATCATCAGACAGACTATTGCATAGAAATATTAAATATGTAGGCACTTGAAAACAAAGATCAAAATAACTTTGACCTTAAATAGCTTTGATCAGAATAGCTTGATATCGGTCAAATACCTTTGACCGATATCAAGTTGACGTCAACCTAAAACCTTAATGGCCTGGCCATTTTATGAAATAAATGTATTTTTTAAATTGGCAGAGCCTGTCACGTGTCAGATTTTTAATTAGGTCTGACATGTAAAGAATGAAAAAAATGGCTGAATGTCATCCTGAGCTTGGCTGATTGACATTTCCACGAAATATAAAATGTTGAGTCAGAAAAGCAGGTTTTAACGGGCATAGAGCAGACAAAAATAGGCTTTTACGAACGTAAAACGAACGAACGAACGTAAAATCAGCCGCGGAACTTCGGTCGCGTACCTTCGGCATAGTGTGTTTAGACACTAAGATAACAAACATATTTTGGATGTGGCTGTACCTACGTGTGCGAGCGCCTGTTTTCGCTCGTGGTACCCAGTTGTACCTATTAGCTAACCTTCTTTATTTATTTATTCTGTGTAACACCGGTGACGCGACGGTACCGCACTAGCGTAAATATGGGTGCGTGAATGTGGGCTATTGTTATGTGAAGTGGAAGTGAGAATGGATTTCGGGTTTATGGTAGAATTACTCGTATGATTATGAGGACTGAAGTAGGATAGCTGGTCATCTTAAGAAACAATCGAGATGAGTAAATGTCGAAATCATGGCGAACACTTTATAAATTAAAAAATTCTCACTGTGCCCAGCCTTTATGTTTTAGTATTGTTGGTGAATTAAAAAAAAAATACCTGCATATCTATGAAACAGATGAGGAGAGACAGATGAGGAGAGACAGTGAAGGGAAAGTACGCGCAGGAAAGATTTTAAAAACTATATAATACCCCAACTTAATATTGTTCAATATGAGTCTTTAATATCATGCAGTGCGGATTTTTAACAGGTTACCATTAGACTTAAAAACTATAATTTACAAGAGCTCATTTACGTCAAGACTTAGGCCTTCCTATGGGGAAATGCCTGTATTCGATAGACGACGACATACCCACGTTTAAAAAAAAATATTGATATTAGTTAATGAGACTGGGTACCTAATATTGGCATGTAATGTTATTGTATTATTTTTTAATTTTTTTTTTTTTGACATTTTCTATGATTTATTGTATTACCTATGAATGTGTTAGTTTTATAATTTTTATGATTTTCAAACATAATGTGCATTGTTCCTGAATAAATTGAATTGAATTGAATTTCGGTTGAAATTTTGATACTTAGAAAAATAGCCGAACTAAAGGAGACGTTATGGCAATGATAGTTTCCTTGTCGATAATGCTTTTATGTTCTTGCATGAACGAAAGAAAATTATATTCGGCACAGTACCGTATTAAAGGAACACAAATTACAACGTTGCATGAACACATTATCATCATTACCCAGCTCTTATCCCAATTTACTTGGGATCGGCACAACTTGTCTTTTTTTCCATACTACTCTAGTAGTCTCACCCTCTTTCTAACCATATCACTATTTACAAAGTCCATCCATCATTTCTTTGGTCTTTCCCTACTCTTATAGCCATCGATATTCATACCTACTCAAAATTTTCCACACAACTTCTTAGTTACCAGTGCCACTTTCAGACTTGCTCTTACGTACAGACGCCAGCACATCAATCTACTACAATCTGTCAAATTTCTTTAATAGATTTTGAACTTTATCACTAAAGCATACGGCTCAATGTTGATTGGGAAAATTTGACAGTTTCGGGTAGCTTGATGTGCTGGCGTCTGTGCCTATGTAAGTACTGCATGCAGCGATCTCAAACAAAAATGACAGTCGCGAATGCGCTTTGTTTCCCTGTACGTAGACGTAGAGTTGTAGATTTGTGTAACACAACACATTCCTCTTAGCATTGTCATTTCAGCTGTATGCAAATGCCTTTCATTTATGCCATCCAACAAAAACGTTGCAACGGAAGACTATAATAATAACATACTCACGTTATATTCTTGCTCACATGAAAATCTAAAAATACCGACTTATGGCGACTACATGACCTAAAGCGCGGTCTTTGTCGGACTGCATAGAAAAGAAAGAGAAACGCGATGACACAACGCTGGTAATTTATTGCAAAATATGAAGCATTACAAAGCATCTATTAACAAAAAATCTATTGTTTGGACTAAAACATGAAAACACTAGTGCTTGGGCCAAAAAATCAGAATTACTGTATGTATAATAATGGTTTTTATTGTAAATAGAAAGTTTTTAGAGGTATCTTCACGTTTTTTTTCTATCGTATCACATTAGTTATATTATGTTTTCAACACACTATCTACCTAGCATATATCCTGAAGAATACCATATATTTTTCTGATTTTGTTTACTGTAGTCGATCATATACTTTTATTGTTTCTAAACTTGCGTTTTTTGCGTTTAGGTCCTATAAACCCCTTAATAAGTAATGCTCCATACACTGACAACTTGACCATCCCACCTTATACACCACCTTGGAATCTCCCATCATTCCTAAACAAGTACCCAATTCTACATCTACCATAACGACTTTCACATGGTGCAAACGATCCAATTTGCCAGCAACTTGATGATCAACAACAGCTGTCACGATGAAGACATTTTGGTCAATGAACAATTGAATCCAAAGACGGTAGGCGTAAGATTGACAGCGCACCGGGACCGGTAGCCAGGGTTGGCAGGACATAATTTCTAGATTGGTTTCTGCATACAGCTGGAGTATTTATTGTTCTTCTCAGCGTATTAGTGGCAAAAAGTTCAAATATCTTTGATCCAAAATTCAGCTGCGCGACCTCCCCTCACTGACGCAGTCTTATGATCATCAAGTGTACAGGTGTTAGGGCATGCGGCGCAGGATGGAGGGAGGGCGATTTTTAATATGCTGGCCAAAGTCAAAGTCAAAGCATTTATTTCAAATAGGCACATAAAAGGCACTTTTGAACGTCAGAAATTACAACAAATAGAATTGATTCTAGTCGCCCATTCCAAAAGGTAGTTTTCGTATGGAGAAGATGATGGCTAATGGGCCATTGTCCGTGGGGAGGTGCCCCATACGCACTTACGATTTGAGAGCCTTCCGCTTGAGTACGCGTTACAGTGGACGACTTGGAAATCTCTAAATAGACTTCTAACCCAAGTCGGTCGGAGCAAAGTCAATCTCCACAGATGGGGGTTCACGAACGGATCACATCTCAAGAATTGATATTAGCTATGAGGGTAGAATTGAATATTTGATGAACTAAACAGGCATACTAAGAGAAGCGATAATCATCACTGGACGGCTGGAAACAGCTGAAGATGTAGCTGAATGGTGAGCCGTTACGGGCTTCTGTCCAGCAACGGAATTCTGATAATGGTGATTGGCTATACGCTGAAAGGGAAATGATATTACATGATTAAACGTGATTGTCATATAACTGTTGTTATGGGACACAATAATTTTAATGTTCCCCCAATAAGGTACTGCATCAAGCAAACCATGGTGTAGATCGATCTTTAAAAAAAAACTGTCAATGCAACACCTTTCATTACAGCACTGGATTCCAAGATTCGTAGAATAATCTACACTTAGCCACAGACCACAACGTCTGAAAGTCAACATAATTTTCCAACATAACTTTGTCAAAGATTCCCACATAATATACTCCTCCTTAATTTCCACTAACTCATTTGTCGAGTGGCAACCCTACCGCCGCGGGCCAACACGACTCCTTCCATTGTATGCTAATAGAGCTGTGATACGCATGCACATGCGCACACGCATCTAGGATTTTTTTAAGACGTGCTTTCTTAGAATTTTGGGACGTGCACCTTCGTAATGTTTATAGGCAATTCCGTATGAGATGATTAGTTTCTAGAAACGTGAACTTGAGACTCAGATAGGTAGGTAGGTTTCTTTTGTTTTTTGTGACGTGGGTTTAGATGGCGGATATGTGGAGTCGGGTAATTCAACGCTGGTAATGCGTTTTGTGGCGTGAGTGATGTGACTTGTTAGTTTTATTTGAAAAACTGAGTTGTATTATTGTCAATTGACATTAATCATTATTTTGAAACGAAATTCCTCAGTGCACATTTTACTCTATCTGCACACTTGGCGAATGATAATGTTTTGTAATGTTAATTACTTACTATTGTATAGAATCAAGTTCTTCTAACTGTATAGATAGCTGTGCTGTGTGTGCTGTGCTGTGTGTGTCGTGCTGTGCTATGCTGTGCTGTACTGTGTTAGTTGTGGTGCTGGCGAGTTTTGTGCGCCACTTCTTTTTCCCAGCTAAAGCACTAGATAGAGTTTCAACTCTATCTAGTGCTTTAGCTGGGACGCGCTCACCCTTCAGGGTGAGCGTTTTAGCGGTTTAGGGGACTGTCATATAATTTTGACATTCAAAAAGTGCGCGTCACCTCACTCACACAAAATAGTTTTATGATGAGACAGAAGCCCATGCTAAGCAAAAAGCTGTGTTATATGCCTTTGTGGTACATAAACCAGCACATCAAGCTACTACAATCTGTCAAATTTCTTTAATAGATTTTCAACTTTATTGGTAAAGCATAAGGTTCAAAGTTGATTGGGATAATTTGACCGTTTCGGGTAGTTTGATGTGCTGGCGTCTGTAGGTACTAAGTAATCCATTGATAGATACTAATTTGTTGGCATTAAAGTTTTATTTTATTTGAAAGGTACACCAATGACCTTTAAACAAGAAACATTAACATAATAAAAAATAACATATCCAATGAGTTATGGTGAATGAGTCACTTACAGGCGTACACAGCACTTATATAAAAATAGTTTTATAAATGATAACGATGTTTGTAATTACCTCATTATCAAAATCAATATAGTCTTATCACAATAAAGTATGTTGAAGACCGCTGCAGCCTAAAGTTTAAGCAGATGCCGCTGAATTTTAAAACACTAATGCAAGTAAAGACAGCTGGATTAATATTAAGGCGCAGATATACGATTTTCAATGATTTTAAATTCATCATCACGTCTAAACGACTGGCCTGATTTCTTTGAAAATAAAATATGTTATACTAGACAATTTTCTCCGTAATTTGATATGTGAATATTTGCAATTATATTTTTTAAACATAGTGTAATTAATTTGCAAAGTAATGTCTACCGCGGACAAAAAAACGATAATCACGCAGACACTATCGGGTGTATTTTCATAAAACTTTCACCATATAAAAGAAAATTTAATTTCCCAAATTTTAATATACGGTTTTTATTTGTTTTGTGTTTGATAAATCAACGTGGGTTCTTTTTTCGAATAATCTTGGTGCGCGTGGAAGCGGGGACTCTTGCGGGCGACGGGCGGCAGTGCATCGCTGACCACTGTCACGAGTAGACGCTAACGCTCGGAGAAATCAGAACATAATTTTATTCGCTGTTGAGTTTCGTGCTGAAAATGCCTGGTAAATCCAAATTACTAAAAAAGAAACGCCTTATACTGGCAAAAAATAGATTATTGAGGTAAGTAAAGTATTCTAATTGAAATAAAATTAAATAAAATGTAAATGCAGATACGAGGTAATTATTGTAATGTAGTATATCCATACCGCATCCTTGTAGGGACAGTCCGGATCAGAGTTTCAAAAAATACTTGAATGCTATTATTGACATAGTTGTGGGGTAATTATTCTTGATAATGCTAGTTTTTATTCTGTTTGTTTTAGCTGTAAGTCATCCATAGCAAATAAATAAATAAATAAGTGACTTTAGTACGACTTCGTCTGCGGAGATGTAACTTTTGCGTCTGTTTTAGACTTACAGTACTTATGTCGTGCACAACTATCTCCCTAATTTCTCACATGCCTATACTTCCATGCCGATGCCTAAAAATCCATTTATTTTGTAGCTCTGGCTGTATAGAACACGAGAAAAAGGCAACTCCGCATATTGAAAATGAGGATATTATTGCTGACAAGTAAATGCATATACCCAATTTATTATTATTATTTTCACAGTAGCTCACATACAGGGGATCTGGTACATTTGCACTCCTTTTGTGCGACTGGACGTTTCCACGACTAGACTGTTACATGACTGACATTTCCGCGAAAGACATTTGCGCGAGTACAGTTCGTGCCACGTAAGAAGAGACTTGACCCCGCCTCCCCGCCTCTTTCCGCCGCCCCGATGACGCCCGGTCCCCGTCCCGCACCGGGCGTCATCGGGGCGGCCTCGGGCGGCGGAAAGAGGTGGGGGTGGCGGGGTCAAGTCTCTTCTTACGTGGCACGAACTGTACACTTACGCGAAAGGATGCTTGGGAGACATTTATATTCGTAAAGGATATTGGGCAAAAATCCGAAAAATGAGATCCCATACAGACGTAACATCCCGCCTGTATTCTCCGAAGGGTAGGGCAGAGGTGTATACTAAGTTCGTGTAGTACACCCATTTATTACGTTATCTAGTTAACATACGTAATAGCTAGTTTAAATTGTTAAAAGTTATATTATGCGGTCCCACACGTTTCTTCTCCCGAGGGCGGGGATCGAAATCAAAATCCAAGATGGTGACTGCGAAATTTTACAAAATATGCGTCATGGGTGTCGTTTCCATGGTTTTCGGGGGCTCTGATGACGAAAATGAGGTCAAAGTCAAAATCCAATACGGCGGCTGCAAAATTTTACAAAATATGCGTCATGGGTGTCGTTTCCATGGTTTTCGGGGGCGCTGATGACGAAAATGAGGTCAAAGTCAAAATCCAATACGGCGGCTGCAAAATTTTACAAAATATGCGTCATGGGTGTCGTTTCCATGGTTTTCGGGGGCGCTGATGGCGAAAATGAGGTCAAAGTCAAAATCCAAGATGGCGGCTGCGAAATTTTACAAAATATCCGTCATGGGTGTCGTTTCCATGGTTTTTGGGGGCTCTGATGACGAAAATGAGGTCAAAGTCAAAATCCAATATGGCGGCTGCAAAATTTTACAAAATATGCGTCATGGGTGTCGTTTCCATGGTTTTCGGGGGCGCTGATGGCGAAAATGACGTCAAAGTCAAAATCCAAGATGGCGGCTGCAAAATTTTACAAAATATGCGTCATGGGTGTCGTTTCCATGGTTTTCGGGGGTGCTGATGACGAAAATGAGGTCAAAGTCAAAATCCAATATGGCGGCTGCAAAATTTTACAAAATATACGTCATGGGTGTGTTGTCCATAGTTTTCAGGGTCCTGATGCTGTAAATGAGGTCTAGTTTAAAATCCAAGATGGATGACGCTTATTTTGTAAAATTTTGCAGCCGCGATTTTGATTTCGATCTCCCCTGCTCTCGGGACGAACGTATGTAACCGCATAATATAACTTTCTACAATTTAAATGTATTATGAACGTTATCTCGATAAAATAATAAATGGGTGTACTTTACAAACTTAGTATACACCTCTGCCCTACTCTTTAGAGAATAAAGGCGTAATCTTACGTCTGTATGGGATTTAATTTCTCGGATTTTGTGCAATATCCAAAATAAATGTCGCGCAAGCATAAAGATGCTTCCGCACTTCCGCGAAAGCGCGGAAGTGTAGTCGCGCAAATGTCTTTCGCGGAAATGTCAGTCGCGCGTGTCTAGTCGCGCAAAGGGAGTCGCACAAATTCCTTTCACTTTACACTCATTAACGTAATAATGTAAAGTTTATTGCGTTTATCAGTTATGTTGTTTTTGCAACGGATAATATAAAAAATCACTTCTAGGTTTTTTCGTTTTATTTATCATTATAATTATAATGTTTCAGTTCTGAAGTGATTGGAACATTTGCATGCTTCCTGAACTGGTCGGTCCAAGACATACAAGATGTACCCCTCTTACATAGTTACTGCTATACAGGGACGCAAAAGAAAATCGGAAGAGGATAAAGAGACTAAAAAAAAGCAAAACAAAAAACGAGCAATGGTGGTGGAAGACAATAGCCAAGACAATACAAACGACCAAGAGACACTTTGTAATACAAACACACGTATAAATGATTCAGTGAAAACACAAAATTTTGAGGAATATTAAATAAAATTTAAAATAAAATTAAATAATTCACATATTTTTGTTTAATTTGATCATTTTAAATCTTTGTAAGTACATAAACAAACATACACATATAAAACTCACGCCTTTTTCCCATGGACGCCAATTGATACGATGCTTACAAGCCGATTCTATTTATTTCGTTTACGTTCATATACATATCTGGTCATACACGCACACAAATCATCACACATCTTTGTTTTATATTTTTGTCATCTTCTGTTCTTATTTTAAGTTGGTATGTCTATGTAGACAGGTGATAGGGCTAGTGATTCTGGATACGATATATCGAGAATCACTAGCCCTATCACCTGTCTTCGTTATCGGAAGCGTTTCCCTTACACCCTGTATATTTACGTAAGTACTTACCAAATAAATGTGTCCGAACATAAATAGGAAATACTAATGAAATATAGACATACCAACTTAAAATAAGAACAGAAGATCCATCAAAAAATTGGAAAAAATAATGAATAATTTTCTCTTTTTTTAGCATTTTTCGTACACTATGCTGTGAACAGTTAAATAAAAAAACCATTATTCGCGATTAAACACATTTTTTTTCTTTACAACTAACAAGCAATGTATTCGTAAATAAATATCATCTGACGCTTGCGCATGACCTCGAGTTCAAAGTGCACGCGCGCTCGCCGACAGCCGCGCGGCTGACAACCCCAAGTCCACGCGACGACTGACACGTACATGGGGAGGTGAAGGGGAAGGCGAGATGGGCATCGCCCGAGGTACAGAGATAATTGTGACCGTATTGTACCAGCTGTCTGCACTCACGTGCTTGAGCACGTGAGTGCAGACAGCTGGTACAACACGGTAAGTAAGTAATAATAACCTTCGTACGAATTCTGATAATCAAGGTAAATGATCACAAAACTCATTGGTATAGGCCGAGGTTTGAACCCGGGCCGGGTCACCTAGTTAAAGAGAGGAGTCCACGGCTATGCACGGCGCGGCGGCGACCTTGGGCATCCTTTGTAAAGCGCCGCCAAAATAAATAAGACGAAATATTACAGAGGCGTCAACAGTTTTAAATTGATGCACTGTGTCGTGCATTTAATAAAAGTTTTGTATGTAAGTCGATAATCGATAATGCACTAGATAAAATAAAAGATCGCGACTATAGCCGTGATTGACTAAATTAATAATTATATTATAAAAAAGATTTTCTCCTTTGTAATTTGTTGATCTTTGCACATCAAAAGACACCGCTATCTGACTTCACGACGTTTTACACGTTTTATAGGGGTAGGCATTTTGAAAGTGGTGTTTGTAAATTCCGTATAAATCCCGTGACTCGGCCCCGGCCGTACGCATTACCTTATTTTTATTAACACTATATTGAAATAAAAATGGATGATGGTTAAAAATCAGGCAGGATTGGATTATCCTCACCATCTGAAACGTATGGTTACCCTACGAAATTACGTGCATGCAGTTGCGGGGTCGCGGGGCGTGACGCTCTCGCTCCTCCCACTCGCTCAAGGTCGCTGTCACTTATTGTCGCCTTAAATAGATTAAAACAACTTAGAAAAGGGGGTAACCCATTAACGCAGCCGTCTATTAATAAAAAGCTGCTTTGTAGATACGATTTTCCAGTACATTCAAACATTTTTTCATGCTATTTTAATTAAATCACAAGAGCGTTAAAACGAACCACTTTATATGCAACAAAACTAACATCTGCAGGTTTTTAATATTCAAATAGAGAGTAATTTGTCGCCCTGTTATCTTTTAAACGACATTAGAAATTATTATTAAAACAGATATCCATACACTTATTCTGTATGTCTTTTGTACCTTAATAGGCTTTGACAGAGATAAGATAGACACGGAGAGTACTTAGAGACATCTAGCTGATAGGATAGAATACGAAAACTGTACAGAAGCGAAACTCCTGTAAATTCACGGAAAATGGCGGCTTAGCATCTTATGAAACTGACTATAGGTAAGATTAAATTGTAAAATTGTCAGCGGGATTGTCCGAAAGGGTTACCGCTGGCCCGGAACATAAAGGGCTAAGGAAGGAACACGGGTGGGTTTTAGTCAGTAAGAGTCTGACACTCCCTTCCGCTCCACCCAGAGCGGGAGGGGGTCATTTGATGACTTCCCATACTGAAAAAAAAAAGGTTAAATTGTGCGTACATTCACAACTAACATTCTTTGACAGTCAAACAAAATGGACAGGTATAACACGTCAAATTGGCGTAATGTGTCGATCTAAAGGCCAATCCCCGTAATTAAAAACGCTCAAAATGTAGTCGCAATCCCATCTCAGCGACAAACAGTGTCAAAAATGTAATGAAATTAAGGCTCCTGCAAACAGGCGCGACGCGCTACGTGAATCGCGCGCGACACAAAGGCACCGCTCGTTGTGCGACTTGCGGTGCCTTTGTGTCGCGCGCGATTTTATCGCGTGTCGCGCCTGTGACTGAGAGCAGACTGTGAACTTTCTTAAAATTACGAGAATTGCCTTCTGTTTAACAATTCATCACCATCATCATCTTGCCATTATTCATTTTGCCAATTGCTTATTGCATAACACAAAAAAAGGTTTGTTTTTGAACATATCTTCGCATTCAGCTCAGTAGTGTCCCTTCTATACATTCTTATTCATATAATACTTAATGACATCTAACTGATAACATGTACCTCAGGTTCAATTAGTAAGGGCTCGGAGCTAACAAGAGACGGTAACAAATTATCACCAGGAGAAACATTGTAGGGATTATGAAGGACCTTTTAGCACGGTGACCATGTGGGGGAATTTGTTGGGACATGTTCACTTTAAAGCTTGGTGAACAACCTTGTATTATGCATTTGGTGAAATACTTTTATTTCTACATTTATATCTGTAATTCATATGGTGTAAATATTAAAGAGTAATTATTTTCTATACTAATCTATTAAGGTACTCAAAGACAGTCTAATACCTACCTACCTAGTGGTAGTATTCATTTATAGGTATAGGTCTGTCCACCAAAAAGTACGTCATGTCATAAATTAATTTGTTCCTGGAATAATTATTAGAAGATAATAATTTATCCTAGGTACTTATTCAATGACATGGCGTATTTCGGGTTGGTACACAATACACTGTCAACCAACATTTTATTTTAAAGGGTTTTATTTTCTGTGAAACCCTTAAGTATTGCATAGAACACAAAACCATCAGTAAGTACAAGTAGCTAAACAGAACTTAAATTACTAACGACTCCCATTCCAAACCTATTAACCAAAGAACATTTTCACCGCTACCTCAGCTAAATATCAGTCAGCGTTACGTGTAAGAGCGCATTGGCCGCTCGTCGGCAACATTTTAAATTCGCTCATTATCATAATATGGCGATCAATATTCGATGTTTGCTTCGCCGAGTGAGAGCCTATCTACATGCTGATTGCATCCCGTCCATCGGCCCGTCCGATGTGTTACACTCTTTATTAGGGTGACCATAAGAACGTTTTTGTATCTAGGCTGTGTGAGTGAGTAGGTGTGCACGTGGGTTCTGTGACATTTAGGTGATTTGGTCTCGTAGATTGATTAGATGGGTGTGCCGGTTAGATAAGTAGGAAATATGATAGTTCGAATATCACAAACATGGAATGTATTAATGGGAATGCATAAACTGTTTGTGTTTGGAAAAATCGTGTTCGAGTTTGTGTACATACGACGTTTTACTTAATTATAGAAAAACAATAATACATTATGTACTATGTTTTTATTTATTTTTTTCTTCTGAAATCGCTGGTCGACGATATCATCGACCGGTGATTACTGAAGAAAAATAAATGGAAAGTGATCAAGGCCGACGTGGCAAGACAATGGCCCATTCCAATAGAAAATCGACTATGTCTCATTAGCGGTGATTAAGCGGTTAAAAGATAAACGTGATAATTTAAGACGTTGATCAGCACCTTTGAAAAATAGAGTACAAAAATAAAACATTTTTTTTTCTACACGTGTTTTCGTAAGTTATACGTTCGTTGTTTACGGAACCCTAAAAGAGAATTAAGCATAGTGCAGCATAGCTATTATTTTATACGAACTAAGCCCTTTTTTAGCATAACATAATTAAAACCGCCAATATAAGTTATGGAAGTGAAGTGTTTATATTAAAATCCTGACGTGCGTCTACAATGATGTTGCTTCGACATATTAATTAGTCAACAATTTTCAAAATGCTAATGTTATGGGAATTGGAATTCTCAAAACTTATTAAATATTTATGCCTTGGTAGATATATGAGCTATTCTTGTAAGGAATGACGAGGTGATATTAAGTTGTAATTTGTTTTATTTTTAAATGTATAAATTATGGAGAACACGTAACAAAAAGTTGAAAGTGCCTATTACATTTTGTTGAAGTCAATTTATGGGTGAATAAAATTTTCTACAGTTTAATTTGTTAAAAAAATATCACGAGAAAGCTGCATAGGTATCATGTTAACATACTATACGAATGTATACTTGAATTTGATTCCTTATACCAATAAATTCGCATAAAAACGGGTAGCTAACACTTGAATTATATACCAAAAACTTTGTCACAACATTATGTAGAGTACCTAGTTACATATCTACAGAATAATTTTCTCACAAAGAATTACAGGTACCATTACGCAATTAGTAAACAAGTATCACTGTAATTTATATCACTATTCGCTTCGTTTGAACCGGTTAATTACGAATTCTTATTCGGACCTGTCCGTACACTTTTCTGAATCATGGTTGCTCCGACGCACACTTGTGAATGTCGCATTTGCCTAGTTGCGTTTTATGTGTATCTAAGTACATTTGATATTATTATAAATTGTATTAATAAAACGCAGTACGTTGACCAGACATTGAAGCTTTTGTAATTAACACAATGATTATATTTTTAATTAGAATATCTGTATTCATATGCTTTTCGCTATAAATTTTTATGAAGTTGTTCGTTGAGATTTTTTTAGTGTCTGTAGAATTAAAATTTATTGGATAAGACAGTATTTTTATATTTAACTGTTTTTTTTAAAGTTTGTATGTGTTTATTGTAAGTATATATTCTATTTTATCTAATGAATTTATGGAACACTCTATTATAAAATATGATTTTGTACAGTACCCGGCGATAAATATTGCACATCGACCTATTCGATCCTATCGATTTTATACAAAGAATAAAAATAATTATCAAAAGAAGCAAATCATAATTGTTTTAACAGCTCCTAATAGATACCGGACTGTTTGTGTTTCGTGCGACAGAGATAACGCTCTACGAAGTCGAAATTAGTCGATTGTCTCTTTCAAAAGGTCGATGTGCAATATTTATCGCCGGGTACTGTAGTTAGTTTTTTATGGTGTTCGGCATCGTGTTTAACAGTTTTGTCTAAGTTATTAATATTTGTTTGTACTTATAATTTTTTGTAAGCAATTTTTTTTTACGATTATGTAATATTTAATAGCTTTACCTACACCCACACTATAAGTAACTATGTTTTTAATATCCCCATCGTCATCTGCCTAGCCCTTTAAACAGGCGCGACACGCGATAAAATTGCGCGCGACACAAAGGCACCGCAAATCTCGCAACAAGCGGTGCCTTTGTGTAGCGCGCGATTCGCGTCGCGCGTCGCGCCTGTTTGCAGGAGCCTTAAAACTACTGACAGGTCTATCTGCACTAGACCACACAAGTAATTTCTATATGGACATCATATCCAGTCCTATTCCTATGACGATCTGGACATATTTTATATCTAGATTCTAGATATTTGTTTATTCAACGTTCTAGACGGGTTTTCTAGTCGTTTTGAGATCTTGTTGATGCGATCTCTGGAGTCTGAGTCATATCTTATTAAGTATAGTGGTGTAGGTATGCTTGTTATGTTATTTCTATTTTTTTTGTATACCATCTCACTCTACTGGATTTGTTAACTAACAAATCCAATAATAGTCACCATATGCTAAAAAATGTTGTTTGTAAAAAGTGTAGTACTGGCAATATGTACCTACTTATCATCTACGTAGCCATTTCTCAACTATGTTGGGTCGGCTTCCAGTCTAACCGGATGCAGCTGAATACCAGTATTTTACATGGAGCGACTGCCTATCTGACCTCCACTACTTACTGGATAATTCGATACCCCTTGGTAAGACTGGTTGTCAGACTTTCGGGCTTCTGACTACCCGTAACGACTGTCAAAGTTCCAGGAATGACAGACGGGACCAACGGCTTAACTTGCTGTCCGAGGTACGGAGGGGTCACGGTATGTGAAGATGGTCACCCATCCACAGATCAACCACGGCAAGCGTAGCTTAACCTGATCGATCGACCTGTGCGGCTATTATTATTTAGTCTGTGGTAAAAAATGTATTTTCTAACGTCTTTCTATCAATGGAAAAACCTATAGGGTAATGCAAAAATTACTACAATGGTATTAATGTCTAATTGGAAAGATTTATCATAACTTGAACAACGCTGCTACCAACGGTTATTTTATTTTTATTTTGTTAGATTTGAGTATAAATTTACAAACCTCAAAAATATAACAGTTTATTTTATTTGATTACTACCTGCGCCCCGCGGTTTAAGAATATCGGGATAAAACTATCCTGTGTCCTTCTCCGGGATGCAATCTATCTCTCTGTCAAATTTTATCGAAATCCGTTCAGTGGTTTAGGCGTGATACACACAGACAGACAGAGTTGCTTTCGAATTTATAATATTAGTATGGATTACACAAAAACCTAAAACTAGATTACAACTCTATGACGCAAAACCTATGACGTAAATATTTAATTTAAAGCTCTCGTGACCCTAATTTAACGAGCCAACGAGGTCCGTAAACATTAATAAGGGTAGTTTATATGCGTACTTTGTTAAAATGATTTACTCGTTTAATAAACTTAGTAGGTAGTAATTATTAGAGATGCTACGAATATTCGGCTACTATTCGGGATTCGGCTTATTCTGCTACTTTTTTATAGGTGGTATTCGGCCGAACCCCGAATGTATAAATACTTTAATCACATTTTTTACATTTAATTCCTAAAATCTATCAGTGGTAAATTGTGATGAATGAAAACAATCTTTAGCATTTTTTAATAGCAAAAGAATGCACTTTTCTTCATAAACTATATCTGCTTCTGAAAATAGCCTCTCACTATAAACTATTGCAGGAAGACGATAGAAAAATCTTAGCGAATTCTGTCAAGGATGGTCCATACTGTTTTGCGTTTGCTGATCACCACTTATGGGTCTGCGTTTCTAGACGAGCAGTTTTAAAATAATGCGAGTCGTGAAACGATCTACTCGCGGGGTCGCTGCCATGCACACACAATGATACAGCTTGTAACCTGTCACTCACGAAATGTACACATTTTGCCTAATATTCGGCGCTTCGACCGAGAGTGTGACCGAATATTCGGTATTCGGCAAAATCACTATTCGTGGCATCTCTAGTAATTATCGTGTGTAAGCAGCCTAAATTAAGAGGTTACACGAAATGAGGTATTTTTTTTGTTAGTCATTTATCTTTCGGATAGTGTTTGGGTTAGATGATTATTTAATTTTTGGTGAGTAGACATTATATTAATTATTGTAATGGTAATATTTTTATTAAGTTACATGTGGTGCCGTTGTTGTGTGATGTAAAGGAAGATACAGTTTTGATAAAACATATTAAAATTATAATAATAATAAATAAGCTGTCTTTTATTTAGATTTATAAATATTACGAGATCTTTCTGCCTAAGGAGATTTTCATTTCGTCGTCCTGGCCTGGCCCTGACCTGGTCCTGGCCTCGTCCTAATCTGGCCCTGGGCCTTAGCATCGCAGTGACCATTGGTTACGTGCCCAGAAGAATTGTAACACTGCCGCGTTGTAAAGTACTGCACATCTTTGTCCAAAAAGTGACAAATTTTGTTTAGAGGTTTAGTATCGTCTCGTAATTCTAGATATCCATCCAAAGCCAGCGATGACTAGTCAATCAATATCTGTGATACCGATTCTCTGAGTCATCTTACCTAATTTATGATAATTATGGTGAACTTAGCCTCAAGTGTGGTATTATGCGTGGGAGTCTAAAACATAACCGTCAAAAGTCTAATTTTATTATTTCTTCTGAAGACTTGAAATGATTTTAAATTATCATTTTATGATTATCTGTGAATATGTAGCCTAAATCTTTACTGGTCTGTCTGGGTGTGTCTGTAATAATATGTTTAGATAGATACCTATAATGCATAATAAGATTAGACGCTTTAAAACATCGTTGCGGGGAGGACAGGATTTGGGATCTGGATTTGAGAAATTTACAAAGTAAGAAGACACTTTTTCTGATGTCGCTCTTTTCTTTTGTCTCACTTTTTCTGATCTGCTGTAATGAGGAAAAGTTCATGTTCAGCAGTACATGCACAGACTAAGATAAGCACATAGAGCAGCGGTGGTCCACAGGTATCTGCCCCTACTTACGAGTTGTAAATCTTGAGTACCTACCCAGGCAGGTGATTTACTTTATGTATTTAATTTCATCACCACTGCTTTCAAAACGGTGAAGGAAAACATCGTGACGAAACCGGCATGTCCTAGAACTAAAATTTTGAAGACATGTGACATCCGCCACCCTGCACTGGGCCCGCGTGGTGGATTATGGTCCACTCCCTCTCAGAGAGAAGGCCTGTGTCCCAGCAGTGGGAAAGTTAGAGGCTAATTATGCTAAGCAGAATTAATTAGTTCTCAATGGCAAAAAAGCCTTCGGAAACCCCAGTTTGTTCCCTGATAATGCATTGATTTTCCGATCCTTACCAGCAATTTTTGTTCTGAAAAGCAAAAAAAGTATTGAATGATACCGTATTTTGCGTGTGATAAATAACAATGTTATTTTGTCACAGACAGTGATACAAATTAAAGTAGCTACTAAATTTTTGAAGTGAAAATATCTTTAGGCGCGGCGGCCATTTTTTGAGATGGGAACAACTATTGAACTCGCGCCACTGTTCTCGTAAGCGACACAACGCGTGTTTTGTTTATAAGACGATAAAAAAAGTACCCGCTTCGGATGTGTTCGGCTGTCTTCGGGATGTACTCGGTTTTAATGTATATCCGATATGTCAGTGAGTGATGGCAAAGTATTCTGTTTGCGTTTTGTTTTCACTTCTGTCGGCACTCCGAGTGCCACTGTTTTTTTTTTCGGTTGTCGTCACGAGCATTTATTGTATTTACTTAAAATCTGTTTGTTGTATTTATGAAAATATAAGTTAAAAATCAGTTTTTTTTTGTGTAAACTTCACAGTCGTGATTAGTATCGACATCTAAACACGATCTCATAGTTTCTTAACTCATACTTCAAGTAACAAAAGTCCAGTTTTAGCTGACCTCGCATTGTATAGGTTTTTCGTACAGTCAGAAATCATTCTTACACTGGTTATGTATAGCTTGATGTGTAGCCGTGCGTTCCAGCGGTCGTTGACCCCTAGAAGAAACATCAAACCATTTTTATTTTATCGTGTTTAGATGTCGATATTCGTCACCTCGGGAGTTTCGCTAGATAATTCAATTTGACCCTGTATATCTGATGCGGGCGGGCCGCCAGTGACGGCGCGCGCGCTCCTGTTCGGCCATCATCGGACAGACTCGTCTCCGACTCGCGGAAGAACGCACGCTTTTTTATTGTCGCGATTCAAATCTTGTAACCGTTTAATTTACATTTCCAATATAATTCATTCGTACAGTACAATAGTTATTATTTCATGAGGCTTAGGTATCCAGCTATCAATATAGCGGACCGGGCCCAACAATATCAATATTATGTGTTAAAGATGATGTAGTGGTGCCTACCGAGATGGTGACTAAAATGTGGAAGAAAAAGGCATGTTGCCGATGAAGATGACCAGTAGATAATAATTTCGAAATGAACAAAATGAGAATTGATGTTTTGCATACATTCAGAAATATACAGAAAGAGAATAGGACGAATGTTAAAATGCCTACTTTTAGGAGAAATAAAATAATGTCATCATTGGAACCAACATGTCCAGAGATCGCACAAAACAGAGAGGTTTGGAAGAACAAACACAATTTAGACTAACAAAAAAAACAATATTAACAATTGTTTTTCTTTATATTGTTACTTGCAGCGCCTCGCAGTTTTACCCGCATAATTGTCGATCCCGTGGGAATATCGGAATGAAAACTATCCTATGTCCTTTCCCGGGACTCAAACTATCTCTATACCAAATTTCATCTAAATCGGTTCAGCGGTTTAAGCGTGAAGAGGTAACAGATAGACACACTTTCGCATTTACAATATTAAGTATGGATAAGCGTACTTTCAGCTTTTTCGGTCATATTATACATTTACCTGACCATGGTCTGAAAAGGCTTAGTGGATCTAGTGATACTGGACTGAGTGGAAGCAAACGCGCTCAAGGCAGCGCACCGGCAAGATGGTCAGACGCGATCAGGGGGCCTAAAAATGCCACTTTGGCAGAATCATAAAAGGATAACATTATGAATCATAATGGACAGTTAACTGTTAAGTTAATCGTATCAAATCCCATTGGTGAAGGATTTTTCAGTAAATTTTTTTTTGTCTGTGCTTAAATACCAATTAATCCAATCCAAATTCAATCCCAATCTCTTTGATTATATCTGCGTAGTGCAACGAAAAAAAAAAGAAAAACACGGACTATCTTCGCCATATTATGATTCATAATGTTTTTCTTTTATGATTCTGCCAAAGTGGCCTTCTTAGGCTCCCAGGAATGCTGTTTGAAGCAGCATTTACCGAGCGGGCTACACTGCAGAAGACCGCATAACTTGGAGACGAGTAGTACTTATGTGTTCGCGATCCTCAACATTGAGGGAATGAAGAAGATTATGCTGCTGCTCTTCCAATAAGATTTGTACTATCATTTATTCTCTTTTTGACATCAGCCATTGAATTTCACATTTTCTTTTAATCTTCAATTCAATTCAATTAATCATTATCGCTATCGATAATGTACACATACAGGTGGTAAGTATTAATCAATGGACCCTGTCGGGCACAGCAAAATTTTCTTTCTTATATACATACATTCTTTCGCTTATCCAACAATCCAAGGCTCTTCAAAGACCAGGGTTGTAGTCAACGACACATGTAGAGAATTGTCCAGTTTCATAATGTTTGAAGAGAATATTTGCGAACGGAGCCGGAAGGGGGGGCGACGACCTTGTATGTCAACAGACGAACCGTCAACGCGCGCAACAAACAGATATGTTGTCTGGGCCAAGTTATGAGCGGAGCCGGGGTGAAGATTTGGCACGATACGGTAAAAACGGTTTGATAGTAGAAGTTATGCGATAGTTGCATGTCCGGTTGCTTGTTTTACAGTTTATTTGAAGATTAATCGACTGACTTATATATAGCAAAAATCACTAAGCCTGACGGTTCTAACCCCAAACTGCTGGAAAATATAATTACCGATAAGGTTATTATACTTTCGCTGCTTGAGGTTTTCCGCAGCCGCAGTAGCAGTGCCAGCAAAGCACGACGAGCAAGGAAGATTAGATGGCGCAAGAGTATCGACACACGTTGCGTTCCACACTAAAGGCCTACCTACCTTCCATGGAAATAAAGACATCTGTACGATAACTTAATAGGAAAAAAAAGAAGGCTAATTGGAAGTTAATTGGAATTAATCTAAGAATGGTCAAACAAAAACAACGACGACACGGTTGGCACAGTGGCTGAGCGATCGACTGCTGTGCTGTGTGTCGCGGGTTCGATTCCCGCACGGAACAAATATTTGTATTGCCTACAGGTAGTTGTTCCGGGTCTGGCTGTTTGTGTATGTGAATTTAAATGTTTGTAAACGCATCCACAATACAGGAGTAATTCATAGTGTGGTACAAAGTTTTTTTTTTTAAAGAGGTGAGATTCACCCATCAAGAATCTTGTTATTTCTGTATATTCTTACAAGAATTAATCCATCCATCATTGACAGTAATTTTATCTTGTATGAAATTGACCTACCTCACCATATATTACGCAATAATGCGATCGACGGGAGTGGACCGTTGTCTAGAAGTATTCCAACATGGAATCGCTTCAGCCTATATCTAAAGCCATCAACCATGGCATCTTGTGGACAGTGCCAACACGATGTGTACATGGGTCTAAGACAACACTGACCGTTCTCACGACTTGTTCCGGAATGGGACGGACAATACAAATTAGGGACCGTACGTGCCGGAACGTGAACAAAACATGAAATCTTCTTTATCTCGTGTCGGCATGAGAGTGGCTCGTGCTGTAGTGAAAAGAGCGAGTTATTGGATAGATTAGTGGCAGTACTAGACATAGTACCTCTGTAACTTCGCACTCTTGGCGGTATCTGTATTGTGCAACACACTTCATATAGATCGAGTCACTATGTGTATAATACCAACATTAAAAAGAATTATTTTCAGTAATAAATTATCTGTATCTTCAAACTGATACTAAGAAAAACTTATTAACAAGTCTTTAAACCTATATTTTTTAATTAATTATTCAAGGATTTAAACTGTATAGATTTCTTAACAAGAAATTAAAAGCATATTCTGATCCAGATAACGTTTCCAACTCGATATTTTTATATGATTAAAAAAAAGATAATTTTGTTTCAGTTCTTTTCTTTCTTTTTTCTATTCATTAAAGGATTTTGCCATTAAACACTTAAAAGCCTAAGTGCAATCAACTGGAAGGTATGAAGACAGACAGATGTATTGCTCTTTGAGTTACTTTTTAAACCTGGTTTTAGGGTTCCAAGGGTAGAACCTTATTGCTTGACGCACCCTGACTTATTACTTGTAATTTTTTTATTTAAATGAAAATCATTTACTTTTACCATGTTTGTAAATATGTGAGCACTATGTATCTATCAGATAATTAATTTATATGTCATGGTTTCATTTTTAATTCTTTTACCTATTGTGGCATAGTAATTTTATTTTAGGTGCATCGGCTTCACATATTATTATTATATAAATAATGTATGCAAAATATTGTAAAACACTTTAAAAGAGTAACGGTGGAGTTGCTTCTCCATACGAAAACTACCTTTTGGAATGGGCGACTAGAATCAATTCTATTTTGTTGTAATTTTTGACGTTTAAAAGTGCCTTTTATGTGCCTATTTGAAATAAATGCTTTGACTTTGACTGTGCTTTTATTAATATCCTCTTTTGAGCTTTTGGCATGGCAGCAGGTGATGAGGTTTTGGTAGGTAAATGTTTATGTTAATGGGCATTTAAATGTTTATGAATAATTAATTGTCTACCATCTTAAATTGTACAGACGCACAGAGCACATCAAGCTACTACAATCTGTCAAATTTCTTTAATAGATTTTCAACCTTATCGCTAAAGCTTAAGGTTCAAAGTTGATTGGGAAAATTTTACAGTTTCGGGTAGCTTGATGTGCTGGCGTCTGTACGTTTATACGTTTATTGAATATTATTATTCAAATCACAACGGTTATTCTTTAGCAGTTGCATGAAATGGCTATAACACGGTAAATTACTTAGGGCGGTTTCGCACTAAATCCGAACCGAATTCAATCCTAATTGGGAATGTTCTAAATTCGGACGGATACAGTTCGGATCTAGTGCACAACCCGTCAAAAAATTGAACTACATTCACTTTGGACCGACATTTCTCGGATTCGGAACGGATGTAGTGTGAACTACTCTTAGAGCGGTTTCGCACTACATCCGATCCTAATCCGAATTAAAGATCCGAAATCAATTCGAATTGGAAATGTTCTAAATTCGGACGGATAGAGTTCGGATCTAGTGCGCAACCCTTCATAGAAATAGTACTATGGTCACTTCGGACTGGCATTTCTCGGATTCGGATCGGACGTAGTGCGAAACCACTCTTAGTGTGTCAATAAATAAACAATTAATGTCCCTATAATTTAGCTTCAACCGAAAATTATTAATGCTTCTGTGGTCCTATGAGAAAACGTATTTAATGAGGGTTTTCGTGAAAATTTACGACACCAGTTGGCACCACTTTGACAAGAGGTCTTCCATTTCGACAATGAATATGAAATATATGATGACGTTCATCATTCGATTCATTCATTCGTTCATAATTCAGTCATGACTAAAGAAAATATAGGCTCTTTGACAGATGCCTGGAGCTGACGTGTCAGTGCTACCACCTAGCGAATGTCATTTCAGAATACCCTCATTGTATCTTCGTGATGACAGATACTAGATATACGTAAGTCATCGTTTTCCTGCCCTCATCCCAATTTATTTGGGGTCGGCGCAACATGTCTTTTTTCTACCATAATTCCCTATTCGTCTTCTTCTTATAATTATTCTTCTTCTCTCTTCTGTCTTTTTCTTCTTCTCTTTTTCTTTTCTTCTTTACTATACGTAAGTAATTTTTATTATTTGCTCCACGTAGAAGACATCTCCTGTGAGAGCAAAAACACTTCAATCCAGAAAACTATCTAAGGAACCATCGCCACTCAAATCTTCCCCGCACTCTTTTTTCTAGATCTCAAGATGAAGCGTCTCAAAGTAAAACTATGCTAAGAGGTCCAATCAAAATAACTATATCGCAGGCGATAATTGCACTTAGCAGGATGGGAATAAGTGCCGATCATCCGTGCTGGCTAAAATGCTGCTCGGCGGTACATCCTTTTTTGTTGAGGGTAATCTTCGACGCTGGGGCTGTAAATAAAACATAAAATGTGTTAGGTATTTGAGAATAATTAATATTTATAATATTTTTAATATTTACTTGGTCTAGAAATAGTAGTTGTTTTTTTCTTTAAACTACGGAAGTTTTTAGGATTCCAGACGATCTATTCTGTTCAAACCTCACCGTGGAAACTTTGTTGAAGTGTGCTGTCATTCCAAATGATGCTAGCGATTGACACTATTGAAAGCTCACTTCAAGCTCACTTCATTTCAGTTTTCACGGTGATACAGAATATATCGGCTATCCAGTGTACATTAAAATACGAGATTAAGGTAGAGCGTTTCAAACTCTCCTTTGTCAAAAACTAAGTTTTAAGTTAGCAACCTACATAAATTCCAACTAAACAGCACTCAAACTAACTTATGATATACATATACTACTAGGTATGTTATCTTAACCATATCTTTTCTAATAAGCTTCTCCTATAAAAATCATTTTATCTGATAATAATTACGATCATGAAAGTCCCTTTAAAAACAGATATACTTACTCAGACACATATTTGTTAGTATGTAGATGGCGTAACAAGGGCACGCGAACTTCCTACCTACACTATACTCGAATCGCTTTCGCGTGGTAATAGCGGTCATTGACCCATCTACATTTCCTAGCGGTCATTGACCCATCTACATTTCCATTATTTATTTCACAAACTGAAATTAGGTCCGTGGACGTCCTGAAGCAATATCTATTGTGATAACTTCAACATCTTTCAATAACGATAAACCACACATAGATTATTGTTTCCGTTCCTACTACGGAGTGATATTAGGGATTGGGAAATAACCGCTAAAGTGGTTCGGGTATCGGGTATATAAAGAGAAAAAAAAACACTGGCACTCCGGTAGTGCCGACAGAAGTGAAAACTTGAACAATTACGAGTGTATTTTGTGAATCGTCTTATAAACAAAACACGCGTGTTAAGGTGTGTTCCTTATTTTATAGGGTTTTTTGCAAATCAGGTATGATGACCAAAGTGACTGGTTTATTCTTCTCGTGAAAGGAATTTATTCAGATTTACAAATAAGCACACAGGATAGACTTCAGTTCGTGGTGTTGGTCGCGGCAGTGGTAAGAGAAGCAAGCCGCTCGCATAGAGCTCGTCGTCAGTTATATATCCGTGGTTCAGCGCCATCTCGTCGTTGTTGGATGAACTACGTAGTTAGTACGCGAGGCCCTCGTAGTTCTTCCCGATGTGCATAGATGGCGCTGTCTTACGTTTTACGTCTTACGAATTTTCGATCAGGGTCACGTGACCTGACGCGAATTTAGAAGTTTTTACCCATTCCAAAAAAAGTACACAGCGCCGCTAAAGAAGTTTTCACTTCAACAAAATGAAGTTGGTTTATATTGATTTGACCTGTGACATTTGTTTCCTTTTATATACACTCGATAAAATATAATATTATTTGCTGTGACTTTGTTTAAGAAATAATATTCATTACGACTTACTGGTAGATTTCTTTTACTAGCTTCTTTTTGGAGTAAGTTTAAATCCAATCCTGATGGAAAAAGTGTTGTCGCAAAAGCCACTTGTTTCGGCCATTTTAATAAATCTCAGGCGGATGATTATATACTTATCTCTCTCAGAAGACATTATCACGAATCTGTGATGAACGAGTAAGCCCAGGTACGCACGGGCGATTTTTGATACATCGATTTTTTATCGCGCATTGGATTAACTCTCGATGTTGCGCCGAGCATTAAGAATCCAACAAAGAACAACACAGCGCATCAAAAAAAAAAAATACACTGTTGAATTTTCTCCTCTCGACGCTAAGTAGAAAATCTAGTGCGCGATAAGAAATCGCCCGTGGGAACACGGATTCCATTTTCTCATTTGTCCGTAGTTCGAAAGTTACTTCAGTTTTATACGATTCAGTTATGGTAAGCGAACTAACTTAAAAGACTCCTAAGGACGTTAGCAACAATGTTGTTAACTGGCTCTATCTGTGAGTTCTTAGGAGAGTTGGCAATTAAACTAGTAAAGCTAATTATTGTGAGGTCTTTAGGTGGTCTAGAAAGCTGACTACTTTCAGATGAAGTATTTAAGTAGATTTATGAAGCTCATACAATGAACTGGTTATACATTTAAAACTAATTAATTTTCAGTCTTCTGGGCACGTTTTTAAATGACAGAGGTGTGGCCAAGCCATGTGGCCATGTGGCCTTCGATGCCCAAGAGACCGTTTGTTTGTGTTTTTGTTTTTATTTGTATAGTTAGTTATTTGGTCATTTAATTTAGCTAGTGTAAATAGTTAGTAGGTAATGTAATAATTGTATAATGGTACGCAATTTTATGTAGTTCTAAATAAATTAAAAGTAAACTATATGTTAATTCAGGGTGTCAGCTACCTCCATTCAAATTTTATCAAAGTTGGTCCAGCCGTTTGAGCGTGAAGAAGTAACAAAGATATAAACGCACACACACACGCACTCACAAACTCACAAACTTTCGTCTTTATAATATTAGTGTGATAACCGTGACTAGACATGGAATAATTACACTGATAAACAGTAAATTTGTTAAACGAAATCAAGTCATATTTTCAAACACTACTACCTACCCGCATATAAACCTCATACTTAATTTTGTTCAATCACCTTCAGTTTTCATAAAATATCGACTTACTCGATTACGCGAATTTTGCTTACCGACGTCTGTTTCCGAATAAATTAACGAAAAAATATTGAAATTAAAAAAGTTTTTTTTTTTAGATTAGTGTTATACATCATACTAAGATGCCCAGAGTGTGTGTAAACCATCCTGATAACTTCTTTTATAGTTGCGATCAACTTACTGTTAAAAGTCAACGTCGTAGTTTGACACCATTAGTTAAAAACTGTTATTTTAATTATTTTGGTTTTCCGGCGCGAAATTTGGACAAAACCTGGACTCCCTAGTGTTTGCTGTGCACAGTGTGTTACTTTGTTAACATCATGGGCTAAAGGATCTCGTCATATGCCGTTCGCAGTTCCAATGATATGGGCCGAACCGAAAGACCATGTATCAGATTGTTATTTCTGCCAAACTTCTATAAAAGGTCAACGAAATGTTCTTCACACTCCTTTAATAAATCCTGAAGATGTATTGCTCCACCTCCATTGCATATCAAACTCGGACTAATGAAAAATTTTGTCAAAGCTAAAAATGGAGATGGTTTTTGTTACTTGAAAAAAAAAATCCCAAAAATCAGTGATGCCAAAATAAAAGAAGGAATATTTGTAGGGCCACAAATAAGAGACCTACTGGCTGATGAAGAGTTTGAACAAAAACTTAATCCGATCGAAAAATCCGCATGGACATGTTTTCGAAATATTGTTCGTAATTTTCTTGGAAACCACAGGGCTGAAAACTATGAAGAGTTAGTCAACAACCTCTTAGCGGCTTAAAAGGACATGAGATGCAATATGTCGCTCAAGATTCACTTTTTATACTCGCATTTGGATTTTCTTCCACAAAATTTGGGAGCCGTTAGCAACGAACACGGTGAGCGGTTCCATCAGGACATATCCAACACGAAAAAAAGGTACCAAGGCAAGGGGAGTCCCAACATGTTAGCTGACTACTGCTGACACTCAAAAGGGATGTACCTGACGCTAAATATTCCCGAAAATCCTGAATAAACATAAATATAAGTTATTTTTTCTTCATTTGAAACATTTTTTTACCGTTTATACTTAAAAAAAGATTAATTGCTGTTGCAAAAAAACTGAGGGTGATCTAAATTTTCTAAAAATGCAGATTAGTTACAGACTAGTTGTAGATACAAAATAACCCATTCAATTACATTTAACTTTCATTAAGGTCATTTTTGTCTATCAGTGTTATTTTTTTTTTTTTAAGTTTGCTAACATTGACAAAACCGTACCTCGTTTAAAGGCTCCTTCAAACAGGCGCGACACGACACGCGACACAGGCACCGCAAGTCGCGCAACGAGCGGTGCCTTTGTGTGTGTGACTTTGTGGGTGTCGCGCGCGATTATATCGCGTGTCGCGCCTGTTCGTAGGAGCCTTAACACTTTCTTGGACTCACCCAGACGTAATTACAATAAAACTTCTATTGTGTCTCGTTGAGTATCCTTAAACCGATTACATAATCAGCCTGTTATGTCCGCTCATCGAGAGGGAGTAAGCTGTAATCTACCACCCGGGCCTGCAGGTTGGTAGATGTCACATGTCTTCAAATTTTTAGTTCTAGAATATGCCGGTTTCTTAACGATGTTTTCCTTCACCGTTTTGAGAGCAGTGGTGATTAAATAATTAACCCAACGTAAAGCGCCTGTCTGGGTTCGAACCTACGACCTACAACTCGTAAGTCCTGGCCGTTACCACTGGGCTACCACTACTCACAAATCGATTCATCATCGTCATTTCATCCGAAAGACGTCCACTGCTGGACATAGGCCTTCCCCAAGCACCTCCACTTTGACCAGGTCTGGGCTTCCCGCATCCAGCGGGTTCCTGCGGCCTTCACAAGGTCGTTGGACCACCTTGTGTCTTCCGGTACGCGGTCGCCACTCCAGAACTTTTCGGCCCCATCGGCCATCTGTTCTGCGAGCAACGTGCCCTGCCCACTGCTACTTAAGTTTCACAGATCGATTAAATATCTGTAATAAATCAAGTACAAATACCTCGTACGAGTATTTGTATCAGTTTGGCACAGACTATCTGCCAGATGTCTGTAATAGGTACCTTTTCCCTTCAGATTGTAATCAGGCGATGTTTTCCACCCACAGGCCTCAACAACATCATAGATAAATGAGTATTGAGGTGGGAGAGACTGTTGTCGGCACCGGATTATATGCCCTTCATTACTGTGGTAAAAATTGGCATCTCACGGAGAAACGGTAAGGAACGTAGACAGACCAATGGGTGGGTAGGTGGTGGATGGACGTCGTGGAAGACCCACAGAAGATCGCGGGGAAGGCTCGTGGCTAAATAATAACAGCTGCACAGGTCTATCGATCAGGTTAAGCTACGCTTGCCGCGGTTGGTCTGTGGATGGGTGACCATCTTTACATACCGAGACCCCTCCGTGCCTCGGAAATTACGTTAAGCAGTCGGTTCCGGCTGTCATTAGTGGATCTTTGACAGTCGGTACGGGTAGTCAGAAGCCCGAAAGTCTGAATACCAGTCTTACTAAGGGGGTATCGTATTACCCAGTAAGTGGGTCGTGGAGGTCAGATAGGCTCCATGTAAAACATTGGTACTCAGCTGCATCCGGTTAGACTGGAAGCCGACCCCAAAATAGTTGGGAAAAGGCTAGACAGATGATGGCATAGAGACCATTATGTTTAACGTTTCAAACATTTCCAAGGCCATTAAAGGATCGTAGGTATTTTTTCACCACAATACCAATAAAATCCCCAGCAGAGTAATTGCGTGACACACTATCAGTAGCAATGGGTTTAAAAGAAAAAGAAAGAAAGAAAGAAAATTTGTTTTCTGCACAAACAAAAACGCACATTGCATTGGTTTCATTTTGACAGTTCAACAACATTCATTGCGTTATTTACGTTGTTGAGCAGATACACTTTTCGAATATATGGAGCAATGGATTAGCTTGTAGCGGTATCTACAACGCCACAATCAAACAACGCGTTATACTGACGTCACGCAAAATCCTGCATCGCGCAAGCAGAGTTTACCGCGCAACTAGCATAGATACAACGGCCCGACATAATCATCGGGCAGTTGCCCGCCAGACACAACACTCGTCTGGTCGGAGGATCCTCCCTTTTCTATAGAGTATGAGTGAACTTTACACTCTGTTCCTCATACCTCTATAAGCTATATGCTTCAAAATGATTCAAATTGAGAGCAATAGTGTGGTACGCTACGCGATTAGGGTGCAGATCGGATAAAATGTTATTGGGTTTTTCTATCAGGAATTTCTCAGTAGCGGCCCGGAGTGGATTTATGCTCGGTAGGCTCGCCTCATTAATTAATTACATGGGATTTAAAAATAACTGGCGGAATCTGGGTATACTATAGGTACACCTGCCTTATCTTTCAGGCATTGCAGGCGTGAAGTTATTTTACGTGTGTGTTAAAAAAAAAAAAATAAATAAATAAATAAATACTCAGAACGACAACTGTCCCCATCACCTTACACCAAATTGGGCCAAATAGCTGAATGAAATCACGTGGGTGTCACCGACTGCTTACAACTTAAATATTGTGTATACATCAGTGTCTGACACTAACGAGCGACACAAAAGACACAGCTGACACCCCGGGACACTACGCTTAATGTACAAAATAGCTAATTTAACAATGTTCCAATCGAAATATATTGGCTATTGAAAGCAATAAATTATATTTATGGTGAGTTTAAATTAATCTAAATATTTTTAAGGAAAGGTATTATTAATATTTTGAAAATGTTTCGTTGAAAACATTTGGATGATTTTGATCTAATCTGTTTAAGTTATGGACTGTTCAAATTAATCTTAATTTTATGTTGAGAAAAACTGGTCAAGTGCGAGTCGGAGTCGCGCACCGATGGTTCCGTACAAATTTGTAGGTATGTAAATATGTAGTTTATAAATATTTTTTTTATGTAACTACAAATTTACTGTTTTCGGATTTTTGTTCCTTTACATGACATTGCTTCTTACCAAATTTCATGATTCTAGGTCAACGGGAAGTACGCTATAGGTTTTGATTAACTTACGAGTGTCAAAATATGCGGCATAAACGGAACAAAAACGCCCGTATCTTTTGATTGCGTTGACTTAGAAGGTTGTTTTTTTTTACCGCTTCAAGGGATTTTAACCTTGAGTATTAGATATTAATTTCAACTTGATAACTCCACGCGTTTTTGAGAAAAAGGGTCTTGACATAGGGACAACGAAGTGATCTTATAAGGGTTCCATTTTTCCTTTTGAGATATGGAACCCTAAAAATAAGTTATTTGACTAGAATATAATCTGGTTGACGTATCAACAGGCAGGCCATTTATCTAATGGCCTGCCTGTATATTAGAAAGGATTCATGACGTAAGCCTGAATATAAAACTAAAACTTCGCAGATTAAGTTCCAAACAGCACAATTTTATTAAGTTGACACACCTTATGAATGAAGATACATAATTTGACCGAATATTACGAGTTTTTTTTTTCTTGTTCTTTTTTTTTAAATTGGTGTCCGTTGATGGCAATAGGATCACTCCTTTTTTTTTTCGAGGATGGGATATTATCAATCATCAAATGACCCCTCCCGCTCTGGGTGGAGTGAAAGGGAGTGTTAGACTCTTACTGACTAAAACCCACCCGTGTTTCTTCGTTAGCCCTTTATGTTCCGGGCCAGCAGTAACCCTTTAGGACAATCCCTCTGACCCGGCAGGCTTCGGCCCTAACGGGCCCCTTCCATTGATGCTGACATCTCTTTGAGGCGCGTGTGGAACACGTACGCGGCGTCCGGCACGGGCCTGGTCCTGATCGGACGGTGAGCTAATAGGCTCACTCCTTATGTTACACGGATCTCAAACATACCTAACTGGCGAAATGTTGGTGTACTATAGCCTATAGGTACCTACACCGCTGCATAAAGGCACAAACAGGCGCGACACGCGATGAAATCGCGTGCGACACAAAGGCACCGCAAGTTGTGTCGCGCGCGACTATATCGCGTGTCGCGCCTGTTTAAAAAAAAAGAAAGAAAGAAAATTTGTTTATTCTGCACAAACAAAAACGCACATTGCAAATAAAAATTAAAAAATAATTTAAAAAAAGACATAAAATACATACATATAACGTAGTCAAAAGCCTCGTACTCAAGCTTAGAAAATGTTAACAATTTTGTCCATTGCTTGATGTCAGGGCCAGGCACCAAAGACAACACAAATTATTATTTGACATTGACAATACAGCCTTAATCTTTTCAGTAAGCAGTAGGCATGGATTGAAAACATATAATATGATTGTAACTTATAACCATTTTCAGAAACTATATAAAGCCTAACAGAGATCTATCTCTTTTAAATGGTTTGTCAGTGTTAGCCAGCCTCTAGGCTGGCTAACACTATTATCTACTATCTATACACACTACTATCTATACGCCTTCTCATGTCATCTATGACATGAGAAGGCGTATAGAAAATTAATATCTATTAGTGTTGTATCTCGTTAACTGTAATTTATGTATTATTTAAATTCTGATTTATTTAAATGGGATAGTGATTAAGATAATGTGTATTAAATGTAAAATTTTATGTTGTCATTTTCTACTGGGGATGCGTGGGCTAATTGGTATCTAAGATATAAATGTGTACAAAATGCCATATATTAAAAAAAACTTGAGATTGTTTGATTAAAAGTTTAGGATATCAAAATTAGGAAATAAATCACACTAGTATTATAAAGGCGAAAGTTTGTGAGTGTTTGGTGTGTGTGTGTGTGTTTATATGTTTGTTACTTCTTCACGGTCAAACGGCTGGACCAATTTTGATAAAATTTTGTATGGAAGTAGCTGACACCCTGGTTTAACATATAGGTTACTTTTTATTTCAATATTCCCACGGGGTCGACATTCACGCGGGTGAAACCGCGGGGCGCAGCTAGTAAATAATAAATACATTTAGGAATTCCAATGCAGTGTCAATCTAGTCTTTTGACTTCCGGTCGTTGGAATTATACATAAAGCAATCACATTAATCTATAGACGTGCACTTCCGAATACATTTTTAGAAGAAAAAAAAGTACACGAGCCATCAAGCAGGCGGTCCACCGGCGCCTATATCACCTGCAATACCAGAGGAATCTCAGAAGATGCGTACAGACACAAAGATGTCTCATGTACCCTTACTTACACCGACACCCATTCTTTGAAACCGAACAACAACGGAGTTAAGCGGCAGAAATAAAACGATAAGCATAGCACAACCAAAAACATTTTGTATAAATATTGCATTTTCAAATTGATGCCAAATTTTGTCTCTAATGTCAAAAGTCCACACTTGGAGTTTGCCAACGGGCTATGGCACGAAGTATACTAGGTGTCAAGAACTCTGTACTTCGTTCCAAAACACAAATAGCGGACGCTGGCCGCACAGCTGCTGGACTAAAGTGGAACTGGGCTGGCCATGTCTGTCGCATGTCGGAGCGGCAATATGCAAAAGCCATCACTCAGTGGATCCCCAATGGCTGGAAACGACTGCGCGGCAGGCCCAGAAAGAGATGGCAGGATGAGCTAGACTCCTTCTTCAAGGATTGGCCCACAATCGCAGTAGACCGGGAAAAGTGGAGAGAGAGAAGGGAAGACTTTGGCCTGCAGTGGGACAACAAAGGCAAAGGAAGTTGCAAATGCATATCAAGCTACCCGAAACTGACAAATTTTCCCAATCAACTTTGAACCTTGTGCTTCAGCGAGAAAGTTGAAAATCTATTAAAGAAATTTGACATATTGTAGTAGCTTGATGTGCTGGCCTCTGTACAGTAGGCCTCATTTCAGTGGTAACAAAACCAGTATAAGCTAGCCTCGCATTCAATTGAAACTGTTCGGGTCAATCACCGAACAATAATAAACATGTCAGGGTAATTGCGACACCGCGCTATATGCCTTGACTATTTTTTGTATTACCTAAGTAAAGTCTGTCAGTACGTATTCGGATAGCATATCGGGCGCGACTCAATCTCATCTCATTCACCTTATTAGTTTTAATCGTTATCCCATAAGTATTACTGAAATACATAGATTTTTATAACATTTAATCTTAGTTTATCTTAATCTCACCCCAACCCCGAACAGAAACTGTACTACGATAAGTCAGTTCAAGGTCAAAGTATACGCCGAGGATGCAGTTTCTGGAGTCGCACCGGAATGTCAACTTTAGGGCGTTTGTGGTACGTGTATCTAACTGTTATCTGCCCCTGTCATTGCCTGTATCTGTCTGTCATGGAAGAAGACTTTTGGCCGCAGGACGTGGTTTTCTGTCGTTTCCGCGGAAAAGTGCCTCAGGACAGCACAACGTCAAGCCAAAATGAAGTGATCCTAGTCATAAGCCTTATTTTTACTAACACTAGTTTTTGTATACCTGAAATAAAAATACTGTGTCGTCTGAAATATGTATAAGTATATTATTATTATTTTATTAAAGTGTTACCACTGCAGTGTACTGTACTGTACCTCATCGTTAATATTTCAGACCAAAATGGCAAAACGCATATAAATTTTCATTTCTTGTCTAATCAGTTAAAAGCATATCGAAACATGTGAACTTTAAAACGGGCATACGGCTAGGACAGTAAAATATTAGCCACACATATTATCTTTTGTGTTGGTTTATTAGGACCAACTATTTGTAAGGTTCGAACGGTAAAGAGCCTACACGACGTACGGCATTTCATACAAACTTTCTAGCCTTTGTTTTCGAAATGAATGAACCGATTTTAATAAAACTTCATACGCATAAGCAGGATACAAAGAACATTTTCGAAAAATAGTGTTACAGCCAAATTAGACCGATTTAAAATTTTCCATAGAAACAGAGATTTCCAGTTTTTTTTTTTAAATGATACATTCCAAAAATGTTCTTTTCTAACTTGTTAGACCTATGTATCCTGTTTATGAGTATGAAGTTTCATTAAAATCATTCATTTCGAAAAACAAAGCCTTGAAATTTTGTATGAAATGCCGCACGTCGTAAACGCTCTTAAATGGTTTCGAATTGTTCATGGAGTATTTCCAACTTTGAATAGTTGTTTTAATAAATTATTAGTTGTATTTTGTCCTAAGGTATATGACCGACCTAGAGCAGTAGAGGCTCAGTGGTAACTGCCACTTTACTCGTACTTGGTGTTAATAACTGAACAATTTATTAAAGTTGTCTTACTTACAAAAAAGCCCGGATCCGTTTTGTGTGAATTAAGCCTTGATAACATGTAAAGAGTAAGAACTGAGGTGGAACTGCTCTCGGCCGCCAACTCGGTAGGTATGAAAGCAGTCTTCAGGAGGTAGCCTTTTTGAAAAACCTCCAGTTTCTGCCACTCACGAGAGGCATTATGAAATATGTAACGTATCTGGGTAGATACAGATAGAATCTACGATATGTTGGCATCCGTTAAGCAGGATGAGGTTTCGGTTTAACGTCTCGAATATAAAAAGTGCTGTTTTTTCCATACCAACCCTATTCCTAGTTTGTCCCACTCCACCAATACAATGAAATCTTGATCCTTACACTGTGATAGACAACTCAATGTGCCGTCGCTTGCATGTCCTACAATGTGAAGTCACTTCAACATCGGCCATACACAGAACGGATTGTCTGTCCGCAAGTTTGTGTTTATGGTAATGTTTAAGTACAGTCTTCAAAACATTTTTGCCGTTATAAGTAAACCTAGAAACAAAAGCAACCGTCATAGCCTCAAAATAAAGTGACATTGGGCGGAGCACATAACTCGCAGAACACATGTCATGGACAAAGAGGCTAAAACGTACTTGAACGATCGTGTATGCAAAGGCTCAGTGTGACTCAAGGTGGACCGATGACCTATGGTTCAGATCTCCAGAATCCGCTTTTTGCGGAAAGCGATAGATCGGTTGTGGCTATGCTTGAGGTAGATCTATATCCAGTAGGTAAATCATCTGCCTAGCCTTTTCCCAACTATGCTGGGGTCAGCTTCAAGTTTAACCAGATGCAGCTGAGGACCAGTGATCAGTATTTTACATGGTGTGACTGCTTATCTGACCTTCACAACCCAGATACTGGTACTACGGTACCCCTTGGTAAGAGTGGTTGTCAAACTTTTGGGTTTGTCAGTATTTTACATGGTGTGACTGCTTATCTGACCTTCACAACCCAGTTACTGGGTACTACGATACCCCTTGGTAAGACTGGTTGTCAGACTTTTAGGCTTCTTACGACCCGTAAAAACCGTCAAAGATCCACAAATGACAGCCGGGGCCACCGGCTTAACGTGTTTTCCGAGACACGGAGGGGTCTTGGGATATAAAGATGGTCACCCATGACCAACCGCGGCAAGCGAAGCTTACTTAACCTGATCTATCGACCCGTGCGGTTATTACTACTTAGCCACAAATATAAAATTTAAATAATTTTTCATCCGAACCGAACGCTGCCAAAGCCGTGACCTACACAGAATAATACCCAGATTAGTCGGTATACTTGTCTTGTTTCTTTTGTTGACTGTACAAGTTTTGTTAGAATATAAATTACCTGAGGACATGCTTTAAGGATTGACGTATTGAATAGCTTTCAGAGGCTGTTGGCTTAAATGGTCGGGTTGACGTTATTTGGAAAGTATGCTTCATAACGGTCGAATACCTGTCTCGTGACTGATTTGTTAAATTATTACCTACTAGCTTCCGCCCGCGGCTTCGCCCGCGAGGTATGTCGATAAAAACTATTTTATGTCCTTCCCCGAGATGCAATCTATCTCTCTGCCAAATTTTATTGAGTTTGCTTTTTCTAGGAATTGACACTATTGACAGCTCACTCCACGCTCACTTCACCTAAGTTTTCACGGTGAGATGTAACCATCTAATCACACTACAGAATCGCACTACAGCGGTGCTATTCTGTAAAAATACATCGAGAGTAGGGACTGTCAAATCGTATAATTGTCATTCATTCTTAGGTCGAGCTCCAAACTAATATTATTTCCATAGGTGATACGGTGTAGGAATCGCCCGTAACTTCCGCCGGCTTCCAGTACAAGAATAGCTCATATAGTGGTACAAAGATTAGCCATTCCGTAAGATGAGAGCGTGCGTCGGAGTCTGTTTCAAGTATTTACTACACGTGGAGGTTAATAACTATGAATAAATGCATAGTAACCAAACACTGAAAAGGTTAATGTGCAAAACTGAAGTATGCAATAGAGGTGTGAGGAACTGTGTGTAAAGTTCAGTCATACTCTATAGAAAAGGGAGGATCCTCCGACCAGACGGGTGTTGTGTCTGGCGGGCAACTGCCCCATGATTCATGTTGGGTCGTTGTATCTATGCTAGTTGCACGGTAAACTCTGCTTGCGAGATGCAGGATTTTGCGTGACGTCAGTATGACACGTTGTTCGAATGTGGCGTCGTAGATACCGCTACAATACTAAGCTGGATTGGTTAACGTAACTAATATAGGCTACCAATTTAAGTCTAGATTACAGAAAACTTGACTAAAGATCACAAACCAAAATAACTAAAATCGAACCTTTAAAAATATCCAAAAATGATGGATTGCAAAACTCATTTAAAATTATATAAGTCTAGACTAGTGGCAATAGTGATAAATCTAGACATAGTCGATTATGCAAAACCTTTTACATCACTTGCAGAGAATCTCTTACGACCTTGTTTGTCCATCCACACAGCACTATTTATTTCGTAACTAGCTGTGCCCCGCGGTTACACCCGCATAAATGTCGACCCCGTGGGAATATCGGAATAAAAAGTAGCCTATATCTTAATCCAGGGTGTCGGCTACCTCCATACAAAATTGTATCAAAATTGGTCCAACCGTTTGAGAGTGAAGAAGTAACAAACATATAAACACACACACACACTCATACACTCACAAACTTTCGCCTTTATATCATTAGTTTCGTAATCAGCAATTGAGCTCACATTTCCACAAATAAGACTTTGTTATCTTCAGCTGCTGTTGTCGGCTCACATTTCGGTCGGCTTGTCTAAAATCTTGGAGAATGCCACCAGTACGGTCAGCATCAAAAGTCGATTAACACTTCAGTTTTTTTAATCTTAGTTATTGAGCAAAATATTTGTTCGAAATTGCAGCAGAAGTATAATGCGATTTTGAACAAATATTTTGCTCAATAACTGAGATTTAAAAAACTGAAGGGTTAATATTTTGCTCAATAACCGAGATTAAAAAAACTTAAGTGTTAATCGACTTTTGATGCTGACTGTACCATAAATTTATCTATCTAAATGGCCGTACATACCGGATTGTGGTGCAGACACACTATATTGTCAAATATATCGTTTTGTTTAGTTCTGAAAAAGTTCTAGATACTTAAACTTATGCATGAACTGATATAATAAAGCCGAAGAGTTTGTTTATTTGTTGTTTGTTTAAACGCGCTAATCTCAGAAACTCCCAATCGGATTAAAAAAAAATATGTTTTCTTACGGTTTTAGACATTTATTTTCTCAACAGATTTTCCCAATCACTTACAGAGAAAATACAATATTATAACTTAAAAATACATAAAGCCGATTGGCGTAGTGGGTTAGTACTATGACAAAATTACATTAGGATTTCGTAACAGTTTTAGTAAAAGGGTAGTTGTAGAAAATAAGCGAACGACGTCGTCGTATGCGTATCGCCACTGCGGGTATGTGTCTAGGTGTGCATGAGTCGAGGGATAGGTACAGACGCCAGCACATCAACCTACCCGAAACTGTCAAAGTATCCCAATCAACTTTGAACCTTATGCTTTAGCGATAAAGTTGAAAATCGATCAAAGGTATTTGACAGATTGTAGTAGTTTGGTGTGCTGGCGTATGTACAATACATGTTTGTTAGGGCCCATGACACAGTGATTGTTGATGTTGTTGTTGATGTGTACCAAATTTCAACTTAATCGGTCTATTAGATTCGGAGCAAATTGGCTGTGACAGACGAACGGACAGACACGACTGAATCTATAAGGGTTCCGTTTTTTCTTTTGAGGGACGGAACCCTAATAATATTATAAATTTAAATAGTGTTTGGCAACGAATGCTGAGAAACTAAGTTTTGAGGTTAACTTTGAAGATAGGTAGATACTTGTGAAAGCCGATAACTTAAATTAATTACAGTTCAGTGACTGTGTAACAGCATTAAGTAAACTCTATTTGGGAAGACCTCTTTTGTATGAAGTAATGACCCAGTGAGCACTTTGAGCTATTCTGAACTGACTTCTAAGAGAATTTTGTTCTTTTACTTATTTATATATTAAAAATTAATGCTCGAGCAAAACAAAAAAATACTGTAAAAAGGTACTGGTACTCAAAAAAAACATTAAAAGAAATCATTTATTGGTTTGCAAACATGGGTAGGTATTTAGTAAATAGATGTTTTTGTTATAAATAAGACTCCTCCATGTTTTACCGTCACATGGACATGCAAATCATATAACTGTTATTTATTTTACACAAAAGAAAATATAAATTAATAATGAATAACAATTAGGAAAATAAAATTAACAAATCAATGTCAAATCGTTTGAATGTCAGTAAAAATGTCACAATAATAAAAAGCTGGCAAACGTCAGCGACGTAACCGTAATAAAAAAAAAACACTGGCACTCCGGTAGTGCCGACAGAAGTGAAAACTTGAACAATTACGAGTGTATTTTGTGAATCGTCTTATAAACAAAACACGCGTGTTAAGGTGTGTTCCTTATTTTATAGGGTTTTTTGCAAATCAGGTATGATGACCAAAGTGACTGGTTTATTCTTCTCGTGAAAGGAATTTATTCAGATTTACAAATAAGCACACAGTTATATATCCGTGGTTCAGCGCCATCTCGTCGTTGTTGGATGAACTACGTAGTTAGTACGCGAGGCCCTCGTAGTTCTTCCCGATGTGCATAGATGGCGCTGTCCTCAACAACGCGCGTCTTAAGTTTTACGTCTGACGTTAGTACGCGAGGCCCTCGTAGTTCTTCCCGATGTGCATAAATGGCGCTGTCCTCAACAACGCGCGTCTTACGTTTTACGTCTGACGTTTTACGTCTTACGAATTTTCGATCAGGGTCACGTGACCTGACGCGAATTTAGAAGTTTTTACCCATTCCAAAAAAAGTACACAGCGCCGCTAAAGAAGTTTTCACTTCAAAAAAAAACTAATGTCAATAAGTTTACAGTAATAAAAAAATGTAAAATCCATGTTTTTTTTTATCTGTTACCGCTATAATATTATTTATATTTTGGTATGCAGTTATGAACAACCATTTATATTTATGAACTCTGTAAAAATAAAGTTGTATACTTGTATTTCATTTCATTTGTAACCTATCATAAATATGTCATATTAACCTATTTGCAATAAAGCAATATTTATCAAACTTTACCTTTAGTTTATCGTATTTTATGTGTATTTTCTTTATTTATTATCAAATATTTACATTTATATACAGAAATTAAATGCTAGTTTATAACATAATTTAGATGTATAGACGCTTACAAGCTGTATCGTTCGTTTCTTATGTAATAAATTCCATATCTTAGTAAGTTATAATAACTTATGAAATATTACGATTTATTGGAGTGTGAAACAAGTATATTGTGGTTGTCTCTTTAATAAGGTGTGCCTACGCAACAAAAGTTCAGATTTTATATATGAGTGGGGTTAGTGTAGATCAAGTAAAGAAAAAAATGTAAAACTACTAAATATCAGTTTTACTCTTTTTTTTACTTTACTTGAAAAAAATAATAATCCCAAAGTGTAGAAAACTGAATAAATATTCAGTTTTCTAAACTTTGGGATTCTTTATCAACATCTTTACTAAAATCGTTATAACGGGAAGAATATAAACGCTCAACTGCGGACATAATATAAAAAAATGCTATCTAAATGTATGCTACAGTTTTGAACCAGATTAGTAACAGCACTTAAAACTGTAACTTCGTTTCGTAGTTTGAGTTTTAAGATTCAGTATTTTATGTACAGACGCCAGCACATCAAGCTACTACAATCTGTCAAATTTCTTTAAAAGATTTTCAACTTTATCGCTAATGCATAAGGTTCAAAGTTAATTGAGAAAATTTGACAGTTTCGGGTAGGTTGATGTGCTGGTGTTTGTACCTTCATCTTTTTACTTAGTTCGGGAGCCAGCTGTTCAAACTGCTTTTGACTACCAATTGTACAATCATATTTAGTATGTGACTAACTTTAGGTATCTTTTTTTACAATAAACTTATTATTTTATTTATTTTAATCTAAAATAACAAACTTAAGGCTCCTACAAACAGGCGCGACATGTGATATAATCCCGCGCGACACAAAGGCACCGCTTGGTGCGCGACTTGCGGTGCCTTTGTGTCGCGTGTCGTGTCGCGTATCACCCTTCATAATCAGCCTACAATGTTCCCACTGCTGGGATACAGGCCTCCTCTCTGAGAGGGGGAGTAGGCCATAATCCGCCATGCGGGCGCAGTGCGGGTTGGTAGATATCACATGTCTTCGAATTTTTGGTTCTAGGACATGCCGGTTTCCTCACGACGTTATTCCATCCGTTTTGAGAATAGTAGTGATGAAATAATTTATAGAAAGTAAAGTGCCTCCTTGGGTTTGAGCCCCAACCTACGCACACTGCCCCCACCAACCTTACTCGCAGCTAATTCCCTACAAATGTGCTGCATTTGGACAGTAATTGATTTATGACAGCTTTAACACCAACATTTATGATTGATCACTCAAAAACGTTGATCTTAAGATTTATTATACTTATATAATTTATAGAAACGTGTAAATCTTTCAACTCCATACGTCAAAAATTATTCAGTGGTAGGTATAATAAATATATATTGTAATTTTTACTCGTTTGTGTGTGCCGGCTCGAAATTATTAGGCAGATATGAATGGCGCTTTTATGATAATTCTTGGAGACTGTGTTACTTAAACTGCCGTTAGTTTAATCCTTTGGTATTAAGTAGGTATACTTGTCAGATTATTTCTGCTGATTTTAGCTTTTAGTCAAACTCAAACTAAACGCATTTATTTTAAACTAGCTAATGCGTTGTAATGCCTTTTATTCTTTTTTTTTTGGGAACTTTCTCCGGCATACAAAAACTTACCAAAGTTTCACCGGTCGAGCCATTTCCGAGTTTTTGCGAGACTAACGAACGGCAATTGATTTTTATAGGTATAAACAGATAAATTAATGACTTATGCTCCTTTATTTTAGTTGTTTAGGTGTCGGTCAGTCAGAAAGTACTTTTGATGTGAAACATCTATAGCCGCACGTAAAACAAATTTCTGGCGTGGCGACGCATGCCGTGGCGACGCGTCGCCATGCTATATGATGGTGTATATATACAGTCACAGTCTTGTGTATTGTGTGGCGACGCGTCGCCATGCGCAATGTTTCACATCTGCCAGGCGTCCCGTGACGGCTCACTTTTTTTTTTTGGTCTGAGGTTGAAAGTAGTTTATTAGTTTCTTATCCATATTTTCATTTCAGCCTGAAATCGGACTGCTGGGTAAAGGCCTCCCCTTTCTTCTGCCATACTTTCCGGTTCCGTGCGATCATATCTACGAGGATTGATTAGATTTTTCATTAACCGGTAAAGCTCCGCGCGTGACCGATGGGTCACAAAACAATAGAAAATCAATTGTGTCTTATTATCGAAGCTTAATGAGTTAAAGTGATCCTACTTAGTTGCCAAAAAGTTGTTGTTGAAGTTACGAATAAAATTAAAAACAAAGCGAATTTAATTGAGGATGAAAAAAAATACGAAACTTACTTAACAATGCGTAGGTTTAACACATTATAAACTTCGTGTTTATTTATGCCCAAAACTAACGAGAATGAAACCTTTTAATATCCAAAATACAATTTTAAATAATAGTCTAAACATTCTAACTAATCTCCAGGCAGGGTTCTACCCCACAGGTGCAGGGGTCGCATAAATCGCGCAGGTAGAAATACCAACCCTTCCTACGCAGGCAGGGGTCGCAAACGAATGGTAATGCGTGAGCCTGTGACCTTGATTCTGTTAAATCCGTATGTCCTTTTTTCAATGGCCTAAAGGTAGATATTATAATAAGCCAAAACCTATGTTTAATCCTATTTGTTGAATAGTTTATTAACGGAGACATGATATAATTAATTATTTTTATATTGCTGTACAAAAGTCGATGCAATTATAATGAAGAAACGGTCGAATGACGCGTTAAAGAGTCATTAAAGTGTCAGCGTATGTGTTTAGATAGCTCATCAAGATATCCGACGACAGTGATACTTACACACGGCTACACATCAAGCTATACATAAATTGTATGAAAAACTTATACAATTTACAGCTAAAACTGGAAATGTATAGCTTCATGTGTCACCGTGTGTACAGGAGATGGCAAGTCGATGGTAACACTTGCACTAGAAAAATGACCGTTAATACTACGACATTTAAAGGTGCTGTCAATGTCAATGTTTTACAACTAATGTGCCGTTGGCTGTTCCTACCTTCTTGTGTAGAAGTTTAGAAGAGGCGGAAGATAATGTAGAAAATATTGCTTATGGTAGATAATTTTCAAGATGTACTAAAAGCAAAAAAAAAAATAACAGCATGTGTGCAATTCACACGTGGTAGAAGTGAAACCTACAAAAACACTGTATAATGCTTCCTATCTCCTTTTCTCCCACGTTAAATCTTTTGAATTTACATGGTCTCTTTTTACTGTCGCTTTTTCGTTTCATAAACTTTCAAATCACAACGATGCTAAGGAAGATTTCACTTCAAAAAAGGACAAATGGAGGTTTGCAACCGAAAAATGTTGTGTACCCCTGACTTCAACTTATTGTTAATAACATTTTTTCTAGCCCTAGCTTACAAAAACGGTTAAAAGATGGAGTCGTCGGGGCACCTCACACATATTTTGTAAACATGTTATATCTTCAAATGGGGCTGAAAGTGTCTATTTTGGAGCAAATTAGAACGACTCACATGATCTGACCAGGCACCAGGATAATGTCTGGACTTTAAAAGAGACTGAACCATGAATTTGTTTCGGCCTTTCTTCTCAAAGTAGTCAGATAGGAAACGCCGACTAAGTACATCTAGCTATTTTTTTATAATAAATGACGTGTAAAAGTGATTCCTATTTACAGGATAAAAAATTACATTTCGACTGCTTTTTTTGATAAACGATAGATAATGTTGGCAAGGTCAGACGATGGGACAAGAAGACTTGTGAATAATTAGAATTCAGAAGTATAGCAGTACTATAATACTTACTACTGTATGGAACCTCGTGTGAACCCAGTTTAAAATCAAAATATGGTAGGTAACTTAGCATAATTATAAACATACTACAGTACCCGGCAATAAATATTGCACATCGACCTTTACCTTTTTTTGTATTTCATACAAAGAATAAAAATAATTACCAAAAGAAGCAAATCATAATTATTGTTTTAACAGCTCCTAATCGATACCGGACTGTTTGTATTTCGTGCGACAGAGATAACGCTCTACGAAGCCGAAATTAGCCGATTGTCTCTTTCCAAAGGTCGATGTGCAATATTTATCGCCGGGTACTGTACCACTGCTGGGACACTGGCATAATCTATAGGGACATAATCCAGCACTCAGGCCTAGTGCGGGTTGGTGGATGTCCCATTTCTTTTCTGGTTCTAAGACATGCCGGTTTCCTCACGATATTTTCCTTCACCGTTTTGAGAGCAGTGGTGATGAAATTAAATACACAAAGTAAAGAGTCTGCCTAGGTTCGAACTCACGACCTTAAAGTCGGGGCCGATAACACTTTCCCATAACTATGGAACAATAATGATAACATATTTTTTTCTGACTGACCGACTTTTTGACAATTTAAAAATGCCTGTAAATTGTTTAATTGAAAAAAAAGCTTTGAGTTTGAGTTTACTAATTAAGTTAAGATAATTTGTTACTGTAACAACGAGCGAGAACAACGTAAAAGCGAATAGGGGACCAAAGGAAAAGACAGGAAAGATGGACTGTGTGAAAGATGATTTGGTTGGAAAGGGAGACGACTGAAGTATAGCGATATACTGAAGAAGAAAAAGATGCCAGGAGGATGATGGTGATTTTTAAGGTTCCGTACCCAAGGGGTGCCAAAGTGTTTACGGGACCCTATTACTGAGCCACTCTGCTGTCCGTACGTCTGTCCATCTGATAGTGGGCTGTATCTTATGAACCATAATAGGTAGAAAGTTGATATTTTCACAGAGTATGTATTTCTATTGCCGCTATAACATCAAATAATAAAAATAAAATAAAGTTAAAAATTAAAGGGGGTCTCCATACAGGGAACTTGTTTTTTTCGGCGTTTTTTATCGGCGATGATGTCCATTTATTTTGACAATTTGTTGTAATTTTAAAAAACACTAAAAGGTAGATAGGAACATTCAAGATCTAAGAATGACGTAAAGTCATTAATAAGTCGTTTCTCAAGAGGTTGCTCTCCAAAACGTATATTTTAAAACCCAACACGAAGATAATTCAAGATTACGAAAGCAAACCCAAACCCGTGATCTATCGGGTCAAGAGACAACATTACCCGGTTAATACCAACTATAACTTTACAGGTATAAGTAACATTATCAACTTTCTAGCAAAGTATGGGTTTTACGTTAATATATATAGTGTTGACCATAAACATTGTGTTGGACGTTTTTAAAAGCCATTAAAGTCAACGGCACTAGAATACTGGCAGGTTCGATTTATTACGTCATTGATAGGTTCGGGCTTTGAAGATAGCGGGTATTGTTTGAAATAGTTAGTGAACATACATAACATAGCATCACGCGTATAGTTCCTGAAGGGTTAGGTAAAGATACACCTTATAGTACAGACGCCAGCACATCAAGTTACTACAATCTGTCAAATTTCTTTAATAGATTTTCATTTTTATCTCTAAAGCATAAGGTTCAAAGTAGATTGTGAAATTTTGACAGTTTCGGGTAGCTTGATGTGCTGGCCATTGTACATCCAAAATTCGCCAGTTACGTTTAAGAGCGTTTACGACGTACGGCATTTCATACAAACTTTCAAGCCTTTGTTTAAAAAAATGAATGAACCGATTTTAATTAAACTTCATACGCTTAAACAGGATACCTACAAAGGTCTAAAAAGTTAGTAAAGAACATTTTCGAAATGTCTTATTTAAAAAAAGATAAGTGGAAGTATGTTTCTATGGAAATTTTAAAATCGGTCTAATTTGGTTGTAAGTGTAACACTATTTTTCGAAAATATTCTTACGTAGGTACAAAGGAGTTTTTAATAACAAGTATAGGTAATATTATGATGGAATCCCTTCTATCAGGATGAGTATTTAAAACCAGAATCTCTACGGTATCTGGTGCTATGTGAACCTGCAGTTTTTAAAACAAATAAATTAATTTGTTTGGACAATAGCACCACAGAACATGGGATTGGCGTTTATTATGGTCACTCCTCTCATGGCCACACCTGTACAAAATGTCCTAACAATGAAATATCACATTTTCCATAGATACGAAATTTATATCAACATTAGCAACTTTTTCTTAGATTGTGAAAAAATTATCTTATAATATAGGAAGTTTGAAGACGCATTTATTGCCTATTGTCAAGTTAGGACCGGCTCTCGTTAAGGTGACGAAGTAAAATTCTCATCTTAACTAACACTCATGTGTTAGTTCGAGATGATAATTTTACTTCGTTGGTCTTTGAAAACTTACTGACCTAATGATGTACGCTTTTTTAATTAATGAACATCTAAAAACTTTTTCAAATCATGAACAAAAAAATTTTTTAGGGTAGGTATGTTGTACGGGAGACCCTTTAGGTATACGTAAAGTGGGGGAAGATTTTTTTTTCGTCTACCCCATGGCGTGGGGTATCATTGGATAGGTCTTTCAAAAATTTTTCAGGTTTGTCGAAGCTATTTTTCGATTCAGGGATCCGTTTGTGAAATAAGTGCTAATTTTTGTTAGACTCAAGTGTACCCCCCTGCCAGCTAAATGGTTGCTTTTGGATAAGTGAAAAAATTCACGGCAGTATAACGAAATTAAAAGGAAAACGATCACAGCTAAGTAGGCTTTACAAGTTTACGAGTAATAGTCGACCAACTTTTATTTGCAGTTGCAACCTATGGGAGAACATGATTTTCAACTACAATGTTAAAATTGTTCTTGGGATAAACTCATTCCAACTACGGATCCCTTCATTGTGTGTGGTCCGACACGCACTTGGCCAGTTTTTTATTGAATAAATGGGTCTGAGATTTAGTAATTTTAGGACCTTAAAATAGGAATTATTTGACAAAACAGACGATTTACATCATCATAATTATCATTACAATAGAGTGCTCAATTATATTTTTAGGAAAGCAAAATGTTTTTCTTCAGTTCAGTTATGTTTCGCCATTATTATGGCTTTTTGATTTTTCGCTCAGAATTATGAGCACAAAAAGTCTGCCGGTGACGACATTTCATTTCGTTTGGCGCACCCTATGTATTCTAACCTTGTTGAATAGCTAATCTTTTATCACGACAATAGTGCTTGGTAACGTCAGAAAATAATTAGCACAATTAAAAAGGCAAATAATGATATTGTCGAGCGTGTGGTGAGTATAGTACTTCCCTACCCAACCCATCCGTTTCACCGGCTAAAAATCTTTCACATGCATAGCTATTCACAACCACTCGATACGCTTCCGTACAGTATCGAACATCGATTAGTGTTATCGTAGGAGTCCTCTAAACGCTGTGCACAAGTCCAAAACCCGAAAATGTTGTCAGTTTAAATCAAATAGACTACCGTATTCTTCCGACAGCGGTTTGCAGTCGGGGGCAAGGCGAATCGGGTTATCGAAATGTGTCATTTTCGATACGATAGCCTGTCGGATGGTTGTGAATAGCTGTACTGGACATGAGTTGCCTTGGCTTACCTGGAAATATTTAAATAGACTCCGGTTCCAACCTAAACTATAATTGAATATCATTCAGGCCGTTAGTTGAACGGCCGCCGGCCGTTTAGTTAAAAGGATACGCGGTTAACTAAACGGCTAATTAAACCAGTTGGCTGCGACAGACACACTAAGAATAAATAAATTATTTAATCGTGTGTATTTATTCTATTTCAGTTTGAACAACAGTTTGGAAGTAGCATTCCTTACTGTTATCTACAAGAGCGGTGGATATCACATAGCATCTGCAGCTTACCGACGAATAATAATAATAATGAAAAGTTAAAAAAAATTATTTATACAAAAAATAACCGTTAACAATGCTTAAAAACTAGGTCGCATGATTTCAGTGAAAAAAGGTCACACAGATAGAGTAAGCCCTGACTCCCAAACTAGGAGATAGAGTCAGTCTTCTGCTATCACTGTGATACCAAAAAACTTTTAATAAAAAGATCGGAATACAAAACCATTGCAAAAACAGGTTTGAAAGTACAATGAAATTATTTCAAAAGATTAAACTAGGAGTAAGGAATTTATTAAACGGAGTTGTAATGTGAGTGTGCATGTGTGTGTGTATCTGTGTGGACGTAGAGGTGTGTATGTGAGAGTTAGCGTGCGTGTGTATGAGGGAGTGTAAGTGTGCGTAAAGGTGTGTGTATGATTGAGTTTGTATTATTCCCATTTATATGTATCTTGCTGATTGATAAAAAAGATATAAGAATGTCATCACTGAAACGTTATTAATGAAAGTAATTTGGTGTATTTTCCTAGAAAGCTATTTTTTCCACCGTAGAGTCAAACCTATTCTTCTTCAGCGAGGTGTGAGACAGGGAGACGTTATCTCTCCGCAACTGTTCACCGCTGCACTGAAGGATGTCTTCAAGGTTTTAGACTGGAAAGCGGCAGGTATTAACATCAATGGTGAGTACATAACTCACCTTCGGTTTGCCGACGATATCGTAATAATGGCTGAGACTATGAAGGAAGTCAGGTACAATGCTTGATGACCTCAGTAGAGCCTCCGAAAGAGTGGGTCTTAAAATGAACATGGACAAAACGAAGGTCATGTCAAATGCCCATGTAACACCCACCATCATGAAGATCGGAGACGCTACACTTGAAGTCGTGGACGAGTATGTTTACCTACGACAAAATGTAGTTAGGTAGGTCCAACTTCGAGAAAGAAGTCAACCGTCGAAACCGACTCGGCTGGGCAGCGTTCAGGAAGCTACGCCTCCCACAAGGTGGACCGACGACCTTGAGAAGGCCGTAGGAACCCATTAGATGCGAGAAGCACAAAACCGGTCGAAGTGGAGGTGCTTGGGGGAGGCCTGTGTCCAGAAGTGGACGTCTTTCTGAAATGATGATGAAAGTTAATTTTCAAGACAACCGTCACTGCGGTCATTATGTGGTGCCCACCACTCTTCTATAGGAAATCGTAGCTTTTACAGATGACATAACATCATCTTTTTACTCCGCAAGCCCGTTATTAACAAATCATTAACTTCATAATCGAACAATTTTCTTTGAAAACCAATAAAACCCACCGTAAATCCTTTAACATTGTTTACAGAACCAAGTCCGCCATGGGAGTCGACTCAAACTCTAATTAATTAAAACAATATTAACTGAACACACCATATCCTCTGGCGCCATTTGTAAAAACAAAGGGTCAATGACCGGTTACGTCATCTTCTCACAGAATCTACTAGTTGCTAAGGCGTGTGTTTTTTTTTTTACAACCTTGAAACAACGCATGTGCTAGGGATGTGTTAGGTTTTAATTAAGAAAGAAAGATTTAGTTATTTTTACAGCTGAAAGAGAAAAATATACACATAACATTATCATCTCGCGTGTATTCACCGAATGGTATTGGTTAGGCAGGGGTACCCACACTTCGCCAGATACGTTAAGAGGAAATGCGGGAGGTCGTTTCTCCATAGAAACGCTCTCGCCAGTTTTCTATATGGTTAGGTAATGACCATAAAACAATGATTTTTACAGAATAATAAATATTAACTCCTTGTGTGTCCCTATCTTTTCCTTTTTGATGATACATTATTTTTATAAGCACTAGAACCCTAAAAAAATTCCGATTTAAACCGCTGTCAATAGAGGCCTAGTCTACAAATTTGACAACTATTAATAAAAATAAAAAAACCATAAGGACACAGTATATATCCTTCTTAGTCAGTTTAAGAAATCTCTTTTAAATTGGTCCAATATTAGAGGAGTAAATAGGCGAGAGCCAAACCTCGATTTACAACTTTTTACTGATTTTTCAATAGTCTCTCCGACCGTATTTCATAAGTCCCATGGAAAAGGGGAGGTTTTTTGCCTTCTACTGGGCACAAATCCTGACTCTGAACGGCTGCTGAGGAATTCCAGATAGAAAAATCCAATAAGACTTTGCGCCATCTGGGAATCGAGTAGAGCTTACGACCATTAGGATTAGACAATCGAGGCAGGCTAATAAATAGTAACTTAAGGCTCCTTCAAACAGGCGCGACACGCGATAAAATCGCGCGCGACCCAAAGTCACCGCAAGTCGCGCAGCGACGAGCGCTGCTTTTGTGTCAAGCGCGATTATATCGCGTGTCACGCCTGTTTGTAGGAGCCTTTATTCGTTTTTAAAGAAAAAACTATATCCTCATTGCTCTTTTTTTTAATTAAATAATAATTTTGCTTTAAAAGCCAAAACTCGATGGTTAACACCATAATAGTGTAAAAAGCAGATCTATGGTTAACAAGATAATATACCATGATTCACACTTCAAAATAAGCAAAAATATAAAGAATTACGATTTAATTGTTTTTTTTTTTAATTAAAATAAAACGGATGTGTTCATTCATAACTCTGAATTAAATAATTTAATTATCTTAAAATATTTACATAATTTAAATGCTAAACAGTCTGTACAGGTTTTACGAAACGTCGCCAGCGGTTGATCGACTCTTCACGTGATCTGGTGTGGCTGGTGTATTTTTTTTTTGCCAAAGAATCAGCACTGCCATACAACGTGGCAACGCGGCCAGTCTTTTGGGCACTTTTCCTGTTGACAACGAGGCGGACGAATTTTTTGATGCCCTATGATTCTTCACTATCACTTCATCACTACATAGTATAAAACAAAGTCGCTTTCTCTGTCCCTATGTCCCTTTGTATGCTTAAATCTTTGAAACTACGCAACGGATTTTGATGCGGTTTTTTTTAATAGATAGAGTGATTCAAGAGGAAGGTTTATATGTATAATAATACTAATGTTTCCGTGCGAAGCCGGGGCGGGTCGCTAGTTCCTATATAAATACCTGTGAATTATTATTATTTTACGGTGGGACAACATTCCCAAACTAGCTAAGCCTGAGTTTTATTGTAGTTTATATAAATTATCACAAAGTTGGTTAGCCAAAGTCTTTTTATTTAATCTGTTTTATTCAAAATCGGTGAAAGAAAATTAAAAAAAAATCGATGTCATGTGACATCTACCGACTCGCATTGGACCCGCGTGGTGGATTACGGCCCACTCCCTCCTCTCGCCCGTGGAGATGGCGCCTAACATGCAGCAGCAACGAAAGGCTGAACTTGACTTCTTTAAACCCAGTGGCGGAATAATAAAATCTACATGGGTCGGTCGAAGGTGAAGCTAGGATTGCCGCGGTTAATTCCTGGACCATCCATTACATATCGAGAACCCTGCATGCCTCGAAAAGTACAGACGCCAGCACATCAAGCTACCCGAAACTGTCAAATTTTCCCAATCAATTTTGAACATTATGCTTTAGCGATAAAGTTGAAAATCTATTAAAGAAATTTGACAGATTGTAGTAGCTTGATGTGCTGGCGTCTATACGTTAAGCCCTTGGTGCCGGCTGTTACCGTAAATTCGACTTTGGTGGTCGTTACGGGTTCCCATTCAGAAGCACAAAAGTTTAACAACCAGTCTTACCAAGGGGTATAATGTTGTTGGAATGTGAAGGTCAGATATACATTCGCTCCATGTTAAAATACTGGTATTCAGTTTTATCCGGTTAGGCTGGAAGCTGACCCCAAAATAATTGGGAAACGGCAGATGATAATCTATTACACAGAATCGAATGGCCATTTTACTACCATTTGGAGTAATAAATGTCCCGTATCAAAATTTTAATCGTGTCAAGTCATTTTACGGTTATTGCGACGGATCGATAATACTATCCATAACTTAATGATAAAGTGGACATGTCGAAAGGCGTATGCTTCGGAGATAAATAAAAGGGTTTTACTGTGTGAAACAAAAACTACAGTGTTGCACCCCAACATAAGAAAATGCTAGGCAGATTGAGATAAGGATATAAACAGAGAAATAAATGCATAATTTTATTAGCCTATGATTTTTCCCCTGCTGAGACACAGGCTCTGGAGAGTGGGCCGTAATCTACCACGCAGGCCCAGTGCGAGTTGGTAGATGATAATTTTGTAGGTCTTCGAATTTTTAGTTGTAGGACTTGCCGGTTTCATCACGATGTTTTCCTTTACCGTTTTGAGAGCGCGGTGATGAAATAATTTACACAAAGTAAAGTGCCTGGTTTGGTTCGAACCTGCGACCTAAAACTCGTAAGGCGGCCGTTACCACTGGGCCACCACTGGTCTCAGCTGAGAAATTATTATTATGAAAAAAAAAAAAACTAAATTGCTCAACCCTACATAATTTTGGTCACACTTCTGCTATTAGCCCGTACTTACTCGTTTTTTTATGAACATTTGATATGTGTATGTAAATTTTTTACCTAACAAACATTACCGACTCTAGTAGTAACCAACGTTTGAGTCATTAAACATACTCGTATACGTTTAAAAATACCATGTTTTAAAGTTATGCCTCGTTGGGTTTTAACAAAATATAATGACTTAAGTTTCACTTTAAAACAGCTTACTTTTGATATAGGTAAGTATTTTTGCAGACGGTTACAGCAAAACTTGAAATTAATAGAATCTAAAGATTTTTCAGGATATTTATATCTTATCGGAGTCTTTGGTCAACTGCACCCTCTCGAACTGGACCCGCGGGTCCAGTCTTTCTTGCGTAAATTATTTCATCACCAATGCTCTCAAACGGTGAAGGAAAACATCATGAGGAAACTGGCATGTCCTAGAACCAATCATTCAAATACATGTGACATCAACCAACCCGCACTGGGTCCGCGTGGTAGATTACAGTCCACTCCCTCTCACAGATGTGAGATATGATAATGATGCTATAAAAAAAAGATGTTAAATATTGTTCGATTATTGTTGTTGTTTGTTGTTTGTGGTTCGAAAACTTGGCAGCTTGATCATACTAACTTTTATGGATACGACATGGTATCAAACTGTCTACCTGGAAATTACCGTTTAGAGATCATGGGCCATTATGAATACGATTTTAGCATGGTTATAAAATTTTCTATAGGATTATTAATAATATTAATGAACGTATTATGTTATACTAAAACCTTTATAGAGCTATCTTTGTTGCAAAAGTAGTCTTGCCGTGTAAAATATTCAGCAGTTTCTTGGGCCCGTTAAACAAGATTGACACTTCCCGCGATCCAAAGGCAAAGGCTGGCTTTACCTTGGCCAGAGGCTAAGCATTGCCATACAACGTGCCAATGCCGCCAGTCTCTTGGGTACATTACCAGTCGACAGCGATGCGGATGGTTTTTTTGACGCTATATTTTAGTTTCTGAATAGTTTTCGGTATGTTAGGATATAATTTTGCTATTTTTATTAATTAATTAGGTATTAGTTGTTATTTACGGACGTTTTATTTTAATACTGAATGAAATAATAATATGAAAAGAGAGTTTCATTAAAATCGGTTCATTCATTTCGAAAAACAAGGGCTTGAAAGTTTGTATGAAATGCCGTACGGCGTAAACGCTCGAAGGCAGGAGGCTGTGTTCAGGCACCTCTTTAGAACATCGTGTTCCTAAGCCGGTTCAACGGAATTGTCAGAAAGGGTTACCACTGGCCCGGAACATAAAGGGCTAAGGAAGGAACACGGGTGGGTTTTAGTCAGTAAGAGTCTGACACTCCCTTCCGCTCCACCCAGAGCGGGAGGGGTCATTTGATGACTTCCCATCCAGAAAAAAAAGCATTATCCTAGGTGTTAAGAGATCGTAATCATTGTAAGTGTAGTCTACACTGCAGTATAAAGTCAGTCGTTACAAAGTAGGTACCACAAGCTAACGGTTATTTTGTGAACACTCGATTAGGTGACAGGCAATTAAATCTTTGGTTAATTACCTATTCGTTTAAACATCTTACTGGCTTGTAAAATTCTTTCTTTTAGTGTGTTGTTTCGTCGTAGAATGTTGAAAATTTTAATTATGTTTTAGGCGTTAAATTGCTAGTATTTTTGATCGACTTCAAAAAAGAAAGAGGTTGTCAATTCGACCCGTATATACAGTGGATTTCATTTATTACGACCTTGGTTGTAGCGACCATTTACCTATAGCGACGTTAAATCTAAGTCCCTTGAATTTAAAGCATACTTTAGTACAAAATTCATGTGGCTATAGCGACTTTGGATGTAACGCCGAGTTCGGGTGTAGCGACTGTTTTTAATGAATCATTTGTAACAAATTCCTAGAAATCCCATGCAGATATTGCGACCGGAGTCGGCCGCCAAAGACACAAAGATTTCTTTCTTTCACCAACATTTCTTATCTTTTGTTTACATCCACACAGATGGTCAGCAAGGTGTGGAGACCTTTACCTTTTGTTTATACATAGATATCAGCTAAGTAGGTAGGGGTTTCGGAGTTAAATTTATGGTTCAGTTACAAAGTAATATTCTAAGTGGCTACTGGCTTTAGTAAACTTTTAAATAAGTATGGCTGCTAGACGCACATTCACTGTTAAAGAAAGGCGGAAATCATTTCAAAATTGAAAAACGGTGAAAACAATGCTGATTTGTGCAAAGAATACAAAGTTTCCCATTCAACGTGTCTGTATCTCTTTACCTTTGCCTGTAACGACTTCCGGATATAATGACGAAAATAGAGTGGTCCCTTCATCGTCGTTATACCCGAAATCCACTATAATATTATTGGAACTGCTATGTATTCATATGTATAATAATCTATTAGGGCTTCCAAACAAATACGCAAAAACTTATAGGTATGTACAGACGCCAGCACATCAAGCTACTACAATCTGTCAAATTTCTTTAATAGAATTTCAACTTTATCGCTATAGCCTAGGATTCGAAGTTGATTGGGAAAATTTGACAGTTTCGGGTAGCTTGATGTGCTAGCGTCTGTAAATGTTTGTCCACACATTTCTCTGGGGGTCTCGAATCACGTGCTGAATCCAGAATAGTAAAGGCTTCTACAAATAGGCACGACACGCGATAATATCGCGCGCGACACAAAGGCACCGCTCGTTGCGCGATTTGCGGTGCCTTTGTGTCGCGCGCGATTTTATCGCGTGTCGCGCCTGTTTGAAGAAACCTTAACAGAAACGAGCTCTGCTAGTACTCCTATACCTTCGTTACAAGGCACATGAAGTTTTAGAGACAGACTTGTAACACGACTCTTTTAGGATGGGCCAAAACTCGAAATAACAAATTTAATAACCGTATCCCGAAAGAACGCAAATCCAAATCACTTTATCCCGAATGAACGCTGTCCCGAATCACGTTATCACGCACATGTATGAGTAAAAGAGACAAAATAAATAAATAAACGCTCTATAAAGTCATACTTTTTCAATTTGACGGCACGGTTGGCGCAGTGGTCGATTGACTGCTGCACTGCGTGTCGCGGGTTCGACTCCCGCACGGAACAAATATTTGTATGACCTACAAGTAGTTGTTCCGGGTCTGGCTGTTTGTGTTTGTGAGTTTCCAGTCACCCACAATACAGGAGAAATTCCTAGTGTGGGGCAACGTTTAAAAAAAAAAATGTTTTTACTAAAATTCAGTGTCTTATCAACAGCTCTCTTCTTACCTACTGTAGTTAATTACCCAAAAGTACAGCTATTACCGGCCAGTCCCGTTGAATTCCCACCATTCTCATATTGTTCGAACGCTAATTGCGTGGTAGGTACACTACACACGCTGTAGACGCTAAGGTGAAAGATCACCATAATGTATTAGTATTAATATCTAGCATTTTAGCCAATAGATGGGACCACATTAATCGTTAATCATTATTAATGCAGTTACTGGGAGACAAAACTTGGTCAAACTGAAGCACCTAGCACGAACGTTACGTAATTAACATTAATTTTGAATTGAAAATACAACTACATATCCGATTGTCATTTTTCCAATTATATTGGGGTCGACTTCTAGTTTAACCGGATGCAGCCGAGTACCAGTATTTTACATGGAGCGACTGCGTATCTCATCTCCACAACCCAGTTACTGGGTAATGCGAAAGAGCTTGGTGAGACTGGTTGTCAAACTATTGGGCTTCTGACGACCCGTAACAACTGTCAAAGATCCACGAATGACAGCTGGGAGCAACGGCTGATTAGTTATGTACAGATATTAACAAAGTTTTAAAACTAAGTAAATATGTGCGAAACGATTATTCTCAATTTTAAAAATCGTTCGAATTTACGTTACGTCACTCCTCGCGTTTGTCCTGGCATGTTTTCGCGAATGGCAAGCAAACATGTAGAAAACCACTACTGACTGACCACAAATCCAGGGTTCGGATGAGATAGACCATAGGTAAGCCAAAGTTAACAAACTTCGACGGGCCTGAGATACAAGATTCTTTATTTGTGAAAACATGCAAGTCATCACAAATACATTATTAAATCAATCATGTTTGGCCTTAGTGGTGTACAAATATTTAAATGTCAGTAAATAACATTGTAATTGGATAAGTTAATAAATTAAAATTAAATAGTTAAATGTCAATTTCGAAAAAAAAAAAATAGTCGTAAATACAATTTATTACAATTATAAAAATAAAATTACAATTATAAGCCTCCGGGAATACCGCATGCTGTTCAAATATTGTTACTGAGGTCCATTAGCCATTAGGGGAATACATTGAGGTACATTAGAGGAATATTGTTACAATAGGTCCCAATTTTTGTGGTCGTAATAAGAACGTAACTGCATAGGTACACGTGTCGGCCCATCGTTTCGATCCCGTTGAAAATTCCTACATGAAATCAAAACAATGACGCCTGAGAAGGTGTCATTGTCCATCAGAACAGACACATCCGTCGCGATCATACAGAATTCGGTCGATTCTGTAAAAATCTCACCGTGAAAACTTGTGTTGAGTGAGCTGTCAGTGTCGTCCCACTGATGCTAGGTATTGACCAAGCAAACATTTACGATCACAATCGAGATTTTTTATGTTAATTCTCTTAGTCTTAAACGTCAATGTTTTATTTTAATTATTGTTCGCGCGTGACGCGATCGCGTCTCAGTTTATATAAGGACAAGTCTAGGAAAAAAAAAAGAAAAAAAAAACAACATTGAGATTCTAAGTTTCTGTGTTGCTATTTTATATAAAAATACCATAAAATAGTAATGTTTTGACAACTAAAATAATAGCTTCGCAATTATATAAAATGATCAATAGAATTAGCATAAAAAATATTATTAAAACCTCGATTATGATTGTAAATGTATGCTTGGTCAATCCGAAGTATCATATGGGATGACACTGACAGCTCACTCCACGCTCACTTCACCTAAGTTCTCACGGTGAGACAGTTACAGAATCGAACTGCTGAAGACTAAACTCTAGCTAAGGGCAAAGCTTGTTAGACCCGCTGTATCCCACGTAGAAGTCAACGCACGCGCCGCAGCTGCATCTAATAAGGCTCAGCCCTAAATGTTTTATTGCAACAAGAAAGACTTATTCTAGCTAAACTATAAACACTAAGATGGAGAGCAGTTAGCATTATTTCAACATAAAGCCATATCGGCTAATGGCCTGTTAGTATATATAGGAGAGACCACACCACTTTGGAAAAAAAATCGAAATCATTCAATGAATTTCGTATGCCTCACGTAATTGGCGATTGGTGGTAAAAAGTGGTCATGGCTATAAGGGGACGTGCACACCCGCCGAACCGGGTCATAAACACGCGACAAAAAAGTCGCGGCGACCGACATGTGTCCGCGTCGTGCGACAAAAACATGTAAAGCGAGTAAGCCACCGCCGCGGCCATTCTACGCGACGTCTGAGTTCGCGGCTCTCTGAGGTGAGTTATTGTGCTTTATTATAAGATTGAAGAGGTAATGTGAATTGGTAAGTAACGGGTTGTTTATTGGGGCTGAATGCTAGCAGGTATCCATTACAGTATGTGTACATTAACCGTCACATACTTTCTAATTTATCGCCTGTTTTACAGTGTCCATTGTAGAGAGAACCACTTGTTTGCCGTGCCTTTGTGTCGCGCTCGATTTTATCGCGTGTCGCGCCTGTTAGGAGGAGCCTTCATGGATGCACTAGTATTAGTATATTTATTTCGTTTTAAATTATTTATTTAGTAAAATGGACGATGATTTATAAAGAAAACGAATTTCAGAAACAGTGCTTTGGGCGTATATATTTTATGTATTATGAAATAACTACTGGATACCTACCTATATTTATTCAAAATTAAGATATTTGATTTCTTAGATAAAATTATCTCTGTATGATAAAAAAAGTTGCCATTTTCATACTCCGAGAGTTATTTATTTACGCCCAAAAATGCGTTAAAATATGGAAGTTTCGACGCTCATAACTTTTAAACCAGTTTTTTTTTTTTGTTATGTGTCCGTACAGTACAGGGCTAGGTAATGACGACACAAATAGATATAATTTTTAATTTACACTTTCAAACAGTGGAGTAAACTCCTTACAACGTTAAATTGAAAGAATTACTGACTATACTGCATCCATAAGAACAATATGCAACTTTAAAGTGTGTCTACAACGCTCATTTCCAAGACTCATAACACGAAGCTCTATTAGAACCTTACACAAAATCCATTTCCAGAAACCCCATCAACAATAAATCATATAAAGCAGAAAACAATTTATTAAGTTGCGTTCTCTCGTGTGTTCATAAATACGGTGACCTAAGACCTGGCTATAAAACTTAGTGCGACAACTCACAACTATGCGGACTGCAGTGAATAACGTGGCCGCACCGTTATACCTATGGGAAGCCAAGAATTGTGAATTGATTTACGACTTGGTGGTAGTTGGTGCTAATTGGAGGTGTGGTGAATTAGAAGGTGTATAATTGTATATGGGAATGGGCTGGGAAGATTCAGGAAGGCACAGCAACCTATATTAACATGTAGCATAAACAATAAGCTTGTCGTCGCAAGCGATTTCAAAACGAAAACACATTCAAATTATTATTTCCACGTAAACCTACTCATTGATTTTCGAACGAAATGTTACTCGATTCTCATTGGTCGACGGTTCTGATTGGTTGATTGGTTTGTACTGTGGATGCCGTGAGTTGGCGCTTCAATTTTCCGCCAAAAACGTGGACAGAGTCGATACGGAATTCTAGACAGGGATTGCTATACCTGACACGAGACTGACCAGATCTTATGATCGAACCTGTCACGTCCACCGTACAAGTCTGAGTTTCTGTATTACTACCTATTGTAAATATCTACTGTGTAATAAAGTATCTGACTGTAATTCGAGTTAAACCTAAGTTTCATTGGTTTGCCCGGGTACCCAACTTTATCATGGAACCCGTACCAAGAAACCATAACGATGATGACCCTGCTATCGTTACGCCCACGCTCCCGCCGCCGTCAAGGTTATAATGTTCCCACTGCTGGGACAAAGGCATCTTCTCTGTGACAGGGAGTGTGTCGTAATCCACGGGGCCCAGTGCGGGTCGGTGGGTGTCACAACTCTACGATTTTTTAATTCTAAGAGGTGCCGCCGGTTTTCTCACGATGTTTTTTTTTTCACCGTTTTAAGAGCAGTGTTGATGAAACGTATAACACCATGTAAGAAATTAAAATTGCTACCTTACTGACGAAGCCCCTTTTTAGTGCAATGTTCCCTGCACTATGGTAGACCTGAGAACCTAGACAAAGTGACATGCTATTAGTGATAACGATGATGGCAAAGTGAATATTATGCTGGATGGATATAAACTATCGCAAAGCGTATGTCGATTCCTTTGAAAATCGGATATACGATACACTTTGAAAGTGATTGCCACTTACCTAAGCCTTCTGTAGTAACCATCACAAACAAACGTGTTTTTCGGGTGAAAATCTATACGTGCACTTATATTTAAACTGTTGATGCGGCTGAGATTTGATCAAAATTCAATGATTATGTTTATTTTGTAAATTGTTAAAATCATAATATGTTGTGTACGTTAGGGTTCAATTTAGTTTGGCGAGTAGTTGACTCAGGGAAACAAGCGTCTGTCTTTGATGGTGTTTATTGGCAACTAACTTATAAAATATCCTCACATCATATTTAATACGGTCGGCGGCTAGCTACTTAGTACATATAATGAAACGTGGACTGTATGTTTGTTAGTAACCTATTGAAATGAGCTTCAACATAAGCCGCCCACCAAAGGACTATATGAGTCCTTTCAACTGTACCATAAATGCACAATTAACATTATACATGCAAAATTATCAAACACTAAATGATTGGACTATTCAGGGGCAGTATCTATTGGCAGTGGACAGAGTTTAGTCACAGTTCTCTTTACAATATTGTCACCACTCTTGACACTATAAACTCTTGTGCAGCCATCTGGTCCAGGATGTTTGCTTACTATACGTCCCAGTAACCACTTCCCTGGTGGAAGGTTCTCTTGCTTGATCAAGACAATATTACCGACTTCAAACTCCTTTCCTCGTTTAAGCCATTTTGGACGTTGTTGTAGTCTAGATAAATATTCCTGTTGCCATCTAGACCAAAAATCATGCAACAACTTTTGGACATATTGCCATCGCGATAACGTGTGCACTTTTAGGTTTTGTAAATTTGGGCTTGGTATGACAATGGGCGCCTCTCCAATTAAAAAATGCCCAGGTGTTAACGGCTCGATATTCGCATTATCCAAATCATCTTGGGGGCACAAAGGCCTCGAGTTTAAGCAAGCCTCTATTTCACACAGTACTGTCGACATCTCCTCAAAAGTTAAATTGCTGGTTAGTATCCGTTTTAAATGGTACTTCGTGGATTTTACTCCTGCCTCCCAGAGGCCGCCGAAGTTTGGGCTGTATGCAGGAATAAAGTGCCATTGCGTGCCATCAGATGCAAGAGTGTCTGCGATTGCTCCAGAAAACTCCAATCTTGCTTCCTTCCACATAGCTACCAGCTCCTTGTTTGCACCGATGAAGTTCCTCCCCTGATCACTCCATAAATGTGCACACTTCCCTCTTCTCGCACAGAATCTTTTATATGCGCCGATGAACGCCTCTGACGTCATATCTCCTACTAACTCCAAATGAATAGCTTTGGTAGCCATACATATGAAGATTGATATGTACGCTTTGTGCGCCTTGACTCCTCTTCCCTTGCTCCATAGAACTTGTAATGGTCCAGCAAAGTCGACTCCAGAATGCAGAAATGGTCGGGCTGGTGTCACACGAACCTTTGGCAAATCACCCATTACGTGCGTTCTTGCAGTCGCATTCTGTTTGGCACATATCAAGCATCGGTGAACATATTGTTTGACTTGTCCTTTAGCTCGCGTTATCCAATACTTAGACCTCAAAAAGCTCAACATTAATTGGATTCCTCCGTGTAGGGTCCTTGAATGTGCATCGGCAATTATCAAAGGAGTAAGTTTGTTTTTGTGACCCAATATGATTGGGTGCTTACTTTGATCCGCTATATTAGCGTGTCTAAGGCGTCCGCCAACCCGAAGCATCTGTAACTCATCCAAGTACGGATCTAAAGTCTTCAATGTGCTAGTTCCCTTAACTTGTTTACCTCTTCTTAAAGATACAATTTCTTCTGCATATTCTTCGCCTTGTACCATTTTTATACATATGTTTAATGCACCTTCTAATTCTTCCGTTGTCAATGCAGTATCAATGTCTTCTTTTAATATTTTCTGTTTTAAAAATCTCCTACAAAATGCAATACTTCTAATTAATTCCTTCAATGAGTTGTATTTTTCAAATTGTTTCGTTAATATTCTCACTTCATCTTCATTTTTGGTAATTGTAAAAGTTTGTATAGATGTCTTCTTTTCTAGCTCTGTAGATATGGTTTCTGGTTTGGTAAAATAAATATCTCCCTTTGAAAGCCATTCTGGCCCTTTCCACCATAAGTCACATGTTTTCAACTCTGATACTAGTGCTCCTCTTGACGCTATATCAGCGGGGTTCTCTTGCGAATGTACGTGGTACCATTGTTCCTTTGGGACGTTGCCAGTTATTTCAACCGTTCTATTGGCAACGAAAGTCTTCCATTTGCTAGGTTCCTTTTGTAGCCAAGCAATAACTATTGAGGAATCAGTCCAAGCAAAAACGTTAGCTGATGGGATTCTCATTGCTGTTGAAATTTGTTTTAACAGTCTCGACACCAGAACAGCTCCACACAACTCAAGTCGTGGTAACGACACTGTCTTCAACGGAGCAACACGAGTTCTTGCTGCAATTAATGACGTTTTGACTGCACCATCCAAGTAATGTACGCGACAGTACACAACAGCTGCGTATGCTCTCATCGATGCATCACTAAAACCATGGAGTTGTATGCTGTTCTTCTTTAAATTGTATGTGCCCATCCATCGATCTATTTTAATTTCACTGACGTTGGCAATATCCTCACGGATGGTTTTCCACTCTTCTCTAACAGCTGGAGTGATTTCTTGATCCCAATCTACTTTAGTTTGCCACAGCTTCTGTATCAATATTTTTGCTTGTACGAGGCATGGCGCTATCCAACCCAGCGGGTCAAAGAGCTTTTGGACATCTGACAGTATACTTCGCTTCGAAACGATCGCAGGAAGAGGAACTAGGTTCAGTTGGTATTCAAATTGATCGCTGCCTAAGTTCCATTGTACGCCTAAAGCCTTTATGGTACCATCTATATTTAAATCCATATGTGCATTGATAGATCTGTCCTCTGGGTCTATAGATTTTAAAAACTCGACGTTATTTGACGACCACTTCTTTAGCTGAAAACCGCCTCGTTGTAATAAATTCATCAAGTCTTTGCTTACTTGAATGGCTTGCTCTAAATCGTCACATCCTGACATAACGTCATCAACATACAAATCTTCTTGTAGCACTCTGGCAGCTTCAGGATAGCTGGCACCTTCATCGATAGCAAGTTGCATAAGTGTTTTTACCGCTAAGTACGGTGCCGACGCTGTGCCGAATGTGACAGTTAGGAGTCTCAAGTCTTGAATGGTTTCAGACGAATCATTTCGCCACAGTATTCTCTGGTAGTCAGTGTCTTCCTGGGCTACCATTATCATTCGGTACATTTTTTGTATGTCAGAAACAAAACACACTGCGTGAGTTCGCCATCTTACTATTAGGCTTCGCAAGTCATCTTGTAGAACGGGACCTGCCAGTAGTTCGTCGTTTAGGGAAACTCCATTGTAACCCTTGCACGAAGCGTCAAAAACGACGCGCGTCTTCGTGCTTTCCTTATCGTTCCTAACTACTGCGTGGTGGGGTAAGTAGACAGATCTTTTTGTATTTATTTCATGTTGCGGTACCTCTTCTATGTGTTTTAAGTTTATGTATTCTTTAATAACTCTTTTGTATTCTTCTTTCAGGTCAGGATTTTTGTTCAGTCTTTTCTCCAGTTGCAGAAATCTGTTTAGTGCTATTTCTCTTGTCTTTCCATCGGGTGATTTTAAGTTGTCGTTTCTGAAGGGTAATTTAACTATGTAGCGTCCTTCATTGTTTCTTGCATGTGTTTTTTCATAAATTTCTTCACATAATTGTTCCTCTTTAGTAAAATTTCTTTTTGCATCGGTTTCTAACTCCCACATGGTCTTCAAAAGTTCCTTTACATTAACTTGTTCATTTATCGCCATTAAACATTTTTCCTTTGTGTTTGTTTTTATGCTTATTTCACCAAATATTATCCAGCCGAGGTTGGTTCTCTGAGCTATGGGTGACCCCGGTGGACCTTTGATTAGACCATCTTGTAGTATCTTCGCATATCCCTTGACGTCTAGAAGCAGATCAATGTTTCCTGATACTCCATACTTTGGGTCTGCTAAGTCTAGATCTGCCAAATGTGGCCATTTGCTTGTTGACCATGTATTTCCAGGTATTTGTATTGTCAAGTGCTTGGACATCACGTAGGCTTGTATAGGTAGTGCAAAATTTGATTCCCATCGTGATAAAACTTCTATTTGTACTTCATGCTTGACAGCGACCTTCATGGATTCCATTCCAGTAATTATACAATTAGTTACCTGTCTTTTGAGTTTCAATAGTTGTGCCGCTTTCTCACTTATAAAGCAGGCTTGTGATCCTGGATCTATGAGTGCCTTGAGCACAATGGTGTGTCCTTGTTTACTCTTTACTATTACCATTGCGGTTGCTAACATTCCTATTTCTTTTCTGGCATTGTAATACGACGCAATCATTGTATTAACTTGCACCTTTTCTTCTACATCAGCTTGGGTTGATACTGTCGGCGTCGGTTGTATAGCTTCAGATGATGCCGAGGTATCAGTCTTCTTTGTTAGATGTATCAGAGTATGATGACGTCTTTTACACGTACGACAGGACATTGGAACACGGCATTTGAAGACCGAATGTCCTGATACCAGACAGTTAAAACAGAGCTTGTTCTTCTTTACACAATCAAATCGTTCTGAAGTTGACATCTTCGCAAACAACTTGCAGTGAGACAGGGTATGATTCTCTTTACACATTATACAAGTGTTTTCCTTTTCGTTAGTTGAAACATGGAATGTACCGCGTTCTTTAGAAGGCTTTTCTCGCGTAGCTGACGTTGAAGAGGGTGTAATTAATTCTAATGCACGAAATTTTCCATCTAGGAATGTCTTCAACTCATTCCACGTAGGTAAGTCCTCTGAATTGCCCTTGTAGGCGTACTCTTCCCAGTCTTTGTGTGTCTCCGGGTCCAGCTTCTGTACGACCAGAAATATGATTATCGGATCCCAGGAGTCGGTGTTCACGTTGGAGTTTTTAAGATTGTCTAAAATTTCAGAAGTTGTATCCAAAATTGACTTCAGTTGACTGGCCGATTGAGTATTCGCCTTTTTTTGATAAACTAATCTCTTCAACATTAAGTTAACTATCAATCTTCTATTGCCGTAGCGATTCTTCAATGTATCCCATGCTTGTACATAGTTACTTTCAGTTACTTGTATGTGTTTAAGTAGCGTTGCTGCTTCACCGCTGATGCTAGTCTTCAAATAATGCAATTTTTGAACGTTGCTTAATGATTTGTTGTCATGCACTAACGAAACATATAAATCTTTAAACGCAGGCCAGTCTTCATATATTCCAGAAAACGTAGGTATTGTTATACTTGGCAGTCTTACCTGTGTTTGTTGGTTATCTTCGGCCACGTTATCGATGTTCATCGTTTGCGATGATTTCGTTATTAGCCTTTCTAACATATCGCGTAATTCACCTAACAAACACAAATAAAGATCTTCGTAGATAAAAAACTCTTCGTTCACGAAATACGGCAACAAACTACGTTTATCTCTCGGTGTTATCCTCGCTAAGTCTTGATGCGCACCGTTGAATGTTTTCCAGTATTCTTCGAGGCACTGAATTCTAGATTGAATGTATCCTTTGGACAAACGTTGTTTAGGGCATTTTCGTAAGTTTATTTGTGTTTTCTTTAGTAACTCTGCCGTATCTTCTAATATACCAAGTGCTTCTTCGGCCGTATTTGACATATTTCACTGTGTATTACGTTAATCTTCAATAATTATACACAAATACGATGTAAATCTTGATGAAAACAACGTTTTTTCTTGTTAAAATCACTGCTAATTACTTTGTTTACGCTTAACTATTTACTCGCCGGCTTCTTATCTCTGATGGAATGTGGTTTTTTCTATATTAACTTCACTAATGATCCGGCTCGAAGGACCATTATGTTGTGTACGTTAGGGTTCAATTTAGTTTGGCGAGTAGTTGACTCAGGGAAACAAGCGTCTGTCTTTGATGGTGTTTATTGGCAACTAACTTATAAAATATCCTCACATCATATTTAATACGGTCGGCGGCTAGCTACTTAGTACATATAATGAAACGTGGACTGTATGTTTGTTATTAACCTATTGAAATGAGCTTCAACATAATATAATGCCTTTTTTTCAGTAAAATTACAGCAGTCGCGTTTTGCAAGTACCATGTAATAGGGACGAGTCAATTGTCAATTGACATTAACTGAACACAAATCAAGAATCCGAGCTGCTACTAAGAGCTCCCTGGTCCAAAAACCCAATTACAATTTGCCCGATCTGATTATCAAACCCAGGATAGTCAGAGGTCGCGGCTTCGACCAGTACTAACGATGCAGTTAGTCAGTTAAATTTTAATGTTATATGTATAAATAATTTACGAAATCAACGACACGACGAAGAAGATTAAGACCATGTCCTAACGTAGACTATCGTAACGATCATTTTGTTCGGCGAACCCGAACGCATCATCTTGTCAACATAGACGTGTCTTCCAAAATTAAACCGGCAAGGCCGCCACAATAGATAACCATTATACTTACTGTGGACGCCTGTAAGGTAGGACGCCCTCAAGCTAAGTGGACCCGTCGCTCTGTCATTCTGGTAGCAGCTGGATGAGAGTTGCCGAGAATCGAGCTAAATGGCTTGCAATTGGAGAGGCAAAGAGTGCCCAGCAGTGAACTGCTTCAGACTGATGACGGTGATGATGAACTTTAAAAGTACGATTACACCAACTATTTTAATTGTTATCGTGTTCTGTTAAAATGATGTGTCATTTCTGTACTTATATTGTTTTTTTGACGTGACAACGTCTAATAAATCGATGAAGCTGGCTGCACTCACGAAAAAACATGACTCATGTAGCGTTACCTCGCGGCCTTGCTCTGTAGCGTTCCATGGCGGCTTGAAGTGCAAGCGAATATTAACAAATGCAATGCAACTATTCCATCAGTATTTTCTTATGACGTTGTCACGTTCAACTATCGTCAGTAAACCGACTTTACAGACAACCGATTTTTTTCTTAGATGTAATCATGTTTTTGCATGCTACGTCTATTGCTTAATATTGTGCACTTAGCTTGTGTTAATCGGTGGAACTGTGTAACGGTTGTAGATACACTAATGAATAAATAAAGCTAGTTCGCGTTTTCAGAACAAATGAATGATAAATATCGCGTGTTTGCGCGACGATCGCTTATATTAGGACACGGGGTAAACGAATCTTTTGACTTGCACATGCATAGACACGATTTGTCGAATACACGACAGATGGTACTTATAATTAATTAACTATGGTCATAATTTTTTTATATCTCTGTGAGAACCTTATAAATATTCATGGATGCTAAGCTGCACTAGGAGAAATAGTACTATAGACAGACATGTTTTTTTATTTCCGATACTCAGTTAGTGTTGGGCAAATTAAATTAATTAGGTATAGCTATTCTTAGCTTCACGCGACTTAGCCCATGTGAAATTTCTAGTTTAAACTTAAACTAATTTATATCCTATGATTTACGGCAACAGTAATGGTGGTTTTCCTTTTTTTGTTGTTTTTTTTTTCAGAAAATATGTAGTCATAAGCATTCAAAGTTACTGTTTAGTCTTTTACTGCTTTACAAACATTTCTTATTACTGTATGAAGTCAGTAAGTTTTAATGAAATCGCTTTAATGTTTATGAAATTATTTTTTTCAGTGTATGCGGTCAAAGAATAATATTTTAAAAATTCATGAAAGATTACAATCAAGCCATTCGAAAACGATTGGCGTTATTGTAATTTGACCACTAATCCTTATGCATTTAAAGCAGGAGATACCAAGACTGATTGACTCTTAGCCTAAACCACTGAAGACATGGAAAATAATCATTGTTCTTTAAAGGTTGTAGAGGTGCACTAAGGTCATCATCTGCCTAACCTTTTCCCAATTATGTTGGCGTCGGCTTCCAGTCTAACCGGATGCAGCTGAGTACCAGTATTTTACACGGAGCGACTGCCTATCTGACCTTTACAACCCAGTTACTGGGTAATACGATACACCTTGATAAGACTGACAGACTCAGACTTTCGGGCTTCTGACTACCCGTAACGACTGTCAAAGATCCACGAATTACAACCGGGACCAATGGGCGAAGGTACTATGCGAAATAAAATAGATTTATTTTAAAAACAACATTACAAACAATTGCCGGTTAGATACTAAAACACACGCATGCTCATGTTGTAACACAAGCCGATGTTCAAAGCACACTATTATTATACTGTGGTTAAAGTTCCCAATATTACAACAACCTGGCGATTAAACAATGATAAATGCAGTAACATTATACACTTGTAGTGTATCGTTAATTGTAATTAATCTCAGACGGCGATATATTAGCAAAACGCACAATACATGCTAGCCAAGATTATGGGAAGGATCTACACAGATAATAATATGCAATTACATGGAATCGAATCTGCTGTAATGGTCTCCATGATTCTGGAGTTCGAATGGAAACAATGTCGCATCGTAACATTCTCTGTACTAAGTACTAATCAAAATAATTTCCAAGTATAATCGATGACTGAAATTCGACATATTAATTACTCGAGTCAATCGAAATTTAAATAAAAATCGTTTGGCACTATTGCTTTCGGATATCAATAAAAAAAATGTTTGGTGAACTCGGTGATTTTGAACACCAATTGGTAATGAATATTACGTGTTATTGGATTTGTAATTTGTATTTATTTGTACGTTAAGATCTGGCCATTTTCTCGAGGTTTATAATATTTAAAACATATTTGTTACATTTTAAATCGTATCTACATGCGTGTGTGTGATATTTGTAAAACTTATTTATCTTGAGCAATGGATGAATTCGTCAAATAATTAAATGATGTATTATTCTCTGCCCCTATCCTAGTGATGTGTGGATGTTCGAAATCCAAAATTTTTATGTTTTTAGTCCTGACCACCACTGTCATCAAAATGGCGATTATCGCATAATACAGAATTGAATTTTATATAGGTAAATTAATAAACTTGTTGCTAAATATGAAAGATTTAATGGCGTTTAAATATTTATGAGCTTTTTATCCAACTGTCTTAATTAACGCACATACATAAGATTTGATGGATAGCATAATAAATATTTACATAATTAATGGTGTTGACTTACGTCATTCTTGGGTCCATTGGGACCCAATACCTAGCCGGCGGAGGTACGTGTGTTCGGGTCCAATCGGGGGCGCTTCGAACTATATGGTTAAGGCTTCTTCAAACAGGCGCACACGCGATAAAATCGCGCGCGACACAAAGGCACCGCAAGTCGCGCAACGAGCGGTGCCTTTGTGTCGCACGCGATTCGCGTCGCGCGTCGCGCCTGTTTGCAGGAGCCTTTAAGGCTGGCAAAGCTATAAGGATCAAAATCCTGATCATACCTACGGGGTAATTGCGTAACGCACTATCAATAGCAATGGGTTTCATTTTGACAGTTCGACAACTTTCATTGCGCTATTTACGTTGTTGAGCAATACATTTTTCGAACTTGTGAAGCAATGGTTTAGCAATACCTTTCAAAATGATTCAGATTGAGATTGATAATGTGTTTCGCAATTAGGCTGCAGAGAGAATTGACTAAAATGTATTTAAAACAATAATCATTAATGACATAAACGAAATGGACAAAGGTATAGAGATACGAGCCACAACCATAACCAAAGCCAGCCTGCCTACCACTGACTTTTAACAATGTGACGTCCAAAGACCAGGTGCGTTTGCCAAGCCGACATGCCTCATAGATACTCGGATTAGCCGCAAACCGCAGCAGCTAACCCGCCGAGTGTATACGTGCCTTATATTACCCTAATTTGTTTCAATCGTCATGAATTCAACATCAACGTGTAAATAACTATAGAAGATTGTACTCAATCCCTCGCCTACGGACCCATAGATATAACTTACCTGATTTCTCAGTTGAATACAGTGACTTGCGTAGGTTGGAAAGCAGCTTATGCTACACTATCCAATGATCCACTCCGTCCCGATAGGTACAGACGCCAGTACATCAAGCTACCCGAAACTGCCAAATTTTCCCAATCAACTTTGAACCTTATGCTTAAGCGATAAAGTTGAAAATCTATTAAAGAAATTTGACATATTGTAGTAGCTTGATGTGCTGGCGTCTGTACACAGCATAATCAGTCTCTAATGTTCCCACTACTGGGACACATCAGACCTCTTATCTGTGACAGAGAGTGGGCCGTAATCCACTACGCGGGCCAAGTGCGGGTTGGTAGATGTCACATGTCTTGGATTTTTTGGTTATAGGACATGCCGGTTTCCTCACCTGTTTTCCTTCACTGTTTTGTAAACAGTGGTGATGAAATATGAATCTCTTCAAAGTAAGAGTGAACAGGCTTCTTCTGGGTGAGCTCACTCCATCGTAGACTTTGTCTCTGTCACCTCTGACCTAGACTAGAGTCAAGAGCAAACCCATTTCAAATAAAAAAAAAAATACACAAAGTAAAGTCTGGGTTCGAACCTACGACCTACAACTTATAAATCGCGGCCGTTACCACTGGGCCACCACTGCTCTCAGATAGGCATAAAAAATGTACCTACCTAATATCAAAATACAAAGGATTGCGGTTCTTTAATCCTACAATCTCAACCCGTTGAAAATTGATTTCATAAAATAGTAAAATAATCGGCGCATCTCACATCGAGAGCTCTCACAATCACCATCGATTATAATAAAAGCGATTTCTGTAATCGATTCCGATTACCAACAAGAAACGGTCGGGCGGCTCGACGGCGTCCAAACGAATTAATAAATACGTCATCTAGTCGACCATCTTCACGGTTCCAAATACAAATTACGAAAATCGAACCGAAAAAACGTCGTTTCAACGGACGTTTTTTGTATAAAAAAAACTCAAGGTGCGGACGTAAGGTTACACCTGCTTGTGCTATTGTGTAGTTACTCACAAATTTATCGAAACAGGTGTTCTTAAAACTGAATTTATTCTAACTGATACCTTTTGACCCTAATTAAAACAGAGATAAAATAACAATTTTTATCAATTGAGCGCTACAGAGGCTCTGACTTATGATTTTCTGTAGCCATAAAAAACATCGTAACGAATTTCTTCGATGCTTTTTTAACTTTATTATTATCATCGTATTTTGTTAACATAACTGTTAAATGTTAGTTGTTAATGTCAAATGTCGTGGTTAAACCCTTACGCTTGACATTAATACTTTTTTCAATGTTTTTATAGACAGGAGCTAATATCGTTGCGGTTGTTACTGTATAATTTTCTTCTGGTCGTGCGATTACATTAAAATATCTGGAATAACTTTTATATAGAGGAGCTCGTGGCAAAATAAATCCGCATTCGGTTCGTGAATGGATTTCTATCCATTACATATCGAACCCCTCCGTGCCTCCGTTGGTCATGGTTGTCATTCGTAGAACTTTGACTGTCGTTACGGACAGTCAGAAGCACCCAAAATCTGACAACCAGTCTTACCAAGGGGTATCTTGATACCCAGTAACTGGGTTGTGGATGTCAGGTAGGCAGTCGCTCCATGTAAAATACACCAGTATTTTACATGGAGCGACTACCGATTCAGCTGACTCCAACATAGTTGGGAAAAGGCGAGGCAAACGATGAACACAGAGCGAGTGGTAATCTTACTAGCATTTGGAGTATTTCATTTCCCGTATCAAGCTTTCAATCGTGTCAAGTCATTTTACGGTTATTGCATCGGATGGGTAATACTATCACTAACAAAGTGGACAAATTGTTGAAAGGCGTGCACTTCGAGATGAAATAACAGGGTTTACTGCGAGAAACACAAATTAGCAGTTTACCTACTAAGGCGCAGTCATTAAAGTTTTAACACCCCATTACAGGAGAGTTGGTAAAGGTTATATTATGTTGATGCTAGTGGCGGTTACTGTACTAGGTAAAATGCTAGATTATTATTGAAGTGCATTGCAGGTATAGTGCTTTTTCTTTATTTCGTCTTCATAATATCTCTGTCTTAATATTTTTTATTTAGTCTTCATAATTTCTCTTTCTTAATATTCTTTATTTTGTCTTCATAATATCTCTTTCTTAAATAAATATTTGTTACGGCCTCGAATCATATTTAGATTAACATACACTTCCCGTGACCCAGGGCTGGCTTTTACCTTGGCCAGAGGCTAAGCATCGCCATACAACGTGATAATGCCGCCAGTCTCTTGGGTACATTACCAGTCGACAGCGATGCGGAAGAATTTTTCGACGCTATTTTTTGGTTTCGGTATAGTTTTAGTTAATTTAGAATTTAATTTTGTTATTTTTAGATGTGGTTAAAGTAAAGTTGTATATAAATACAACCTGATACTGACTTACAAAAGTAAAGTTGTATATACATACAACCTGATACTGACTTACAAATGGCAGAAAAGGTAAGATTTGAGTTTCGCGGGCTACACTGACTGACGCCTTCGCCTTAAATTATTTTGGGTTACAATGACTCCTTTTAGATACATCGGGTATTCTGCGAAAACCTTACCATGAAAAGTTACGTGAAGTGAGCAATCAATAGTGTCAATCCATCATCAGAATAGTGGAATGACAGCTCACGTTTTCCTTTTTGATGATACATTCTTTTTATAAGCACTAGAAGCCTCAATAAATGCTCAAAATTGCCGCTGTCAAGTGCACAAATTGCAAAACTAATAAAGAAAAAAGAAAAACATAGGGGCACAGTATATATCCTTCTTATTCAGTTTATGAAATATCTTCTAAATTGGTTCAATATTGGAGCAGAAAATAGGCGAGAGCCAAACCTCGAATTATGACTTTTTACTTAAGCTTTTTCAAAAAGTCTCTCCGACCGCATTTCTTCTTAAAGAACAAACCGGCTGCACATTAGACCAAACAATATTTCTACATACTTATTTATCTATTTTTATTCAATATCATCTCATAATAATATGGATGCAATCACAGTAATTATAATTACCTTCGTTTGGAGTGACGGAAGCACGCCCACGCTTCAACGGTCGCACAATGATTGATAATACTTTATTCATTTCGTCTGCTTTCTTTTACATAGAAACAAAATGGACGCCAGCTGTACAACGGTTAAAACTTAAAAACTTGTTTTAGCGGAGAAAAATAGAAAGATAAGAGAAAATATTAATTAATTAACAGAGAATGATGTACAGTACCCGGTGATAAATATTGCACATCGACCTTTACCTTTTTTGTATTTTATACAAAGAATAAAAATAATTATCAAAAGAAGCAAATCGTAATTGTTTTAACAGCTCCTAATAGATACCGGACTGTTTGTATTTCGTGCGACAGAGATAACGCTCTACGAAGCCGAAATTAGCCGATTGTCTCTTTCCAAAGGTCGATGTGCAATATTTATCGCCGGGTACTGTACGCAAGTGTACGTACTAATTTAAGCTTGATGATGTCCTTCTTCATACTGGAACCGGAGTTACCGACATAGCTTGCAGAGTAAGCAAACTGAAGTGGCAGTGGGCTGGCCATGTTAGTCGAAGGACCGATGGCCGGTGGAGCAGACAAGTCCTGGAGTGGAGACCGCGTATCGGCAAGCGTAGTGTGGGACACCCCCCAGCTAGATGGACGGACGACCTAAAGATAGTGGCTGGGGTAGATGGGGGTCATTTCTGGGTGGCAAATAGAAAATTTAAAAAAAAGATTCGCAATCTGTACCCTGTGACATATCAAATGAAAGGGCTTAATGTGAGCAAATGAGAGCAGCTGTGGCAAATAAAAGGGCTTAAGTGGCTTGTTGTAAATTGTATGAAAGTTATTAAAAAAAAATAGACGAAAATTGACCGTCCACCCCCCTTCTTATATACGAAACTTCTGAGCCTAAAATTGTGAAAAATATACAGAAAAATAAACAGAAAAATATATAAATATACATATAAATTAGTTCCGTACCTATAGATTACAGGAAAACCTATAAGAAGTCTGTGGTCTCAAAACAACATGATAAATGTCTCAATATTGTGCGTACAAACTTACATTTTCAGTTGGAATGTATAGGAGAACATGTTTTTCAACTACAATGTTAAGTTTGTTCTTGGGATAAATAAATTCTAACTACGGAACCCTTCATTGTGCGTGGTCCGACATGCACTCACTTAGCCAGTTTTTTTTTTATTTTTATTATTAAACTGACATCCAGTTTCACAAAAACAAAATATTATAAAGTTTTGGTTATTATTTTGCGAAAATATCTACAGCCAACAAAATGGGTTTGTCCCAACTCTCTGATGCCGACCGATTCAATTGAAAGGCTTGTAAAAACCGTAAATAGGTAGGTATATACGTAAAAACCGACTTCCTTACTTGAATGTAAACACAAAACTCCTAAGCATATGCTTCAAAAAAACATCACTAACCCTTCAAATGTCCGATCAACTCCTAAGCACATTAGACCGTCGAAACAGGTGCTTCAGAACCCCGAGGCAATTTTTGACACTACGCACCGTGCGTATGCGCACACTTTTAGCCAATTTATTACACATGATGGGTAGACAGCTAATAGATAAACGGAATTTAAAATGTAATTATGTGTTTGGGGCCATCCCTAAAACATATAATTGGTCTGTCAATGAGGGAATTAATTGAGTTTGGAAGTGACAATCACCTTAGGGCTAATGCGGAGTCGAAAGGTTGTGAAATTATTTTAGCTGTAAAATGAGGTGAAATATCTCAGTTCTCATCTCATCCTCAGTTATCTGGGGCGTGTTGGCTGTCTTTCTGAAGCTGATCTATGATATAAAAGGTAGAATATTTAGTGAGGTTAGAGTTATTTAATATAAGGCTTTGTTTATGTCGAATGTAATGGTAGAACTTACCATTATGGTCATTGAGAATTTTGGAGGCAACATGGTTTTGAATTCCTTGGGTAGGTATGTCGGAAAAGCATGGGTGTAGCTTGCCGGCGACATGCCTGCATCGATGTACCTATGGCCGTTATGCAAATGGCCGCCATCGCGATCCCAATTTTCCATGGTGCATTCAAACCATTATTCATATTGAAACATATTGAAATTAGAAGAATGTGGTGTATCAACGCATAATTCTTTACTTGTATCGAAGATGTAATTACTAAGATAGCATAAATATAAATAGGAAAACACTCCACACTGTACAAAGTTATTTTACTTCAGCATTTTTGTTCTAATAAAATTGTATTATGGTTATATATTTTTAGTTTGTGTATTTTATTAATTATAAGAGTAATGCTTATTAACAGATATATATTTTTCTTTATTTTAGTTATAAGTACACACTATATTCAGCTAGAATTACACTTAGGTACTTCGGAAAACTAGACTTACCCGATTTACGGTGGGACGTCATTACGTCATTCGAGAGGTAGTTGCTGAAAATCAGCGCTGTTTACGATAGGTTCGTCCGAAGTCACAGCATTTTGCTGAGCAACGACCTGTTCTTGCACAGATGCGACGCACAGCTTAATTATTGTCCTTATTAATGTTGTTTGTTACTAACTTAGTCATTTTTCCATTCATAAATTGGCATTTTTGTTTTTGTTTGATTGTTGTTGTTTTCACGTTTTGTTGTGATATCTATTGTCAATGTCAGTTGTCAAGTAATCTTCTTCTTCTTCTCTTCGTTATGTGTGTTGTCTTTGGTGCCTGACCCTGACATCAAGCAGTGGATAAAATTGTCAACATTTTTTAAGCTTGAATACGAGGCTTTTGACTACTTTAGGTGTGTAATTTATGTCTTACTTTTTAATCATTTTTAATTTTTATTTGCAATGTGCGTTTTTGTTTGTGCAGAATAAACAAATTTTCTTTCTTCTTTCTTTTCTAAATAACAAAGGACTGCGTACGCATCAGCTTGACAATCAGACCACAAACTCGACTAAGACAAGTCAACTAATAATATTTCCTTCCAGCTAGCAACACGGGCGTGTATTATAATAATGTCTCCTCTTAATTACCCCTGTTTATACATCTAATGATGGTATTTATTATCCCATATAATATACGAATGTAAATAAAACGATTAATCGCTTAGTTAAAAGGTAATGTCTGGTTTCAGTTGTGGACGGAAAATGCGTATTTCATATTTAATATAGCCATTAAGAGGATTACAGGACCTACACGCAAAAAACGCAAGTTTTAGAAGCAATAAAAGTATATGATCGACTACACAGTACACAAAATCAAATAAATATATGATATTCTTCAGGATATACCTATATGCTAGGTCGATAGTGTATTGAAAACATAGGTAGTAAAATTAATTTGATACGATAGAAAAAATCATGAAGATACCTTTTTACAATAAAAACCAGACTAATATACATAACGGAGAACCGGGACCATTCGGATTTTTAGAAATCGTGACGTCAGCTGAGCTGACGTCACCATCTCCACCACTAGGCTCACTCATTGCAAAAATGAACACACCCAATTTATCTACTCACGTTTTTATTGTTATCACACAAATAGGTAAACCTTAAAATCTAAATTAATAATTGAAATTGTACTCACAAGATATTCTAATGAAACACCACTTGTCTTCACAAAATTCTCCTTGATAATGTGTCTAACTTACAGTACTCTTTGATGTTGTGTCTTCGCAACGGCCCGCCATTTCTAAATACCAAAGATGGCGTCGTCGTTGCGAAGTCATTACACTTATTATTTTACAACTTGTTGGTAACGTTGATTAAAGTAGCAAACTATAATTTGTTAATTTGTTTTACTATTTTTAGCACTCGATTTTAACATTGAATTAATTATTTATTGCTTAAAACATTTTAACATTTCTTTAAACAACATGGCGCGTCCATGTTGTTTCGCTTGACCTTGTAGTTCAATCAACTGTTTCCGCTAAACAAAAATTAACCAAAAATCATTATTAAACTAACGCATATCGCTTATTAATCAAGAAATGAATTTAGCAATAGATAACTTGTTTTTTAAACCTAAGTTTGAATAAACCTTCACTTATGGTTTGCTATTATGATAACCGCAAGTCATAACACGACTTTTTACATTGAAAAGTAACAAACTGAATACAATAATCAAATCTAAACTAATTTAAACCTATCCAGTCATATTTAACTGTTAAGTTTGAACTTAAACTTAATATTTTTAAAGTTTACGTTAGTCTTGCGTCGACACGGCCATTCTGCGAGACGGTGTGCGTGCCCTGCACCAGTCGCGGTTCTGAAAATGAAAATTATTTTTTTCTGAGCTAGGTATCCATTCACAGGTACACTAGCTGATAACTTGTTTGTGGTCGGAGCTGCTGGTGTTTCAAAATAAGTTCAAAAAGTTCTTTATCTTAGCATACTTTAGCCTGAAGTTTTCAATGATAACCGATCCCAACAATCCAAGTTATCAACCATTACTTTTGTACCTTGTTAATCTTAAACATAAACTTATTGAAGTAAATATTTAAAGAATAAAGTTTATATGAGTAGTAAATAGATAGGATTTGCTGTAAATAGGAAAGTGAGTGAAGATATTGAAGTGCTTGTAACGCTACACGCTTACTCACACGTTTATTTAGTTATATCAATGCAAATGCTCCACGCATACATGCATGATTTGATTCTCGTAGAGAGGGATGATGCTGTAGTGCTGAGCGGTCTTGTACGCCGTGGTCTACAGAGGCTCTAAAGGAAAAGGGAACTAGGGTGGTGCTGAGGCCTAGGCCTTATATTTATGACCGTGGTCCTCAGAGGCTCTAAGAGAAAAGAAAATAGAAATAAGGTCCTCATTTAGTTGTTTATGCAGCTTGTTAGGGTTTGATGCTGTGGTGCTGAGCGGTCTCGTACGCCGTGGTCCACAGGGGCTCTAAAGGATTTGGGAAGGACGATGCTGTGGCCTAGGCCTTATTTTGACCGTGGTCCACAGTGGCTCTGAAAACTTATATTGTAACTTCGTAGATAAAAACTCACGGGAATGATGCTGTGGTGCTGAGCGGTCTCGTACGCCGTGGTCCACAGGGGCTCTAAAGGATTTGGGAAGGACGATGCTGTGGCCTAGGCCTTATTTTGACCGTGGTCCACAGAGGCTCTGAAAAGAGTGTAGGAGGGAATTGGGGAATACAGATTTATACAGTCTTACTATTTTGTAGTTTATGATGGTATCAGCCAGTCAACAAAGACAAAGGCCAATAACGGATCTCCTTACTGTTATTGCTGTCTTATGAGTTATTCAAACTCAATTTCACGGTTAGTATCAATATAACAGTAAGAAAGGAAACACTTACATAGTTTAAGGGTCCAGCAGCTGGGCAGTTTGGGAGGTTGACGGCTGTGGCTCCTCCGAAGGCGGCGTACTGATGATCTGAGATGTAGTTTGTTGTAGTGTGTCATCGACCAAGTTCGTCGATGAGTCTTCAGTCAACCGGACGGCCACTTGCTGAGGGTCATCTTCGTTATTCGTCGACACGGTTTCCTGCTCGCCTGGTTGTGGTGCTCGGCGCAGCTGGTCGTGAGCGACCTTACGTGGACGCCCTCTGCCGGTCACACGCTTCACTATGTATCGGTCGTTGTCCAGGATCCTATATATCTCGTATGGCTCGCTGTATTTTAAGTCTAGAGAAGTCTGGTTTCGAGGATTGTTCTTGACGAGTACGTAATCTCCTCGCTGAAACGGGTGAATTTTAGCCTTGCTCCTGTCAAATCGCTGCTTGTCATATTGCCCGGCAGCTGTCATTTTCTCTTGCACGTGTTGCTCAAGCAAATCAAAGTCTATGCATTCGTTATTAATATTTACCAACCTTAATAGTTCTGGGGGTACACTGTGTTGGCGGCGGGTCAGTAGTGTAAGCGGTGCGACCCCCGTTACTCTATGTGGAGTGCAGTTAAACGCGAGCTGCAAAGCTTCTAGCGCTGTCTGCCATTCTTCAGTGTCGTAGTTTTTGATCATGGTTAATGCGTTCTTCAAAGTGCCCATAATGCGTTCGACCTGTCCGTTTGCTCGGCTTACTCCTGGCGCAATGGAATGAATGTCGATTCCAAAACGGTCCGAGTAGACTTTGAATTCACCAAGAAACTCTCGACCTCCATCCACCACGACTTGCACTGGGGTTCCGAACAGGTGCACAACACGTTTCAAAGCTGCAAGGCTGCTGCTTGGGCTCTTGTCATTTGAGTAGCTAAGCAGGGTGTATTTGGTGTATGCGTCAATCGTAACAATTACATACTCATCTCGTCCCTCAGCACTTCTCGTACCCAGCTTGCCAGTAATATCCATATGGATAACCTGGAACGCTGCAGTGGGCTTCTGGATCGGATGAAGCTGAGCTTGGATAGCGCCCGACGGCCCTTTCGAGGTCTTACATACAACGCAATTGTCCACAAACCTCCTGACGATTGTATTCATTTTGTCGAACCAATACGTTTCCCTCAGCTTCTGTAAGGTTTTCTCCCATCCGGGGTGTTGCAGAGCGACATGGAAAGAGTTTATCAGGCTCCACTGGAAAGACCTAGGAACTACAATTGGTTTATATATACCTAGTATAGAATCCGTGAGAGTCTTCTTAAGCACGCCTTCTTCCAGGACGTAGCCTTCGGCCGGAGTATTGCCGCTCATAGTGTCTATAAGCGGGCGCAGCACGTCGTCGCGGCGCTGCTCGATCTGCAGCCACTCAGTGTCTCTCGTCATGAAGTTGACTGATATTTCAGTAGATGGATTCCTACTGAAAAAATCCGCGTGCTGTAACCGCTCACCTTTTCTATACTCGACCTCGAACTCGTAATTCTGCAGGAAGGCCCACCATCTATGGATTCGAGGAAGGAGATCCTTTTTGTTCTTGGACGCTTTCAAGGCGTTACAGTCTGTTATTACCTTGAATTTTCGGCCGTATATGTAATGGCGAAAATGCTTGACTGCCCTAACCACCGCCAGGGTCTCGAGCTCGTACGAGTGGTAGCGGCTCTCGGCGTCGGTGGTGCGCTGGCTCATGTATGCGACTGGATGCTGGCGACCGCCGACGGTCTGCACGAGCACCGCCCCGTAGCCGATGCTGCTGGCGTCCGTGTAGAGCTCGATTGGTGCGTCTTCCTGAAATAGCATAAGGGTAGGCGCAGTAGACAGGTGTTGTATAATATGGTTTCGAGCCTCGTCATGCCTTTCGTTCCATTCCCACTTCGCATCGTTCTTGGTCAGTTCATAGAGTGGGACCATCACGCGCGAGAAATTGGGAATGAAGCGTCTAAAGTATCCAGCCAATCCGTTAAACTGCCTAACTTGTTTGACGGTTTTGGGGATCGGTGCCTTCGTTAAAGCCTCCACCTTTCTCGGACTAGGACTGACTTGTCCGTCTGCAATGATATTGCCCAAATACTCGATGGAGCGTTTAAAGAAGGCAGTTTTATCGACATTGATCGAAAAACCAGCCTTTTGGAGTGCAATCAATATGCGTTCGATATGAGCTAGGCCCTCAGCGAATACCCTACATTTTGACAAAACGTCATCAACATATACCTGGCAAACCTGGTCTACTGAGCTCAGGAGGTGAGCTAGGGCCCTATTTATACAACGCTGATAGACTGACACTGCGTTACTGAGTCCGAATGGCATGGTCAAATATTCATATAGACCATCCGGCGTAACAAAGGCTGTTTTCTCAATTGAGCCCTCTGAGATCGGTATCTGGTGAAATCCAGCTGCCATGTCTATTGTCGAGAAATAATAACCCCCCGCTAGTTGGTCTATTTGATCTGAAATGATCGGTAACGGATAGTGGTCTCTCAGAGTGTTCCTGTTTAATTCGCGGTAGTCCACGCACATGCGGTCCTTTCCATTCTTCTTTTTGACTAGTATTATTGGGCTGGAAAAATGTGATTTACTTTCGCGGATAATTTTATGCTCGAGTAATTCATTGACTATTTCCCGAACTTTTTCGCGTTCAACTGGACTCAATCGGTAAGGCCTGCGTTCGACACACTTGTTATCATCTTTTAAGCGTATTTCAAGCTCACCGGTATTAACGCGTGAGCGAGGGTAACCGCGAATGAACAAGTGTTCGAACTTGTTCAACAAAATTTTTAATTCGTTGATTTGATCGTCATTAGTCAAGTCACAATTTAGGTTATCAAACTTATCACTTTGAGATCGCACGTGGTAAATAACCGGTTGATGAACCAAAGTTGCACCCTGAGAGTTCACTACCACGCTTAAGTTGGTTTTTTCCACAAGATTCATACCTATCAAGATGTCTGAGCACACTTCGTAGTCCGGCACCACGTGAAATTCAAGTTCTATACGTAAACCATCGATGATACAAATCGTTGTCAATGTCGAAAGAGATATCACCGTAAATTGACCTAATCCCTTCAAGTATTTTACTCGGTCAACTCGTTGCCCGGGTAGTTTAGCAGCGACAGACTCGCGTATTACTGAACATTCGGCTCCACTGTCAAAAATCGCGAGTATGTTTAAGTTCCCAGCTACTACTTTCATAGAGTTCAGTTTAGATGTACCTACACAGTTGACGTTGGAAACCACTGCGCGTTCTCGCTTATAGCACGTTTCGTAAGTGTGACCTGTCCTTGAACAGAACGTGCACGTGGGTTTACCTATATTTTGAGGCGAGGTTTTATTATCGGGTTGACGCGGTTGAGAATTTTCATTCTTGTCACGGTAACGACAGTCACGTGCATCATGACCGGGCTTTTTGCAGATTTGACAAAACAACGAGGGCTTATCAAAACGTGGTCGCTTAGCAGGACCCGGCTGTGTACCTGAAGTACCCGACTGAGGGCGCTTAACGCTTCGCACAGAAGATGCAACCGAAATAAGTTCGGGTACTGATTTGGCCCTGGCATTCAACAGTTCGATTCTCAACCGCTCATCTCCAATGCAACCGATAACTGCCTCAACTGCGTCATCATTTGATAACTTATCCTTAGTAATACGTCTCCATAATACCCAAGCTTGTGACAAGAACTGCGCGATGTCTTTGGAATTATCATAATTATGTTCCCTAAAGCGCGCAATATCCCGGGAGTATCTATTCTCCGGTTCAAAAGTCGTTATCAGAACATCACGCAATTCATGCCACGTGGTGGTAGACACAAGCCAATTGTCAACCCATAACCTCGCACGACCTTTGAGCAAACTACCAACTTTCATTCTCACTTCATAATCGCTCAGGCTATAGGTTTCCATGGCTGTTGTCACATGTTGACACCACTCTCTAACCCCAATATTAGTGTCCGGATCATATGACGGCAAAAACACATCATTTATTTTGACTTTGGGTGTATCTGGTTGTGTCGCCATGCGATCGGACATGTGTTTCATCATTTGCAACATCTGAGTGAAAAACTCCGTCGGTACCCCATTAACAGAAGCGATTAAGTTTTCATTGTTCAAGCCAGATGGACGGGCAGAAGTGGGGGTCAATCCCACTTCTGATAACGGAGAACCGGGACCATTCGGATTTTTAGAAATCGTGACGTCAGCTGAGCTGACGTCACCATCTCCACCACTAGGCTCACTCATTGCAAAAATGAACACACCCAATTTATCTACTCACGTTTTTATTGTTATCACACAAATAGGTAAACCTTAAAATCTAAATTAATAATTGAAATTGTACTCACAAGATATTCTAATGAAACACCACTTGTCTTCACAAAATTCTCCTTGATAATGTGTCTAACTTACAGTACTCTTTGATGTTGTGTCTTCGCAACGGCCCGCCATTTCTAAATACCAAAGATGGCGTCGTCGTTGCGAAGTCATTACACTTATTATTTTACAACTTGTTGGTAACGTTGATTAAAGTAGCAAACTATAATTTGTTAATTTGTTTTACTATTTTTAGCACTCGATTTTAACATTGAATTAATTATTTATTGCTTAAAACATTTTAACATTTCTTTAAACAACATGGCGCGTCCATGTTGTTTCGCTTGACCTTGTAGTTCAATCAACTGTTTCCGCTAAACAAAAATTAACCAAAAATCATTATTAAACTAACGCATATCGCTTATTAATCAAGAAATGAATTTAGCAATAGATAACTTGTTTTTTAAACCTAAGTTTGAATAAACCTTCACTTATGGTTTGCTATTATGATAACCGCAAGTCATAACACGACTTTTTACATTGAAAAGTAACAAACTGAATACAATAATCAAATCTAAACTAATTTAAACCTATCCAGTCATATTTAACTGTTAAGTTTGAACTTAAACTTAATATTTTTAAAGTTTACGTTAGTCTTGCGTCGACATACATAATAATCATTCTAATTGTTACTTCAATCTGTCAAATTTCTTTAATAGATTTTTAACTTTATCGCTAAAGCATAAGGTTCAAAGTTGATTGGGAAAATTTGACAGTTTCGGGTAGCTTGATGTGCTGGCGTCTGTACATACGAGTATTCTAATAAGTAAACTGATCAAAGCATAATAATAAAAGTTTATGGTTATTTTTACAATTTCTGATGGCTCTTATTGGTCGAAATATAAGGAAGTGAATACATAAATGTCATATTTTTTACATTAACCCTAGGTTTGGGTCCAGTGTCAACTTTAACAGGCCACTCGTGCTTGGCCAGACTAGCAGCGAGGGCGCGGGGCGGGCGCGGCGCAGCGTACTCAAACATAAGAACTTAATGTGAGTGTATTCCATAGTGTAAAATAAATACACCTTAAAATTATATAAACAGAAAACGAAGATTATAATGAAAAAAGGGTCTCAGCTCAGCATAATGTCAGATGACAACACAAGGTGTACCTACGTACCTACCACCTGACGTTGATTTTTAGCTGCAACCCCCGAGTGCCATACGCTGGAATATCAAACAAATATGGAAGTGTGTCCCCTTTATAATAAATTAAGAGAATTAATTAAATTTGATAATATAGAAAACCTCATACAAAACCAAATTTAATGTTGTAATGTTGTTTTAATGTTGTGTTGATGATGTATTCTCCAAAGTACACAGCGCAAAACATAATGGTACCTCCCCACCAAGCATAAGCAGAAATTGAAAGTTACCAGTAGTACTACCATTTAATTTTACAACCTATTTAACGTCAAGAAATATAAGAAATACAAAGCAATTATCATATTTCATTAACAACAAAACATAAATTTACCACATTGCCCGTTAAAGTGTTCAGCGGTCATTGATGACAGTTACTGCATATTGTTCCAAGTCGCCACTCGCTTGGTGAAAGAGAGAGGCGTGTTGCTCTGTCCGTTTGTTTTACGCACTTGTTTAAGAGTTTATTGTGTGTTTATAGTGCATTTAAGGGTTACAAGGTTTTATGAGGATTGGCTGAAATGTAATAAAGATTGTAGTGTTGATGAAACAATTTTAATATGCATGGGTATGCGAAAATATATACGTAAGAAAGTGTGTCGTTCTTTTACTTGAATGCAGCGATGTCTAAAAAGGAGGGTCATATTTTAGTTTACAAAGATTACAGATAAACTACGAATGTATGATTTTTATACTGAAAAGCATAATTGATACCTTATCATTAATTATTATTAAATCTATTGCAGGGGCCCGTGGCAAAGTAATAACAACCTTACGAGTCGATCGATCAGGTTAAGCTACGCTGGCCGCGGTTGGTCCGTGGATGGGTGACCATCTTCATATACCGAGATCCCTCCGTGCCTCGGAATGCACGTTAAGCCATTGGTCCCGAAAATACCGCGAGGAAACCGGCATATCTTAGAACCAAAAATTCGAGACCTGCCGGTCGATTCTGTAAAAGTGTCACCGTGAAAACTTAGGTGAAGTGAGTTTGTCTTTGCTAGGAATTGACACTGTTGACAGCTCACTCCACGCTCACTTCACCTGTGTTTTCACGGTTAGATTTTTACAGAATCGACCGGCTGTGTCATCTATCAAACTAAGTAATTACTTGGTGGATTACGACTGACTCCCTCTCACAGAGAGGAGGCCTTTGTCCCAGCAGTGGGAACATTCTGTATGTATACATGTAAAGAGTAAGAGCCTCTTTAATATTTTGATAATACTGGCAACTATGGCCATAGTGTTAGAACTTGACTTATGACTTTTGATGTCTTGACATTGTCAATCAAATATTGTATTTCAGTTACAATTATTAAATTAGATATTAATGTACTTAGGGAAATAGAGGCATTAAATGTTGTTTTATAATGATGTAGATTCTTTAGGTCGAAATAAAGACGTTTGCGTTTCTCTGTAAAATCAAAGTTTTATTTACATCACTTTCGAACAAACAAATAAATGTAACGCAACACTTAAAAAAAATGACTAATAAATCGCTCCCCCCACCGAATAACATGGTAATGTGGTACTACGACAGTTTTCGTTTTATTGCATATTCGGTGTCTAAAGCATTAATTATAATCTTGTAATTTTTTTTGTATTTTTTCTATGTATATTTATAAAAGTACAATAATTTCAATGGTACCGTAATGAACATAACAACATTATTCCCTTAAAATCTAAACACACTTTTTGCACGAATAATACCATAACATGTTATTACAGATCATGCAATCGTTAACTTTTTCGGTAAGCGACGATTACCATTATATTCGCGTAAGAAATGCATGCCTTTTTCCACGTAAAGTATAAAACAATTATATTTGTGTTTTATTTTTGTTTACAATATAATAGAAACGGCTTATTCGATTTAGATGCGGTTTCACTAATATATTGTAGTAAGCTTCACTTAACATTTAGTGTTTATTTCATGTCAATCGGTTCATAAATAAAAAAGTTATGTCAATTTAAAGAATCACGGCGGACATTTTTAAGGTATACTATCAGAGTACGTACATGGACGCGCACTCTCGAGGCTAACTGATGAACAGCGTTTTATATTTGATCTGGTGAGCGTTGATAGTACTTTGGAAGAAATGCTATTTGTAGATGCACCCGGTGGAACGGGTAAAACATTTCTTACGAAAGTTATTTTGGCGAAGGTACGAAGCCAAGGTAAAATCGCGCTTGCTGTCGCTTCATCAGGCATAGCAGCCACATTGTTGCCAGGTGGGAAAACTGCTCATACAATGTTCAAAATTCCGATCGATTTAGACCGCACAGAAAGCCCTGTTTGTAATATTTAAAGAAACAGCGATAAAGCTAAAGGTTCTTCGTGATTGTAGCCTTATTATATGGGATGAGTCCACAATGGCCAATCGAAAAGCAATAAAAACAGTAGACAGAACGTTGCGTGATGTCAAGCAAAATGATCAACCCATGGATGGCATTACTATGCTTTTTTGTGGCGATTTTCGTCAGACTCTCCCTGTAATACCACGTGGAACAAGGGCTGTTGCATTACATTATACCTTTGCATTTGACATTAAATATGCGTGCGCAAATTAGAGGCAACGAAAATGCTGAAGAATTTTCAGATTTGCTACTTGAGATTGGTAACGGTGTGTTACCGCAGGAACAAGGAAAATTTGTTCTTAATGAAAACCTATGCAACATAGTTTCATCAATGCGAGACCTCATATCATCTGTGTATGGAAACGCAACGTAAATACCAACTTGCGAAAATTTCTGGCTTTGCGAAAGAGCTATTTTGACGCCACGAAACGACCAAGCAGCAACAATAAACGCTGAAATTTTGAGCTATGTTCCGGGGGATTATGTTGAGTATATCTCCATTAACAGAGTCATGGAAGAAGGAAAATCTACAAGCTACCCAGTAGAATTTTTAGAATCCCTCAATCCTGGACTACCAGCACATAAAATAAAATTAAAAGTAGGCGTACCGATAATGCTTCTTATAAATTTAAGCCCCCCAAAACTTAGCAATGGCACCAGGTTAAAAGTGACCAATTTACAAAGAAATCTGATAGAAGCAGAGATTTTAACAAGGTGTGGAAAAGGTAAAAGTGTTTTCATTCCTCGGATTCCTCTCATTCCAAACAATTTTCCATTTAGTTTTAAACGAGTCCAGTTTCCAGTCAGCCTATGTTTTGCGATGACAATTAATAAAGCCCAAAGTCAGACGCTGAAAGTTGTAGGTGTAGATCTAAGTATCAGCTGTTTCTCGCACGCTCAGTTGTATGTGGCTCTGTCACGGGTTAGCAATCCTAGGAGCCTGTATGCTTTCATCCCCGATGGCCATACGTCAAATATCGTATACAGAGAAGCATTACTGTAAAGTAAATTTTTAGCTACCCAAACGACGGTATATGTAATTCAAAATATGCTGCCCGAAAAGTCACTATTCCACGCTGACGAAGTCGCGGGCACAGCTAGTTAATAAATAAAAGGACTGATTATGATAAATAATAAAACCTTTGTTTTATTTCATAAATTTTAATAAAACGCTATTATAAATTATCCAGTATTAATATCAACTTCCTCTATTATTGTAATTTTTCTGCCAAATCAAATAATAAGTACTGGATTATTTAATAAAACATGTATTTGCAACATTATATTACTGTTAATCTTTTGACACCACACATCGACGAATATTACTGTAATGTAATATTACATTATACACTATCGCTTGGATTTCACACGAATAATATCGTAATATCATATTGCCGTTAGGTTTTTTGACACTGTATTACAACGAATAATACTATAATGCATTAATATTGACTACGATATTGTTGCGTTTACACGCGAATAATATGGTAATGATGCGTTGCATACTATACTTTTGCCATTTAATTTCAGTAACATTATTTTTGTGAATAACTTAATTTTATTAAAGTATTACAAAAAAATCATAATATAAATTAGATTGTAAAAAAATTAGCTTTGTTTTGACGTTTAAATGTCTACCTTACGATCTACCCGTGCCGAGATATACGCATAAAACAGTTTTTTATTTTTCCTGTAAAATTTTGATTTATCGATTACCATATTATTCGGTGGGGGGAGCGAAATATCTCACCTGTAAAATCAAAGATTTTGCCAGTATTATCAAAATATTAAAGAGGCTCTTACTCTTTACATACATATACAAAAGCTGATTATGATGAATAGATATTGGAAAATTATCGTTCTCTATAAAAGACGTAGGGTTCTTATTATACCTACCAGAAAGATAAACAAGTGGGCAGAGCCAAGGACATAGCTAGTTTATAAAAGGTATCACAATAATAGAGATAACATCTCAGTGACAAGCATTTTATTGGTACATACTTCGGCGTCCATATAAGTCGATTGTAATTGAAAAAAAAATTGTTTTACTCTTCGTATGCTTGAGTTCTTTAACAAAGACCTTTATAAGGAGTGTGAAGGTGATAATACATTGATTAGATTTAATGAATTTACACAGTTTGTATGATACGGATTCCTTTTACGACTTACGATGTTTCGCGGTGAAGGATCGTAAATGTAATATATATCGATACCTAGTTCCTTGTTTGAATTCTAAGATCACATTATCATCATCATCATATCAGCCGAAAGACGTCCACTGCTAGACATAGGCAAAGCACCGTCACTTTGAATGGCACCCAAATTGCGTAACACATTATCAAACTCAATCCGAATCATTTTGAAAGATATTGTTAAACCATTGCTTCATAAGTTCGAAAAATGTGTCTGCTCAACAAAGTAAATAGCGCAATGAATGTTGTCGAATTGTCAAAGTGAAACCCATTGCTACTGATAGTGCGTTACGCAACTACCCCGCAGTTCTATGCTTCCCGCATCTAGCGGATTGCTGCGGCCTTCACAAAGTCATGGATCGGCCATATGTCATTATTTAACCACACTAATATTATAAATGCGAAAGTTTGCGAGTGTGTTTTATATGTTTGTTACTTCTTCACGCTCAAACAGCTGGAGCAATTTTGATAAAATTTTGTATAGGGGTAGCTGACACCCTTTTTTTTTCAGCATGTGAAATCATCAAATGACTCCTCCCGCTCTGGGTGGAGCGGAAGGGAGTGTCAGACTCTTACTGACTAAAACCCACCCGTGTGCCTTTCTTAGCCCTTTATGTTCCGGGCCAGCGGTAACCCTTTCGGACAATCCCGCTGATTAGCTGACACCCTGGATTAACATAATTATAGGCTACTTTTATCCCGATATTCCCGATATTTTCGGGGCGCAGCTAGTAAATAATATTGTCTAGTCCTATTGCTACTCGAGACTTACTCACAAACCTTTATCTTCAACTTTCAAAGTGGACGTGAAGATACTAAAGAATCTCGCCTCAAACCGTTCACAAGGCACTTCTCATTAGTAGCACATAGCTTACGACCGCTCCCTACATATTTGAATACGCCCACTATGCACTAAAACCGTTAAATAAGTGTAATATTTCATTTGCGTATGTTGAACTTACTTAAACATCACTTGATGATTCTAAACACGACTTGTTTAGTGAGCAAATAGTCTGTTGAAACTTTTTTTATGACGACTAAATTAGAAGACGTAATTAGGTATCTAGTTACTACTGGTATATGCGTCCGGTTCGCCCACATGTTTTCGCACAAAATTTTGGGAGGAAAAACAACCTCTACACCAGGACTGGAACCTGTCGTGTCCATCCCCTTCAATCAACTACAGTACCCGGCGATAAATATTGCACATCGACCTTTGGAAAGAGACAATCGGCTAATTTCGGCTTCGTAGAGCGTTATCTCTGTCGCACGAAATACAAACAGCCCGGTATCTATTAGGAGCTGTTAAAACAATTATGATTTGCTTCTTTTGATAATTATTTTTATTCTTTGTATAAAATCGATAGGATCGAATAGGTCGATGTGCAATACTTATCGCCGGGTACTGTACGCAGGTGGTTACAGAGGCACACTAGAACACAAGCAGGAAGCTGGTGGTCGTCACCAGGCTGCAGGCAATCCAAGGAAGCTATGCCATCATTGGATGACAAGCTAACCAGGCGTTTGTTACGACTGGATAGGAAAGACCTGCGCCTGGTGACGGGGACCACGGGACACTGCTCGCTAAACAAACACCTCCACATAATAGGCATAACGGACAGCCACTGTGCAGGGCTTGCAAGGAGGCTGATGAAACCATTGCGTATGTGCTCTTTGAGTGCACAGGCGTCACCCAGATTAAGTCAGGAACCCTCAGGAAAGGCACCGCAAGTCGCGCAACGAGCGGTGCCTTTGTGTCGCGCGCGATTATATCGCGTGTCGCGCCTGTTTGTAGGAGCCTTAAGGTGTATAGATGGCTCACTGACCTTGTGCATGTGGGCGGAGCTAAACGCCCTACTCCCGAATACGTAAAAATGTGTACGGTGGCGCGCTACACTAAAACTATGATCAAAGAATATGAAGAGGCGCAGACATGCCGCACGTAGGTCGCCATTTTTGCCTACGATTCCAGAAGGGAATGGCGGATGCAAGGCTGATATATTTTGTACCCGCGACTTCGTCCGTGTGGAATTTAACAAAAAAGTTATTGTTGAGTTCGCAGAGTTTACGATAACTTATTAAGGCGCTGTACTTAGTCAAAATAGGCTTCGCAAAACAATATTTTAGCCAAATGTATAATTTTAGAACAGCAAAAAAAATATGTTAATCTTGATCATATTTATGAGTGGACCATTGTGTTCAAAACACGTTTTCGGTAAATTTTCTCGATAGAAAAAAATCATAAAATAATCATTAAAATTGAAATCGTTGCAATTGTAACTGTGTTATTTATAAACAAATCTTGATAAAATTAATAACAGTGATGTAATGTATAATAATAAAGGGAACTGTTGTTTTTATTTATCGATTGAAATAAGATATTTGTAAGGATTAATTGTATTTAATGATAAATAACTCTAACAAGTCGAACGAAACGTCGCGCCATCGCGGCGTCTTTTTAGCTTCTCTTTCATTTCTACGCGGAGCGACAGTGACTCAGTGACCCATAGAGTATAAGTAACTAAACAGCAGTGACTACACATGGATCGTACTTGCAAAATCGCGTACCACGGCTTACAAGTACGACTTCTTTAAGAAATCACGTCCTAAAACTAGATCTCGGGATACTTTCAAGTATTTTCTACCTGCATAGGAAATTGAACCTTAACTGTATACAAATAAGGAGCAAAATCGCTTTTACAAATAAATACGTACTTATGGAGTATAGACGATTAAAGTTTCTACTACTATTCCAACCAAGAGCCCTGTTGGAAGAAAAAAAACTTGCATAGGAAATTGAACTCTGAATTCTTACTTATGGAGCACAATCGCGTTTAGGCATGGGTCGTACTTGCAAAATCGAGTACCAGAGCTACAAAGTACGTCCACCTTAAAAAACCATAGCTCGAGATACTTTCAAGTATTTTCTATCTGCATCGAAAATTGATCCATGACTTCATACAAATAAGAAATACAATCGCGTATTCATAGCCCTGTTGGAAGTAAAAATACTTGCATAGGAAATTGACCCGTTACCTTCTATGAATAAGGAGCATAATCGCGTTTACAATTAATATTTTCACAAACCATTAAAGTAAAAATACTTTCATACGAAATTGTTCCGTAGACTCTAATTGATAAGGAGCATGATCGCATTTGCGAAAACAGACGCGGTTGGGTACCTATGTAGTTGAGCGAGTAGACGTATAAAATATGTACTTTGAAGTCTTGCAATTAGTTCGGGTCGGTACCTAGTTACCTACGTACTTTGGTATCTGTTTGTTGATGAAAGCTGTTTATTATATTTTATTTTATGATTAGTTTTTTCTAAGTTCTACTCATAAGTTGTATAAATAAGCAATCAGTGTATAAAAAATGGTCAACAAGAAAATAAACGGCAGGCAATAAAGAGATCTTATTCGACGAAACAAATTGTAAAGTAAGTACCTACCTACTTTTTTGTACACACCATATTTTGTTTGTATAGATTATCTATAGACGCGTAATTTCGACGTGTATTATAACAGCTCGATTGGTCTAGTGGTCTCGCGCGTCACTTTAGTTTTCTGCACTAACGCCCGGGTTCAAATCCAACCTTTTCCATAATAAACTTTTTGTTGATTTTCTTATTTGATATAAATGTTTTTTTTATTTTTTTTTTTTTTTTTTTATTATTTTACTTTTTGCCGATTTTCTTGTTTGAAAATTTTCAGACTACATTATTATTGCTTACACTCTTTTGTAACACACTGTAGGTATATTATTTTTCTTCCGAATCAAGCTTGGTGGACGTTTTTATTATATTACTCTAGATTCTGAATAAAAATAACTATAGGAATAAAAATGATTGTTTTTATTAAAATAACAATTACTTATTGAATTATTTTAAAAATAAGAAAATAAAAATATGCACATTATAATTAAAAAATAACAAAACAAAAGATAAGCACATTATAATTAAAAAATAACAAAACAAAAGATAAGCACATTATAATAATTAAAAAATAACAAAACAAAAGATATGCGTCCACTGAGATTCGAACCTGGTGATTACGCAGTGAGAATCCGGACAGTAGAGCGCGGAGGCAATCGTACGTCTTATTCGAGTCGCGAAATTACGCTTCTAAATATAATGGAAGTCGCTCATCGACGATTCTCGCGCGGTGCACCCCGCCGTAGGTGGGGACTATTCGTATCCCACTTCATCTGCTTCACCCCCTCAAATACATAAAAGTCGTCTATTCACCGCCACGTAAAGAAATACCTATGCTAATTTTAATGAAATTCTTCTAATATTTCTCCATTTAGTTCTTTTTGATCGTTTTTGCATTTTTAGTTTATTATTTATTTTTAGTTTTTCGTATTAGCCTTTTTATATACAATATTTGGTGAACGATTTCCTTGGGCCAAAACAAAAACACTATATTATTTTATTATTTATTCAATCAATTTCATTGGAGATTAAGGAATCTTCACGTATAGGATCCACTTAAAAAAAAAAAAAAACTATACTCCGTTTCTTTATTATGATTTATTTACATTTGGTTAAGTACCTAAATAAACGTAGTATACAACCTCCCTATTTGAATCGGATATTATTCAATATTTCATTTCATAGGTTTTAATTTTTTTTCGTGGGAACCTAGTTTCTTTTTTTTTCTAAAATAAAAGTACCTAGCCTAAGTTACTCCTTATTCACCTATCTGCTAGTGAAAGTCCCAGTCACAGAAATAAATCCGCACAAGAATATGAGAAGGTAGTGATCAATAAACTCAGTAATGCAAATACTCATAGATTGACAACTAAGAACGCTAATTTTTTATAAATTAAGGTGTTTGAAAACATTTTTTTTTAATTGTGGGTAAGTAGTTATTTTCTAAACAGTCAAAATAAAATGGCCTGAAGCGGTTGTTTTAATATTACAAACAGACACTCCAATTTTATTTATTTGTATAGATACTTAGATAGATACTTATTAGTCCACTCAACGAATAACCCAAAAAGAGGTGTAGACTGTGCGTGAGCTGGGCCCTGAGCGATTTCTTCAGAAAGTTGCTCAGAGTGCTTAGGGAGTAAACATACTAAAAGTCCCCGCGTCTAGGAGGTGAGCCGGAGTGGGGGGTATAAAAATTCCCACTTTTGAGTTTTTCGCTAATATCTATAAAACGGTGCGTCGTCGTAGAGAAAACGTATTTTTCTTGACTTGCTTTGCTTTGCCATTTTTATTTGTTTACAAATTTGAAATTATCTTATATTTACAAAATAAACAATATAAACAAAAACTGTATTTAGAAATGGCACCACTAATAAAGCGTCCACGCGGACAATAGAAATGGGCCCTCTGCAGCGAGCTTATCTATAAACGCATACTGATACAATTTGTTCATAAATATTTGCACTAACACAGCCAAACGCGCGTAGTCGATCGATAGCCGGGCGGAGCAGCGAGCGACACAGCCACCCCGTCTCAGTGCTAACGCACGACTGCCGCCCGCGCCCGCGCAGAGCACCTCTGAACCTATATCTCAAAATGGGGCATTGTCTTTGCAACTGTTGATTGATTTAAAAACGCTATTTCAAATATGTAGTACTTCTAACCATCAATTTTTCAGTGTAAAAATATTTCCAAACATCAAAGCCGTTTAGAAGTTATAAGGAAATATTAGCCAAAATAGCGTTTTGGTAAATATTTTTTTAAGGCAAAAGTATTAGCCTTATGAAAAAACCCTGTTTCAAAAATGCTGTACATGAATCTATAGCAAACATATATTTTTTACAGACCTTCTAACCAAACCGTTAATGAGTTATAAGCTTCATAAAGTGACCGAGTTACGGTACTAAACGAGAGTAAGGCCCTTAAGTCCGTTAGGTCATATGCTTTAAACAATATCTTTGACTTTAGCACTTTGCAACCATTTTCCGACTTTCAAGCATCTTATTCATATTTTATCAGTGAAGAAGATCCACACTTTAGATATATTATTACTTAGAACCAGTTTCCATAAAACATTGTGTGTATGTGTTACTGTTAATGTGTGAACTATGGAATGTTCGGAAATTTTCCGGAATTGATACTTAATTACACAATAATAAAATAGTTGCCTATACCAAACTAAAAACGAAAAAAGATAAAAAAAAAACAGAATATTTTATTTCACATGTAAACTACTTATGAAACTTCAGAAGCTAGGTGCGCGATGCAAAGAAAGGTGTTGTGTGCTAATATCACGAGGAGACCTATGTGCCAATATTCATTTGGGACATTTTCCATCTCTCGAGATGACACGAGCTGTACTGACAAAAACATTCCTGCTGTTATAAAAATAGTTATTAAGTCAGCCAAGTTAGTAGCGGAACTTGACTGTACAGGATATGCTGAATATTTTTTCCAATGTCGCCATTCGGGTGCTCTTTAAATGTGTTTTTAGCTATTTTACGAAATAAATTTTGGAATAAGTCACAACAACTTACTTTAATCATTATTTCTCTATCAGGCCATACATTGACCACCATCCAAACTTGAACAGCAAAACACGGACACCGTAGTATAGACGCCAGCACATCAAGCTACCCGAAACTGTCATTTTTCCCAATCAATTTTGAACCTAATGCTTTAGCAATAAAGTTGAAAGTTTAGTAAAGAAAGGACACTGGCAAACGCCCATACTTCGTCAGGCCCACTTTTTCAACTCAACAGACAATAATAATACAAATGCTGAAATTACTGGTCATAAACATTATTTACTATAAAAACATCAATATCAATATTGATCATGGGAATACTGAGATATTAGTGAGATAACAAAAAACATTTTTCAGGTTATAAAAGTAAAAATATTTAAGGTAATTGAGAAAAATAAACCACTTTTCATTAGAATAAAGCTCTTTTTTATTCATTTTCATAAATAATCAATAACTCATCTAAAAATTGAGCTGGTGGGCATATTTTTGGCTCATGTCGAGCCCATGACAAGTACCATATAATAGACATGACATGAGCACAACACCCTACAGTGCGTCTGCCCACCAAACAGTTGCAACAATATTGCTCTATAGCGTTACGCCCGCTAAGATTATTATTTATTACAATGTAAACAAAGTACACTCTTCTGCTAACGTGCCGACTTTGGATTCTCCCTCTGAGCAACCATTTATTGTCATTTTGTGAAATAAGTCTCGTAAATTGCTGTTGCTTTCTCTGTATATTTCAATTTCATATTGTCCTCCACTTCGTATATGTTCACCATAATATGATCTAACATCATACATTTTATTTATAACAAGGTAAATCACAAAAGAAAACAGTCGAGTAAATCACAAGTACGCAAGAGTCTGTGGGAGTGAATGACATCGATTATTTGATTGATTTATTCATCTCATTTGACGTTTCTTGAGTTGACACTTATATTTAATTTGGCTTCTAGCATTTTGATCCATCATCGAAATCAACACAAACCCACTATTATTATGAACCAAAAACGTTGAAGTTAATAAAAATATTTGTGTAATGCATCAAATATATTTTTACTTTCAAAATGGATCTATTATTGATAATAATAATTAAATAATGAGAAATCATGACCTCTGGTATCTCTGCATAATATATTATATATTTTACCCCTGGCAACCCAGTCAATGACTTCTACAATTCCCGTGCATTTTCTAAGTTCATTCAAAATGACTTCCGCTATCATCTTCTTTTTATTGTGTTTTTCAGAACCCCATGGTTAAAAGGCGTTTAAAAATGACTGTAAATAACTATTTAATTAAAGATTTTTTTTAATATATATTTCATTCGTGTCCGCTCCTGGGCCTAATTTTGCCAGTGTCCTTTGACAGATTGTAGTAGCTTGATGTGCTGGCGTCTGTACACTGGGCCTATTTGGCGCAGACTTGGGGCACACAATTTAATACTATTTTGGATTGTATTTTTTTGTTTTTTTTTAATTTTTCCGTGAATTTTGCCTTACTTAACCTGGGTCAAATAAAATTATTTTATTTGTTTGTTTACATGTTGTCGTGTAAAAACAATTTCGCTTACGTTATTGGGGGCTGTTTTTATTAGTCTACTTATCTGGTAAGATCATACATTGACTGTTCTTCCATCGGTTACCGCAACACATACACCGTGGTGCATGTTGTCGTGTGAAAACAATTTCCCTTGCGCTATTGAGCGCTGTTTTCAATGGCTTCTGTGACGTCGACAACATTGTATAACCTATATTGTCGGACAAAACCAAGTGCCTATGCGCAGATAGGTGGAGCGCACACTGAGAATAGAGATTCTATTTTTTTTTATTTCATCTTGAAAATGATTACCTACCAAAACCTGGGGAGGCTTTATGACATATCATAGGCAAAGCAAAAGTTTAGCCCAGTGGTAACGGCCGCGACTTACGAGTTGTAGATCGTAGGTTCGAACCCAGACAGGCGCTTTACTTTGTGTAAATTATTTCATCACCAGTGCTCTCAAAACGGTGAAGGAAAACATCTTGAGGAAACCGGGCTTGTTTTAAAACCAAAAATTCGAAGACATGTCACATCATGAACACGACATGTCTAGAAAAAATAAATAAAGAATTATCTATGTACCTATAATTGCACCGAGTTGCCAAGTCTGGCCATACCACTGTTAAACCCACTATGGTTTGTGTGTGGTTTGTGTATGTTTAATTTGTTCAACATTATTATGTTTTGTTTCTGATTAATAAATAAATAAATAAAATCTACCAACCCGCACTGGGCCCGCATAGCGGATTATGCCCACTCCCTCTTACTGAGAGGAGGCTTGTGTCCCAACAGTGGGAATATTATAGGCTGATTATAGTCAAGTCAAGTTCAAGAATATACTTGTATTTTTTTTTTCCACAGATGCAGTTCATCCCACTGTGCGCCGCGCTTATAGCGGAAGCAGCGCGTGCGTCGATTAATACACGTAGCTGTCGCGGTAACAAATTGTGCGCCAAATGAATGCCGATTGAAACCACCGACGAATGGATTACTTTCCAATAGGATTCAGGAAGCATTGTCAAGCTTTATAATTTACTTTAATATGGAAGAAAATAACTCAGTTGCGAATAGTTATGTCTTAGAACTCAAGCAAAAATACTATCTTGTTGATTAGGAAGTTTTTGTGCACTTTTATAATTTGTGACATGAAAATATTAGCATGGACGTCCACGTCCACGTTACGGCATCACGATAAAGGTACGAGTTCGAAGCCGACCGCAGACAGCAGCACCAAACAACGTGTCGCTACGACACTACTGGTTTGTATGTATTTCTATGGAATTCCTTCCGCAGCTAGCGACACGTCGCACGACTGCAGGCGTCGTGTCGCCCGACCGCAGATCAGTAGTGCCACCGACGCTGAAGCGACAGCACGTTGAATCTTTCTCAAAAATTAGTTTTTCCGATTCCGAGGAAGAAAAACTGATTAATCAGGTGGCCCAATATCCCACTGTACGATGCATCTCACAGAAAATATATCTCTATACTTGTATATATATCTCTATACTTGTATATATCTCTGTACAATAAAAACAAGTCATCGTCGTCTTCTTCCTCTTCTAAGAAAAGATACAAAAGTAAATCGCGATCGCTAATCCCAAACAGGTCAGAGATCTTGTCTCACGGAACATTCAGAACTAACTGGAATACGGTGCTGCCGTCTGCTGCTGCAGCCATCTGCAGTTGGGTTCGGAATCATGACTGCAGCGACATTACGCTGCGACGTGTCGCTACGACATGTCGCAACGTCACGTCGGCTGCTGCTGCTGTCTGCGGCCGGCTACAAACTCGTATGTTAACACAGGGAAGTTAAATGTATGGAAATATAATAATGACGACGCTTTTAAATTTCCGTCCACGATAACTTTATAGGTAACGTGCTCGTATCTCTGTAACTCTAGAGATCTATTGTTACTTCATGATCATTGTCGTTTGTATGGAATTAAAACTATTCGAATATTTCTTTTGTTTTTTTTCTTATATCGAGTTGAACGCTTACCTGCCTCTAACAAACGTTTTGTTAATGAAACAATCATGTTATGCAACTAAATAGTTGATATTTCATTTTTTTAAAACGTAACTCTCCTTTTAGCAGTCGGGTAATACATATTATTTTACTAGAAATGTATCTAAATAAAATAAAAGATACCCTATAAAACTGTTTGAAATATGTTACTATGCGCCACGTCTGTAGCGGAAGCTACGCAACTCGCGCAGGAGTCGATTAATACACGTAGCCGTCGCAGTAACAAATTGCGCGCCAAATGAATGCCGATTGAAACACACGGCACTTTCCACTGGACTGAGGAAGCTGAACTACTATAATATTGTGAATCTAATTTATTTATTGGAGGTTTATAAATACATTATTTTATTACTAGTTTTATTTTTATTAGCAGTTGAAAACAGTATCTAAGCAATTTATAAAGGTAAAATTACACTGAAGCGACTATTACAAAACAATTTACTATCCACCTTTTTGTTATTGTGAAATTGCTTAACCAGAGGGGCATATTTCGTAATTTTAAGAACGTCCACAATCTGATCTTAGTCTCAATCTGTCAAAAATATCTCTAATTTCCCTAGATTTCTGACAAGCTTTTGAGATTGGTTAACGCTGAGATGAGATTGTGGGGCGTTTTTAATTACGGGAATTGACCTTCTGAAAACATAAGCTAAGAATCAAGAATATTGTCTTGGTGACAATTATTCAGGAGGCTGTGGACAGGGTGAGAATTGCACAGAGAGTTATGAAGCGCTTCATGCTTGAAATCTTGCCGAGTTTCAAACGTCGAGATCCGAAGACGTGGGAAGGTTTTCGATATCGGAAAGCGAGTTATGGAACTCAAATGGAGTTGTACAGGATACATGGCAAGGCGCAGCGATGGCAGGTGGTGAAAGGCAGAGACAGAGTGCCGTGTGAGGACTGGGAGATGAAGTGTTGGTCGTCCGGCGCTGTGGCGAGATGGGCGAACGATATTGTTGCCAGCGCGGATAGAAACTGAATGAGGGTGGCATAGGAGCGTGGGTATTGGCACAAATAAAGAGAGGCTTATGCTTGGTCAGCCTATGGTTGGACCGTGAATTATGATGATGCCAATTATAACACCAATAATAGCAAAGTGAGAAACCGATTTTGGAACCAGGTTGTTGCATTATCTATATACAGCGTGGCGCTTTAATGGCGACATTAATTTAATTAACACACGTATACGATTTCGCGTTTTCGTCGTACAAATTTGACAACTAGGTAATGATAAAAGAAAAACATAGGGACACAGTATATTATCCTTCTTAATCGGTTTATGAAATATCTTTTAAATTGGTCCAATATTGGAGGAGGAAATAGGCAAGAACCTACCCCTGTGTTAAATTAATGTCGCCATTGTAGCGCCATGTTTTATATAAAATTAAAAGTCCTGACCGGCTGATATATCAACGCACAGCCTAACCGCCAGTCCTAGACATGAAATTTGGAGGGTGTGTTCTTTGTAAAGAGTAGGTATCCACTAAGAAAGGGTTTTTCGAAATTCCACCCCTAAGAGGGTGAATGGGGAGAGGGTAAAAATTTAGGCGAACGAAGTCGCAGATAGAAACTAGTTGATTATATAAAGAGTGCAAAATACATGAGGTATTTAGCGTAGGTAGCTCGATAGGCTAACAAGAAAATCTATTGTTTGAACTAAAAAATTAATACACTAGTATTTTATTAGTATGTTGCTTGTAGAATAATCTGACAAAAAATCAGAATGATTGTATACTAGTATGGTTTTTATTGTAAAAAGAAAGTTTTTAGAGGTATCTTCATGATTTTTTTTTTATCGTATCAAATTAGTTGTATTATGTTTTCAACACACTATCTACCTAGCATATATATCCTGAACAAAATCATATTTTTCTGATTTTGTTTACTGCGTAAATGTAAAACTTGCGTTTTTTGTGTTTAGGTCCTGTAAGCCCCTTAACAGTTAACTGTCCATTATGATTATGATTCATAATGTTATCTTTTTATGATTCTGCCAAAGTGGCTGTTTTAGGCCTCTATATATAGAAGAAGAATTGAAAACAATAGCTTCATTAATTGGTAAAGTATTAAAACCGTTCGAGGTAATCGAGTTGTGAGTAAAACATTTAGTCATGGCGCTGAGTAAGTAAGGTGGAGTGATTCTGCTTGTTAGTTATATTGTTTTATTTGTCCTTCCTTCCTCAATTCAGCCGTTGTTTACAAGCTATAATTATTGTATTTCCTCCTTGCTAAGCAAAATGCCTATAAACGGTACAGTTTCAACGAAAAGTTAATTACGTTGTTGTTAGGCTCAATAAAACTGCAGAATGAAACCATTAGTCAAGGAAATAGGTGATCCGTTTCTAGACAAGTAGTTGGAACAAGATAATGATGTAAATGCCAATGATGATGATGATGTGTATAAAACGGAATTTAAATGACTGTCTGCTTAGTAATAAAGAAATAAGAGTATAAACTTTTTTTTTATTGCTAAATTGGTCTGCTTTTGACCTCGATCACGCCTAATGGTAGCGATAAATGAGGTCTATGATGGAACGAGCGTGTCCAGAAGATGCCTGTTAACTCGCTTTGAAGTCAGACGGGTTAAATGTGGAAGGGAAAACAGACGCCGGCAGAGAGTTCTCAGTCTTCTTCCATACCTTAATCCTACCTACCTAGGGTCGAGTCTTCTTGTACAGCGGCGCCAGGACGATCTGTCTTGGGTTAAGTTAGATCATAAGAGTTAGGTTCTGCACTTTCATCTCCCTCTCTTTAGGTACTGGACCACCACTTAGCGCGGATCTTCCTCCTTCCAGGCATTTCATAGGCATTTACAAGACTGTTTTACCCCTTGGTAAAACAGTTTTGTAACCCAGTTACTGGGTAATACGGTACCCCTGTACCGTATTACCCAGTAACTGGGTTATGGAGGTCAGATAGGCAGTCGCTCCATGTAAAATACTGATATTCAGCTGCATTCGGTTAGACTGGAAGCCGACCCTAACCTAGTTGGGAAAAGGCAAGGCAGATGTCATCATCTGCCTTATGATGATACAAGACTGTTTTTACTGAGAAACTATCATCTCTTCATATTACGTGGCTGAATCATTTAAATCTATGTTTGTATAAACATTTAATACAAACTACAATTTCAGCAAAAGACTAGTCTACTCATACAGACTTCGCACTATAGCTGAAAGAGTATCTTCATTGTTAGACTACAATGTAGTTAATTTCGGCCAATTCCTTCTTACAAACACATCATTCAATTCTTTGAAACCCACTTTGGTATGTAACCATACAAACAGACAGACACAGTAACAAATTCTAATAATGCCGGGTAAAGATTGGCGAATGTTACACAAATGAGCCGCCTATGCAATGCAACATGAAATGTAACACAACAGCTAGGCGAGTTTGTTTCAAAGTGTGTTTCATGTCATGTAACGTTTCACCAATCTGTACTGTGGACTGCAAGTCATTGGTAAAACTTTGACCTTGCGCTGGTTTAGGGTAGTACGGAGTTTCAATAGAATAAGATGCTGACGTGCGGCCTACTGTACCATTTATTTTTACTGTTCGCTTATGTCATCCCACCGTTGGACAAAGACTTGGACCCCGTGATACCAGCTCTTTGGTTCTAGGGCGAAAGTGGACCACGTGTCGTTTGTTTGCTCCATCTTTTACGGGTTCTACCGCCACGCCTGCTGACTGTGTCAGGGCTCCACGTAGAGGATATTATGGCCCACAGCTCATTGGGCATACGGCAAACCTGGCCAGCCCAGTCCCACTTCAGCTTAGCGGATTTTTGAGTAACGTCAGTAGTCTGTGTTTTGGAGCGCAGTACTTGTACCAGTATAAGAAAAAAATATGTTGCAACCCTATCTATCATTGTAAATTGTTTCTTGCATTGAAAAAAATATGAAGCGTCTTGCAATTGCACAATCACAGCTATCAAGTTTCAACAAAAACAATTATTGTCTTGTGTTTTTCTAATCAAACCAAGTTCCTCGTGAGAATTGCGTTGCGTGTCATCTATAAAAGGTCTAACTGTTGAGTAATTGCTGATTGTAATCGTAACTGTAAGTGCAACTCCACAAATAAAATAGCTCTTGATTTTCTATTTTTAGTCATTATAACTAGATAGAGCTTTGGTATGTAATGTTTAGGTAATAAAGGCGAAATTGCCAGCTGCTACGTCCTCATTTTCATTATTATTTTTGTCCAGAATCATTATCGGGGTCTGCATTCATTAAAATGGCAGAGTAAATTGGACATATCAAATCAATCATTCAAACCTATACTAATACTAGCTGACCCGGCCACGCGTTGCTGTGGCTAACGTTTTTGTGCAATAAATAATAATATTGCGATTATAAATGGAGATGTGAGCTATCCTATCTTTCAAGTTGGATCAAACTGCACACGGTACAAATTTGATTGTGGTTACGTAGTTTAGGAGTCCATCGCGGACAAACATCGTGACACGTAATTTATATAAGTATATTAAGATTATAAAGAGGTAAGTTTGTATGTAGGGTTATGGCCTTTTGTCATAGCATATATTTTATGTTAAAAACTTTTTACAAAAAAAAAACTACAAAGTTAATTTATTTTTATGGGACCACCACTGAAGCATACCATATCCATTAAAAAAAGGTTTTTGCAGAACCGTCTACATATAATGACGGAGTTATGCCCGACCACATATAAAAAAAATATACTTATAAACATCCAATTTAAGAACCTCCGCCTTTTTTGAAGTCGGTTAACAACAAGAAATTAAACGCGGACAAATATCTCGGGCAGAAGCTAGTAAAAAAAAAATGTCATTAAAATTTAATCGTGAATGTCCGTCCTACTTTCTTTAAAGTCATCACCATCATCTCTATAAACGCTGGTGAACAGGACTATTGTTCACGGGTGCCAGTTCTTTAAGAGACTAAATAATTTAAAGAATTAGATCCAGACTTAATGGAAGTGTCCAAGCTTCCTGGAAAGAAGGAAGGAACACCGCAAAGACAATGCAAATATATTTAAAAATAAATTATTATATTTTTATAATTCTTTTTGTATAAACTTACTTTTAAAAAGAATTATAATTGCCTGCATTATTTAGATTGAAGGAGTTTTAGTCAGTAAGAGTCTGACACTCTCTTCGGCTCCACACAGAATGGGACGGATCATTTGATGATAACCCGTCCTCAAAAAAAAAGGGGTTAGCAGCATAATCAACCTATGTTCTCACTGCTAAAACACAGGCCACCTGTCTTCGAGAGGGAGTGGGCTAAAATAATCTACTACCAGGCCCAGTGCGGGTTGGTAGATGTCCTATGTTTGGTTCAAGTAAATGCTGGTTCCTCACGATGTTTTCCTTCAGCGTTTTGAAAGCAGTCGTGGTGAAATTAGGTATACAGAGTAAAATACCCGTCTGGGTTCAAACCCACAATCTACCAATCGTAAGTCGGGGCCGTTGCCACTTGGCTATCACTGCTTACAAAGAAGAAGGGTCAGTGGGACGAAATAATTATGCCTTAGAAAATAAATTATGTTGTCAAGTGGACCAAAAGCGAGCGGGTCAAAGCTGACCAAAGACTCAACTATTCGCCAAGTTTTGACTAATTCTAATATAATTCTTCTAAATTAATTCTATTTTTTACCCAGTGATCTATGATTTTCAATTAAGCTTCGATCGGTTAGATTACATTGAAGAATAGCTTAACTAATTCAAGTGATGAGATGAATAATAATCAAGTTTTTCTTAAGGAAAAAAATTAAACTAATGAAGTAAATGCCTATAGAGGAAAAAGACCACTGGGTTTTTTAAACAAACATGATTTCATTTAATGACAGCACATTAATCAGAACAAGAATTCAAAGTGTTAATCAAAATAAATTGGCTTCTATAAACAGTTAGGTTTACGGTGCAAATTACTTTAGTTAAATTAATTTTCGTTATAAAATAGTCGGGGTTATACTAAGCTTATTATAAAGCCCAATTATCTTTATCAATCAACGATTGTAGAGGTGGCCTGCAGGTTTACGTTTCCGTTGCTTGAGTACCAATTTGTAGGTTCTAAAGCTGACATGTGTTAATGGAACCTTTTTATGGCCACTTTCTAACTTAATCTGAGATCCGACTAGCTATAAAGGAATAATTAAAACCAGCCTATTACCATTCTCCTGCAGGGCAAAAGTCTCTTCTATTACAGAGTGCAATGATTACCAGGCTTGCTTAAGATGGGTTGGCGATTTCAGAATTATATTAACTACTAGCTGCGCTCCACTGCTTTACCCGCTTTAGTAAAAATATCGGGAAATTAATTCGTATATGGCAATTCATATTCCGGCTGCAATAACACAATCTATTCCTTTGATAATTTTGAATTTTTGATATAATTTATATAATGTTTGATATTTGTAATTTGTAATCTGGTTAAATTTTATATTGTGTATACCTGAAATAAATGACCTCGTGCTCAGCAGTAGCGCTTGTACCAACGAGGCAGCAATTAAAATAACATCGTGAAACAAGATTTGATAGGTACTTTAAAGTCAAAGTCAAAGTCAAATCATTTATTTCAAATAGGCACATTAAAGGCACTTTTAAACGTCAAAACTTACAGTAAAATTGAATTGATTCTAGTCGCCCCTTCCAAAAGGTAGTTTTCGTATGGAGAAGAATGGGCAAGAAACTCCACCGTTACTCTTTTAAAATGTTTCACAAGGTTTTGTATACATGATATAATTATATGTAAAGACGATGCACCTAGAATAAAAGAAGTCTACCCCAAAAAAAATAAAAAGAATTAAAAATGAAGCAATTACGGGTAAATCAATTATGTGATAGATACATGGTGCTCACATATTTACAAATTATTTACAAATATTGGAAAAGTAGATGATTTTTCTAGAATTTTAACAAGTGTGTGAGATACTGTATTCACAGATTGTAAAAATCAATGTCATAAAAAATTTAAAAATATAAATTAAATTAGGAACCAGTTTGATTTTGTCTAGACACTAGATTGTCCTAAGGAGCAGGACCAGCATGTTTCCAATCATTCTTATCTTGGATATAATCCTCTAATTTATTTTACCCTCGTTAGTTCATGCTTTAGAATACTGTTACATCATCTGCCTAGTTTTTTCCCAACTATGTCGGGGTCGGCTTCCAGTCTTAGCTGAATACCGTATTTTACATGGAACGACTGCTTATCTGACCTTCACAACCCAGTTGCTGGGTATCACGATACCCCTTGGTAAGACTGGTAGTCATACTTCGGGCTTTAAAATGCCGTTATAATGTCCTTCAAAACCCTCACAATAGTCACCTTAAAGATTATATACTGCAAAGCTGACCTTGAATAAGTTTTGCGACCTTGTTCGATCGCGACCTGACCCGACGACCCGGTGACATGTTCCCGTTTCAATTGTGAACTAGTTGCAGCTTTAGCTCGTTAGTTTTAGTTGAAAAACAAGTTGGGGAGATCAGTTTAATACGGGCAAATATGGGATAAATACTAGTCTCGAGTTTGGCCCGAATTTGTTTTTGGGAGCATTCGGAATTACTTTTACTTCAGATGTGACCCTCGCAAGCTTTTTAACAAACAATGTAAAGGCGTTGTTCAAGATGATGAACAGAAGCAAGCCTCTTTGGAATCAATAACAAACAAAACACTGTCATCATAATTCTATTGTTTTTTAGCTCTTTGTACCAAAGCACGCAGGATCCTTCGGCATCAAACTACCATATTTATTAACCTATGGCTTTTTTGTAATGTTATAACTAACCTATCCAATGGAGCTTCAGCAGTAGCCCTTTTCAAATGGGATGATTATCATTGACCGTGATAATAACGCAATTATAACATTGCAAAAAAAATCAAAATTAATCATCTCCAATCTAATATCACACAATTTGCCATACACTCCATATCCCATCCTATCTAGTTGTCGCAGACGGCAGCTGAAGGATTATCTACCCACACAAGATGAATGGTCAGCAACTTTTGTACAACACGGTCTACCCAGGGTTGTGGAGGTCAGATGTCTAGCTGTCTAAGCTGTCAAATGACTGTCGTTTAGCGTGAATGTGCGCGAAGAAACTGGTCAAGCGGTGACTAATGAGCGAACCATAGACGAGAACAAGCAGTGAAATTGTGATTAATAGAGAGGATTAATTTATTTTGAATAAGTTTATAGTTATAAATGATCGATCATAGATGATAGACGCTAAGAAGAATGAAGATAGATAATTCTTCTTAAAATTTCCAGAAATAATATTATTGCGCTTGTATTTGAAACACTATTGTACTTGATAATAAACGCATATTAATAATCAGCGAGGTAATTGCAGTAACAGTAGCAATGGAATTCATTCTGACAGTTCAACAATATTCATTGCGTTATTTACGCAGACAAATTTTTCTTAGCTGTAGCATAGGATCAGGTTATTTGCATAAGCACTGACGTTATCAGGCTACCGATGAATACTAATAAAGACGACGCCATAACTGTTCGAGGAGTCAAAAACATCAATAAAGACTATCCCAAACACAGTTATTTGTGTTCAACCAACACTAAAATATCTTGCCGACAAAAATCTCGTGGAACCGCCAATTAGTGAAATATTATTCATGTCACTTTCAAAGCGGCCCGCGAAGTACCCAGTGGGTAGGCAGGCGATATAACATTAGTTTTAGCATCACAGCTAGGCCTGGTGAGCATACGAATCACTAGTTAAAACCACTTATTTTACAAAACAGTTAGCGGCGAGCTGTTCTACGGTGTTGACGCACGGGTCCCCAAATTAGGCAGCATCGTTGTCATAAAATTTAAGTAATTGAATTTTTCATTTACATTTTGTGGCGTTCATTTTGGCATGTGAGTTGTTTGGATTGGTCTTAGACTGTTCATTTTTGAGCTTCTAAAATTGTTGTGGATTAACATTAAGAAAAAATATTAGTGACAAAAATAGATAGAGAAAGGTTTTATACTTTCCAAATGACTTTTGCCCGCGGCTTCGCCCGCGTGGCGGTCGGAAATTATTCACACAAAATTCGACACCCCATTTCACCCTCTTAGGGGTGAAATTTCGAAAAACCCTTTCTTAGTGGATACCTACTCTTCACAAAGAACACACCCTCCAACTTTCATGTTTCTAGGACCAGCGGTTTAGGCGGTGCGTTGATATATCAGCCAATCAGGACTTTAAATTTTATATATAGACTACTTACCTCCATACAAAATTTCATCAAAATTGATCCGTTGTTTGAGCTTGAAGAAGTAACAAACATACAAAATAGGTAATACGGGCTGGTGTTTGAATTCCATGTCAATGCGCATATTTTGCGTACAAACATATAATTTTAGTATAATATTGTTAAATAAACAAATATCGACAGAAATGGTTTTACTGGTAGTAAATCTGGAATGATTGTTTGACTTGCCACGATTGTTTTGCCTGCTGTTTGGTAGTGAGAAGCAAATTTAATTAATTATCAATAGTGTAACGTTAACAAGCAGGCGCCATCTTGGTAGGCCCAGACGGAGAAGGTGGGATGGTTAGACTCCTTCAACAAAGACTGGTTCTTAGTCACCTTACATCGTCAGAAGTAGAGAAGATTTTGCCCTGCAGTGAATGTGCAATAATAATAACCCGGGGGCAGATACCCGTCTGCCCCCGGGAGCAGTGGTGCAAAGTGGTCTTCTTCTTAGCGTGGCCCAAAATTCGGCTACTTGTTTGGCGCCATCGCCAGCGTCCACCAGTTCCTGTAACGTGCAGCTGACAGGACATGCAGGACACGATATTAAGTGTCCCATCGTTCGTGGAACAGCACCACATTTACATTCCAAGGCGGAGTCGTCTATGAATCTCCACCTGAACAGGTTTTCCGTTTTCCTTGCTTCGGCCAACTTGGGTTCGGAGTATGTTTAAAGACTTCCAGGTTACCCAAGGTAACTCATGTCCAGGTGGGAGGTCTTCAGCGGGTGAGACGAATGGTTTAGGTAAGGAAGCACTGTCTCGCCACAGCTTCAGTCCCTTTGTGATGGTTCGTCAGTGAGTGGGACGACACACTTTAAAAAACTGTTTCGGCTTTTCAGCCTTTGCCAAGAGGCTAATGGCTGTGACTTACGATTTGTAGGTTGTAAGTTTCAACCTAGACAGGCGCTTACTTTGTGTACATTATTTCATTACCAAAACGGTGAAGGAAAACACCGTGACGAAAGCGGTATGTCCTAGAACCAAAAAAATCGAAGATGTGTGACAGCTATCAACCCGCACTGGGTCCGCGTGGTGGATTACGGCCTACTACTTTTAGAAGAGAGGAGGCTTGTGTCCCAGCAGTGGGAATATTTTATGCTGATAATGAGATGGGTAATTTTTTTTTTGTTGAACATGGACATTGGTATTAAACGTTCTTACTTCAAGAACTTCTTAGAACTTTTTCGTTTGAAGAATTACATATATTTTTTTTTTGTCGATTAATTTATAGTTTCAATTAAATAAACCTGTTGCATTGTTCAGAGAGACAATTCCTATATTTTTAAGAACGTTCGCATTGCAATATCAGTTTCAATATTCTGGCAAAACACAGAGAAACTTAGAGAGATTTTATTGTAGCTAAAATGAGATTGTAACTTGAATTTCAAAAATTGTAATTCTGTTTAAACTTTAAACAAGAAACTCCGAATTGTACTTAACCAACAAATTCTTAAGAGCTCAAATCTACAACGTGCTCTCCATCCAATCCCTCCGTATGTCCACATAGAAAGCTCGAACAAGCGTGTTGGTAAACAGGGCGATTTGAAACCGTTGAATGGTGCCGCATTTAAACTATACAGTGTGGCCCCAGCTTAGTATGTGAGTGTCGTGTGGGTTAGCCCCTTTGAGGACAGCGTTAACACTTCCAGGTTTAGAAGAATAACAAGTTAAAGTGGCTATTTATATAGTTTTGTAGCAATGTTCCATGTTTTTATAATTTTATGTTTATCTCTGAAAGATTCTAAGATATGGTCTCTAGTTTTTGCATATTATGTAAAATGGTTCGACAAACGCCAATCCGCTTAGAGCAAGCGTGGTGATGTTTTCTCTGTGAGACAAAAAGGTCTTGGTTTCCACGAATGACAGAGGTACTAAACGTTCTTTCGACATGTCCTGAGCAAATGCGCCACCAAATTGCTAGCTGGCTAATGTCTTACACAGAATTCTCGTATTGCTCAAGAAGAAAGAATAATGGCAAGAGATTGATGGAAAGGCTTCCCCTGGATGAACTAAGGAATGTACAGTCTGGCAGGGTCAACGACGCGCAACATTTAAGTACCATGGATTCATTACATGATTCTAGACCAACGTCGAAATTTTTCGTCGATTACATAAAAAAAAAATATAGCTGTTTCATTAATTTTGACAGCGTAGGTATAATACACTTTTGTATAAAACAGCAATAATTTTTTTCTATAACCGGCAGAATTTTCTACGCTAGGGTGTTTAGAATCATATGCTGAATTCATGGCTACAGTTAACGAGTCGATGTCACCCTGTATACACTTAACTACACCTGCCACAAAGACCATGTTTGGTGATCGTAAAATACGTTAATGCTGCTGATCTTTTAAACTTGTAAATTTCGGGAGGAAAGAGAAAAGAAAAAGGAAATGACTCTCGATTTAGAAAAACCCACCTTTACCCTTATTATAGGTATTTTCTTTCTTTTTTTTTATAACCGAAAGCCTATGTAAAGCAGAAGACATTTATCTATCAGATAAACCAATCAGATCTTATCACATAGCGATAATCAAAAGCTGGAAAATGCCGCTAAAGTTGCCTCGCAACTTATAATAGTGCTAATCACACCTCTTTTATGACGGATATCCACAATTTATAGACTTGTATTCACATATGGTAAATGGGCAATAAAATAGAAAATTACAACGTTTTCTATCGTGTGTCATTTTTGATACTTTTCTCTTATCTCGTTTATGGGATTATGGAAAAGATAATGTAAAAGTGACAAGGTATTTTGTGACATATCCATATTATAAATGCGAAAGTGTGTCTGTCTGTCTGTTACCTCTTCACGCTTAAACCGCTGAACCGACTTAGATGAAATTTGGTATAGAGATAGTTTGAGTCTCGGAAAAGAACATAGTATAGTTTTAATCCCGATATTTTCACAGGATCGAGACTGCGCGACGCTGCTCTACTTTGCTTATTTAAGAACACACAGACAGATACGAAATGCGATTTTAATTTATAATATGTACCTATAGATACGGCAACACAGCTAATGATCGAAATATTTGTTCGCAGTTTCAGGCCAGGTGCCTAGTAGAAAGTCGCAACCAATGTTTAAGGCAAAAACGCCAGGTTAGCCCGGGAAATTAATTTTTTTTTTACTTTTTTTGCAAACTTTGATAAAATATGATTGGCGACCGTAACTAATATGCATTTACAGAATTATAATCATGACAATCAGTAATACAACTTGTTAAGTCAGTATAATCCTAAGATTTCATGAAATAGTCATTCAGTAGGAGTATTTGGTCTTAGAGAGTTGTGTTTCATCAACAAAACTCTCTAAGACCAAGTAATCCTAGCCACCTCTTTCCTGCACATCTAACATTAGCACGTTCAGCTTCCATTTTTTACTCAAAAATCAATTATAATTACTCAACAACCAATAAAAGCGAAATGTTACACCAATTAAAGGCTCCTACAAACAGGCGCGACACGCGATATATTCGCGCGCGACACAAAGGCGTATGTGTAGCGTGCCGTGTCGCGCCTGTTTGAAGGAGCATTAAACATCTGTACCAAAAACAGGCATAGAACAGATGATCAATTAGTGTCCAAAAAAGGTGTAAACATTGGAAACAAGTCCCAACAACTTTGTACGTCTTTGTACGAATAAATCGGAAAACCATTTAACATGTTTTACAAAATCGTTTTTCGACATCACACAACCAAAAGAAGGCTTTATCCAAGATCTATTAAAGGCCTAAATAGTATGAAAGGCAATTTGGATGTACTTAAACTCAAATTGTTGTCGTTCGGCGCTGCCATCGCTTAAAGGCACCTTCAAACAGGCGCGACACGACACGCGAAACAAAGGCACCGCAAGTCACGCAACGAGCGGTGTCTTTGTGCCGCGCGCGATTATATCGCGTGTTGCGCCTGTTTGTAGAAGCCTTAAGGCGTTTGTGGTGCGCATACCAACATGCTACCTGCACCTAGTGATGGAAGAAAGCTTTTGCTTAACCCAGAACACCAGACTCAGCAGTCGCGCTTATGACCTTGAGACCAACGGGGCTGTCAAATCAAATCTAGTGTGTTTGTGTGTGTGGTATTGTGTAAGGGTGTGTGTGTGAAGTACAATGCGTGCCACGAAAGATGAGACTTGACACACCACGTGGTTTGACATGCGCAGTAATAGGGTGTCCCGTTCATGTATGGGGGAAAAAAAATTGAGCTAGGGCTACGCAAGAGGTATCAAAAGTTGCGTTTTGACACATATATTACGATTATTATAAAATTTAATTAGATATCCGGCATCTTGAGGCCTCTACCAGTCCTTGAAGTTTTTCAAATTTTCTATTTTTAGGGGTTCCTAATATAAACTATAAATCATACAAAAATAACATTTAAATGGTTTTTATTAAATTTAAGGGTACAACAATGAGTTAAAGCAAGGTTTAAAATAGTTGAAAGACAAAATAATCAATGGCAACTTTAAAAACGGAACTGGTTTTTGTGACCAAAATTAGGCATTTCTGAGCGAGATTTTAATCTGTTCCTAATAAAACCATCCCGAGCTGTAGCTTCCGTGACGCTTTGAGAAGCCTCCGTCACTAGTTTTACACATCTTTCCACTGACTGTGTCAGTCCGCGTTTTTCTTTTTTTCATTGCACTACGTAGGTATAATCAAATAGATTGGCATTGGATTTGGATTGGATTGATTGGTATTTTACACAGACAAAAAAAAACAGCAAGTGTGCAATTCACACGTGGTAGAAGTGAAACCTTCAAAAACACTGTATAATGCTTCCTATCTCATTTTCTCCCATGTTAAATCTTATGAATTTACATGTCTCTAAAAAACAACAAAACAACATGTAAAAACTGTCGCTTTTTTGTGTCTTAAACTTTCAAATCACAACGATGCTAAAGAACATCCTGATGATTCTGATCCAGATTCTGATTCTGATCCAGATTCTGATCCAGATCCAGATTCAGATCCAGATTCAGATCCAGATTCAGATCCTGATTCAGATCTTGATTCAGATCCAGATTCAGATCCAGATTCTGATCCTGTTTCTGATCCAGATTCAGATTCAGATTCAGATTCAGATCCAGATTCAGATCCCGATTCAGATCCATATTCAGATCCAGATTCAGATCCAGATTGAGATCCAGATTCAGATCCAGATTGAGATCCAGATTGAGATCCAGATTCTGATCCAGATTCTGATCCTGATTCTGATCCTGATTCTGATCCTGATTCTGATCCTGATTCAGATCCTGATTCGGAATCCTGATTCTGATCCTGATTCAGATTCTGATTCTGAACCTGATTCTGATTCAGATCCAGATCCACATTCAGATCCTGATTCTGATCCAGATTCTGATCCTGTTTCTGATCCTGATTCAGATTCAGATTCAGATCCTGATTCAGATCCTGATTCAGATCCTGATTCAGATCCTGATTCAGATCCTGATTCAGATCCTGATTCATATCCTGATTCAGATCCTGATTCAGATCCTGATTCAGATCCTGATTCAGATCCTGATTCTGATCCTGTTTCTGATCCTGATTCAGATCCTGCTTCTGATCCTGATTCAGATCCTGATTCAGATCCTGATTCAGATCCTAATACAGATCTTGATTCAGATCCAGATTCAGATCCAGATTGAGATCCAGATTCAGATCCAGATTGAGATCCAGATTCAGATCCAGATTGAGATCCAGATTCTGATCCAGATTCTGATCCTGATCCTGATTCAGATCCTGATTCCGATCCTGATTCAGATCCTGATTCAGATCCTGATTCAGATCCTGATTCAGATCTTGATTCAGATCCTGATTCAGATCCTGATTCAGATCCAGATTCAGATCCAGATTCAGATCCTGATTCAGATCTTGATTCAGATCCAGATTCAGATCCAGATTCTGATCCTGTTTCTGATCCTGATTCAGATCTTGATTCAGATCCAAATTCAGATCCTGATTCAGATCCTGATTCAGATCCTGATTCTGATCCTGATTCTGATTCTGATCCTGATTCAGATCCTGATTCAGATCCTGATTCAGATCCTGATTCAGATCCAGGATCCTGATTCTGATCCTGATTCTGATCCAGATTCTGATCCTGTTTCTGATCCTGATTCAGATCCTGATTCAGATCCTTGAATCCAAAAAAATTAAAAAAATTGCCGGTAGAACCCTCAAGATATTTTTTTATGTTTTTTTTTATTATTTTTACGGTAATCTAAAACTAATAATGCAACTTTTGAGGGGGCTTGAGTAGCGAAAAGCGAAAAAAAAATTTTTCGGGACACCCTAATGCGCAGTACACGATTTTAGGTATCTTTAGCGGTATGAGGTCTGAGTGCGGGACGGGACCGGACGTCATAGGGGCGGCGGAAAGAGCGGGGGAGGCGGGGTCAAGTCTCATCTTTCGTGGCACGAATTGTACTTGTGCGTAGCTTAGCCGTGAGCCGCTGTGGAGCGGTGCCTTTACGGTGCGCGTGGGCACGAGAGCTATCAAAGTATGACCCTGAAGTTCCGTTAGACGTTCGATCTCAGCTTTATAGTAAAACCGTTGTAATCTAAGATTGAATTTATAAATAATTCAGATTGATTTTCTTAGATAACGTGCGTCGTTTAGATACAATAATATCTTGCGGTATAAAGCCCGTATGAGGAAGTACAGTCATAATCATCATCTCATTTATCTGCCTAGCTTTTCCTAACTATGTAGGGGTCGGTTTTCAGTCACATCACATGCAGCTGAATATCAGTATTTTACATGAAGCGACTGCCTATTTGACCTCCACAACCCAGATACTGGGTAATACGATGCCCCTTGGTAAGACTGGTTGTCAGACTTTCGGGCTTCTGACGACCCGTAACGACTGTCAAAAATCCCCGAATGACAGTCAGGACCATCGAGATATAAGTACTAACGTACTAGAGAAGCTACGTCAAATAACTGAATTGTCCTATTCTTCGTAATTTGAATCTTTAGTTCGCTGCAGCGCTAAAATAATAACAATTCGTCTAAACCGTAACTAATTTACCACAGCGCTAGATTTGCTGCAGAAGTGTATTTATTCTCGGCAAAAAGGTCTTAAGCGCCATGTAAATCACGGCACTTACGCGTAAAGAGCTAGAGAGCGACTGAGTGAGGTGCGGCGCGATCGCCGCAGTTGAACGAGACAAAGTAGGAATTTACGGTGTCTTCTCTAGTACGTTAGTACTTTAAATATCTCGATGGTCAGGACCAACGGCTTCACGTGCTTTCCGGGACACGGAGGCGTCTTGATATGTAAAGATGGTCACCCATCCACGGACCAACCGCGGCAAGCGAAGTTTAACCTAATCTCGTCTCGATCGAACCGTGCGGCTGTTATTACGTAGCCACGTGCATAAATACATTACAGTTACACAAAATTTAAAAGCGTTTTTCTCGTTAAATAAAACATTGAAAAAAAAAAATTGAATTCATTCTAAAAACGGATTCATTATAGTATTGTTTCATTAATACTATGTTCGTAACACCTTAAAATATTTAATTATATTTATGGAGAAAATCGGTTTGGAATCTTACGTACAGTTAAACGTTATAGCAGTTTTTAGCGTTTTATACGTTTATTTATAGCAGTTCAAACACAACTAAAAACACAAAACAAATCTAGAATTTTAAATGATAATGTGGTGTGTCAAAGATAAAATGGGAAAAATGTCAAGTAACTTTTGGAGGCCAGAGTAAGTGTCAGATATTTATGCTGGTGACTGTACCTATTGCAATGTACCTACAACTCGCCTTTTATTATATTTGTTATCAGTTGTGTGATACGATTAAGGTCGTATAACAGGATGTGAATCTGGAATTGCGGAGTGGAGATCGTATATTGAATTAGACCCAGAATTCTATATTGGAGAGAAACTGAAGGACGTTTGGTATCTTATCTAATTTATTTTATCTACTTAGATTGTGTGAAGTAGGTAAAGCGGTTGTCAAGATTGTAAAGTTTAAAAGGCTGCCGAGTGTACCAGTCTCCAGTACCCACATGACTAAGAGTGGACTGATTTCAAATACCACCAAATCCATACCTACCATACTACCACCACCACCATGCCACCTTACCACCACCATTCTATACCACCATTCCATCCATTTCCATTTTTGACCATTCTAGATTCTAATCAACCAATACTAAAACAACGTCGTAGGTTCGATTCTCAGTTCGGCCAAAGTGCTATTGGGTTTTTGCATTAGAAATTTCTAGAAGGCGGTTTAGCGTATCATTTTGTGTCAATTTTGATGATGTGCAAAAGTGACAATCTTAACGAACTTTTGTTGCTAACCGTACCAAATTACAATAATATTAATGATAATTTGTTTGATTATTTCACGATCATTTAAACAACACCCCGTAAACCACAATCGATTGACGCACGTAGCGCAAAATCTTAGTAACACAAGATCATCAGCGCTTACAACATTGTTCTACACATAAGCTTATCCCATTGTTTTCCTTATAAGTACCAATCGAGTAGTATCTTCCCAAATAATGATCTGCCAAAAGAAGGAGTCGGAAACATCGATGCATCTTCATATTCAAATTATTTCATACCGATATTCAAATCATTTAGCAGGTATTTCATATACACGTTTTCGCGTCATCGCACCTTACTGTATCTGGGGAGGTAGAGACTCCATATTTTTTATATTGGTTAGGAATTTTGGAATAGTTAAAACGAAAAGAAAGAACCGCACTTAGCTGACATAGCTTGCATTGTAAGCAAGCTAGAGTGGCAGTGGGCTGGCCATGGTTGTTGAAGGAGCAGACGAGTCCTGAAGTGGAGACCGCGTATCGGCAAGCATAGAGTGAGACGTTCCGCAGCTGATATAGATTTACCAATGACCTTAAAAAAGTGGCTGGAACAGACTGGATGCCGAAGCCGGAACAACAAGGTTTTGTGTCCTGGGAGAGGCCTATTTCCAGCAGTGAGTTGATTGAAATCAGACAGTAACTTATTCTTGAGATGTCGACTGGAGGTCAGGGTAGATGGAGCGAAGACCTTAGCACGGTGGCTCTTAGCAGCTCGATGAGTACCTATAGCCAACAATCAAGAAATGTAGCATTCGATTGAAATGAGAATGTTTATAGTGGATAAGACAGAGATTAAAACAGAAGAATAACTAGCAGGGGATCCAGGGGGTGGGAGGGGTTCAGGGGATCAGACCGGAATAACTCGAAGAAGCATACCTACGTAAAACAGTAGACTGGTATAAGCTAATAACGTAAACAAAGAGAAAAAGCTCATGACCAGCTTGCCACGACCAGTCCAAGGTCCAGGATATGTTGGCCTTTATCTCACATTACATAACTTAAGGGTAGGCTTGTGTAGTACATGTACTATGTACTGTTAGGACGTAATTCCTTCATGTGAACGAGTACGAACTATTCTGTTTCTGTCGCTCAAATCGGTCATCTAGTACAGTGAACTAATCACCAATCCTACCGACATCCAATCGCGAAAGCCGAGTAAGAACGGCTGAACGAATAAGTAAGCGAGTTAAGAGATTAGAGACGCGTGCGCGCGAGCGGGATGGACGATGTACGAACTATGATGACCTGGAGAACGAGTAATTGAGTGAATCCCGACTGGTGTGGTGAGACTGAGACTGAGAATGCCCGGTCATTTATGTGCATAATCTATGGCTCAGTCATTCTATGTATGACTCTTTAATAGTAATTGTTTTCGATGTTTTTATTTGTTATTTTAACTTAAATTCAAGTTTATGTTGCTTATGCTTGATTTTGTTTCGTGTGGAATGTACTATGGATTAGGAAAAATCAAATATTAATTGGTAGGTATTCCATCACGTCCGACTGATGTCTTAATTATCGATGAACTAAAATGAACTAATAGTACTAGAACACCGAACTAGTACATTTGAACAATTGTACTAGTTCGGAGCGTTCCAGTCAATGACCGAGTATGAACAAGCCTACTTAAGGGGACTACATGACCTAAGCGCGGTCACTGTCGGACTGCATAGAAAAGAAAGAGAAGCGCGATGACATAACGCCGGTAATTTATTGCAAAATATGAAGCAATTATCTTTTTTCCGAAAATCTATTGTTTGGAATAAAAAATTAAAACACTAGTGCTTAAGTATGTTGCTTGTAGAATAATCTGACAACCATACTTACATACAATCATTTTGATAATGATTGTATGTAAGTATGGTTTTTATTGTAAAAAGAAAGTTTTTAGAGGTATTTTCATGATTTTTTTCCTAATGTATCAAATTACTTGTATTATGTTTTCAAAACACTATCTACCTAGCATATATCCTGAAGAATATCATATATTTTTCTGATATTGTTTACTGTAGTCGATTACATACTTTTCGTGCTTCTAAAACTTGCGTTTTTTTGCGTTTAGATCCCGTAAACCCCTTGGCTTAAAATGTAAGGTACAGACACTAGCACATCAACCTACTACAATCTGTCAAATTTCCTTTTCTTCAACATTTCTTCTCAGCCAAAATCCTTAATCCAAACATCGTGTGGTCATTCTACTTTGAGTGGAGAGGAAAGCATACAAAGTAACTCTAGTGTTAGAATATAAAACGATTCTAATAGATTATCTTTTTTTCAATTTTTATAGACTATTGTAGTCTCAATGGCTAGCCTATCATTTCGGTCACTACTGCCTACGCGCAAAGAATTCTTAATCGTCATTCTAAAGTTTGTAGAACCCTCGTATGTACCGACGCGAGCACATCAAGCTACTACAATGATCTGTCAAATTTCTTTAATATTTCTTTCAACTTTATCGCTAAAGTATAAGGTTCAAATTTGACAGTTTCGGGTAGCTTGATGTGCTGGCGTCTGTACTTTACCAAGTTATTTTTGACACCCACCAACTACACAACACATCTTATCCTAACCAATGTTCAGGTGAAAATCATGTGACAAAAAATTTGTTACCAGCAAATGCTTTGTGGTCCACCTCTCGAACTGAGTAAGACGAAATCTGTAATCGAAATCGACTGAATTTATGTGTGAAGATAAAAATATATTATAAGTTTTAAGCAGGGATGTTAGGGAGCTCCGTAACCGTAACCGAAACTATCGGATATCCGATATAAAAAATTATCCGTAACCGTAACCGAATCCGAAATAAAAGTTCCGGATAATATCGGATAGGGGCGGAGCCTAATTGAGACACAAGATAAAGATAGCTATGATTGTTATGTTAAACTTAAATCATAGTTAATAAATATGTGCAATGTGCATTCTAAATTTAAATCTAATTTTAATATTTTCTTTGAATAGGTACGAAATTACTAAATAAGTATAAGTAATAATTTTAATATGTATTACATTTTCAGTTTAGGTAGACTAGATAACACTCAACATTTATTTATAATCATTTTTAATTTAAATAGCTGTAATAACTCACAGACTGATTGTAATTCCTACCAAATAGTTACATATAAATAAAACTATTTTATTAACTATTTGTATTGAACTTTTGAAATTCCTAAAAAAATTAATAACCGTAACCGAAATTATCCGAAACTAACGGATAATCCGAAATAATTTCATATCCGTATCCGTATCCGTATCCGGTATAATAATCATTCCTATATCCGTAATTAATCCGTATCCGAAATTTCATATCCATAACATCCCTAGTTTTAAGTGACAAAACTGAAAATATTTTAATTTCGTAAATATGTCAGACAAGAAAAAGAAATTTTGTTTGATATGAAAGACGTTACGTCAACCTGATTACTTTTCGTATTAAAAACCGGTTAAACAACACTATTTATTATGTAGATAGAATATATATGTAAATATTCTTTCTATGGGCACACTTAACTAAAATATAAATTCTTTTAATAGCATAGGTATATTTAGTTCAAACTACCATAATCGTAGGTTGCTAATTATTTTTGATAACTTATAATTATTTGACTGGTTTTGCCAGTTGGCAATTAAAAAGATAAAGATTTTTTAAATCTAAATCAGTGTATAAAATAATGGCAAACAATAATAGAAAAACTCGAGCTAACTGAAAGCAAAGTTATGGTGAATTAATTAACATGTTTTAATTAAAAATTGCGTTCAGTACCACCGTACAATACCAAAATTCTTTAGAAAAAAAAACTCTTTTTTTGTATGGGGTCCCTTTATATTTTTTTCTTTATTTTTTGTTAAAGGTGCTATATTAGTCCAGCAGTCGAGGGAATGCGTTCATGACATTTGTCAGTTTCATACAAACGAACACGTGTTTTGCGAATTTGATCTTTATTAGTTACTAAAATTATTGTCACACTGTTAAGAGTCAGGAACGCACTCTCTCGACGGACGGTCAGACTGTACCAACACAATCTGTGAACATATCAAGTGTTTATCTATTGCGGTTCAAAAAATACAGCCTTGTGACAGACGGACGGACAACGGTGCCTTAGTAATAGGGTCCTGTTAGTACATTTTAGGTGCGGAAACCAAAAAGACATAAATCACTACTACACTTCGAGCCACAAAAATCAACCCAGGTATCAAAACTACCGGAAAAATAATTTCCGAATGAGCAACCACTAAACAATGTAAAAGTGTCCCACAAAAATAACACTGACAATACAAAGTTAATTAAAAACAGCATAACAGACTGTACCGGAAAGGGCAGCGGCGAAACCTCAGTAATAAGTAGGTTGGGTAGCTATAGAAGAGGTAAAAAATAATTTTGTTAATAGCATTATTCAAGACAATAGCGCTTGTGTGGAACTGTTTGGAGTGACTATGAGGTTGTAAAAAAAAGATAATAATACGAAAACGAAACGAAACGAAACTAAACACGAAACGAAACGAAACGAAACTCTTTCTAAAAGGGGCTCGTGGCTAAGTAATAACAGACGCACGGGTTGACCAATCAGATTACGCTACGCTCGTCGAGCTCCGTCCGTGGATGGGTGACCATCTTTATGTACTGAGATTCCTCCGTGCCTCGGAAAGCATGTTAATTCGTGGATCTTTGATAGTCGTTAAGGGTCGCCAGAAGCTCGGAAGTCTGACAACCAGTAACTGGGTAACGGGATACCCCTAGGTAAGCCAAGAAGGTAACCTGTTACCCAGTAACTGGGTTGTGGAGATCAGATAGGCAGTCGCTCCATATAAAATACTGATATTCGGCTGCATCCCGTTAGCCTGGAAGCCGACCCCAAAAGTAGTTGGGAAAGCTAAGTAGAAGGGCTAAGCAGATGGCGATTCAAAATTTATAAATCATTATCAAACTAATATTTTAGAGGTGGAAGTTGGTGAGTGCGTTTGTATGTTTGTTACTTCTTCACGCACAAACGGCTGAACGGAATTGGATAAAATTTGACACTCCGATAGTTAATAACCAGGATTAACACATAGAATAATTTTTATGCCGATATTCTTACGGGATCACCAATTATACGGGTAAAACCGCAGGGTGCTGCTATTTCTCACTAAAGGTCTTTATCGATTGTTTCATGGAGTTTGTTTAACCAATTAGGTAACTAGCCTTGCTAATAAGTATACAGAGTTTCTCAAAAGAAAGTAAAGACTGGCTTTTCGCCATGAAATGCACATTTGACAAAGCTATTTTGTCATGCATACTTTACCTAAATGTGTGCCACGACGGGTATTACCCGATACATGGGTTCACTGTGATTATTATTGGACCTGCACATGACTTCGTATGCCTCAGGCCGTTAAAGAACATTAATTATAACAGAAATACATTTTGTTACAAGTAACAGAACTCCGTGTAGTAGGAATTAATTTAACAAACATTTTTACGAAGTACAGACGCCAGCACATCAAGCTACCCGAAACTGTAAAATTTTCCCAATCAGCTTTGAACCTTATGATTTAGCGATAAAGTTAAAAATCTATTAAAGAAATTTGACAGATTGTAGTAGCTTTATGTGCTGGTGTCTGTATATTGAGCTAACTTTATAATAGCTTCTTGCTATCCTACCTATTCCCTAATATTTTTAGAATATAGAATACTTTTTATCCAGATACATGAATAAGTTCCGCTATTAGGACAAAATAAATCGCGGGCAATAGTTACAAGAACTAGATTATTTAAGTGTTAATTGTACCTATTAGTGGTCAATTTATTATTATTTTAAAATTTAATTATTAGATTTAGCGATAAAGTTAAAAATCTATTAAAGAAAGTCTGTACCTAACTTAATAGGTACTAACGAAAAACCGTATACATGAGCAGAAAACGTTATCATTATCAACCTATAATGTTCCCACTGCTGGGACACAAGCCTCCTCTCTGTGAGTGGGAGTGGGCCGCAATTCACCACGCGGGCCCAGAGCGGGTTGGTAGATGTCACATGTCTTCGAATTTTTGGTTCTAGGTAGGACATGCCGGTTTCATCACGATGTTTTCCTTCACCGTTCTGAGAGCAGTGGTGATGAAATAATTTACACAAAGTAATGCGTCTGTCTAGGCTCGAATCTACGACCTACAACTCGTAAGTCGCGTCCGATACCACTGAACTACCAATAAACATTTTCACCGTGTCCGAGGACAAACAAAAAACCATAGCCACACTACAAAAGCAAAAGCTATGACAATGCGCACAGTGACCGCCCACGGCACATCCGGTATTTTGTTACCGTTTCACTTCCCGGGACTCGAACCCGCTTTGGACAATAACTCATAATAAAACTCGGGAAAAAACAATAGTGGTAGACGAACATGGTCATTTTCGCGAGAACGCTAAATCAGCGTTGAGTTCGTTCTAAGAAACGTGTAATGGAAGACTGTTTGCACCAATTACTGTCAGCCAGTAAATGTGAGTCTAATAATTCTGAGATAAAATAAAGTGCGGTTGAAAATAATGCAAGGAAGTGTAGTTAATTAGCCCGAAGAATTGCCAAACTTAAGTGGCAGTGGGCAGGGCACATTGCTCGCAGAACAGATGGCCGATGGGGCCGACAGGTTCTGGAGTGGCGACCGCGCACCGGAAGACGTAGCGTTGGAAGGCCTTCCGACGACCTTGTGAAGGCCGCAGGGTAGATCCAGTTGATCAAAGACTCTTGGATGCGAGAAGCACAGAACCGGTTGAAGTGGAGGTGCTTGGGGGAGGCCTATGTCCAGCAGTGGACGTCTTTCGGCTGGAATGATGATGACGATAATGATGTAGTTAATTACTATACATCCGTGATTACTGGAAGTTTTAATTTATTCTTCGGAATAATCGACATTTGCTTTTGTCTTTCAGGTTTGGTGCCATGACCAGCAGTATTCATTAGATTACCGACAACAATAGTGCAATCTCTGGTTCATTTGCCATCTGTGGCGATGACTTCAAGAGATACGTCAAGCATTGGTATCATCGTCATCTCAGAGTCCACTGCTAGACTTCGATGTCCCCCAAATATCCCCACAACGACCGGTCATGCGCTGCCCGCATCTAGCAGATTTCTGCGACCTACCTTTGGATATTTGTTCTCACAAAATTTATAGAAGCAACAAGAATAATATACCTAGAATTTTAAAAGAGTATCCTTGGAGTTTCTTGCCCGTTCTTCTCAATAGAGATCTACGTTTTAGAATTGGCAACTAGCTTCAACTTTCTGACTAACTGACCGACTCCTTGACAATTCAAAAGTGCCTGAAAATGGTTTAATTGAAATAAATGCTTTGAGGTTGAGCTTCACAGTCGTCGGTTCAACCTGTGGGGGGCCTATCCACGCTATGCTTTCCCGTTAGCCTCACCTATTAAAAAATTACCCAAAACAACAAAATTCCTAAAATGCCTAAGGGCCGTCACAAGAAATAAAAGTTAAACTGTCCGTAATTACATGTGCGTAAGTACGATGATCGAAATCACACAAAGAATGATTATGCACTTTGTGGGTAGTTGTTAAGAGATAAAAATCATCGCTTCTGTGCGTTTATTTAATTATGGATTGTGTGGTTGGATTGGGAGCGGATAAAGGAGTTAATTGAGATAACAAAGGTGGAACAACGGGTATTATTTTTGTACAGGTGTCCAGCAAGATTATTGACTTCTAGTTGTTTAATTTACATACGATGACGTAACACAGTGCTATCTTATATACAGACCTTGGACCGTATTACGAAGTATTAATGCCATCATGATTCCAGTGCGAAAAAGGGATGGTGCTATCTATCATGTATAGCTCCGTCCCTCTCTTACACTGGAATCAAGATGGCATTTAGTCGTCATAATACTGTAAGTTTGTGATTTCATGATTTACAATCGGCTAAATAACTATTTTACATGGTTTCATTATTTGCTTCGTTGAGCACTTACATTCCGGCTATCAAAGTATTGAACTCTCTGCCAGCGTCTGTGTTCCCTTACACATTTGACACATCTGCCTTCAAAACAAGAGTGAACAGACATCTTCTGGAATACGTTCGTTCCTCATCCATCGCTTACCAGCAGGCGTGTTCGAGGTCAAGAGCAGACTTATTCAGCAATAAAAAAATAATAAAAAAAGTCAACGGAATCACATTCTAGGAACAGCTTCAGCAGGCGATTTATGGGTGTAATATAGGTACACTCATGTCTAACCCTTTGAGGATCGTTTCGGTTCGTGTTCCACGCGCGCCTCAAAGAGATGTCAGCATCAGCAGAAGGGTCCCGTCAGGGCCGAAGCCTGCCGGGTCAGCGGGATTGTCCGAAAGGGTTACCGCTAGCTCGGAACATAAAGGGCTAAGGAAGGAACACAGGTGGGTTTTAGTCAGTAAGTCTGACACTCCCTTCCGCTCCACCCAGAGCGGGAGGGGTCATTTGATGATTTCCCATCCTGAAAAAAAAAACCCTTTGAGGATTACAGGCGTGATGTATTGTGTGTATACTGTATATGTGTTTCAGTAGGTTTTACTCTCAAACATCTCAACATAATTATCGCCGACCACTGGTGGATATAATATTCTCCCAAGTTTCACATCAACACGCGGTTATTCTCAGCCTTCCTTATCTGATACACACTAACAAAAGGAATGGCTTTGGAATCTATCCTCACAAACTTTCGCGTTTAATAATATTAGTAGGATGGATTCCTCAATGATTCAGATTATCATTGCTAGTGTGTTACGCAATTAGGATGCAGGTCTCCTATATAATGAATAGATTTAATCACCTCAACCACTCTTCAAACAACAACTAATAGAAAAAACGCTACTCGCCATCACTCCCACCTCTAAGCGTGCTCAAACGTGCCCTGTTACAATAACTTTATCTGGTGCTCTCTCAACGATGACCACACCAATTTCGTAACACAGAACCGTTACGTGTTTCCACTCATTTACATTTTCTAGTTTGGTTCATCTAATTATGTTTACATAATTTGAGATTAATTATTCGAGTTCTTTATCGGCTGCGTGGTTTTTTTAATGCATTTTTATGCGTAGATTACGTGGAGTTATTTTTAGATTGGATTTTAATTCAATATTTTTTTCTATATGAGTGATGGGAGCTGGCGCATGATAAGTAACGGCCTCTGGTTAGTGTTTTTGTCAACCAGAATGCAGATAGGAAAAGGAGTACAGACGCCAGCACATCAAGCTACCCGAAACTGTCAAATTTCCCCAATCATCTTTGAACCTTATGTGTTACCGATAAAGATGAAAATCTATTAAAGAAATTTGACAGATTGTAGTAGTTTGATGTGCTGATGGCTGAACGGATTTTGATTACGTTTGATTCATGGATACAACATTTTTTTTTGGGTGGGAAATATCATATAACTTATCCCGTTCTGGGCGAAGCAGGAGGGCGTGTCAAACTTTTACTGACTAAAACCCACCCGTGTTCTTTCAATTGCTTGTACCAGGGCCACGGTAACTCTTTCGAACAACCCGCGACCCTGGCACGCATAGGCTCTAGTGGACCCCATCAATCAGTGCTGACATCTCTTTGAGGCGCGCGTGGAACACAACGCGCCGTCGACCCGGATCTGGTCCTTACCGGACGGCGAGCTACCCATTGCTCGCCGTCCGCAAGCCCACGTGGCCGGGAATCTGCTCTCGATTCCTGACGCCCAGGGCGTCTCCTGTGGCGTCTAGAGCGTGAGGGCGCAAAGACTGCCTCTCCCTCACGCGATCCGCTTCCTCCTGCGCGAGCGTTACTGCTTCGCACAAGGAGGTGACGGCTTCCCATGCACTCTCACTCGCATCACGAGAGATCGCCGCCGCCGATCGCCGCCGTGAGGACACGGCGGTGCTCCGTGCAAGCTGGGCGGCTTCACTGTGTCTCATGGGTAGACCATAGCCTGCAGACACAGTCGCGAGCAATAACTACTGTTTCATAAAGAGAGGGGCAATTTTATTAGGGAATAATTAGTTACACATAAAACAATTGTAATAATAACATACAATGCTATGACAATTTCCAATATATCAGCGTCATCAGACACTTTCCAACAGAGTTATCCGTTGGGAAGTTCCCGCCCGAAGCTAATCTAGCGCATATCGTTTTTGCGCGCAAACGCATTAATCTCGTTACTCACAATAAGTGGATCACTTGTTACCATCGGTTCATTAAGTTGGCAAATTATGAACTTGGATAACTCGGCAGTATATGATTTATACTTTTCTATTGTCTCAGTGTTGATTAGGGTATTTTTAGCCGCATTGTGGAAGTGTTTATTGGATTTTTCCATCAGGAAATTCTTGGTATTATTAAATGGAACTGACGAAATGTTAGTGAAAACCAGCGTCAGACAGCATCTGTCAGGCATTAATGCTGAAATGAACCTTTTTGGCGCAGCCGTGAGGCACACTATTGTTGTTTGAAACATTATTTTTATTTTGATAATTTTGTATTTGTGTTTCACGAACTGTATCCAAATAAACTTTATTCTTCCTTTCTTTACTATAGGTACATAGGTACACCCCTGCCTAACCTCTTAGAGAAAAGAGGCGTGATGTTTAATTGATGAACTTAGCCGAAAAAACGAGATATTTTAATCGAAATCTTGATTTAAGTTCTAGGTTCTTATTCCTGGTCGATTTAGGAAATGTATCGTGGTGTGTGTGTGTATGTGTTGTATGTGTGGTGTGTGTGTGTTTATGCATCTATGTATTTATGTTTATTGACGCCATAAAGACGAAAACAAATTTACTTCTGTACCTAAGCAAATAACAATTTCAATTTTGTGGCTATTGTGTGGCTACTTTTGTGACGACATTAGGTACTTCGAAGACATAAAACAAACACCATTCCGTATTCCTTGTATGGAAACTAATTATTTTCGTCGTGGTCTTGGCAATTTCCGCTTTGTCCGTTCCATAACCCCATGGTGAACAATAAACAAAACTAAAACAAAGATTAAGAAAGTTTTACTTGTTTTTTTTTTGTTTTTAGTTTTTCTTTCTCCCAAATTGTTATTTTTGCTTTTCTGTTGTTTGTCTTTTTATTTTTATGCGTCATGTTTGCCGCAAATAAACGTATTTTCTTTCTTTCTTTCTTTCTAAAACTGTAAAAACAAACCTAAATAATAAAGTTTGACAGATTTTGTGAAAATGGTGGCACCTCTCAAAATATACACATTATCATAATTTTCCTGAAATATTTTAATCCGAGTGAAAGTTCGACGGTGAAGTGTCCGAAGGGGCTAGTGGCTAAGTAATAACAGCCGCACGGTCCGATCGACCAAGTTAAGCTACACTTGCCGCGGTCGTTCCATGGATGGGTGACCATCTTTACATAACAAGACCCCTCCATATCTCGGAAATCACGTTAAGCCGTTGGTCCCGACTGTAATTCGTGGAACTTTGACCGTCGTTACGGGTAGTCAGAAGCCCGAAAGTTTGACAACCAGTCTTATCAAGGACTATCGTATTACCGTATTTTGTTGTGGATGTGTTATGGAGGTCAGATAGGCAGTCGCTCCATGTAAAATATTGGTACTCAACTGCATCCGGTTAGACTGGAAGCTGACCCCTACTTAGTTGGGAAAAGGCTATAGGCAGATAATGATTTTAGTCCGAGTGGAACATGCGATACCACTATTACTTGAGAACAGTTTTACATAGAGTTTGACTGAAGTATGGCTACTAGTCAAATTCTGTTTCTTCGTGTCTCTGGCACTTTTCTCGGATCTTGTTGGCACTGCGTCGACGGTGGTAGCGCAGAGGTCACTTTGCAAGTTTTGGGACACTGAGGGCAGAATTGAAGGTGGAGCATAGTTTGCGACATAGTTCCAAAGCCACACTCTGCTGCCGTTCCGTCGAGGTACCCCACTTTACCAGGTTGAAGTTACATCTACTACTACTACATGAGTTAACTTGAGACCCGAGCGCCCCACCCGACCCAGCGCTGTTACTATTCTCGCCATTGACGCCTCAGTATCGCGCGCTACCGTCTTCCCAGCGAACTTTCAAGTTACAATGCGCGCCACGAAAGATGAGACTTGACCCCGCCTCCCCCGCTCTTTCCGCCGCCCCTATGACGTCCGGTCCCGTCCCGCACTCAGACCTCATACCGCTAAAGATACCTAAAATCGTGTACTGCGCAAGTCAAACCACGTGGTGTGTCAAGTCTCATCTTTCGTGGCACGCATTGTAACTCTTGCTGGTTATAATAACATTACCATAATAATCATGAATCGTTATCCAAACTGCAACTACTATAATCTTCAATCAAATCTTCTGTTACTATATAATTAATCCCTCGTACTAATGGAGGCTTAAAAATTTTTACCGTACTTTTTAATGAAACCCATTAACGCCTGATAGTTAACGAAAGGTTAACGATATTATAATTAGATGCTAACTTAGCAGGCTGTTTCATGGTTATCACAGTTAACTGATAAGATCTCAGTGTAGATAACACATTGGCCAATAAAATGGACAAAGGCTGCGTGTGCGCACAGCAAAGGAAAGGGTAGAAAAAAGGATAGATAGTTAGAAAATGTAGAAGTGTAATGAACTTAGTTTTACTCATTTAGAGGTGCAATCAAGATATTTAATTATTTTTTAATAATTCTCTTGACCTCGATCACGGCTAATCTATGTGATACTAGCTGTTGCCCGCAACGTTGTCTGAGATCCAGGATGAAAAGAGGCCTTTGTCCTTCACAGGTCCCAGGCTACCTGTCTGTCAAATTTCATAACTATCCGATCAGCCGATTTCGCAAGCGAAGTCATGTTCTATTAAGAGAGAGGATTATCATAAATTGAGCCAAAACTACCAATTGGATTGGTAAAGCTGTAGACTTTGCGAACGTGGACTAATCGTACAAATTTTCTAGTTATTTTTTCAAAATTTATTTTCTTTGAAAATCATAATTTTTTCTTCTTCATAAACATGTAGGTTATCTATTCCCTTGCTTCCTGGTTCTATGCGGTCAGTACACTAAACCCAAATAGTAACAAATAAAGGGCGATACAATGGCGCCACGCACCACGACCCACGCACACAAAGCGTTACATTTATTGGACAGTAGAATGCGTTATCTCTAGTGTTTTGGACCAATTTATATGTACTGTTTATATTTTGGGTGAAATTTTTAGGGAGTAATGCAGTGGAGAATGTGGTGGCCTGAAATAATGAGTTACAATGCGTGCCACGAAAGATGAGACTTAACACACCACGTGGTTTGACATGCGCAGAACACGATTTTAGGTATCTTTAGCGGTATGAGGTCTGAGTACGGGTCGGGACCGGACGTCATAGGGGCTGCGGAAAGAGCGGGGGAGGTTGGGTCAAGTCTCATCTTTCGTGGCGCGCATTGTACTTTGAATTCTGTTATATTGGGACTCTCTGGTAACCAATAGAACTTGGAGCCATACGAATACCTATGACAGTTAAAGCAGAGGCCCAAAGGTCTGACGATGGGTTTAACATACCGCAAGATTGAAAAGCCTTTAAAAGTCTATGAATTAAGGTCAGCGCATACCACTACTATTATCATTAGTAACCCAAAAGTATCAAAAAGGCTCTGCTCATGCAGAGAGGTCACGATAGTTGATCACCAGGCTTTCTCAAGGTGGTTTGGCGACTTCAGACTTATATTAACTATGAGTTCAGGTTTCTACGGAACAAGAAGCGTGTAGCTTAAAGGCTCCTGCAAACAGGCGCGACGCGCGACTCGAATCGCGCGCGAAACAAAGGCACCGCTCGTTGCGCTACTTGCGGTGCCTTTGTGTCGCGTGTCGTGCCGCGCCTGTTAGAAGGAGCCTTAACGTGAGGGTCTAAAAAGGGTCTAAAACCCACCCGTGTTCCTTTCCTTAGCCCTTTATGTTCCGAGCCAGCGGTAACCCTTTCGGACAATCCCGCTGATAATAATCAAAGAGATTGTGATTGGATTTGGATTGGATTAGGTATTTTAGCACAGACAAAAAAATAACTGAAAAATCCTTCACCAATGGGATTTGATACCATTAACTTAACAGTTAACTGTCCATTATGATTCATATTGGTATCCTTTTATGATTCTGCCAAAGTGGCCTGTTTAGGCCCCCTGATCGGTCGATCCTTGCGGCTGTTTTATCACAAGCCCCTTAACAAGACTAGACATAAACTGACAACATAGACATATCACACCATTCATATCCATGGTGGATATGAATGGTGTTAGTGATACAAACATTTCACTTTAACCCATATTATCACCGCAATTTCACCTAATTTATGCCGTGTATTATCACCCTGACAGCTGCAACAATAACTTTGTCACAGTTATAGGATGAAATTAGATGGAATTAGGCATCGCTCCTACTAGCCACATCCTCGTTTGCTCTGTTGCTATCGCGCAGTATATGTAAATGATTCAGATATAAAAAAAAATGTGTAGTATAACTTATTTTTTCAATCGATTTTTCAATCATCTGATAACTTAATTCGAGGAATGATTTTGAAATTTTGACAGTCATTGCATACAAAAACTGTCAAATGTCAATTTTATTCCTCGAATAAACGTTATCTGGCGATGGAAAAATCAGCCCTTAGTAAGATAAAATATTTCCATTACGCATTGTTGGTTAATGAATTGTTTTGAATAGTTATTATTTTATGCACTGCTTTTTTACCGAATATATAATATTGTTGTAAATAGGATAAACACAGTATACACAGTACAGTATTTTATTTTACTTGTGCATAATATTTTAATAAATAAAATAAATAAATCCATCGAAATTTCAACCGCTTATTTTACATATTTCATAATATTAACGTACATTTAATGTACGTTGTGTAAATAATATTTACACAACTAATTATAACTAAAAGTGAGTGTAGAAAAAAAAAGTGTCCTTCGATTGCATATATCTAAGTACTACAACTGCAAGCTAGAATTAACAGGACCACAGGAAGTCCTACTGTATTTAATCACAGATAACGCAATCGTAACATTAATGAATCCAAGATTCTGGTAAATAACACTACTACAGTAGATTACCTACTATGGTATCAGTAAAAACTGGCTGGATACATAGATATCAGTAATTCTAAGATATATCACACGCAATCTGGTTAATATATCTTTAACTGGATTATAAAGACCACCAGGAGGTTTGAGAGCTAGAATCTAGCCACAGGTTAGTACAAACGCCAGCACATCAAGCATTGTAGCTGTCAAATTTCTTTAATAGATTTTCAACTTTATCGCTAAAGCCTAAGGTTCAAAGTTGATTGGGAAAAATTGACAGTTTTGGGTAGCTTGATGTGCTGGCGTCTGTACCTATCATAACCAGCCGGATGTTTGCCAATAACCAATCCTTACTTATTAAATAATAACAGCCGCACTGGTCGATCGAAGGTTAAGCTACGCTTGCTGACGTCGGTTCAAGGACGGGTGACCATCCATTACATATCGAAATCCCTCCGTGCCTCGGAAAACCGTTGGACCCGACTGTAATTTCTTAAATCTTTGACAGTCGTTACGAGTAGTCAGACGCCCGAAATAAATAAATATAAATAATTTATTTATTTCAGACGTAATTCTAGTCCATAGATTCAAACTCATACATTAAAATTACTTAGAAAATATTAAATTCAAAACAGATAGAAAACCAGAATTAAATTGTGATCAATTAAAAATAATAAGTGATTAAAGTCGAAAGTCTGACAACTAGTCATTTATTTATTTTATTTAGTTCTCGATTGAAAATATACTTTGGAATTAATCTAGGTACAGTCGAAAACCACAGAATAGTTTTGATAAATCGGAGTTTAACCAGATGTGATCACATGTCACCAGTTATATAATTTACTGATGTCATGTCGTTACTAAAACGTTTTTGCCATAAAAACAAATGATTTGAAAAAAACCAATAAAATCGAATTAATAGATTCTCTAATTTGGGTTGCGTTTAGCCATTAAATCATCTGCTTATGCTAAGTAGCAAGATGGCATCGATGATAAAACACACTTTCATAAAAATATAAATTAACTCGCGAACAAAAATCATAATCTACCTTTCAAAAGAACGTTGTTCCCACATACATTGCCTTAATAAAAATGGTATAAAAAATACTAATATTACCTGCGAACACATTAATTTTATATAGCTAATAAAGATGTCAAAACTTTCGATATACTGACATGGAACATTGTATTGCGACATCAAAATCAGGAAATGACTCCATCGCGGGTCGCTGCCTCTACTATAACCATGTTGTAGAGTTACTAGATGAGGCTTTGTTAATTTTTGGCTTGTTTTTCCTTAATCCTTTATTATTTACTATAATATTACATACTAAGACTATCAATATGAAATATTTTAAACTGATTATCTGACATGCAGCTTGTCAGATAAGCTGTGAGCTAAAATAACTACTGATTAGGTAACTTTAAATGCTAGACGACATCGCGGCAGACCAAGGTGAAAATGAAGAGACGAATTTGGCTCTTATCGAAAGGACTGGCCCGCAATGGCAGTGTACAGATACAGACGTGTGTGGAAAATAATTATTCGAACATACAGTTTTTAATCAAGGTAAGTACCTATTTCGACCCTGGCTTTGAAATTACATTATAAGGTTACGCATTTTATTTGCTGACGCTTAACTCTCTTTGAATTTTAGCAATTTATTAACGCATTAACTCGATTTCCTTCTTCACCCAACATTCACCTTCCCACCCAACCACGCTCAAATACACTCCAGCCCCTTCCAGCCCACCTCTACATCCCTGCAAGCCACAGAACATTACACGCAGTGACGAACATACCAATCCTCAAATGTTTGCACATTAGCGTCCATCGTATATCGTATTCAAGTACGTCACGATATAAATTAGATTATACCTTATGAAAGAAAACCAAGTGTATTGTGTGACGAAATCGGCTGATTTGGGTAGATCAAACTGTTTTGATAAGAGTTCCAAATACTAGTTAGTATTTGGAGCGCTATGGAGCGGGCTTGAGAGCAATGGTGGCGCAGTAGTTTCGGCCCGACTTACGAGTTGTACGTCATGGGTTCGAACCCAGACAGGCGCTTTACGGTGAAATTTATTTCATCACCACTGCTCACAAAAACGGTGAAGGAAAACATCGTGAGGAACCAAAAATTCGAAGACATGTAACATCTACCAACCTGCACTGGGCGTGCATTGTGGATTACGGCCCATGCCCTCTCATGGAGAGGAGGCCTGAGAACCAGTAGTAGAAACGTTATAAACTGAGTATGCTGGAGCGGGCTATGTTGGCATACCTTATTTAAAAAAAAAAAAAAACAATAACATTGCTCCCGAAAAAAAAAAAAGGGTCTCGACAAGTGACAATCTCTTTCAATGCGTTTCGTATTTCTACAGTACTCATCAACGGGATTGACATAAAGATTTTCGGTAGCAGACATGAGTACCTATTACCTCGTCACACACAGTAAAATCATATAGTTTTATTAAAATATTGCCTACAACACATTTAAGGCTCCTTCAAACAGGCGCGACACGCGATGAAATCGCGCGCGACACAAAGGCACTGCAAGTCACGCAACGAGCGGTGCCTTTGTGATTATATCGCGTGTCGCGCCTGTTTATTAGAGCCTTTATAAGTAGTAATTCAAGGTAATCAAGTACTATAAGTTTGCAATTTGATGATCTGAGAATATCATGCAAACAAAAGGTTAAATATTTCCACGCTGTTGTAAAAGTTAAATCAAATAAATTAAGTTTAGCTTAAGTTACAGTTAACCTAACCTGGAAAGTTACTTACCCATGCAGTAACTTAGCAGATTAATAACTAAGGAATGGGGTAATTTTGACGATAATTAAATATGTATAATAATAACAACCGATTTATATACCATCTTTTTGTAATGTTTTTTTTTTTCTTTCTTATTTTGATTGTTGTTTTAATGTATATCTAATCGTATGCTGCACTGGCTGGCGTCATCACGTCAACACGTCAAACCAGCGCTGGGGCTCTGTCTCGTATAGGGTCTTAGCATTATGCTGAGCGATGGCCATTTTGCGTAGATGTAACGCATACTTTCTCCCAAATTGTTATTTTGTTTTTATTTTTATGCGTCATGTTTGCCGCAAACAAACGTATTTTCTTTCTGTATTTCTTTAAGAAATATGTACAATGCGTGCCACGAAAGATAAGACTTGACACACCACGTGGTTTGACTTGAGCAGAACACGATTTTAGGTATCTTTAGCGGTATGAGGTCTGAGTGCGGGACGGGACCGGACGTCATAGGGGCGGCGGAAAGAGCGGGGGAGGCGGGGTCAAGTCTCATCTTTCGTGGCGCGCATTGTAATATATTTTTTAATACAGTTGCTCAAAAAGTGGCGTATTGCAGGGACGTATAGCGTTCGGGAAGTGGGCTATTACATACTCGTGCTTTTTTTTTACCTTTCCCGAACTCGTGCGTTCTCTTTCCCAACTGTCAAAATAATGTCTATTAAAAAGAAAAACCAACCATGAAGTTTTTACTAAAAAATTCATAGAGGTTTTTATGATTCATGCAAATACGTATATTTCTAAAAAGAAGCTACTAATTTGTTTCAATATCAGATTTAATGATTTGATTGAATGAGTTAGGTTAGGTTTCATCTCATTAAATTTCATTTTCATTTCATATCAATAAAAAAATCTCTTTGCCTACCCGAATGGGTGAAGAAAAAAATCTCTGCTTATATTCTACGGTTGGCGCCATTGGTTAGTTGAGTTTATTGTGTTTTTATTATTTTATTAAATTGCTTCATTTTTTCGCAACTGTATTAAAAATAGTCGTTCAGTACACGTGCGAAACCGTCATTGCAACTTGTTCCGACTGTCAACCCTCGCCTTCGGCTGCGCCTCGGCTCGGGTAGACATTTGTCGGAACTCTTTGCAATGACAACCTTTCCGCACTTGTAATGAAATATACTATTACGTGCGTAAAAAAAAGGTTTTTCCGGACCACTATCTATAAAATTATGGTTAGTAATACAAGAAAGGAAAGACACAGAAACGATGGATGGACTATGTGAAAGATAAAATGGCTAGAAAGAGAGTGACTACCGCGATGAAGACTTATAGAGAAGTATAGAACAAAAGGACATTTTGCGGCAATCCCAAATAAATTAGGATAAGAGCAGGAGAATTATGATGTCTATAAAAATGGCGAAAAAAAAAACAGTGGCACGCCGGGAGTGCCGACAGAAGTGAAAACAAAACACAAACAGAATACTTTGCCATCACTCTCTGGCATGTCGGATATACATTAAAACCGAGTACATCCCGAGGATAGTCGAACACATCCGAAACGGGTATTTTTTTGAATCGTCCTAAAAACAAAACACGCGCAGTGTCTCTTACGGTAACAATGGCGCAAGTGCAATGGTTTAATACGATACCCCTTGGTAAGACTGGTGGTCAGACTTTTGGGCTACTGACGACCCGTAGCGACTGTCAAAGATCCACGAATGACAGCCGGGATGAAGTGAAAATGGTCACCCATCCACGGCCTAACCGCGGCAAGCGTAGCTTAACCTGATTAATCGTCTCGTGCGGCTGTTATTACCTAACCACGAGCCTTTCCCTACGCAACCAATACGAAAAAAAAAAAACATATAACATGTGTTTATAGAAATACAATCAAAAACCTTTTGAAAGCTTTACCTACTTCATTTTATGGCCAAATAAGGTTTTACTTCAATGATAATAATATATTGTTTATTTTATTCTATTCAAGAATCTTACAGCTAATATAAACAGTGTTCTTAAACAATATGCATTTGAAGGCCATTTACATGTTTACTGATAAATACTGGAAACAAAAAAGACAACAAAAAGGTCGGTACAAAATACCTATAACATAAAATTAGGAAACAAAATAACACGATCGATTAAAGGCTCCTGCAAACAGGCGCGACGCGCGACGTGAATCGCGCGCGACACAAAGGCACCGATCGTTGCGCGACTTGCGGTGCTTATGTGTCGCGCGCGATTTTATCGCGTGTCGCGCCTGTTTGAAGGAGCCTATATACAATAAACTAAAAATCATTCAGACGCAAACATTTACTTTTCCGTAAAAAGCTTTTCACAAAACAAAAGCTTAAGCCGAGATACACTGGCATATTATCATAGATAGTCTTAACTTTAACGTAATCTATACTATCCGTGTCCTTACCCTTTGACGCCCCCCCCCCCCCCGCCCCCCACTGAACCAATCATTATGAAAGACACATAGGTATAGTCATCCTGGATAATACAGTGTGCCAGGGTAATCGTGCATCAGCGGGATTGTCCGAAAGGGTTACCGCTGGCCCGGAACATAAAGGGCTGAGGAAAGAAAACGGGTGGGTTTTAGTCAGTAAGATTCTGACACTCACTTCCGCTCCACCCAGAGCGGAAGGGTCATTTTGATGATTTCCCATGCTGGAAAAAAAATGGTAATTGAGCAACCTGTTACCATGACATAATTCTAGACAAAGAAAACGTAGAACTTTTTAGATAGTTATTTAATAAAAATGCTCTTCCATACATTTTGACCGCAATTGCGTTTTTTTATTAAACAGCAGTTTTTTTAATAAGCATTGAAACATTTCTATTAAAAAAAAATCAAATATGAAGTACACGCAGACGAAGTCGTGGGCTTCAGCTAGTTAAATATAAGCTTAAAAAAATACTTTGCACCAAAAATCAAACAGATACAAATCCGTATCTTCACATAAAAACTATACTTAATCCCATCTTAAATCGTGCGCAATAAATCAGGAAAAGCAACAACTGTAATACTATAAAATCTGTATGACCAGCTACTTTAAGCGAAAACCATAAAATATTAAAACGTCTAATAATATTTAATTTTATAGTCCACCCCGACTTCACAAAATGGTGAATGAATAAAAAACGACATGAAACTGTATTTTCATGTAAATCATTCTTTATATAAGTAATTTTATTTCTTTTCACTACCTACGCTGAATAGGCGATTTTTCTAGGTTTATTGGGGACAAGTGTCTTTTATTTCTTGAAATATGAAAAAAATATGGCAGTACAGCTTGGTTCTAGGTTAATTTCCCATGTCAAACAAGAATAATTTTATTAACTTTTTATTAACTACATGATTACATGACCTAAAGCGTGATCACTGTCGGACTGCATAGAAAAGAAAGAGAAGCGCGATGATACAACGGTGGCAATTTATGAAGCAATTATCTATTTACAAAAAATCTATTGCTTGGACTAAAAAATTAAAACACTAGTGCTTAAGTATGTTGCTTGTAGAATAATCTGACAAAAATTCAGAATGGTTGTTTGTATATTAGTATGGTTTTTATTGTGAAAAGAAAGTTTTTAGAGGTATCTTCATGATTTTTTTTTATCGTATCAAATTAGTTGTATTATGTTTTCAACACACTATCTAACTAGCATATATCCTAAAGAATATCATATATATTTTTCTTATTTTGTTTACTGTAGTCGATCATATACTTTTATGCATTATAAAACTTGCGTGTTTTTTTGCGTTTAGGTCCTGTAGTCCCCTTAATTTATAGTATTTTACACTATGCCTAACTATAATTCAATATAGACTGTATTTTTCCACAATATCTATGGATAAATACAATACACGTCAAAAATGAGGTGGTCTTCAAATGTTGTATAATATACAAAATGTAAATACCTAGTATTTCAATAATTAATAGTTTGTAAAAAAAAGGAAAGGTTTTTATATTTTAAAAAACACTTCTTTAGGCCCTTACAGCCTGTACCTACTTATGACCTATATTAAACATATCAGAATAGGGGCATGTCGGAATTAATTATTACCTACCGTCAATTATAGATGGCCGATAATGGGCCCATTCTAAGCCTAAAAGGTCACGCCGTTCGTGTCTTACATATCATTATATACGGCAATTTATCAAAACGATTGCAGACAAACTTTAGCCCTACACCCACGAGCTAATGTTACAATAACAACGCTAAATATGCAAGCAATTACCTCCTCTAGATACGTATGCAACAATGTTAATAATCGTGTGCACGATTTTGACAGTTATGGTCAGTGAATGTGATGGTGGTGGTAGGGTTGGCGAATTAGAGCTTTTGTCAGTACCTATTTAAATGAAAACTAAAATTGGCATAACTGTATATTTTTTTAATATTTCCTTGCAGGGAACAAAGAATCAAAGAGCATCAGGAGTTAGGGAGGAATTGCCCAATAAGCTAATTAGTCTATTTTAAACAATATGAATTGCATTGTTACAAATGAAGGAACAACCATGAAAATTCAAGTTTTCCTTCACTAGCTACCGGTCCGAAAATAATCGCCAAAATGCAACCGCAAGATTCTGTTGTACAGACGCCAGCCAGCCAGCACATCAAGCTACCCGAAACTGTAAAATTTTCCCAATCAACTTTGAACCTTATGCTTTAGCGATAAAGTTGAAAATCTATTAAAGAAATTTGACATATTTTACATATAGTAGCTTGATGTGCCGTCTGTACTTCTGACCAAACATTGGCACAACGACCATTCCAGTGCCTTCCGTATTCAGTGCATACCTGAGACTCAACACATGCTGGACCTTCCTTCGGTTAAGAAAGCATCATTCAAGGGGATCGAGGGGGGGTGGAGGGGGGATGGAGGGGGTTCAGGGGATCAGACCGAAATAACTCAAATCAGAGAATGAATAATAATACAGGGTGGCATCACATCGACGCGCAAACTGTGGTCATGATTCTAGACCCCCAAGTGAAGGTATTTCTCATCGGTTACCAAAAAAAAAGCATCTGTTTCATAGAAAAGTGTGATACCTCCGAGGTCAAAATGTATGACACAGTTATTTTTTTTTTCAATAACCGACGATTGTAAACGCAGGAGGGTTCAGAATCATTATCTGCCTGGCCTTCTCCAAACTATACTGGGCTCGGCTTCCAGTCTAACCGGATGCAGCTGAATACCAGTATTTTACATGGAGCGACTGCCTATATGACCTCCATAACCTAGTTACTGGGTAATACGACCCCTTGGTAAGACTGATTGTCAGACTTTCGGGCTTGTGACTACGCGTAACGACTGTCAAAGATCCATGAATGACAGCCGGGACCAACGGCTTAACGTTCTTTCCGAGGCACGGAGGGGTCTCGGTATGTAAAGATCCATCCACAGACCAACCGCGGCCAGCGTAGCTTAACCTGATCGATCGACCTGTGGGGCTATTATTATTTAGCCATGGGGTTAGTGTTACTGTTATTATTTAGGGGGGTTCAGAATCATGCACTGAATTCATGGTAACAGGTCGCGTGTCGATGTTTCCTGCCACCTTGTATACGACTGTTAACATAGAAATAAAACCAAAGAAAGACTAAACCTCCAGTACATCTATTTGCTAACCCTAATCCGCGCGTAAGATCGTAACGCCGAAACGGGTGCGCACGAAGCTGACCGAACAGGCGCGTAATGACACGAGCCGTCACGAGCGCGTCCGATTGCACCCGAACACGACGCGGTCGTGCCGCGTGCGCACAATACGGTTATCAAGGTGTCATAGGGAACATTGATTTTCAGGTCGAAAATGAGAGCAGACACAGGCATAAATATATTGATATATTGGCTCGAAGTCAGATGGCCTGTGTCCTAACAGTGTGGGAATATTAGAGGCAGATTATGCAACATTACTTAAATGGTATCGGTTACCCTTTATTAAAGTCAATAGAGCTATAACTAATGCAAAAGACCGTAAATTTTCACTACATATTGGTCGACCGCAGAAAGGTGCAAACACTGTTTAAAATACGGCCACAAAAGCTATATTTGAACATGTACAAATAAACACATCGGACCGCATTTAAACGACGTGCATTAAAGGAGGAAAACACAATAAACTCTTACAAATAATGCATCCTTTGACAGCAAAAAAGACGGTACCAGTATCATAGTCAACACGGGGAAATAAACCCGAATAAAGACATGCAGCAGAGTAATGCCATCGCTTGCGGCACCTGTCAAACGAATTGCTTCGGAAATTATCCGAGTACTCGATACCCGAGGCACATCCACGATTTACGATACCGAATTCCATAATCGAATGCATCAGCTGAGTAAAATCGAATGGAAATCGTCCCGTTTTAGTAACCGACGATTTATGATGCGAATTCGAAAGTCGGTTACAAATCGAATTTGGAATTTCTTTTCAATTACTTACGGCTTTTATCGTTGACGCCATCAGTACATTAATAAAGTTAGCGTGCATTCTGGTGTAAATGTCAAAAAGAGCTGGATATTCCGAAATTTGTGAGATTTCATCTTTTTGGGAATAAGTTTTTTTTTTCCGACTCTGCCAGGAAATTTTTCTCGTATCTTCCTCACGATCATGACTCGCAGACTCTTTTTTTGGTTTGTATAACTTAACAGTAAACTAAATTCTAGAATCAAAATCCTTGAAAGCCTACATAATGTAAAACGGAATTACCACACAGTAAAACATATGCGTTGCATTCACATACTGCCATTTAGTACACAATAAACTTTATTACACACAGCACTTCACTTTCACCTACTTAACATAACCAAATACGCTGCAACGTCTGTTAGGGCCGTACTCGGTCGTAAAACGGCCCTAAAATCTATTTTCTATTTAAATCTTTTATTACTTACCACGGCTCTAAAGTTGGACAATAATATAAGAAGCGAGACCAAATTAGCTTTACCACCAAACTCTTTAGACCCCTGCCGATTTATTCCGTAAAATCTCACTGAGAAAACTTAAAAAAGGCCATTTTGGCAGAATCATAAATAATGGACAGTTAACTGTTAATCGTATCAAATCCGAAGATTTGAAGGATTTTTCGTTTTTTTTTGTCTGTGGTAAAATACCAATCAATCCAATCCAAAGCCAATCCCAACCTCTTTGATTATACCTACGTAGTGCAGCGAAAAAAAGAAAAACACGGACTGTCTGTGTCGTATTATGATTCATAATGTTATCCTTTTATGATTCTGCCAAAGTGGCCTTTTATAGGCCCCCTGGTCTTAAAAACACGTTGAAAGGAAAAAATCTTTGTGATCTATGGAAGCAGGGAAGGTCAACCTAAAGTGGATGATTGAGTTTTAATGAGAGAGAAATACATGTACATAAAATTGTCAGTAGATTTCTGGAGGACAGTAAATTATGCGGCAATGTGGACTAGATAGTTTTTATTACTTGTTTATTACTTTTAGCGAGTTTTTCATCTATTAACAGATTCAGCTATCAGTTTATGGGTTCAATGATTTATGTGGATTTAAATATTATCTTTGAAGATGAGAAAATAGCTTTGTTGTGGACCGCTAGAAAATCTAAGAAGTTTTACTACTCCCATGAAAACATAAATGTCACGAATCACATTACTTTTGGCGCTAAACATATTTAAAATACCTAAATATAATACTGCAGCTGCAGTGGTGCCTAGTAGACAGTATTGGCCCAAACAGTTACTTTACTTTGTATACATATATTATTTCATCACCACTGCTCTCAAACTGTGAAGGAAAAACATCGTGAAGAAACTGGCATGTCCTAGAACTGAAAATTCGAAGACATGTGACATCTCCTAATCCGCAAAGGGCCCACGTGGTAGATTACAGCCCACTCCCTCTCACAGAGAGGAGGCCAGCAGTGGGAACATTATAGAGGCTGACTATGAATATGAAATATGAAGCGAAAGAAAGAAAGAAAGAAAAAGTATTTATTGCGACTCGTACAGGAAGATCACAAACTAAACTAAACACAGCAAAATATCATTCTGTACCTATCATCTGTAAACCCTTGACGAAAACAGTACTATGTTTTAAATTAATTTAGCGCCAAAAAAATTTAGCGATTTTTTGGAGCTAGAGGGCCGAAATCTTTTTAAATATACAAGGTGGATACGACAATACCACAATAAACTAAACTTCGTATAGGTATATCTTATGACGTTCCCAGTCTGCATATGAAAAATCAGTCAAATATATCCAGTAGTTTAGTCATTATAGGTAGCCAAAGATCGGCAAAATCCATATTCGGACCATTGACCAGTGATTTTTTCTAACAATCTTATTTAGATATAGTGTGACTTAAATAGTAGTGACTATTTAGATTGTTAGAAAAAATCACTCCTTTAATTTCGATGTAACGATTTCTTTCATAGTTTCTAAATAAGTAGTAGTCTAGTAGTAGCAGGCTTCTTCTGGGTAAGCTCACTCCATCGTAGACTTTGTCTGTGTCATCTCTGACCTAGATTAGAGTCAAGAGCAAACCCATTTCAAATAAAAAAAAAGTAGTATTGCTAGTGTTTTAATTTACTGTCATAATTATTGTTGTATACCGAGTGGCCTTGTAGTAGGTTTAATGCTACGGCTACATTGTCGCGATTAAGCGAACTACACCCACACCACACATGCTTACAATACACTACACACGTTTAAATGTAATAGTAATACACCAAAGTTAACTACATGTTTAGATGAATTTATTTGTTTGGAAGAATATTGAATATTGTCGCCTCAGAAATCTTCCCAATCGATGCTATATATGAGTCTACCTACTATGTACCTAATAATCTTGTAAGAAGAAGGAGACTTGTCCCCACGACAAAGGGAATCCTAGTGGAGGCGAGTACAATTTGAATATTGTAATGTTTTTCCTGAACAATCAAGTTTTTGTTAATTATGTATTGTTACTTCGCGCGCTCTCTGTTGCACAGAGAGACGTCCAGCGGTGTGCGAGACAGAGCACGCGAAATATAGTTCGCTTTATCGCGACAATGTGACAGCTGCATTATAGGTACCTATGTTCAAGCCGTGGTGAAAGGATTTCCCGCCTTTTAACATCGGATGCTACATTTTTAGTAAAAATCGTGCCGATACGAGATTACAAGACCTCAATGAAACGCCACAGGACATCTTCTTACAAAAAATCAAGAATTCCATAGTGTGGCTGGCATCGCAGTTACGAAGATCAGTGATGTGAGTTCTAAGTATGTACTATATATACCCTATGTACCATTTACCGGATAATGTGTCTTTCATTGACTTGAATGTGCCCTGGCGGCTGATAGTATGTCATGCACACACAAATGTCTCGCTGACGGTGGCATGTGTGTTGGATCATTTAGCTCTCTTCAAAATGGATGAGCTTAATGGTGCTGATCTATGCGTCATGTTCGTGAACGTGGGTCGTCAGTTGGGGTCAGTTGGATCATCACTTAGCTGCCTCGGCTTATTTTAAATTATGTATTTTATTTTTGGATTGTTGTTTTCTTACTATTTGCTGTACTCTGGATGCTTTTAACGCCTACGACTTTTTTACATTGTTCTCACATATAATATAAATTCAACATTAATGATGTAACTAATATTTTTGTAAAAACATTATTTTAAAAGAGTGTCCATGGAGTTGCCGTTGCCCGTTCTTTTTTAATTTTATTTTAATTTTAAGCTGAAACAATATAACATGTTTTTTATTTACAAAATCTGTACTTAAATATATTACATAGGTAATTATATCTAAAAATTCAAAGTCCTGACTGACTGATATATTAACGCACAGCCTAAACCGCTGGTCCTAGAGACATGAAATTTGGAGGGTGTGTTCTTTGTGAAGAGTTAGTATCCACTAAGAAAGGGTTTTAAATTCAAAGTCCTGACTGACTGATATATTAACGCACAGCCTAAACCGCTGATCCTAGAGACATGAAATTTGGAGGGTGTGTTCTTTGTGAAGAGTTAGTATCCACTAAGAAAGGGTTTTAAATTCAAAGTCCTGACTGACTGATATATTAACGCACAGCCTAAACCGCTGATCCTAGAGACATGAAATTTGGAGGGTGTGTTCTTTGTGAAGATATTATCCACTAAGAAAGGGTTTTTCGAAATTCTATCCCTAAGAGGATGAAGGGGGGAGGGTGCAGTTTCACGCGGGCGAAGTCGCGGACGGAAGCTAGTAGGATACAAAATAGTCGCTTTTTGTGCCCATCTTGTCTACGCAACGGATTTTGATGTATTTTTCATCATAATTTAGGCAATTCCGGAAGGTTTATGTGTAGTTATAATACATTCATATTAATCTACTATAAGAAATACTATAAAAATCAAGATGTTTTGTTAAGTCGTAAAAACGCTAGTAAGCAATACATAAAACACATTTCCAAATCAACTCAGAATGTCAAATAAATTAATACAAAAAAAAAACGACATGGTATTAAAAATCCTAAAATATCAGAAAACGTGAGATGATCAGAAACTCCCGCGTTTTGATGGGATATCGTAAATGTCTACATCAATTTAATAGTTTCCTGTAAATGTTCAGAATTGTGGAGATATTAATGGCTATTTAATATTCAATTTGGAGGGTTTTTGTGGCTAAACGGCTTCTGCGTAGATCTATTCGTGTCAAGCCTTTCTTGACGTGAGGTGTTTGACAGTTTCTTCTTTCTATACATCAATTATGTAAGTATGACGCAGAGAAATAACAGAGACACAAAAAAAACCGTTTGCGGGAAAATATGCGTCACATCCACGTAAAATGGCCATCACTCAGCATAATGCTACGATCCTATGCGATCTGTACCATTATTCTAGAGTAGTCCTTTAGACACCATGACAGTCATCTAGAAGGCAAGAGCATTGATTTCTACACTTTCACCTTGCGTGTTGGTACATTCAAAGGACTGTTAGAGAATGCCTTGTGGCATTGAGTTTGTCTATTTACAGACGCCAGCACATCAAGCTACTACAATCTGTCAATTTTTTTTCATAGATTTTCAACTCTATGGCTAAAGCAGAAGGTTCAAAGTTGATTGGGAAAGTTTGACAGTATCGGGTAGCTTGATGTGCTGGCGTCTGTACCACTTCAGTCAAAATCATCTCAGTCCACTGCTGGACATAAGCCCCTTCCATGCGGCACCACAACACCTTATCCTCCGCCTCCCGTATCCAGTCTGTTCCGGCCACCATTTTGAGGCGTCGGTCCATCTATGTAGCTGGCGGGCGTCCCACACTGCGCTTGCCTACGCGGTCTCCACTCCAGGACTCATCTGCTGCACCGGTCCGATGACCGGTCCACTGCCACTACCACTTCAGCACATGAGTTTATACATATAAATAAATACATTCCTCAAGATGTTTCCGCACTGCAAGTTAATTAATGGGTGCCATTGAACTGTCTCCTTTCTTCAAGATATCTTTACAAAACACAACATAGGTACAATGCGTGCCACGAAAGATGAGACTTGACACACCACGTGGTTTGACATGCGCAGTACACGATTTTAGGTATCTTTAGCGGTATGAGGTCTGAGTGCGGGATGGGACCGGACGTCATAGGGGCGGCGGAAAGAGCGAGGGAGGCGGGGTCAAGTCTCATCTTTCGTGGCACGCATTGTATGCAAGGTTTTAACGTGACATTGATAAAGGTTCTGTTAACCAGCATCCTAATTACGAACACACTATCAATTCTAAATAATTTTGAAGGAAAGGCTAATCCATCATTGCTTCATACGTTCGAAAAATTTGTCTGCTCAACAACGTAAAAAACGCAATGAATGTGTTGAACTCCGCAGGTATCACAGTCGCTCTTGCTGAGAGAAAAAGAAAAAGTGGAGACTGAGATCCTAGATTATTGAAGAAGTAAAATTGCTATTCAAAAACGGTACGTATGGCGAACTCGACATTTTAATAGTAAAATACGTCCTAAAAAAAGTGATTATATAGGTACCTAATTTTACTGCTTTTTAAAAAAGTAATTTCCATTCCCGTCATGCTGTTCTTCAGACTGGCTGTAACATATCGCTACAATATATTAAAGTTCTAAACTACTTCAATGGTCGATAGACCAATTGAGAGACTCGACTCGGAAAACGATTTATGTCGAATAAATGCGAGGAGCATAGACAATCGGATTAAACTATGTAGGATGTAGGATAGAGTGGTGTCTATTTGTGGATTGAAGTTTTCTTGCAAACCAAGATCAAATCAAGCTTGCTATTTGCCCACCATTCTTCGAGGCGTAGGTATGTTCATTTTGTATGGTGTGAACTGTGATCACAAAGTGTGGAAATTAAGGCCCCTGCAAACAGGCGCGACGCTCGACGTGAATCGCGCGCGACACAAAGACACCGCTCGTTGCGCGACTTGCGGTGCCTTTATACTTTTTCTGTGAAGAGCCGTGATGACCCAGTGGTAACGGCCTCGACTTACCATCTGTAGATCGTAGATTCGATCCAGTCGAGCGCTTTATTTTTAACCACTGCTCTCAAAACGGTGAAGGAAAACATCGTGAGGAAAACCCTAGTGACCTAGAATTAAAAATTCGAAGACATGTGATATCTATCAACCCGCACAGGGCTCGAGTGGTAGATTATGGCCCTCTCACACTGAGCATATGCTGTTATAGCAAAGCCAGGAGCAAAACAATAGCTTAGAGCACCTCTGTATGGCCTACTTTAATCTTTTAACTGCTTAAACTGGATTGATATTCTAGTGGTCGCAAGTGCGACTGAATGTAAGAAGCAAAGTGTAGGTATTTCGGAATTTCTCAAAAGCAGCCTGGAGTCTATACGTGAGTTACCTATATCTTCAAGTTTTCCTTTGCTTTATAATAATATAGGTTAGGTAGTTTTTAATCGCCCGATTCCGATATTCACATGTCATCGCCAGATGAGGCTCTAAGATTCTACGAGTAATGCCAGTCAGAGTTCCTACAATACATACACTTTTGTATATACATATACTTAGAGATTCACACCACGTCCCATAAGGCGTCAGTTCATACCACGGAGTGTCTCAACACCCATAAAATCGTTGACATTTTAGACTATCACGATTAGAGTCAGGTATGTGGACCAGTTGTCGTCCCACCATTTTATATTTACTTACACACGTTTCGCCATACGTGTTGGTGTAATGGTATCAAATACTGCTGGGTTGTGTAATAAATTATAGTTTAAATTCATGGCACATAGAGTGAGGCGCCAGTAATAGCGAAGAAAGCATCAAATGCTACAAAGTCGGAGACGTTTAGATCGTTGCGATTGAAGGAAGGCGGATGGACGTGTTGACGGTAACGTGATTGGCTTAAATTTTATTTATTTCCTTGGGCATTGTTATATTGGAATCGGAAGTTTAATAGGAGTAGTATAATGCAGTATTTTTAGGACTTACATTTATTTTTCTGAAAACTGACAATTTTTCAAAGTCAACAGTGTATAAAGGGTTCTTTAAACAGGCGCGACACGCGATAAAATCGCGTGCGACACAAAGGCACCGCAAGTCGCGCAACGACCGGTGCCTTTGTGTCGCGCGCGATTTTATCGCGTGTCGCGTCTGTTTGTAGGAGCCTTAACAGTTGACAGCCTTTCCCAAATATAAGGGCCATTATTGTGCTATGATTCTACAAGAAAAAAATAACATCTTCAGGGTCAAAAGAGTTCACCACATAATCTTTGACATTTCTGAGAATGACAGTACACTCTTACATCACCCTACAGTCATTCACTCATTCAACTAAACTATTCTTTTTTCAAATAGCACAGTGTACGGCAGTAGGTACTGCCCACCGCGTCAATCACGGACAGTTGAACATGGGATACGTCAATCATTGAGCGGAATGAACGCTTTGATTGACATTCGATTACCAACGTATTTTGCTTACACTGTAATCGAGATGGGTGAAGTGTTTTTCGTTCATTCTATTATTTAGATAGGAAAAATGATTCATCATCAGCCTACAGCAGTCCACTGCAAGACATACTCGTAGGCCTCTCCATTTAACTAGATTCTCGGCAACTCTCATCCAGCTGCTATCAGCCACCCTGCGCAGATCGTTGCTCCACCTAGCCTGAGGGCGTCCTACCTTGCCGATTCGCGGTCTCCACTCAAGAACACGTCTACCCCAACGGTCATCGGTTCTACGGCTAATATGGCCGGCCCATTGCCACTTCAGCTTCTTTATTCTGTGAGCTATATCGACAACTTTGATCTCTGCCGGATCGCCTCGTTCCGGATTTGATCCCTCAGAGAGATTCCAAACATAGCCATAGTATATAATGATTGACTTTTACTGAAATAAACTATGTTGGATAACAGATTTTTCATTTTTAACAAGAAATATCACATATAATGTAATTATATCATTCTATTTTTCTTGTCACGATTTTACATTATACACGTGTCTTGCTTTCCAAGGAATATGGACTTGTGCAAGTATCTAATTATTACCTACCTAATTGGGTGTGGGTGTGTCGCCATAATGAGGTAAAATTTTGTTAGGTAGGTATATTCTGAACAAAGTTAAGGCTCCTGCAAACAGGCGCGATGCGAGACGCGAATCACGCGCGACACAAACAAAAGTATCGCTCGTTGCGCGACCTGCGGTGCCTTTGTGTCGCGCGCGATTTTATCGCGTGTCGCGCCTGTTTGAAGGAGCCTTTATTCTAAGTAATAAACATAGCTATTAATTTCATACAATTATAGTTAGGGTGAAACATTAGGTCGACGGGGTCCGACTGCCCACTAAGTTTTTCAAGTCATCGCCAAGCGGTTGGTCGACTCATCACGTGACCAGAGGGCTAGCCTATTTTTTGGCCAAAGAATCAGCATTGACATACAATGTGGTAATGTTGCCAGCTATTTGGGCACTTTTTCTATTGACAGCGATGCGGACAATTTTTTTGATGCCTTTTGATTATTTCATTTCCCTATTATTATTTTAAGACTGTTAACTTTTAAATTATGTAAATATCATTATAATATTTTGAATAACATAGTACAAGATAAATATAAGGAATACTTACATAGGCATCGAAAATTATAGTTAGGTACATTAATTTTCCTCTCCACCCTGTACTAGAGTGGTACCGTTTCACCTCTGATGACAGTTTGTCGACAAAAATGTCATAAAATTGTAAATAAATATTCTTGACGTTTTTATTACGAATCTAACGCCGCTCTAGTGTTTTATGTAAAATCGACTAGATAAATATTTTGTCAATGGAAATATATAACTAGATAGATAAGTAGGTGTACAGTTTATAGACATGTTATTTTGTGGCGCTGCGCTGTGTGGTCTCGGCTGTTAAAATAAAAAAAAAAGTAAGTAAGTAATAAAATAATCTTGATTTCAATCACTCCATAAAACAAACCGGCTTCACAGTTGATTGACATTGTTTTGATCACGTTCTGAAGGTAATATAATTAAACTCATTAGTTAACATTCTTATTGATCAAATCAGATTCATCAGATTTTCAAATAAGCCGCCATTACCACTCAAACAAGACTTGTTAACCAGAAGTAAAGCGCGCGTCGCTCCGTGAGATAAAAATTTTGTGACTGGTTTAACAAGGCTCGCAAAGCGGTTTCCGACTGCCAGTGAGTCCATAGGTGCGATTCCAGTATTACGAAAATTCTTACACGAATAGGTATATGTACCAGTGTACCAGTGTTTTATACCTGCTCCTCTGCCTAACGCCTTCGGGCGTAAAGGCGCGATATACCATCCATCAGCACGACTGATGAGGTCATGGATGTTAGCGTGTACTCTTACAGCAGGATAGGCCATGGTGTCCGAGGCAGTCAACAGCTTCCCCGCAATGGAAGCGATGCGGACAGACTATTTAATTTTGACAATTCAAAAGTGCATGTACAAGGTTTAATTGATATAAATGTTTTGAGTTTAAGTTTGAGTTGGAGTCCCGCATGGAGCACCCAGAAAAATAGCGAGTCAGAAGGTGGTGTCACCTAGAATAGTTCCCATGTCGGATGACGGTAGCGCCTCAAGCTACTCTATCCGATTCACACTCACCCACAACCAGCAGGCGACCACGCTTAGCAGTATTGGTGGACGTATTAGTAACATTATTGTATGTGTTTGTAACTTATATCAGATATATATAGTAATCTATATCTAAATACGAATGATAAAGCTGAAGAGTTTACAGTACCCGGCGATAAATATTGCACATCGACCTTTGGAAAGAGACAATCGGCTAATTTCGGCTTCGTAGAGCGTTATCTCTGTCTCACGAAATACAAACAGTCCAGTATCTATTAGGAGCTGTTAAAACAATTATGATTTGCTTCTTTTGATAATTATTTTTATTCTTTGTATAAAATACCTACAAAAAAAAGGTAAAGGTCGATGTGCAATATTTATCGCCGGGTACTATATTTATTTTTTGTTTGTTTCAACGCTCTAATTTCTGGAACTACCAGTCGGATTTGCAAAATCTTTTTGCATTTGATAGATCAATTTTTGAGGAAGGCTACAGGCGTCTTAACATCACGCGACGACCTTCAGGACCCGAGAGAAAAAAAGTAAAAAAAACGCCGAAAAAAAACACGTTTGTTGTATGGGAGCCCCCCTTAAATATTTATTTTATTCTGTTGTTAGTATTTGTTGATATAGCAGCAAAAGAAATACATCGTCCGTGAAAATTTCAATTGTCTAGCTATCACGGTTCATATGAGATACAGCCTGGTGACAGACAGACAGAGAGACGGACGGATGGAGTCTTAGTAATAGGGTACCGTTTTTACCCTTTGGATACGGAACCCTAAAAAGAACGCTGAGCGAAAACGAAGTAATAGCGCTAGTAGGCGATGCGATGCGACATGATGGGTCTGGGGAACAAGGAATTTCACGCGGATCAAGTCGCGGGTAGAAGCTAGTACGTATCACAAAGAAGCAACTGATTCCTAGAATGCTAGCCATCTAATTAGTAATTACTAGTTCAATTAGAAATTCAGTAAATTAACTGTCCCCATTATGTTCTAGATAACATTAAGAGCAAGATTCACAGACTGCATTTTGTACTTAAGAAGGTAGTTAAAGTAAGCGTGGCATACAAATTTGAGCATTATTAATGCATACCTACTATTAATGTCAAATGTAAATTATATTCGAATGAAAGACTTTTTTAACACAACACATTCGTTTATCTGTATACGAATGTGATCATTATTTGTATTGAAATAAGATTCATATTCAAACAAATGAAATGCTTACTTTGTAAAATAAAGGGCGATCTGTGAATCTTGCTTTAAGTATTTTATCAAACGTTTCTCGGCACTTCAGAAACCGTTTATAAATAGCTAAACACTTTACGACATAGTCCTAATGCCCCCTATTGCGTTAGAGATATGATACTTATAATATATTTCATATTTACAACCCACTTATAAGTAATTTACGACTCCCTTATCATATTTATATGATATTATACTATATAAAGCTCGATTTATACTATATAAAGCTCGATTACCACTCACTCACTGACATAATTGTTCTCCCAGATGGTGAAGGGGGAGGTGGGTATATTTTTACAGATTCGTATAGAAGTAACTCTCACGAGTATGAGAAAAATCCCAAACCTCCCCTTTTCCACCCCACTCTCCCCCCTCCCTATCGTATCTCGGAAACTAAGAGTCCCGTGTTTTGTTGTTTTACGGATTCGTATAGAGGAGGCTCGGAAAAGTAAAATCCATTTTTCAAAGTTGCCCCCCTTGCCCCCCTTCTCCCCCCCCCTCTAGGTAGATTTCGGAAGTTAAGAGACTTGGAACATTTTTTTTTTCAGATTCATATCAAGGGACCCAGAGTTGGTCAAAATCATTTTTCAAAACTCCCCCCTCTCCCCCCTTCACCCCTCCCCCCATCGTATCTCGGAAATTAAGAAACCTGGGTTTTGTTTTTTTACGGATTCGTATAGAGGAGGCTCGGAAAAGTAAAATCCATTTTTCAAAGTTGCCCCCCTTGCCCCCCTTCTCCCCACCCTGTAGGTAGATCTCGGAAGTTAAGAGACTTGGAACATTTTTTTTTTCAGATTCATATCAAGGGGCCCAGAGTTGGTCAAAATCATTTTTCATAACTCCCCCCTCTCCCCCCCCTTCACCCCTCCCCCCATCGTATCTCGGAAATTAAGAAACCTGGGTTTTGTTTTTTTACGGATTCGTATAGAGGAGGCTCGGAAAAGTAAAATCCATTTTTCAAAGTTGCCCCCCTTGCCCCCCTTCTCCCCCACCCTCTAGGTAGATCTCGGAAGTTAAGAGACTTGGAACATTTTTTTTTTCAGATTCATATCAAGGGGCCCAGAGTTGGTCAAAATCATTTTTCAAAACTCCCCCCTCTCCCCCCTTCACCCCTTTCCCAATCGTATCTCGGAAATTAAGAAACCTGGGTTTTGTTTTTTTACGGATTCGTATAGAGGAGACTCGGAAAAGTAAAAACCATTTTTCAAAATTCAAACCTCCCCTTTTCCATTCCACCCCACTCTCCCCCATCCCTATCGTATCTCGGAAACTAAGAGTCCCGTGTTTTGTTGTTTTACGGATTCGTATAGAGGAGGCTCGGAACAGTAAAATCCACTTTTCAAAGTTGCCCCTTGCCCCCTTCTCCCCCCCCCCCCCCTCTAGGTAGATCTCGGAAGTTAAGAGACTTGGAACATTTTTTTTTTCAGATTCATATCAAGGGGCCCAGAGTTGGTCAAAATCATTTTTCAAAACTCCCCCCTCTCCCCCCCTTCACCCCTCTCCCCATCGTATCTCGGAAATTCAAAGTTGCCCCCCTTGCCCCCCTTCTCCCCCCCCCTCTAGGTAGATCTCGGAAGTTAAGAGACTTGGAACATTTTTTTTTTCAGATTCATATCAAGGGGCCCAGAGTCGGTCAAAATCATTTTTCAAAACTCCCCCCTCTCCCACCCTTCACCCCTTTCCCCATCGTATCTCAGAAATTATGAAACCTGGGTTTTGTTTTTTTACGGATTCGTATAGAGGAGGCTCGGAAAAGCAAAAACCATTTTTCAAAATTCATACCTCCCCTTTTCCATTCCACCCCACTCTCCCCCATCCCTATCGTATCTCGGAAACTAAGAGTCCCGTGTTTTGTTGTTTTACGGATTCGTATAGAGGAGGCTCGGAAAAGTAAAATCCACTTTTCAAAGTTGCCCCCTTGCCCCCCTTCTCCCCCCCCCCCCTCTAGGTAGATCTTGGAAGTTAAGAGACTTGGAACATTTTTTTTTTCAGATTCATATCAAGGGGCCCAGAGTTGGTCAAAATCATTTTTTCAAAACTCCCCCCTCTCCCCCCTTCACCCCTCCCCCCATCGTATCTCGGAAATTAAGAAACCTGGGTTTTGTTTTTTTACGGATTCGTATAGAGGAGGCTCGGAAAAGTAAAAACCATTTTTCAAAATTCAAACCTCCCCTTTTTCATTCCACCCCAAAGGGGGAGGTGGGTATATTTTTACAGATTCGTATAGAAGTAACTCTCACGAGTATGGGAAAAATCCCAAACCTCCCCTTTTCCACCCCACTCTCCCCCCTCCCTATCCTATCTCCGAAATTAAGAAACTTGGGTTTTGTTTTTTTACGGATTCGTATAGAGGAGGCTCGGAAAAGTAAAATCCATTTTTCAAAGTTGCCCCCTTGCCCCCCTTCTCCCCCCCCCTCTAGATAGATCTCGGAAGTTAAGAGACTTGGAACATTTTTTTTTTCAGATTCATATAAAGAGGCCCAGAGTTGGTCAAAATCATTTTACAAAACTCCCCCCTCTCCCCCCTTCACGCCTCCCCCCATCGTATCTCGGAAACTAAGAGTCCCGTGTTTTGTTGTTTTACGGATTCGTATAGAGGAGGCTCGGAAAAGTAAAAACCATTTTTCAAAATTCAAACCTCCCCTTTTCCAATCCACCCCACTCTCCCCCCCTCCCTATCGTATCTCGGAAACTAAGAGTCCCGTGTTTTGTTGTTTTACGGATTCGTATAGAGGAGGCTCGGAAAAGTAAAATCCATTTTTCAAAGTTGCCCCCTTGCCCCCCTTCTCCCCCCCCCCCCCTCTAGGTAGATCTCGGAAGTTGAGAGACTTGGAACATTTTTTTTTTAGATTCATATCAAGGGGCCCAGAGTTGGTCAAAATCATTTTTCAAAACTCCCCCCTCTCCCCCCTTCACCCCTCCCCCCATCGTATCTCGGAAATTAAGAAACCTGGGTTTTGTTGTTTTACGGATTCGTATAGAGGAGGCTCGGAAGAGTATGGGAAAAATCCCAAACCTCCCCTTTTCCACCCCACTCTCCCCCCTCCCTATCGTATCTCGGAAACTAAGAGTCCCGTGTTTTGTTGTTTTACGGATTCGTATAGAGGAGGCTCGGAAAAGTAAAATCCATTTTTCAAAGTTGCCCCCTTGCCCCCCTTCTCCCCCCCCCCCCTATAGATAGATCTCGGAAGTTGAGAGACTTGGAACATTTTTTTTTTCAGATTCATATCAAGGGGCCCAGAGTTGGTCAAAATCATTTTTCAAAACTACCCCCTCTCTCCCCCTTCACCCCTCCCCCCATCGTATCTCGGAAATTAAGAAACCTGGGTTTTGTTTTTTTACGGATTCGTATAGAGGAGGCTCGGAAAAGTAAAAACCATTTTTCAAAATTCCCCCCATTCTCTCCCCCTTCTTCCCCCTTTAGGCGGATCTCGGAAGTTAAGACTTGGAACATTATTATATTATTATTATTATTATACTATATAAAGCTCGATTACCACTGACTCACTGATTGACATAATTGTTCTCCCAGATGGTGAAGGGGGAGGTGGGTATATTTTTACAGATTCGTATACAAGTAACTCTCACGACTATGGGAAAAATCCCAAACCTCCCCTTTTCCACCCCACTCTCCCCCCTCCCTATCGTATCTCGGAAACTAAGAGTCTCGTGTTTTGTTGTTTTACGGATTCGTATAGAGGAGGCTCGGAAAAGTAAAATCCATTTTTCAAAGTTGCCCCCCTTGCCCCCCTTCTCCCCCCCCTCTAGGTAGATCTCGGAAGTTAAGAGACTTGGAACATTTTCTTTTTCAGATTCATATCAAGGGGCCCAGAGTTGGTCAAAATCATTTTTCAAAACTTCCCCCTCTCCCCCCTTCACCCCTCCCCCCATCGTATCTCGGAAATTAAGAAACCTGGGTTTTGTTTTTTTACGGATTCGTATAGAGGAGGCTCGGAAAAGTAAAATCCATTTTTCAAAGTTGCCCCCCTTGCCCCCCTTCTCCCCCCCTCTAGGTAGATCTCAGAAGTTAAGAGACTTGGAACATTTTTTTTTTCAGATTCATATTAAGGGGCCCAGAGTTGGTCAAAATCATTTTTCAAAACTCCCCCCTCTCCCCCCTTCACCCCTCCCCCCATCGTAAGAAATACTCCTCAAAAACACGACCCCGCGAGCTGCTTGCAGCTCGCGCAACGCCCAAATACTTTTTACAAGGGTAAGAAATACTCCTCAAAAACACGACCCCGCGAGCTGCTTGCAGCTCGCGCAACGCCCGTTTTGTTGTTTTACGGATTCGTATAGAGGAGGTTCGGAAAAGTAAAATCCATTTTTCAAAGTTGCCCCCCTTGCCCCCCTTCTCCCCCCTCTAGGTAGATCTCGGAAGTTGAGAGACTTGGAACATTTTTTTTTCCAGATTCATATCAAGGGGCCCAGAGTTGGTCAAAATCATTTTTCAAAACTCCCCCCTCTCCCCCCCTTCTCCCCTCCCCCCATCGTATCTCGGAAACTAGGTAGCGGTAAAGCGAAGCGTTGTTCTCTCAGATGGTGAAGGGGGAGGTGGGTATATTTTTACAGATTCGTATAGAAGTAACTCTCACGAGTATGGGAAAAATCCCAAACCTCCCCTTTTCCACCCCACTCTCCCCCCTCCCTATCGTATCTCGGAAACTAAGAGTCCCGTGTTTTGTTGTTTTACGGATTCGTATAGAGGAGGCTCGGAAAAGTAAAATCCATTTTTCAAAGTTGCCCCCTTGCCCCCCTTCTCCCCCCCCCCCCCTCTAGGTAGATCTCGGAAGTTAAGAGACTTGGAACATTTTTTTTTTTCAGATTCATATCAAGGGGCCCAGAGTTGGTCAAAATCATTTTTCAAAACTCCCCCCTCTCCCCCCCTTCACCCCTCCCCCCATCGTATCTCGGAAATTAAGAAACCTGCGTTTTGTTTTTTTACGGATTCGTATAGAGGAGGCTCGGAAAAGTAAAAACCATTTTTCAAAATTCCCCCCATTCTCTCCCCCTTCTCCCCCCTTTAGGCGGATCTCGGAAGTTAAGACTTGGAACATTATTATTTTATATTATATAAAGCTCGATTTTATACTATATAAAGCTCGATTACCACTGACTGACTGACTCACTGACATAATTGTTCTCCCAGATGGTGAAGGGTGAGGTGGGTATATTTTTACAGATTCGTATAGAAGTAACACTCACGAGTATGGGAAAAATCCCAAACCTCCCCTTTTCCACCCCACTCTCCCCCCTCCCTATCGTATCTCGGAAACTAAGAGTCCCGTGTTTTGTTGTTTTACGGATTCGTATAGAGGAGGCTCGGAAAAGTAAAATCCATTTTTCAAAGTTGCCCCCTTGCCCCCCTTCTCCCCCCCCCTCTAGGTAGATCTCGGAAGTTAAGAGACTTGGAACATTTTTTTTTTCAGATTCATATCAAGGGGCCCAGAGTTGGTCAAAATCATTTTTCAAAACTCCCCCCTCTCCCCCCCTTCACCCCTCCCCCCATCGTATCTCGGAAATTAAGAAACCTGGGTTTTGTTTTTTTACGGATTCGTATAGAGGAGGCTCGGAAAAGTAAAAACCATTTTTCAAAGTTGCCCCCTTGCCCCCCTTCTCCCCCTCCCCTCTAGGTAGATCTCGGAAGTTAAGAGACTTGGAACATTTTTTTTTCAGATTCATATCAAGGGGCCCAGAGTTGGTCAAAATCATTTTTCAAAACTCCCCCTCTCCCCCCCTTCACCCCTCCCCCCATCGTAAGAAATACTCCTCAAAAACACGACCCCGCGAGCTGCTTGCAGCTCGCGCAACGCCCAAATACTTTTTACAAGGGTAAGAAACACTCCTCAAAAACACGACCCCGCGAGCTGCTTGCAGCTCGCGCAACGCCCAAATACTAGTTATACTATATAAAGCTCGATTACCACTGACTGACTCACTGACATAATTGTTCTCCCAGATGGTGAAGGGGGAGGTGGGTATATTTTTACAGATTCGTATAGAAGTAACTCTCACGAGTATGGGAAAAATCCCAAACTTCCCCTTTTCCACCCCACTCTCCCCCCTCCCTATCCTATCTCCGAAATTAAGAAACTTGGGTTTTGTTTTTTTACGGATTCGTATAGAGGAGGCTCGGAAAAGTAAAATCCATTTTTCAAAGTTGCCCCCTTGCCCCCCTTCTCCCCCCCCCCTCTAGATAGATCTCGGAAGTTAAGAGACTTGGAACATTTTTTTTTTCAGATTCATATCAAGAGGCCCAGAGTTGGTCAAAATCATTTTACAAAACTCCCCCCTCTCCCCCCCTTCACCCCTCCCCCCATCGTATCTCGGAAATTAAGAAACCTGCGTTTTGTTTTTTTACGGATTCGTATAGAGGAGGCTCGGAAAAGTAAAATCCATTTTTCAAAGTTGCCCCCTTGCCCCCCTTCTCCCCCCCCTCTAGGTAGATCTCGGAAGTTAAGAGACTTGGAACATTTTTTTTTTCAGATTCATGTCAAGGGGCCCAGAGTTGGTCAAAATCATTTTTCAAAACTCCCCCCTCTCCCCCCCTTCACCCCTCCCTCCATAGTAAGAAATACTCCTCAAAAACACGACCCCGCGAGCTGCTTGCAGCTCGCGCAACGCCCAAATACTTTTTACAAGGGTAAGAAATACTCCTCAAAAACACGACCCCGCGAGCTGCTTGCAGCTCGCGCAACGCCCAAATACTAGTCTAATATACAACCGCACTGTTCACTAAGTGAACTGGTATTTAGTCAATAATAGTCATGTTTCCGTAGTGTAGCGGTTATCACGTGTGCTTCACACGCACAAGGCCCCCGGTTCGATCCCGGGCGGAAACAGAGTTACTTTTTGCGTTTTAGATTACTGTGTTATTTCTCTTTTTTTATTCTAGCATTAGTTTATTGAGTGGGTAAGTAGGAACAATGCCAAGGTACGTGTCATGAAACATTCTTAAGGGGACTACATGACCTAAAGCGCGGTCACTGTCAGACTGCATAGAAAAGAAAGAGAAGCGCGGTGACAACACTGGTAATTTATTGCAAAATATGAAGCAATTATCTATTTACAAAAAATCTATTGTTTGGACAAAAAAATTAAAACACCAGTGCTTTAGTATAATCTGACAAAAAATCAGAATAAAAAAATCATGTTTTTTTTTTTTTTTTGTTTTTATTGTAAAAAGAAAATCATGATTTTTTCGATCGTATCAAATTAGTTGTATTATGTTTTCGACACACTATCTAACTAGCATATGTCCTGAAGAATATATCATATATTTTTCTGATGTTGTTTACTGTAGGTAGTGTGTTTTTGTGTATATAGCTACTTTTAGGCATTATAAAAGTTGCATTTTTTGCATTTTGGTCCTGTAGACCCCTTAAGATGAGTTTTTAATTTTATTTAGACAGACAATACAGTCACTTCGATTTCCTTTATTTCATTATACACACATAAATTATATTTTTAAATATGTAGGTATTAGGATATAAAACATTTAAAAGTACAAAAAAAATAGTAGCCCACCGGTATCGGGAACAGGGTTCAAACTACCGGCGGTCAGGGCTCCAGAGAGAGGAACCTCCTAACAATGCGGGCCGTGTCCAGAAGTACCGCCTTCTGAAACAAGCCCCTGATCCAGCTGAGAGCCTCCTTAGGTGTTAGTCGAGGCTTTTGGCTATTAACCCATTATTATTATTATTATCACCACGAAGAAACTCCTAGCCCATAAGTCTTCAATTCTTAATTTAAAATTTAATTTTGAGCATACGACAAATAAAGCCGTTGAACAATTTAAAAACACAACACGAATTCGAAAGGCAAGTCCACACGTGCGTCGCCCGCATGAATAAAACAAAAAAAATGAAATAATAATTCGTATAAAATTGATTTGCATAAAAGAGTCCTTTTTATAATACTACACGGGGCGCCCGAACAATCAGTCTATTGTTCTTAGTAACTCAAAAAATAATTAAAACAATGCACTCGCAGTGTGCACTACGCTTTAGAACCGTTTTAAATGCGGGCTCTTTTAACCAACTTTGACGACAGGGGTGTAATTGGATCTAGTGATGTCGGACAAAGATGTAGAACGAATATTTTTTGTAGTTTCATTAAAAATACAGGAGACTTTAGAAATAGTAATCTGATCGATCAATCAGGTTAAGCTACGCTTGCCGATGTAGATACGTGGATGGGTTACCATCTTTACATACCAAGACCCCTCCGTCCCTCGGAAAGCACGTTAAGCCGTTGCTGTTCCCGACTGTCATACGTGGATCTTTGACAGTCGTTAAGGGTCGACAGAAGCCCGAACGTCTGACAACCAGTCTTACCTTAAAAAACTAGACTAACTTAAAAAAAAACGCAATCCATTTCAACAAATATTAGGTATAGGAATTAGCGACTTATGGACATTCACTAATTAAGTCCAAATCAATGGATTCTTCGAAATATATGAAAATCCCCTAATTTGACGTTTATGGATCACTTGGTGCAATAACGACGCCATTATATCCGTGGGTGGGTAAAGACCTCAATAAATTAAGTTTTTAATTACACTTAAGTAGCACATTAAGATTCATAAGATGCTCTAATTAAAAAACCGGTGATGATCCTAGAGAGAATGTCCGTAAATTTTAGTTTATGGATTTTTTAGTTTATTTTTAACTAAAATAGTAAAATATCTGACTTTAAATGTGCTACGGATTGTTAGGTAGACATCTTAATTTTTGTTGGCATTCAAAGCATTTATTTCAATTAAATCAATTACAAATATTAGGTCCCCACCTATGAAATCAGCGTTTTGTATGGAGAATTTTAAAGAAGTTGCTTTTTTCATACTAACATTTTCTTAATTTATTTAACAACCATGAACACTAATGTTTTAAAACTTTTATGCACTAATGTTTAAAAACTACGATAACGTATGTCACTTAGATTAAGCGACAAAAATAAGTTTTGGCTAAGTTAAAACAAATACATAGTGGTCATTTCTACTAACAAAAAAGGAGTCATTTTTAAGGTATTTTTTATGTTTAGAAAACTATATGTACTAAGGTTTTTTTACTATTGGTAGTTGTCTATGATGCTCATAATCCTATAGAATATCAAGCAATTGATGAATATTTTAAATAATAGAAGTGACAAGGTTCTTTATTTGTGAGAAAAAAACGCCAATTTCATAGGTGGGGACCCAATACTTTTGAATTTTCAAAGGACGTTTGTCACAAAAATTAAGCTAGTTATCCATTCTAAAGCGTCGTAGGTATGGAAAAGAACGGGCAAGAAACTCGACGGATACTCTTTTATTAAATCAAAATGTTGTTACAAAAATATTGGTTACATCATTCCTGTTGAAATTATAAATGTGAGAACGATGTAGATTTTTGCACACAGCATACACATTATATCATCATTTTAACATCAAAATGGTAAATTAGATCTTCAGGATTAAAATATAATTTCGCAACGACCTGAAGAGTTACACGAATTTACCGTGTATTCCCGTTGTCCCCGTAATCCGTGTCCCCGGTATAACACTTCAAGTTATAATGAAAAACGTATTATTATCATCTCACTCTAAGGTACCTTTTTGTTTTGCACATCTCACAGTCATTATCTAAAGGTCTGATTTTTCAATCGACAGATATTTTTTATCCGCGGAATAAAATTTATATTTGACATTTTTTGTATGAAAGAACTGTTAAAAATTCAAAATCTGTCCTCAGATTTTTACATTAATTTATAACAAATAAATGGCTAAACAAAGAGTTTATAGTTAATTTTTGTGAGTTTCATTAAATTGTTTTTAATCATATCTTCATTTTCAATGATTTTGACTATGATCTAGTTATCTAGTAAGATTCTATTAAGCGAATAATAGCATCATTATATTCTACCTACCATTATCCTAATTTAGGTACTGTCCAACGCAGACGGGCAAATCCGAAAGTTGCGTAGAACCGTCAAAACAAGTGACAATTAATGTTTTTTTTACAAAAAACACATCTGTTTTAGGGACTCGTGTTGTCGTTCATTCGTAGTTCGGGCCCTGAACTAATCTTATGTTCGTAAGTGATTGGAATTTTGAAACTCCCGTAATTTCGTAGACCGTGATTAGTACCCGTCCCGTAATTTCGACGACCCGTAATTAGTAGACCCTCCTGACACGATTCTCAGCCGTTATAATATCCGAGTTCACTATTCATCATCTACCTAAGCTTTTCCCACATACGTTGGGGTCGGCTTCCAGTCTAACCAGATACAACTGAATCCACCAATATTTTCCACTATTTATTTGTTTATCCCAGTTCACTATTATATGTATTTATTGCCTAAATCTTAATGTCATTGTCTTTCATCTTTCTAGCGTCTCCCAGTTTTGTTTCTGTCTCAAAGAGTATCTGTACCACCATCCGCCTAGCCTTTTCCCAACTATGTTGGGGTCGGCCGGATGCAACTGAATACCAACCAAATGTATTTTACATGGAGCGACTGCCTATCTGACCCCCACAACCCAGTTGCGTAATACGATAGCTCTTAGTAAGCAGTCTTACTAAGAGCTATCGTATTACGTAACTGTGTTACAGTGTTTGTCAGATTTTCGGGCTTCTGACGACCCGTAATGACTGTCAAAGATCCACGAATGACAGCCTGTGACAGCCAGGAGGGGTCTCGGTATGTAAAGATATGTCTAATTTCTGCACCCTGTGACTTTATTTAGATGATACTTCATTTGTGGATTCACAGTCTCCAATTAAAGAGTCTTCCGTTTCTAAAGCCATCAGACCTTTAACAGACATTTTGAAACCTCTTCCATTTATATCTTCAACCTAGGTTAGAAAAGCAGCAGAGTTCTTGTTACCGACATATCTTTTGAAAGCTAGCAACAAAAACTCTGCTTTCAATAATCTCATGGAATATCTTAATAACGTAATGACACCATAACGACATAAAATGCTAGTAAAGGCAAAAACATACAAATGTAACCGGGCAATAAAGATAAAATTTCACTTGGTACACCTTTAGCCATTGCAGCGTCAATAAGAAAATTGAATGGCTCACATGCCGATTTTATGAATCAACTCTGTTCAACGCTTTTAGAATGCAGTAAAGGAGTACCGAGCAGCAATCAAGTGTCTTTTGTGAATGTCAGTCATCTAGATTATGAAATTCCTCATAAAAGCACCGTTTGAAATCTGAAGACCAGTTAGAATGGTAATTGGGTGAAATGCAGAAAATATGTCACTAATTCTCAAAAAGTAACGCATCTGAGAAATAACGAAACTGATAAAATTAATAACGAAACTGATACTATAAAGGTGAGATCACACAATATGGTCAAGGCAAGTCAAAAAACAAAACTAAAAAAAGTCAATAAGGAAGGTTTGAGGGCTTCATGTGTCACTTGAACATGGTATGTTTTATATCAAATGTGCCGAAAGCACATTGTTTTTAATCTTGACGTATGAAAAGTTGTCAATATTTAATTTCCGAGATATTCACTGCAGTCAAAATAAAACAAAAAATTGTAAATTTAAAGTCATTTATTAGTATTAGTATCTACTCCACTAAGTAGTGGTGATTGTACAGACGCCAGCACATCAAGTTACCCGAAGCTGTCAAATTTCCCCAATCAACTTTGAACCTTATGCTTAAGCAATAAAGTTGAAAATCTATTAAAGAAATCTGACATATTGTAGTAGGTTGATGTGCTGGCGTCTGTACTAAAATTTTATTTACTTACATCTACACACACAAATATACACTTAAATCTTTTATTTTGCTTTTGCGGGCTTTAACTCTTTCGAGATGTTTTTTTTCTTAATTCTTCATATTTTATTGATATTTAATTTCCGAGATATTCACTGCAGTCAAAATAAAACAAAAAATTGTAAATTTAAAGTCATTTATTAGTATTAGTATCTACTCCACTAAGTAGTGGTGATTGTACAGACGCCAGCACATCAAGTTACCCGAAGCTGTCAAATTTCCCCAATCAACTTTGAACCTTATGCTTAAGCAATAAAGTTGAAAATCTATTAAAGAAATCTGACATATTGTAGTAGGTTGATGTGCTGGCGTCTGTACTAAAATTTTATTTACTTACATCTACACACACAAATATACACTTAAATCTTTTATTTTGCTTTTGCGGGCTTTAACTCTTTCGAGATGTTTTTTTTCTTAATTCTTCATATTTTATTGGGTTTTTCTTATACACGTTCACGGTACTTTCTTTGTCTTTCTGCATTTGTTAGTAGCGCCATCTCTGCAATATATATATATGTATATATATATTTAATTTTAGAAATAGATTGATTCAGTATTAATTGTATGTAAACGTAGCCTTACATTTTCTCAGTTTCGTTACGTAACGAAATAATAACGAAATTGATAAGAACATCTGAGAATTTCTAACGTAAAAATATTTATATCTCATAGCTTTTGAAAAGCAACTAATATTACAGCGGATTACAATATCTTTGGAAAGATGTGCATAGTTTCCTTAACAGAAAACATAGTTTTAAAGCAATAAAATTATTGATTTATCACCGTTAATCACCCTGATAAAATATACAAGCAAATTGAATACTCACCGAAACACACACTTTCTCCGCCGTAACAAAATGGTTGCAGTTTGACATGTGTCAAAGAACATTCGAAGGTAATGTGGCCAACTTAAAAAAAATACGGATTTGTTCTAAAACTTAATGTACGTCTTCAAATTTCCCATAACGAACCCTGAGTAACGAAACATTTATTTTTAGAGACAATACATTTGGAATAAATAAATATAATAAAAAAAGGTGTATTATGAGGACCACAATAATAATATAATATTTATTGATATGAAGGAACTATTTAAATAAAAATTAAACAGGTAAGTTTATCAGAAAAAAAATAATGGATAATGTTATGTGTAACGAAATGAAAAGGACACTAATAAAATGTATGGAAATTATTTTAACCCATTTTTCAAAACCTATTAGGATTTTTTTTTGCTAGTACGAAGTTATAAATAAATGTTTACGATGTTGGTTATAAGGTATAATATTCAAAATAAATATTTGTTGCGCATTATTTTAACATGTTATTAACTCAATGCATTTTAAAACCATAGGACACAAACAAATTCAAAAGTTACAAGTTTTCTGCATTTCACCCAATTATTATATGACATTGTGTAGACACTGCTACTTACAAACGAAGGAATTATTTTCAAACAACAAACAAAATTTCAACAAAAACAATTCATAGTTATGTCCGCTATTCAAAGACTAGTCTCTTCTCTCTTGGTGGTCTCAACTCTTCTGCCAAATTGATGGAAGACCTAAAATAAGAACACTTAAAGTCCTCCAGACCGAATTTCGGTCATGGCGACCAATCTCAGAGGAGACCAACCTTCGGAGAGACACCTTCGGGAGATATTATAGTGCATAAATGTGTGCGCAGATACAGGTGCACTGTATCTTCCCTAAATCTATTGTCCGATGTGACGTCAGATCAGGCGCAGGACCAACGGCTTAACGTAGGTACTTTCCGAAGCATGGGGGTGTCACACTGCCAACTTCCAAACTCCAGGTAACACGAGTAACACTTAACTTTACCTTTTTTTGTATTTCATACAAAGAATAAAAATAATTATCAAAAGAAGCAAATCATAATTGTTTTAACAGCTCCTAATAGATACCGGACTGTTTGTATTTCGTGCGACAGAGATAACGCTCTACGAAGCCGACATTAGCCGATTGTCTCTTTCCAAAGGTCGATGTGCAATATTTATCGCCGGGTACTGTACTAAGGTACTTATTCGCTTGGTTCTTATCAATCTCAATCTGAATCATTTTGAAGGATATTACTAATCCATTGCTTCGTATGTTTGAAAAATGTATCCGCTGCGCAACGTAATTAACGCAATGAATGTTGTTGAACTGTCAAAATTAATCCCATTGCTACTGACAATGTGTTACGCATAGGAATGTAAAAAACAGGAGATGTGGCAAGTGGTTTTCATATACTTATGGTGTTACGCAATTACCCCGCTGGTCTGATCCAAGATCTTTTTTAGTCCGCCACGCCACCTGTCTGTTGATTTGCCAGCGGTGCTCCTGCCATCCATTCATCCCATCTGTTGATTCTAAAAAGTATTTATTGAAACAAAGTTACTGAATGTTATATTCAAGTAACTGAATACCACACCTTCTTCTGTCATCTATGCATATCCGCTACATACAATGATTCAGCATTGTCAATAACAATTTCAGCCGAACCCATTAGAAATCTAAGGTAAGATATTTTCCTTATATCGTAACGCGTTCTTTGGAGTTCCGTTCGCAGTTAATACAAGTAAATTATAGTGTTACGATGAAGAGTGACTCACTTGGCTTGTTGGCATGATGAAATGTTTCTTCAAGTTTCGTCATTATTCGACACAGACACGCAGTTTTAAGTTACTGACTACTGCCCGTAGTTTCAATAGTAGATAGGTATAGGAATGAAAGAAATAAATTTAATTTGCTCAAACATATGTACATATATATACATAAGGAATTACAATAATACATGCATGCAAGATCTTTAAATAAGAGTGGCTCACGACATGTCTGCCATTTTTCATGGCGTGCAAATATCTTAGGTACAATTATTAAATTACTGAATCAATGATTTTTAACTTTTACACATTAAATATCAGTCACACAGTTAAACAATTTTCTTATATTCAATTGTTTACACTATCCAATTATTTATTTTCATTGTCCAATATTGCAGAATAGGAATATCATTGTCACAATGACGATTTATATCACTTTTAATAGGCTTTCAATTATTTGTTATTTGTAAGTTCTCCACCACTGCATGACCACAATTACTATAATGTTAATTTTATTTATTTATACATATAAACATCTAATAAATATATGTACACTTTTTGTTATATTAATTTATTTTCAAACAAGATAATTTTACATGAATATAAAAAGGAGAAACGCGGGAAGGACTCATAAGAGATAAAAAATTCTTCCGCATTGCTATCAACAGGGAAATTGCCCAAAAGACTGTCAGTATTGGGAAGTTGTGTGACAATGCCTATTACGCTCTTATAAGTATGAGCACATACATTATCACCGTGAACAACATCACTAATAAGATATTATTATTATTTATTTATTTATTAACCAAAGATGGTAAGTAGACTTGTAAACTAAGCCCCACAAAATCGTTGTAATAGTTTGAGTGTGGGATCGGTGAGTCTCTAGACACTCATACTTATACACTACACTAATAAGATAAATTAAAGTACCGACTACATATTTTTGTTAGTAATAAGTATTAGTAACAATGGTGCTTAGGTACTAAGTTAGTATTGTTAGTATAATCATCACTCTTGTACGTAGGCGAACCCCAAGATCAGAGATATAATATATATATCACCCATCATCCAACCATATATATGTATATGTATATAACTTACACTCAACACATATCTAAATAATATTTTTTTAATTTGCTTCTAAACCTATTTTTATTTGATTCACTCCTTATGCCTGCCGGGAGACTGTTCAATAGATATGGTACCTATTCGTTTTTTTATGGGTTCTGTCACCAAAGTAATTGGTGACTCTGGGTACATTGAATAATCTGCCAGCAGCCATAGATCGTGTGTTATGATTGTTGAATACATGAGTTAAGCTATGTTTATTATGTTTGTTAGTATTTTTTCTGATTTCCTCTGTAGATTGTTTTTTACTACATGTTCATTGTATAATTTCCTGTGTGAGACCAAAATACATTGATTCTTTGCTTCCTTCTTTAATTTTAACCATTACGAAGCCATTTTAGTTACAGATCAAAAATACAAAACATTTTGATTAACAAAAATTATGTCTTCATAAACAATCAGCCTATAACGTTCCCACTATTGAGACACAGGCCTTGTCTCTGTAAGGGGGAGTGGGCCATAATCCACCACGCGAGCCCAGTGCGGGTTGACGGATGTCACTTGCCTTCGAATTTTTCGTTCTACGACATGCCAGGTTCCTCACGATATTTTCTTTCACCTTTTTGAGAGCAGTGATGATGATTGTCTTCATACTTCATACCAAAACTTCAAGTCTAACAGTTGTGGCTACCAGGGGCTTACTCTCCAAACTAATTTTAATTCCAATGAGATACCAATATGATTCCAATGTTAATTTTACAGTCACGTGATTCGGTACTCTTGAAAACAATATTGTCAACAATTACCTCACGCCAAGCCCGAACCCAATTCCACTTACTTCTTCAAAATGGACACCCAATCTAAAAATCATTTGGCGCTAGCATCGAACTCAAGAGTACGAAACGTCACAATTCAAATGTCGATCTATCGGAATTAAATTGAAGAGTAAGCACCCAGGGCTCCAGACTCATCAGGATCTAAATCAGTACCTATTCCATTGCACTTCAATCCACAAGCCATCATGATGAAATCCTTTGAAAAAAATACCAGTAACCCTATTAGAAAAACGTCACCGATTTTACTTGTTTTATCTTTGATCATGGCTCCCCCTTCCCACAGGTCGGTGGGTGCATTAAAATGCACTGATCTTTGACGGGTGCTTACCCCGTAATGGAAGTGTGTGTGCTGTGTATGGTTATGTAGAAGATCCATTTCGTTGGGGTCTGATTCACTGCTGAGTAGAATTCATAAGCAGAAGACCGTTTTAGATTTATCAAGGATTGGTTCCTACTTAAATTTAAAATTGTAATGAGTTTTGCGACAAATTACAGTTCAAACTCAAACTCAAAAACTCAAAGCATTTATTTTGAATAAACCAATGATAGACACTTTTGAATTGTCAATTAGGGTTCGGTCAGTCAGGAAGATAAAGCTAGTTGCCTATTCCAAAGCGTAATAGGTACAGTTCGTGCCACGTAAGAAGAGACTTGACCCCGCCTCCCCGCCTCTTTCCGCCGCCCCGATGACGCCCGGTCCCCGTCCCGCACCGGGCGTCATCGGGGCGGCGGAAAGAGGCGGGGAGGCGGGGTCAAGTCTCTTCTTACGTGGCACGAACTGTACCTATGGAAAAGAAATGGCAAGAAACTCCACGGACAAGGACAATCATCAAAACAATATGATTACAAAGTAGTGGCTACATCATTCAAGTTAAAATTATGCATCTTAGAACGATGCAGAACGTTAATAGCGTCCTTAATGAAAATAAATAAAAGAAAAATTTAATATTAAATTAAATTAAAATAAGCCGTAGGCTCAGTGTTTAAATGACCTTGGGAATATTAAAGCAATGTGCATAACTATCATTTAATGATAAATCTTCTTACCAGAAAGCTGACTATCTCAAAACTTGTTTGATAATCTAATGAAAAGCTTTGAAAAATAATGATGGTGTCTTTTAAACAGCTTTAATATCCAAATAACAATACAATGCAAGAACTATTATTACGTTGTTAAATCCAGTATAGGTTTTTTTTTAACAGCAAAAAATCTCATCCGCATACCGCATCCTTCGGACCCCAAAGTTTTAACCCTTTCAATGCAGTGGTTTTTAATACCATATTTCGTGCACGAATTCTCCGGTCCTTATTTGCATATGCGTTTGTTAATATGACCCTACAATTTTTTCTAGACACTCTAGGTTCGTTAAGAAAAAATGGCAGTGTAGGGTAACGGTTTTTTTCTTAAAAAAAATGTCATTGTAGTGAAAAAGTTGAAAAAAAACTTTTTGTTTTTTTTTTATTGTTTCAAGCACATCTGCTCTTTTTTCCGTGATTTTTATAGGTATGTCATTTTATTTGGAGAGTGTTTTGTATTGTATATATTCCAATTTGCATATTAGCAAGCGCATTGTTGTAATTGTTTAATTTTAATACATCTGCGATGAGATAAAAGTTTTCTACGGCCTTTGAGTAATTGCTTCGTGATTATTTTTCTGGTTTATAAAGTGTTAAAAATAATGTAGCCAGTTTTTATGCACTGTGCATAAAAACTGGCTACATTATTTTTAACGGGTTTTTTTGTTAGTTATTAAGATAACTATAGTCGCAATTTATTATGATCAGTCATAAATTACTTTGTTATCCCATGATAAAAGTATCTTATTAAAAGAATTAAAAACTTTTGCATCTTCTAGAAGGTATCTCTGATTTTGATCGATTATCTAGTACACACCTTCGTATGATTTATGACTAACATATAACATTGGGTAGTTAAATGAGTTTTATCCGAAATTATGTATCCAATCATACTATATATGTTTTTAATATTGTGATTCTGTTTGTTTTTTTAATTTGAAAACCTTATTAGCTACAATAGGTTTGTAAAAAACGAAAATATTAAACCAAGACACAGACTTCCGAAATTTTGAATTCCTCAATTTAAGTCAGTTAAAAATAATCTCTGGCCTATAACTAAACAAAAACTAAATACCTAACACATGTAGATACGCCGTGTTTCACAACACATGTTACTGCCATAAAATTATGTAAATACAAAATTACTTTACCAACAACAAGCATTTTAGAAAATCTGTAACAGGCTTCATTAAACCCCTATAACAACGCTAGGACAGGCCTGATTACAATCTATTACTCTGCCTTACTTATAAACGTATAAGCTATTACAATACCGGATAACCGGTTCGGACCGGTTCTAGCTAGTTTCACTGGCCATCAACTTTTTCAAATTTAAAATTTTGAACATTGAGATTAAAATTATTGGCCACTGGGACCGGTCGCGCAGTAAACGGGTTAGTTAGCGGGAAGATAGGCACTGTTAGTTAGTGAATAGTTCCAGTTTTACTCAATGGTGGTTTATAAAAATAATCAAGTTAAATGGTTTATCTTCTGAATTGGAGCATTTGGAAAAGATGGCACTATTTAAGAGGTTTAGCTATTACATTGAGATGGAAATCATTAATTTGTAAATAGATATTCAGATATACTACAAACGGAATTGGTTTTTATTAATAGCATTTTTATTGAGTCGCTTGCAAATCAAGAATGATTAACTGGCCTTTTCTGTAAACAAATTACTATTCAAAATAAAAAGTCAAATCGTTTATTTCAAATAGGCACGTAGGCACTTTTGAACATCAACATTTACAAAAATAGAATTGATTCTAGTCGCCCCATTCAAAAGGTAGTTTTGTATGGAGAAGATTGTGCAAGAAATTCCATTTATATATTTACTGTGCATTACGTTAATTTCTCATTAGCAGCCTGGAGTCTTCTTTTATGTCCGGTTGATAGCAATAGGCTAGGACTTAAAAATGTATTTATTTATTTCGTTAGGGAAAACAAACAATTGTACATTATATATTACATCTAAGATTACATTAGAAGTGAGTAAATGTACAATCCACAACGTTTCCACAGATTACTAAGGTTAATGATACAGTGAAGACACAATATTCAAGTTATAGAGACACAAAGAAGAGGACAGTAAGAAAATAAAGAGGCTTACTTATTTTAAACTAAAACAAATAGTACTAAATACAATAACTATGAAAACAAACAAAAAAAAAAAAAATACACTAAACATCATGCAAATGTAGACTATTCACCAAATATTTCTTAAATTTTTGGCGATCTAAAGCAAATATATCCAAATCAACAAAATGTTCATTGTAAATTTTAGCCAGTCTGTGGAGAGGCGCCCGTTCACCCGCGTTGGTACGACAAGGTGTCGTGGCAAAAAGTGGGTAAACGCGCGCCTCCCGTCGAGTAACTGTTCTGGGCACTACATAAAATATGTTACTAACTAGGTCTGAGCAGTCAATCTTGTTGTGCAACAGATCATGAAGCATCATGGTTTGAAGCAACAGACGCCTTGATTCCAAGGTTAGAAGGTTAAACTTCTGTAGGGACTGAGTGTATGAAATACGTTCCAAATGACATTTAAACTGCATTGATCTTAAGAATTTGCGCTGGACTTTTTCTATAGCACGATTGTATTTAGCATAGTATGGATCCCATATCATGCAGGCGTACTCAATTTGTGGTCGTATCAAAGAATTAAAGAGATGCAGGAAAGTGGCTGGTCGTTTAAAATCTACGGATGATCTCATTACAAGGTGGTACATTTGGAATGCCTTAGCAATAATCTTATCAATGTGTAGATTTAGGTGCAGTTTGCAGTCCAATAGGATACCCAAGTCACTAATCTGAGTTTCCCTTAGAAGTAATTCATTGCACAAGGAATAGTTAAAACGAACAATGTTTTTATTTTTCGTGAAATTCAAATACCTACACTTAGCTACACTTAATTTCAATTTATTTATTTCACAATAGGCAGATAATCTATTTAAATCATGTTGTAGAAGATAACAATCATCAATCGTTGCAATTTTCCTATAAACTTTGAGGTCATCAGCATACAATAGAAAATCACTATTATGAAAGCAGTCTCCGATGTCATTGATGTAAATTAAAAACAACAAAGGACCGAGAATTGATCCCTGAGGGACACCGGAGGTAGCAATGAAGGTATCAGAATGGTACCCATTGCTCACTACAGTTTGATTGCGGTTATAGATATAAGACTGAAACCAGCGCAGCATGTAGTTGTATAATAGGTAATGTAAGGCTGAAAATCACCCAAAGGGCAATGGAGAGGACTATGCTTGGAGTTTCCCTGCGTGATCGAATCAGAAACGAAGAGAATCGCAGAAGAACCAAGGTAACTGACATTTCCCGAAGAATTGCCAAACTGAAGTGGCAGTGAGCAGGGCACATTGCTCGCAGAACAGATGGCATGGGGCCGAAAGGTTCTGGAGTGGCGACCGCGTACCGGAAGACGTAGCGTTGGAAGGCCTCCTACAAGGTGGACCGACGACCCTGTGAAGGCCGCAGGAACTCGTTGGATGCGAGAAGCACAAAACCGGTCGAAGTGGAGGTGTTTGGGGGAGGCCTATGTTCAGCAGTGGACGTCTTTCGGCTCAAAATATGATGATGATGATAATAGGTGCATTTCTGCCAAACCCTTCGGGAAATACAGGCGTGCATCTCCACTGCCACTTAAGTTTGGCAATTCTAAGGGTTAAATGTTGATAATTTATTTCATCGTATCTTATAAGTTTCTTATAGCGATTATAACTCGCTTACATTGGGACCTATCCTTACAGCTTGCTTGACAAGATTTACTATAGCCTATGAAGAAACTTCATGTTTAGAACATTTAATTAATTTATTACGAGCCCGCATTATTTTTTAAAAACAATTTATTGTTATTGGAAAACATTGCTTTTGGCTGGGAGGCTCATTTAAAAACTTTCTTTTGTTTATGCAAATAATTTGGGTTCAATTTTGTGATTGGAGGAGAAAAACCGTTATACAGAGAATTGTATTGTGGAGTATTAAGGCTCCTTCAAACAGGCGCGACACGTGATAAAATCGCGCGTCGTGCCTGTTTGTAGGAGCCTTTATGAATTAATAATATTTGATGTAGGAGTTCATCATCAGCTTAAAGCAGTCCAAGCAGCGGTCCTTTCAATGGCGCCCCATTCAGCTCGATTCTCGGCAACTCTCCACCGCTCCACCTAGCCTGAAGGTGCCTCAAAGAGATGTCAGCATCAACCGCAGGGGCCCGTCAGGGCCGAAGCCTGCCGGATCAGCGGGATTGTCCGAAAGGGTTACCGCTGGCCCGGAACATAAAGGGCTAAGTAAGGAACACGGGTGGGTTTTAGTCAGTAAGAGTCTGACACTCCCTTCCGCTCCACCCAGAGCGGGAGGGGTCATTTGATGGTTTCCCATCCTGAAAAAAAAAAGGTGTCCCTCCACGTTTGCCGATTCGCGGTCATCGGACTTAGATGTTATACGTTCGCAAACCGAACATGAGTTTAATGAGGGAAACTAAGCAAAAGAATTGAATGTCAAACGAGAAGCCAGGACTAGGAATATTGCTTTTAGCAATACTCATAATAATATCCCACTGCAGGGAAGATGGGTTGGCGATTTCAGATTATAACGTCACCCTAATTGCGTGACAACACTACAATCTCAATTTGAATAATTTTGAAGGATATTGCAAATCCATTGCTTCGTATGTTAGAAAAAATTGACTGCTCAACAACGTAAATAACGCAATGAATAATGTTGAACTGTCAAAATGAGAGCCATTGCTACTATTAGTATGTTACGCAATTAGGTACCCCACAGGTTTCAATCTCGTAATTCTTATAAGAAATATAAAGAGAAAGAGAATAAGAAAGAAAAAAGAAAGAAAAAAGAGAAAGAAAAAGAGAAAATAAAAAGAGAAAGAAAAAAGAAAAGAAAAAAGAAAAAAAAAAGAGAGGAAAAGAGAAAAAGTATTCTATTCTATTCTAAATATAAAAATTAATAAACTACTCACACTGAGCAGCAAGATGACAAAGTCTTAAAAATATTCCAAATTATTAAATTCAATCACTGAATAATAGGTAGTAATTATCGCTCGTTATAACGGTATATTTTATATCTAGCAACTCAATGAGTAACACAATTGGAATTCCATATTTTTTTATTCAAAATGTCTTAGTCAAAGCCTTTTATAAAATGCCTAGTATGATTGATTAATTATTATTATTCTATTTAGAAAAACAACGTATTCATTTTAACACGGTTACAAATAATAATTTAGGAGAAACAAAACGCGTGAGTGGGTTTATAAGTTTATAATGTCACAAGCAACTTTTCTATGGTTTGGAGTTGTGATTGTATGTGGAACATTAGCGGTTTTTGTTACACGTAATGTATGTTAAAATACTTAGTTGGATTATTTTTTTTTACCAAAGCATTTTACTGAAATGTTTTTTATCGTTGTTGCTTGTTTTGAGGTACTCCTCAGTCCTCACTAACAAATTATCGTATAGAGTCACTTCTCAATACGATAATTTATGTTTTGATAACAATAGGTAAGTAAGTAGGTACCTGGTTTTATAATATGATTTTTTAAGTAAATAAGTTACACCTACTTCCTCGTGTACCTACCTAATCAGAAACCACGAAATATAAGTCTCGCCAAAACTAAATGGATTTGGTAACATTTTTTATTGAAGTTTCCCAATAAAACAACCTAATGTCAAAGGATTCCCAGTAGCAAACCTCAACAAATGAAATTCAAATCAGCCAGCAACAAAAACTATCAACCCTCACCTTACATCGGGAAATAATAAAATCGTTTTTGCATTTCTCTCAAATTGAAAAAGAATGTTGCCAATTTCGGGAATGTTACGATAGGTACGATATTTTAAATATATGTTGTAAAAACAATAACTAAGTTTTACAGTTTCTCAAACGACGAAATAAACGTCCCGCCAAAGCGAAATAGCTGACCTAACATTTTTTATTGACGTTTCTCAAGGAAGCATCTCATCTCAAAAGATTCCCAATAGCATTCGACAAAAGAAATTCAAATCAGCCAGAATCAAAAACTATAAACCCTCACCTCGCATCGAAATTTAAATATTCTTGGTCTCACACAATTAGCATTTACTCGTATGCCACGCAAGTGACGCAAACGTGAGAACTGTAACACAATAAACTCTGCATTGAGCTTCGATTGATTACTCGTATATTTATGCAAAACACTACATTTTATTTTTAAATTTAACATTATATTCTTGGAATGTCTTGCGACTTTCTATATAATATTACAAACTACTTATTACTTAGAAGGGTTATGTAAATTTTATACAGATAAATTCAGGTAGCGGTCGATACAATAAATCTAATCGGGAATGTGTTTTGGTATTTTTAAATCGGTGCCAGTGAAAATATTTAAATTTTTGGTCATGATTGAATTTTGGTCCCACGAGAATTTTGTAAGGTAGGTACTGCGCGGTCCAGGTACAAATAATTGTAATCTATATACCTATGTATATATAACATAGTCGGGTTAGTTACACGATTTATAACTCAAGAACTGCTGGACCGATTTGTATGATCTTTTATTTGTTGGATTTTTCTTCCCCCCGAATAACAGAATAATTATTAAAACATGGGGAAAAGCAAAAAAAAAACAGTGGCACTCCGGGAGTGCCGACAGAAGTGAAAACAAAACATAAACAGAATACTTTGCCATCACTCACTGACATATCGGATATACATTAAAACCGAGTACATCCCGAGGACAGCCGAACACTCCCGAAGCGGGTATTTTTTAAATCGTCTTATAAACAATACACGCGCGGTGTCGCTTACGGTAACAGTGGCGCAAGTCCAATGGTTTAATACGATACCCCTTGGTAAGACTGGTGGTCAGACTTTCGGGCTACTGACGACCCGTAACGACTGTCAAAGATCCACGAATGACAGCCAGGATGAAGTGAAAATGGTCACCCATCCACGGACTAACCGCGACAAGCATAGCTTAACCTGATTGATCGTCTCTTGCGGCTGTTATTACCTAGCCACAAACCTTACCCTACGCAACCAATACGAAAAACAAAAAAAAACATATAACATGTGTTTATAGAAATACAATCAAAAACCTTTTGAAAGCTTTCCTACTTCATTTTATGGCCAAATAAGGTTTTATAGCGCGACGGTAGCTACATGTGAGCGCTTATAGTATTTGTCAGGGCCCTTATTACCCGGTTATTTTTATTACCATAAAATCATTAAATTTATATTTACGACTCGACTTCGATCGATTGGCTGTTTTCTTTATTATTTCAATATAAGGCTTTTGATTATGTGAATTTGATTTTATAGGGCCCGTAGGAATTTTCGAAAATTAAATAATAGGTAGACAGTTTAAATCTTCACAGAGTGTATTTCTATTGCTGATATATATTTTTCTATTGGGGGCGGAGACAAAACAAACAATATTAAATCAAAGATCATAAAAATCGGTCCAGCCGTTCCTGAGCTATAATTGGTGTTACTAACCCGACGTTGTTTTATTTATGTATATAGATGTATAACGAACGAGTACACGATAAAAAAATGTTGTTTTCAAAGCCTATAGGCTTTGAAAACAACATTTTTTTATCGTGTACATCGTTTTTAATGTTTTTTTTATCGGTGAATAGACATATAAATTTTTAAAAATTAATGATTTTTTTAAACTATTTTCTAATAATATAATCTACTCTTTATAAGCCTTTATAAGCCTTGTGCATTTAAATTAGTGTTTATTTAACATAGTGGTAATAAATAAAACTAGAGTCGAATAATAAAATTACAATTTCTTATTCAGAATTACATTTTTATGTGATTTGTCTGCGGCGACACTGTCAAGTCTAGACAACCAGAAAACTATATATTTTTTATCCACTTCTTATGCATAAGTAATGCCTACGCATAGATAAAATAAAAAAACTAGCCAAGTGCGAGTCGGACTAGCACACGAAGGGTTCCGTACCACAAGGCAAAAGCGCCGAAAAAAACACGTTTGTTGCATGGGAGCCCCCCTTAAATATTTATTTTATTCTGTATTTAGTATTTGTTGTTATGGCGGCAACAGAAATACATCATTTGTGGAAATTTTAACTGTCCAACTATCACGGTTCATGAGATACAGCCTGGTGACCGACAGACAGACGGACAGTGGAGTCTTAGTAAATTATTCTTTAATATAATTACGTGGATATTTATTATTGCACTGCACAGTACCTAAAAGACTTTTCTCACTATCAGAAGAGACGAAAATCACAATTTTAAATGGTGTAACTAGTCCGACTTTGTTTTATTTATACATATAATACTAGTAGCGCCCCGCGGTTTCGCCCGCATAAGTTTCGATGCCGTAGGAATATCAGGATAAATAGTATCCTATATGATAATCCTGGTTATAAACTATCCGTGTGCCAAGTTTCATTCAAATCCGTTTAGTAGTTTTTGCGTGAATGAGTAACAAACATCCATCCATCCATTCTCACAAACTTTCGCGTTTACTTGTATTGTTAGTAGGTTTAGTTGGATTTTGTTTGGAACAGTCATAAGCGAAATGGAATTGTCTAATTCATCTAATAGTGATTAGATGAATTAGACAATTCCATTTCGCTTTTCGCTTTTCGCTTGCGCTTTCGCTTTCGCTTTTCGCTTTCGCTTTTCGCTTTTCGCAATTATACGCGGTTACCTTTGTCAGTGCCGGTAGTGACCGGCACTGACAAAGGTAACCGCGTATAATTTTAATATTTTTAATTAATAATTTATACAATTACAACCTTACCATACAAATCTTTTAACATCTTAGTTACTCATTTATGTAAATCTCTTCACTAAATATGGCGGATTGTCTTATTATTAAAATAACACTTATAATAAACAGCAATAATAGTTTCTTTATTTAAAGTGTTTAATTAATTTATTTTAATGTAGATCATTAGGTATGATCATTGTTATTTTATATGCTGAACTTTAAATATTTTTTTTCTCCGAAACTTTAGTCTCCATTCAACCGTTTATTTTATTATTTTAGCATCTACATTGACTAAAATTGCGCAGAAAAAGGCAGAACCTAATTATTGGGTATTTTATTTTGACTAAGCTGTCTTTATAAACTTCTAATACCTACTAAATATACTAACAAATTATTCAAATTAAATTATGATATTCTAACCTAACTAAAACTATTAGCAAATTAAAATATGACGTCGAAATATTGCTCCGCATCGCTGTTGACTAGTAATTTAGGTACCTACCCAAGAAACTAGCGGCATTGCCACGTTGTATGACAATAAGTGGCAATACTTAGCCTCTAGCCAAGGTTAAAGCCAGTTCTTAGGATTTTTATATGTTTTTATCATAAGAAATAAATGATTATATTGTACTAAGCTGTTAACGTCAGTAAATAAAAATGATGTTTGAATAAATTATTACTCATACACACTTAAAATCCGATATTTTAGGTTCAACAAATGTCATTAACATTAATTTATTCTCAATTACAGTGCTCAAAAACCAATCATTTTCCGTGTCACACAAATAATTTTTGCAGTGCGGTAACAAGTTAACATGCAATAAAAATATTTACCTACACACAACTGCGGGTAACTCCCACATGTGGCGAAAAACATCAGAGCGCGCCCCCACACTGGGGAGCTTTGCCAAATCGCCCTTTGCCAATCAATCGAGACATCGACTCACGATTGGTTACCCCACACATCCCCTACGCTACAAACCACGCTACCTACACCCCTAAATCACGAGCACTCTCATACAAATCCCACACAAAGCTTAGGGTGCCACGGATCAACGAAAACTGGCACGCCACATGTATGATGTAATAAAAAATAATTTTCCATGATTTCCCCTGTTTCGGGGATCCTCGGCAATACTCGTGGGGATTCGACCAATCAAATTAAATTCGCGATTGACGTTCCATCGCTTGAATTTCTAACTCCACATTTAAACGTCAGCAAATTTAAATATTTGTATTTGTAAGTTGGGTTTTGAAAAATGACATTTTAATACGAGAAAAAATAAAGTAGGTATTAATTTAGAAATGAATAAAATGGATCGCTTTTGAAGTTAGTCAAATTTGTTTTTTGTGGGGATTTATCACGGTATTTGGCGTCAAATAGGTTATTAAGACAACTTCATTTCGGAGGTGTGTCTTAGCTAATAGCCTATGAATATATTAGAAGCCTGATATATGCCTTCCTATTAATATTATTACTGCCTGTAGTAAGTATCCGATATGATGTCAACAGCATTTTAAACGTAGATAGACTCATAAAAGGATTAATGAAAGACATTAACATTTTTGCAAAATCATACGGGCACTGCCGGTCGATTCTGTAAAATTCACCGTGAAAACTTAAGTGAAGCGAGTTTGTTTTTGCTAGGAATTAACACTATTGACAGCTCACTCCACGCTCACTTCACCTTAGTTTTCACGGTGAGATTTTTACAGAATAGGACCGCAGCACACACGATTTCTTTATAGTTTACGAAAAAAGAACATCTTTAGGCTCAAATTACAGTTAAAATCGTGTTTTTATATTTAAAAAAAAATTTTTTTTTTTTGTTTTAAGTACGAAACACGTCATAGTGAATTCTTTTGTTACAAAAAATATTTAAGTAAACCATCGGTTTAAAATACGATAATTAATTAATGTCGCATTTTGAGCAAATAACATTGATAACACGCAGCACTTTAATTTGGGATTTTATCCCAAATTAAAGTGCTGTGTCGATATCGTCGATATGTCGTATCTACCGATACGTTTTTTTTATAAAATTTTAGCACGCTGTATTTATAACTACACGGCACCAATACGTTATATGCACCTTAAATGTATTACAATAAAGTTCAAAATGCCATTTTACGAAGATTTTTAAAGAAAATCAAGGGCTGTCAGAGTATTTATTCGGGAGGACAACGGACTTCGTTGCGGGGGAGTGAAGACAAAAACACGTTGTTTGTATGAAAGCTGGCATAGTTTTTCATAATAATATTAGTTTTAATGAACACGTGTGTTCCGCGCTTCTTTTAGTACGTTATGGAGGGTTAGTTACGGATAGTGATATGAAATCCCGGGAATACCTAGTTTGGGTGGAACTACTAGTATACACTTAGTACTTGATACAAAGATTTAAATCGTAAGATTTGCCCTCATCATAATTAGTTATGTCGCGCAAAAAGTGTCAGTAAATGAGGTGAATGAGTGATAGCAATAGAAACGCCATATACAGGATGTGTGGATGTGAGACATCCCCTATGGCGTAACGTTGGCAAGGCAATATGCGACATTGTGTGTGTCAGAGGTGTCAAAACGAAACAGTAATGCGATCAACTTTTCAGTCGGTTGAGCGAATCTAACGATTAAAATCTTTGATGTGGTAATGAAAATACCGGTTGTTCCTGATACCTACTTGCTTAAAACCCAAGTGGTTTTATTTAGTTATCAGGCATTCAATTTTCCTTCCATAAATAAAAGGTACTGGGTAGGCAGAACCACCTATGGACAGGTACAGTCATACGAACGTCAGAGGTAGAAAACCTGGATTAACATATAGGCTACTTTTTATCCCGATATTCCCAAGGGACCGAAACTTATACGGGTGAAACCGCAGGGTACCGCTAGTATTGGTATAAATGATAGATTTTCATGGCGGCAGTTATAATATGACGGAACCGGTCTTCTAGAAAACCGAAGCTACCACTGCTACGACGTATAGGCGCTGTCAATTTAATTTTTTTACCAACCCACACTGGAACTGCGTGGTAGATTACGGCCCACTCCCTCTCGAAGAGAGGAGGCTTGTATCCCAGGTCCCAGCAGTGGGAACATTATAGGCTGATTGTACTGACTGTATAATCATCGATTTCATGCCTATTTTTTTTTTAATAAAACCTCGAACCACAATTACATGGAAAAATTAAATTAAAAATTCTATTACAATAATAATCTACGTGAAGCCCCATGATTGGAAATAAAAGCAATCGTGTATCCTTATAACGTCGTACCCATAATAATTGTTTCATCTCACACACTGCCCCAAAACTTAATAGCCGAACCTACCATTTTTTATTTAGTCACTAAAAAGAAAAAGAGTACAATCATCTATAATGTATAAACTTATAGCAGCAACGGTTGTTCGACGATTGCTGTATGTGAGTTTGAAGGGGTTGCCGCGTTGTTAGAATCAAGAACAATGATGATTTAAATAAAAAATATGATCCTGAGAATAACTTTAAAAGGAACCGTAGCCGATCTGGCATTAGTTAAGTCCAGCAGTCAATTTTTTGACAATCTGATTGAGACAATCAAAATGTGTGGATATTTTGCGTTCATCATCATCATCCTATAATGTTCCCACTGCTGGGACACAGGCCTCCTCTCAGTGAGAGGGAGTAGGCCATAATCCACCACGCGGGCCCAGTGCGGGTTGGTAGATGTCACATGTCTTCGAATTTTTGGTTCTAGGACATGCCGGTTTCCTCACGATGTTTTCCTTCACCGTTTTGTGAGCAGTGGTGATGAAATAATTTACACAAAGTAAAGCGCCTGTCTGGGTTCGAACCTACGACCTACTACTATACTTATTATACTATATTTTGCGTTAATCTAACATCACTCGATCAATCTAGCCAAGATCGCGGATTGAACTGATGCCAGATTGATTATCTAAGGTCACCCTAAGGGGTTAGGCAGACCAGTCTACCAAAAAAATTATAGTCTGTTTTTACACCCAGATAGTAATTTGACAGCTGTAATGTCAAATTCCTATACTAAAGGCTACTAAAAGCTGATTTTTCCAACGCCAGATAAATTTATCCGAGGAATAATTTTGAATTTTTGACAGGTCTTCCATCAATTTTATAATCCACGAATAAAAACTATATCTGTCAATTGAAAAATCAGTCCTAAAAAGCAAACACACAAAAACCTGAAATGTCAGATTACTATCTGGGTTTATAAAACAAACTTTAGAACAGATCAGACTTAGTCTTCCTATAATAGGTGTCATTACCATGCTAGGTAATTCAAACCAATCAAAAATATTTCCAATGTAACCAAAACAATCTTAATGAACATCCTCGACTCTTTCATTCCAGTCCAAAAAACACCACATCAACAACGTATCAAACGCCACAATTTTATTCAAATTTGATCCCGGCAACCGGTCGCAGTTGCCTATTAAACAATAAAGCAGCCGTCGTTAGATCACCTATGATTACGTAGGGCCGCACCCCTATTATACCGGCTAACCCTTTCGATTCATTACGGGTACCCGGGTACCTACGTGCTCCGACATTCAGCCAGCATGATTCTTTATTCAAATCCTTTTATTTTATAGTGTGACGTCACGTATAGTGCGACTGTGCAGTCTTGATTGTTTATAGAAAAAATAATGAGGTCTTGTGAGAATCATAATAGAATAATTCTTACGCTGAAATAATAATGGGATTTGTTATGTCATTGGTTCTTTCAGAATCATATTGATAGATAAACTCTGAAATATGTGGTCATTATTGTGTTTGAAACAAGAGGAAGTTATTGTGTTTTCTATTTTTGTCTGCATGTGGTTTGTTCACTGAATATTATGGTTTTACCTCGACCATAAATACTGACACCAAATCAATATTGTTGCTTCAAAATAAAATTAATTAATTTTCTGAAAGGCATACCTAACTGGCAATATCTTTACCCACTCACCTTCAAAATATGATTTAAACTTGTCTATGACAAAAAAATGCTTAGCATCGTCTCATAACAGGTGTTCTTTGTTGTTATTTTAGGATAGATACATAAAACAGCCTTCCATAAACGTATCTAAGTCATTACGCCAGCGTTTACTAGGCCTCCCTCGACGACGACGCCTGTCTTCTGGCTTGGAGGTGTTTCTGGGAGATTAGCCGGGGAAGACAACACTCAGGGAAGAGTGGAAAGCTGTGGGGAACACAGGAACATGGTGTTAACACGATCTATGTCTAAGAACAAAGCTCCCTTGGAGAAAATAACCACCGATTCTACTTCCTATCCTACTAATCCTACTTCCTACTTTATTATTAACTAACTGACCCTGCGAACTTCAGAACCGCTTTAGAATATGAATTATCGTAATTTTTTTTTTCGTAAATTTTTCCCATATTTTAACAGTTATTATGCTATTCGGGGCGGAGTCAAATCCAACAAATCAAAGATCATAAAAATCGGTCCAGCAGTTTTTGAGTTATAAATGGTGTAACTAATCCGACACTGTTTTATTTTTATAGATAGAAGATATGGATGGTTGATGGATGTATGTTTGTTACTCTTTCACGTAAAAACTACTCAACGGACTTTGATGAAGCTTATACATTAGAATAACACATAGTCTAGGCTAAAATTAATAAAACGTAATAAGTATCAAAACCACTCACCCCGCACTAAAAAAGCAGTTGTTTCGTGCAACGTAACTATGAACTATGACGTATCACCTTCGTTAATACACCATTTAATACAATACAACATTGGGTTCTTTGTTTTAGCCCCTGTGAGCTGTTCCACACAAAAAATACCGGTTTTTTTTACAGAAACAATGTGAGGAATCCCTTTGAGGACGTTATGTTCGGTGAATGTTTTGGTGACGTGATTAAAATCCGTTCCGCGTTTTGTCGAGAACTTTGTGATATTCGAGTTTGTTTGTGTAAGCAGAATTAAATGGTTGGTGTAGCATTAAAAATCTGCCTAGCAAAGTCAAAGTCAAATCATTTATTTCATAAAGGCACTTTTGAACGTCAATTGTAGCCTTTTCTCGACTATGTTTTTTGGTCGGCTTGCAGTTGTTTCCCAGGATACCATCTATCTTATTGCCAAATTTTATCGAAATCCGTTCAGTGGTTTAGGCGTGAAAAGGTAACATGCAGACAGAATTACTTCCGTATTTATTAGATTTTTAAAGTAATAATTGCTTTCTTACTAACGTATCTCAATTTTATAGCCTTTTCTCAACTAGGTATGTGTCAGCTTCCAGTCTAATCGGATGTAGCTGAATACGAGTATTTCATACCATGGAGCGACTGATCTGACGTCTACAACCCAGTTACTGGGTACCACAATACCCGTAAGTCTTATGGGCTTCTGACTATCCGTAACGACTGTCAAAGATCTACGAATGACAGCTGGGGCCAACGGCTTAACGTGCTTTATGAATGATTAGTTTATGTTAAAATTAGGTACAGACGCCAGCACATCAAGCTACTACAATCTGTCAAATTTATTTAATAGATTTTCAACTTTATCGTTAAAGCATAAGGTTCAAAGTTCATTGGGAAACTTTGACAGTTTCGGGTAGCTTGATGTGCTGGCGTCTGTACAAATGTAACAATATCGTTTCTAGTATTTGGATTTTATCATCTGGTGATACTTCATCGCAATAAAGGCGCCATATTCACGGGCGAGAGAATCGCGGCGATAGTCTCGCCGTGCAATCAAATTGTCATGTCGTCGCGATGATATCGCCGTGTGGAGACACGTTCTAAGAGTGTACAGAAATACGTGGCACGACGATAATATCGCCGCGATTTTCTCGCTCGAGGAGACGGCCCCAAAGAGTTGTCATCATCATGGGCAACCTTGTTCTACTTACTGCTGAGTACAGGCCTCTCCCTTCATGGTCAGACTCACATAAAATCCTATAATACTCGTAGAATAGAATGTAGGTATTAACAATAATATTAAAGAATCCTTGTACAGACGCCAGCACATCAAGCTACTACAATCGGTCAAATTTATTTAATAGATTTCAACTTTATCGCTAAAGCATAAGGTTCAAAGTTGATTGGAAAAATTTGACAGTTTCGGGTAGCTTGATATGCTGGCAGACGCCAGCATATCATGAGCATAGCAGAATGTACAGACGTACATTCTACCATTTTGGCATGCAAACATTGATGCAGTTCATCATCAAACATACAAACATAAATACACAACTAAAATTTATCAGCTAGAAAATCCGATACGGAGTAGTAACATTTATTTAATAGAAGTGCAGTTAGTTTCTTTTTGGAAGTTGTATAATAATATTATTATTGTTTGGATTTAAAAAAAGAGACCATAACCTCTGAGTTTGTATCGGCATTTCTTCTCAGGGTATGAAATGCCGGCGCCATCTAGTTTTAAAATATTGACTAACAAAACATTGACATGTAATAATGTCTTAAAAGATCTACTTACAGAAAATAAATATTTCGTTTCCCTTATATGCCGTGCTTTTCTGGGCTGTGCGAGGCTCAAATAATAAAGAATAGTTCTTTCAAAATTTCAATAAAATAAGTCTTATACATATACAATCATAAATATAAAATTATTCGATTAGCCGGCTTTAGAATAGGTTTTATTTCAATGGTCTACCTTTAATTCAACCAAAGAAGTTTGTAACGTAAGCAATAGGTATTCATAACTGACAGAATTTAGCAGAAAAATAATATTGACAAGCTCAAGTACTTACAATCAAACTTCAGTTTGATAAATAAACTTTGGCTGACTTTATCAGTGTAAAATGATAAAAAAAAATGTAACTAAACAATTTTATTATGAGGTAGATTATTGTACACGTGGAAAGTGAATGGAAATGTGAATGTCTCGACAAAGAACCAAAAACAAGAACAATGTACATGGTGCCGGACGATTATCTAAGGACCTACGATCCTAATCTAATGGAGATTCACTCAGACAGCTCCGACTTCGAAGGTACGCACTCCTCACTAGTTACGCATACGAAGTTTCGACGCAAACTCTCCATGAATAAACTTTTCCCATATAGCAAGAAAGATTCCAAGTTTCAGACATGCAACAGTCAAACACACCCAGCCTCTGAAAATAGCTCAAAAGAAACGTGGGGGTCGGTAACCACATCTATCAGTCAAAATGGATTAACAATAGGTATACAAGTGCAAAAAACTTACAAGAACAAAAAGTATCAAATATTAGACGACGGAGATAAAATCGAAACAATCAAATCAAAACGTTCAGTGATACGACACAAAGTAAAACCTTGCCTTTCTAGCTTATTCAGATGCTCGAGTAATAATGTTAAACAAATGTCAATTATAAAGGAAAACCCAGCTGAAAACGTATACATTGATAACGGTTGTCAGGATAGCGGCGTCAACCGTGAACACAAAATAAGGAAATTTAATAGAAGACGGCAATGCTACGCAGCCCAACCTGTTTATGCCGTTGAAGGAAGCATTCATGCCAAACCGCCTCCGTTTCAACATACAAAAATTGTCCGAGAACCGTTATCGACCTGCAAAGCGGTTGGAAACGGGAGTTCTGAAAACATCTACAGTTTGACATCGTCTTCCGAGGAAGTCGAAACTCATAGGTTTTTCAAAAGGAAAAAAGGGAAGTGGAATAAACCTAAACATATCGTCGAGTCTGGCATAGGGAAAGAATTTTTCGAACGTTATGACGGACGGGGCTTTAATCATATAGATCAAAACCAAACCCAACACAAGAGCACGGGTTGTTCACCAATGACTCCAACTTTAAACAGAAGCGGATTCGAAATAGGTACTGCATGCTCCGGGTTTTGGGAATATATCGTGAATAAACTTAACACGAAAATGCAACCGTTAACTCAACCGAATTCCAAGAAACCCGATGGAGCCACCAATACACCACCATTCAAGCCGTGCTCCTGTTGTGCTGACCCTTCCAGCGCTTCCTATTGTTGTTGTCCAGATGCTTGTGGCAATACACCAAAGGGGTGTCCTCCACCGCCAAAACCTGAGCGCAAACCAGAGGCAGATATATGCTCCTGTTGTTCATCACCAGTTCCATGTTCATCTTCCGGCAAAATTAAGTCAGCTAAAAAAAATAAATGCAAGTGTCCTCCAAAGAAAGACACGAAAAGCGGTCCAGGCCCTAAACATGCATCTGCATTACCCCGGGCCCCCGACGCACCTCGTCCATGTCAACTCGAGCATGGCGACATCACCAAGTCATTATCTAGCAAGTACAATGGTGAAATACTCTGCATTCACAACCCTCCATGTATTTTGATAAACGGATGTCTCAACCTACCACCTCCTAAAGGCGAGGAGACTATGGACTTGTATTCAGTGACCACCGATGTCAAGAGCAACAAGTTTGGTTACCAGGACACGAATACGAAACGGGCGACAAAGCAAAAAAGTGCTCAGTACCGGCATCCGTCACTTGAGATGCAACGACGCCAGAATACGGATGTAGGCTGTCAGTACCTTCCACCGACGAAGGAAATTAAGTCAGGAATGAACAATATGAAGACTGAAAGTTGTCAGTATCAAATGCCTTATATAATGAAAAAGTCAGTGCCCCCTTACGGTATTCATTACCACTCTTCACCATATGATGAGCGAAAACAGCAGACTACCGATTCCGACAGTTGTGAGCATTTGAAATCGTACACTGACATACAGAAACATCAAGCAACAGCTATAAAGAGTTATAAGTATTGGTTAGCACCAGAAGAAATAAGACAGCAGATTGCTTCTCCTGAGAGCTATCAGTATCGAATATCGCCCATAGAAGTCCAAAAACAGCCGTTCACTTCTGATGATAGCCGTGAAAAACTAAAACCAGCCATGGATGTGAAGCAACGATCAAAAAAAGAGAAGCTTATACAAAGTATCTGCAACCACAAACCTCCTTGTGAAGTCGTGAGGACTTGCTGTAAGACAAGATTTAATCCAAAGCTTCAGAACTCTTGTGTGCATGTGCCCATGTGTGAGAATGTACCTTTGTGTTTAATGGAACTGAAGAATCATAATCCGAATCTCCCGTCTTGTAAATGTCCTCATAAGCCTAAATGTACTGAAGTACCGATCTGTACAAGGAACTATATAGTACTGACAGCAAAAGAGGAGGTGGCTACTCAGGTGCGGCCTAAGACTAAGATGGTATGTAGGCATGAGCCGCCGTGTATAATGATCCCGACGTGCTTGGCTCGCGTGTGCGACAGTTACATACCCTACGACTCTATTCCCGATTGTGTACACCAGCCGACGTGCGAGATGATACCCGCCTGCTGCAGGAAGTCAGCCAAAGACATGGTGTCTGTTCGTTCGCAGTACCCAAGTCAGTGTTGTATAGTTTAGGAGATAGGGTTCAATTTCCACTGCACGTTAGAGTGATTATTTTAACGTGTAGCGTGTTGGTGCTAACTCAGCTAAATTGCTAGACAAATATAGTGTTTTACTCATTACATACGAGCTTCGTATACACGCTATGTTGTACCAAACTGAATTTTTTATGGTATTACAAATGACGATCGCCTCTGGTCACAGACGTTATCGAATATTTTCGTTCCAATTAGAGTCTTTCTGACTTCCAGTTGGGTGTGAGAGTATGATTGTATGTTTAGATTCTACGATCCACGAGTTACTGTATCTTCTCATGATACACTAAGCTAATCTAAACTCTCATTGTGACAATAATTCTTTGTCTATCAAAATTTACATTTGACTAACAAGCCTTTATACGTTTGTGCAATGCGTTGACGCCAACACAAGCCTACGCGCTCTTCACTTGCATTGCAAGTGGGTGGCGCGTATTAATTGAACCCTGTCTCCTACATACGGGGACAAATTAAAGTAACTTCGCAGACGTGACGTTAACTTCGATATCTAAACATGATAAAATGAAAAAAAAAAAACATGATTTGATGATTTTTTTTCGGATAATGACCGTGATTTTTTTTTGTGAAAACTCCACTTATGTTATGTTTATCAATCTCTGCAGATTGATAAATATCACTTATGTGGAGTTTTCATCCAGATTGCGCGTCAATGTCCCTGCGCCTCACATCGCCGCGCAACCTGGATTCAGTAAATGATTCTGAACTGACGAAAAATTTCAACGCAGGGCTTGAAATTTTTGGTCAGTTATTTAAAAAAAAAAAATTAAGTACTGATTCATAGAAAAATGCAATACCTACCTACGCGATCAAAATGTATGGAACATCAAGTTTTTTTTTTTTCTCATAAAACAAAAATGTAACTGATTTTCAGATTTTCTGATTTTTGTACTTGATGTAACGACAATAAGTGCGAGCGTCGACACTAAAATTGTCCGTTTCAACATGTTTAAATATCGAAATCCATCACATCTGCGGAGTTTCGCTAGATAATGTGACCTTGACCTTGTAGAGTACTCCTTCTTCGGGAAATGGCGTGGCCACTAATACGTCACAAGTGCCAGTGTCTGTTCAAGAAGATGAAGTTGAGACGTTCCTTGATAAAGTGATAGTGTGAAGTGATAAACAATAAAGTCAAGTCAATTAAAATATTGAAGTTTTTTTTACGTTTGTTTCAAGTTAAGAGACGTTTAAACGTTAAAAATGTGTCGCTAATCAAGTACTTAACTTTAAACAACGTTTATAAATAAAGGGGGGGGTCTCCATGAAGTCATTTGTGCAAATTAAGCTGAGAATCAGCACTTTTCGTATGTCAAAATCACATAAAGGCTCCTACAAACAGGCGCGAAACGCGATATAATCGCGAGCGACACAAAGGCACCGCTCGTTGCGCGACTTGCGGTGCCTTTGTGTCGAGCGCGATTTTATCACGTGTCGCGCCTATTTGAAGGAGCCTTAAGACAGTCACCCAGCCACCTCTTCTCACACGTACGTAGAAGTCAGCTTATAGTTTGATGTGTAGCCGTGTCTACATATCTCTAGCTATAGGCTGATTTCTGATTGTACGAAAAACCTATACAAAATCAAAAATCAAAATATTTTATTTCACATAAACCTACATGGGCACTTATGAAACGTCAGAAGCTAGGTGCACGGTTCCAATTGGTCGTTTCCTATAGAGATGAACCGGCAAGAAACTCCACGGTTACTCTTTTTAAAAATAATACTTTTTAACAATTCGAAGCATGCTCAAACTGAGAATGTATGTGTTGATGTGTCGCCCCTGCGCACAACAGCTGTACGTCGCTTGCGCCCGCGTCACCAGTCCCGACTGTCCTGATATTTTGCCTGCTGAGACCAAAACTACAAAGGTACAGCAACAGGAAAGTTTTATAAAAAAATGCGCTGTTATTTTTGTATCTATAATTTGTGGTGTCTTAAGACTTCCACGCGAATGAAGTCGCGGGCAGTATCTAGTATCTAATAAAACGTGTCTGCTACATAACTGATTTTAAATTTGAAATCAGAGTTAAGGCTCCTAGTAACAGGCGCGACACGCGATATAATTGCGCGCGACACAAAGGCACCGCTCGTTGCGCGACTTGCGGTGCCTTTGTGTCGCGTGTCGTGTCGCGCCTGTTTGAAGGAGCCTTTATGTAGTACTCATTTTATTTGATACTTGAAAAAAAAAACAATTAATTGCTTTATCATTTATTTTACGTATAACCTTGCCGCATTTATTTCATCCAAGCATTTAGTTTACATATTCCACCATACTGTTGTACCTTTTAGTTATGTACTTTAAATACATATTGCCATTAGATTTTCCTCAATCCTTCTCATGATTGAGTATTCATTATTCAATCAGCGAACCATCCCGTGGTTCTGTGTAATGCATTCAGATGATTAGTGGAATACATTATAGTTAGTCACTTCCTTTATTTAAAGGTGCCTTTATTATTAATATTTCTTTTGCCTGCGACTTCGTTTGCGTGGAAATCGTAAGATACACAATGCCTGGAAGTACTAAAATAGCAGCCACATTTGTGTAAAACTCTCAATGGCTATTATTTCGTTTTCGCTAAGCGTTTTTTTTGATTACACAGGCCGACAAAATTTTTACCCAGAAACCAGACTATACTTTTTCGAAGGATTTTGACGCGCTGAATTCGAATCTGGCCTCTGGCTCTATGAGGTCAGGGTTTCGAGATATCCTACCCTAAAAGTTCAAAAAATACCGTTTTTGCTTATTTTTGAGGTTATGTAGCACGGTCGATCCTATTTTCTTTCAAAAATTATTAATAGCATCTCAAAGGACTAGTCTTCCTCTTTAAATGACATTGAGTTTACGCAAATATCTTTTTTTTTTCGCTGAGATATCGCATTTTGAAATTTTCGTGTACGTGGATTGTTCTACGTTTGAACAATCCACGTCAAAATCCTTCGGAAAAGTATAGTCTGGTTTCTGGGTAAGAGTGTTCGTCAAATTTTGTCGGCCTGTGTTATTTTTCTTTTTGATTGGCTAGCCTTAGCGTGATGTTAAATAGCTTCAAGAATTAGGCTACCAAATGCAAAAATAATTTTTCAAATCTGACTGGTAGTTCCAGAGATTAGCGCATTCAAACAAACTATTCAGCTTTATTATTAGTTTAAACAGATATTCTCTATCTTCAACACTGTTTTTCAAAGCTTTTATCGAATTTTGTCAATGTTAAACCATTGTTTCAATAATTTTGCTTTGGGGTCGTGGATACGTAATAACAGCCACGCGCGCGGATCGATAGATCCTGATCGATACATCCACGGACCAACCCCTGTTAAGCTACGCTTGCAGCGGTCGGTCCGTGCATGTAGAGATGGTCATACATCTTTACATACCCTTCGTATAGTCTTCGTATAGTCTTTATAGTTCTTTATAGTTCTTCGTATAGTATAGTCTTCGTATAGTATCCCTAGTAGTATCTCGGAAAGCACATTAAACCGTTGGTCCCAGCTGTCATTCGTGAATCTTTGACAGTAGATACGGGTCATTAGAAGCCCGAAATTCCGACAATCAGTCTTACCAAGGACTATCGTGTTACCCAGTAACTGGTTTGTGTAGGTCGGATAGGCAGTCGCTCCTTGTAAAATACTGGTATATAGCATCCGGTTAGATTGGAAGCCGATCCGAAAATTAGTTGGGAAAAGGTTAGGTAGATGATGATTGTGAATATCTAATCTTGTATCTTTCAACGAAAAGTTTTGTATGTGTCACACTAATATTATAAAGGCGAAAGTTTGTGAGTGTGTTTGTGTTTATATGTTTGTTACTTCTTAACGCTCAAACGGCTGGACCAATTTTGATAAAATTTTGTATGGACGTCTAGATAGCTGACACCCTGGATTAACCATAAAGGCTACTTTTCCCACCGGATCGACACTTATGCGGGTGAATCCGCGGGGCGCAGCTTGTAGGTAATAGTAGGTACAAAGTATTTGTAATCCATGTGATGGTGTCAAAATTACATAAGCCTGGTAGTTATATGGGGGAGCAGTGGTGGCCTAGCGGTGTCGGGCCCGACTGACGAGTTATCGGTCATGAGTTCGAATCCAGACAGGCACCTTACTTTGTGTATTTAATTTCACCACTGCTCTGAAGGCTCATGAGGAAACCGGCATGTCCTAGAAACAAAGAATTCGAAGATATGTGACATCTACCAACCCGCACTGGGCCTGCGTGGTGTATTACCGCCCAGTTTCTCTCACAGAGTAGGCCTGTGTCCTAGCAGTGAGATCATTGTTTGCTGTTTACGCTTAAGGTAAGTACTTGTATTACTTAGGAAAACCGCAAAAAAAAAAAAAAACAAAAAAAACTGGTTGATATTTTGGTAGGTAGCAATTTGTCAGTTGCCCCATGAGTCATCGCAAAACGTTTCTCTAAACACAATGATTAACAAACAAAGACTATCGTAAATTGCCAAACTCAATTGTTTTCACTGTGGAATATTTAATTCGAAATCAATTCAATGCAAATCGGAGCGAAGCCGACATTCTTCCACGGAGCCATACGACTCAAGAATACTAACTATTCAAACGAAATTATCTAAAAAAAACCCGCTCAGAGCCGTCCCTATAAACATATCCGACTTATAGTTGAGAATTTCCTAATCTATAGGTGCTCAAAAGAGGAATTTTATCATTTCGAGCATCCAAATGTAAAAAACCAGTTGTGTACCAAGTTATAAAAAAATCTTCGGTGGTTCGACCATTCGAAAATCTTCTCCACGGCTTTCGTTACAAAGTTGATATTTGTTTGGAGCATATGTGGGACATATGACGTTAAGTTGTTTATGAGGGTGTGATCAAAAACTAATGAGTAGAGACCGTTGAACTTGGCCAGTTTTGGTCACCACGTGTATGTAGAGTTCCGTAGGCGCGATAGTAAAGATTCAGTATGTTAAATGACTATTCTATGAGATTTTCATGTTTATTGTAATTTAATTGATTTTTTTTTATGTCTTTTAAATGAGGATCTATATGTTGTAATGGTTTTACTGCTTCTTAAGAGCGGAGTTTTTAAAGTGTGAGAAACTTTTTCCATGACATAAATATTCTAAGAGATTAGATATACCTACGTGGTTTTTACCTAAATCAAAGGTTTTTCGATGTCTAAGAAGTCTAGATCCTTGCTGGGCTTCTTGATATTTGTGTGCTCTCAAATCGGCGAAGGAAAATATGTGAGGAAACCGGCATGTCCTAGAACCAAAAATTTGAAGACATCAAGCCGCACTGGACCCGCGTGGTGGATTATGGCCCACTCATTTTCACAGAGAGGAGGCCTGTGTCCCAGAAGTGGGTAAATTATATAATGCTAATTATGATATGCTTCTCGATCTCCTAGATTTTGGCTACGTCTGCTACTAAGACATGCGTCTTCTAAAGTTTGCGACACTAGTAACTGTAGAATCATGGATGTGAAATTCCATTTATTGCGTGTGGGCTAGGAGCATGTAGATTTCTAAGAATGAACGATATTTTTTTTAAATGTCGTTTTGCATTTTGTGATACAAAATCACTAAAATCATCCTGAATTAAGTTCCTCATGCCAAACAATAATACCTCTAATACAAAAATGTCTTAACAAAACCACACAAAATTAGCTATAATTACGTCAAAAAAATAATAACCTAATTACCACAACGGTGGGCGTTCGACGAACATTTACATAATTACCAAAAACAAAATAGAAAATGAATCTTACCTTAGACCATAGCCTGACCAATCGTCGTTCACACAAATATAATTGACACGACGACACATCAAGCTATACATTTCCAGTTTTATCTGACCTCGCATTGATATAGCTTTTTCGTACAATCAGAAGTCAACTTATACTGGTTGCATACGCATTCCTGCTACAATACATTTCGTGATGAAAACCTATAACTAACGGCACAATGTACCAAATGGAAAAAAAAAACTGTAAAATCGTTTTTTTTCACCTTTCTTAGAACATGAGATTGCTTGAAAAAGTGAATTCTTGTGTAAAGATAAGACGGCATTTACTATACTAACTTCTGACCACGACTTCGTCCGCGTGATTTTTCCACCTTTTTTTGTTATTTAGTTCTTTCTGACTTTATTTTCTTTTTGCTCAGCTCCAAAGGGTAGTAGCGTGATGTTAAATAGTATTTAATAACCTTCCTCAAGAATTGGGCTATCAAAACGCAAAAGAAATTTTAAAATTCGATTGGAAGTTCCAAAGATTAGAGCGTTCAAACAAACAACAGCGGTGCTATTCTGTAAAAATCTCACCGTGAAAATAGTGTCAATTTCTAGCAAAAACAAACTCACTTCACCTAAGTTTTTACGGTGAGATTTTTACAGAATCGACTGGCTGTTATGTATATGTTCACTTTTGTTGTCGTTATAATTTTTGAACATAGAACGTTGAAATTCTAGGAACGGTTATGGTTGGGCCACACAAATATTCTGAATGGCCAGTTTCTGTTTGTAGCATATTAGCTGCCGGCGACTTCGTCTGCGTGTAAATGTATTTTCATGATTTCTAATAGGATTCAGGATCGAAAGTACCTTATAGGTCCTTCTCCAGGTCCCAGGCTACCTATCTGTCTAATTTCATAACGTTCAGTTCAGTTGTATAGGCGTGAAAAGATAACGGACAGACGAAGACAAAGATTCAAAATATCGAACCTGGCAAAAACAATTTTGCCTTGTTTTCACTAAGGACGAATTTCACCACTTCTAATCCTACAATAAAACTTATCCTGAGCATAAATTTGGAATTTTTGACAGTTTTTTCTTACTAGAACTTTCAAATGGGTCATATTATGTGATGTGTTAGATAGTATTCCACGGATAAAAAATATATCTGACTTTGGTGAAATCAGACATAATTATGTTTGATTTTAGACATTAGGTACTGACTAGTGAAACTCTCCAGTTTCGCTACTCAGTAATGTCCAAAAACCAACTAAAATAACCGGATGTCTTCACATTCGGTTATTTTATGAATGAGAAGAAAGAAGCCTTTAGCCAGCGGGAGCTCTGTGGGACAATAAAAAAGCTAGTTTTTTTTTTTTGTAGTGAAGACGGTCACAGATATACTTATTAAATTTAAACTGGTTTCAGCTATATATCGACTGCCTACTTATATTTTTAAATTTTTAGCTATGCATAAATAGTGGATAAAAATACATTTTTCTAGTTGTCTAGACTTGATAGTGTCGCCGCAGGCGAATCACATAAAAATGTAATTCCGAATAAGAAATTTATTTTTATTAGTCAAGACTAGTTTTATTTATTTATTACTACTAGGCTAGTCTTTTCTTATTTTTGATATTTTACATTATTATACCTTTTTTTATGTTTTCGCTACCTTTTGGGTTTTACCTTTGATTGACATAATCCATACTAATATTATAAATTCGAAAGTAACTCTATCTGTCTGTCTGTAATTACCTTTTCACGCGTAAACCATTAAACGGATTTCGATAAAATTTGGCAGAGAGATGGATTGCATCCCGGGGAAGGACATAGGATAGTTTTTATCCCAATATTCCCATGGGATCGACACTTACGCGGGTGGCTCCGCGGGACGCAGCTAGTATACATATATATGTACTTTATTTTACTACCATGAACCAGCGCATTTTCATTTCGGTAGTTGATAACTACTATTCATAGTTTTTACACACTAATTTAAATGCAAAGCTAATAAGTAGAACAGAAAACTAATAAAAATCATAGCAAATACTATTTTAATATGTATTTAAAAAACTAGCATCGCTTCACCGTTTTAAACTGTAAAGAATTGATGAAATGTTGTTTTCAGAACTTATATCTATACATAAATGGTTAAATAACGTCGCTCTTCTAGTATGTCTCTGTGTGACCGCGTTGTTCTTCTAAACTGCGCAACGGAACTTGATGCGTTTTTTACTAGAAATTATTCAGGAAGATTTATGTGTCCCCTCCGTGCCTGGGAAAGCACGTTAAGCCGTTGGTACCGGCTGTCATTCGTGGATCTTTGACAGTCGTTACGGGTAGTCAGAAGCCCGAAAGTCTGACAACTAGTCTTATCAAGGGGTATCGTATTACCCAGTAATTGGGTTGTGGAGGTCAGATAGGCAGTCGCTCCATGTAAAATACTGGTATACAGCTGTATCCGGTTAGACTGGAAGCCGACAACAACATAGTTGGGAAAAGGCTAGGCAGATGATGATGATTTATTTGTATAAACATTAGATAGATAGATAAAACGTTTCTTTATTGCAACAAAAGACACAATACAGGTATTAAAAACATCAAAAAAGGTGAAAAAAAAAATAACAAACATTAAAAAGATAAATTGAACCATAGACACCTAGGTCATAAACATCTACAATGTGATAGGGGTGAGACTTCTAACCCGTTAAGGCTGAGTACTACATCTAATTTTATCGACAAAAAAAATAATAAAATAATATAATATAAAAAATATAAAAAATAAAATAATATCGCATACCTCGTTTTGTTACCTGCTTTTGTTGTGATATGGTTCATGGTTAATGGTTCTTAATACTTGAATTTGTAATGTTATGGTGATGTTTTTGGTATCGTTAGAAAGAATAACTCAAATACTTTTAAATGAGCGCAAATTATTAATAATTTTATGGGACATAGTTTTGAGTAATTCGTGAAAATATTGAAAAATAGCGATTTTTTCGGTCAAAATAATTCAGAAATTATTTTTTTTTCTCACCAAAACATTATCAAACATATGAAAAAAGTAATGAATTAGTTAGCCAAGGTTATTAGCTACAGTTTGTCGTTTTTTTGTTTCTACGACGCATACAACCTTTGATATCACATAAAGTATCAAGCGCGCCGTAATACATTAAAAAAATATTAAAATAGCCATAATTTTTAGGGGGAGGGGGTTCAACCCCCCATATTATTTTTTTTGTCGATAAAATTAGATGTAGTACTCAGCCTTAACGGGTTAGAAGTCCCACCCCTATCACATTGTATAACGTCGATCACTACTGGGCGGTGTGTGTCTTATGGTTGCACCAAATGGGAGTCCAGTTCAGCATATGCCAGGTACAATACCTGACGCTGGTATTCTGCTGCATCCCGTTAGTGACACACGGATGTCGAGAAGACACATCTGAGTTTCATTTAATATTTATCTTACTTGTAATAAAGAAATAGACTCGATATTTTCTCAATAGTAAAAACCTTGTGAAGCAGGAGCGGATCACTAATTATTAATAATTATATTTAGGTCTACCTACCTATGGGGTAATTGTATAACACACTATCAGCAGCAATAGGTTTCATTTTGACAGTTCAATAACAACCATTGCGTGATTTACGTTGGTGAGCAGACAAATTTTTCGAACATATGAAGCAATGGATTGTAATATCCTTCAAACTGATTCAAATTGTTATCGATATCTAGTATCTCGACAGACTTTTAAGGCGCAGACATACGATTTTCAATGATTTTAAATTCATCATCACGACTAAACGACTGGCCTGATTTCTTTGAAAATAAAATATGTTATACTAGACAATTTTCTTCGTAATTTGATATGTGAATATTTGCAATTATATTTTTTAAACATAGTGTAATTAATTTGCAAAGTAATGTCTACCGCGGACAAAAAAACGATAATCACGCAGACACTATCGGGTGTATTTTCATAAAACTTTCACCATATGAAAGAAAATTTAATTTCCCAAATTTTAATATACGGTTTTTATTTATTTTGTGTTTGATAAATCAACGTGGGTTCTTTTTTCGAATAATCTTGGTGCGCGTGGAAGCGGGGTCTCTTGCGGGCGACGGGCGGCAGTGCATCGCTGACCACTGTCACGAGTAGACGCTAACGCTCGGAGAAATCAGAACATAATTTTATTCGCTGTTGAGTTTCGTGCTGAAAATGCCTGGTAAATCCAAATTACTAAAAAAGAAACGCCTTATACTGGCAAAAAATAGATTATTGAGGTAAGTAATGTATTTTAATTATTGTAATGTAGTATATCCATACCGCATCCTTGTAGGGACAGTCCGGATCAGAGTTTCAAAAAATACTTGAATGCTATTATTGTCATAGTTGTGGGGTAATTATTCTTGATAATGCTAGTTTTTATTCTGTTTGTTTTAGCTGTAAGTCATCCATAGCAAATAAATAAATAAATAAGTGACTTTAGTACGACTTCGTCTGCGGAGATGTAACTTTTGCTTCTGTTTTAGACTTACAGTACTTATGTCGTGCACAACTATCTTCCTAATTTCTCACATGCCTATACTTCCATGCCGATGCCTAAAAATCCATTTATTTTGTAGCTCTGGCTGTATAGAACACGAGAAAAAGGCAACTCCGCATATTGAAAATGAGGATATTATTGCTGACAAGTAAATGCATAATTTATTATTATTATTTTCACAGTAGCTCACATACAGGGGATCTGGTACATTTGCGCTCCTTTTGCGCGACTGGACGTTTCCACGACTAGACTGTTACACGACTGACATTTCCGCGAAAGACATTTGCGCGAGTACACTTACGCGAAAGGATGCTTGGGAGACATTTATATTCGTAAAGGATATTGGGCAAAAATCCGAAAAATGAGATCCCATACAGACGTAACATCCCGCCTGTATTCTCCGAAGGGTAGGGCAGAGGTGTATACTAAGTTCGTGTAGTACACCCATTTATTACTTTATCTAGTTAACATACGTAATAGCTAGTTTAAATTGTTAAAAGTTATATTAGGCGGTCCCACACGTTTCTTCTCCCGAGGGCGGGGATCGAAATCAAAATCCAAGATGGTGACTGCGAAATTTTACAAAATATGCGTCATGGGTGTCGTTTCCATGGTTTTCGGGGGCGCTGATGGCGAAAATGAGGTCAAAGACAAAATCCAAGATGGCGGGTGCGAAATTTTACAAAATATCCGTCATGGGTGTCGTTTCCATGGTTTTCGGGGGCTCTGATGACAAAAATGAGGTCAAAGTCAAAATCCAATATGGCGGCTGCAAAATTTTACAAAATATGCGTCATGGGTGTCGTTTCCATGGTTTTCGGAGGCGCTGATGGCGAAAATGAGGTCAAAGCCAGTTTTCGGAGGCGCTGATGGCGAAAATGAGGTCAAAGCCAAAATCCAAGATTGCGGCTGCAAAATTTTACAAAATGTGCGTCATGGGTGTCGTTTCCATGGTTTTCGGGGGCGCTGATGGCGAAAATGAGGTCAAAGCCAAAATCCAAGATGGCGGCTGCAAAATTTTACAAAATATGCGTCATGGGTGTCGTTTCCATGGTTTTCGGGGGCGCTGATGACGAAAATGAGGTCAAAGTCAAAATCCAATATGGCGGCTGCAAAATTTTACAAAATATGTGTCATGGGTGTCGTTTCCATGGTTTTCGGGGGCGCTGATGACGAAAATGAGGTCAAAGTCAAAATCCAATATGGCGGCTGCAAAATTTTACAAAATATACGTCATGGGTGTCTTGTCCATAGTTTTCGGGGTCCTGATGCTGTAAATGAGGTCTAGTTTAAAATCCAAGATGGATGACGCTTATTTTGTAAAATTTTGCAGCCGCGATTTTGATTTCGATCTCGGGACGCTCTCGGGACGAACGTATGTAACCGCATAATATAACTTTCTACAATTTAAATGAAGTATTATGAACGTTATCTAGATAAAATAATAAATGGGTGTACTTTACAAACTTAGTATACACCTCTGCCCTACTCTTTAGAGAATAAAGGCGTAATGTTACGTCTGTATGGGATTTAATTTCTCGGATTTTGTGCAATATCCAAAATAAATGTCGCGCAAGCATCTTTCGCGGAAGTGTAGTCGCGCAAAAAATGTCTTTCGCGGAAATGTCAGTCGCGCGTGTCTAGTCGCGCAAAGGGAGTCGCACAAATTCCTTTCACTTTACACTTATTAACGTAATAATGTAAAGTTTATTGCGTTTATCAGTTATGTTGTTTTTGCAACGGATAATATAAAAAATCACTTCTAGGTTTTTCGTTTTATTTATCATTATAATTATGTTTCAGTTCTGAAGTGATTGGAACATTTGCATGCTTCCTGAACTGGTCGATCCAAGACATACAAGGAACATGGCAATAAGGGACCCCTCTTACATAGTTACTGCTATACAGGGACGCAAAATAAAATCGGAAGAGGATAAAGAGAATAAAAAAAAGCAAAACAAAAAACGAGCAATGGTGGTGGAAGACAATGCCAAGACAATACAAACGACCAAGAGACACTTTGTAATACAAACACACCTATAAATGATTCAGTGAAAACACAAAATTTTGAGGAATATTAAATAAAATTTAAAATAAAATTAAATAATTCACATATTTTTGTTTAATTTGATAATTTTAAATCTTTGTAAGTACATAAACAAACATACACATATAAAACTCACGCCTTTTTCCCATGGACGCCAATTGATACGATGCTTACAAGCCGATTCTATTTATTTCGTTTACGTTCATATACATATCTGGTCATACACGCACACAAATCATCACACATCTTTGTTTTATATTTTTGTCATCTTCTGTTCTTATTTTAAGTTGGCATGTCTATGTAGACAGGTGATAGGGCTAGTGATTCTGGATACGATATATCGAGAATCACTAGCCCTATCACCTGTCTTTTCGCCTGTTCTTTTCTTGTTCGTTATCGGAAGCGTTTCCCTTACACCCTGTATATTTACGTAAGTACTTACCAAATAAATGTGTCCGAACATAAATAGGAAATACTAATGAAATATAGACATACCAACTTAAAATAAGGACAGAAGATCCATCAAAAAATTTGAAAAAATAATGAATAATTTTCTCTTTTTTTTAGCATTTTTCGTACACTATGCTGTGAACAGTTAAATAAAAAAACCATTATTCGCGATTAAACACATTTTTTTTCTTTACAACTAACAAGCAATGTATTCGTAAATATGTAAATATCATCTGACGCTTGCGCATGACCTCGAGTTCAAAGTGCACGCGCGCTCGCCGACAGCCGCGCGGCTGACAATCCCAAGTCCACGCGACGACTGACACGTACGTGGGGAGGTGAAGGGGAAGGCGAGATGGCATCGCCTTCCAACGAGGTACAGAGATAATTGTGACCGTATTGTACCAGCTGTCTGCACTCACGTGCTTGAGCACGTGAGTGCGGACAGCTGGTACAACACGGTAAGTAAGTAATAATAACCTTCGTACGAATTCTGATAATCAAGGTAAATGATCACAAAACTCATTGGTATAGGCCGAGGTTTGAACCAGGGCAGGGTCACCTAGTTAGAGAGAGCCGTCCACGGCTATGCGCGGCGCGGCGGCGACCTTGGGCATCCTTTGTAAAGCGCCGCCAAAATAAATAAGACGAAATATTACAGAGGCGTCAACAGTTTTAAATTGATGCACTGTGTCGTGCATTTAATAAAAGTTTTGTATGTAAGTCGATAATCGATAATGCACTAGATAAAATAAAAGATCGCGACTATAGCCGTGATTGACTAAATTAATAATTATATTATAAAAAAGATTTTCTCCTTTGTAATTTGTTGATCTTTGCACATCAAAAGACACCGCTATCTGACTTCACAACGTTTTACACGTTTTATAGGGGTAGGCATTTTGAAAGTGGTGTTTGTAAATTCCGTATAAATCCCGTGACTCGGCCCCGGCCGTACGTATTACCTTATTTTTATTAACACTATATTGAAATAAAAATGGATGATGATCAAAAATCAGGCAGGATTGGATTATCCTCACCATCTGAAACGTATGGTTACCCTACGAAATTACGTGCATGCAGTTGCGGGGTCGCGGGGCGTGACGCTCGCGCTCCTCCCACTCGCTCAAGGTCGCTGTCACTTATTGTCGCCTTAAGCCCAATTATCCTGCCGGAGTAATTGTGTAATACACTTAGTAATAGCAGTTCCTCTCATTTTGACGGTCCAACAATATCCATTGCGATATTTACAATGCGTGCCACGAAAGATGAGACTTGACACACCACGTGGTTTGACTTGCGCAGAACACGATTTTAGGTATCTTTAGCGGTATGAGGTCTGAGTGCGGGACGGGACCGGACGTCATAGGGGCGGCGGAAAGAGCGGGGGAGGCGGGGTCAAGTCTCATCTTTCGTGGCACGCATTGTACGTTGTTGTGCAGACGAATTTCTCCAAATATGCATTCCATTGTTCATGCAATGTCCTTCGAAATCTTTCGGAATGTGATTGACAGTGTTACAGTAATAGGTATATTCAACATTACTACCATGTTGCCCTGGGTTAAGGATAGGGGCATCAATGGTACAGCAATATTAGCGGTGGAGGTAAGGATTTCTCAAGCAGTTCTTTACGTAAACTGTTATCTAACCCCGAACTGGCCAGGTGGTCAAACCGGATTACTAGATCTTTTTGTACCTACATCTCTTCCACGGGATTCAGGGATTGAGGGCTCAAGTCCAGTATCTCTAGAGCAACTTCGTCTAACTCAGCGACTTTTGATGCTTATGTTTTAACTAAATTCAAGGTATCGACTTATGGCCTCACTGAAACCCACTGAACAATAGCGCAATAAATAAGTCCGTCCACATACCGAATTTTATCTACATTAGACACAAATGTATGTAAACTACCTCCCGACGCTATAAATCTATTGGCTCCTTCGAAAGAGACGTCAACTTTGGGTATCCATTATTTTTTATTGAAAATACATTGTATTATTGATTTATTTAATACTTCAAGCACATAAATGTACAGAGGCGGACTTAATGCCATAGGCATTTTCTACCAGTCAACCTTTGGGTGATGCAGAGACAAACAGTGGTAGGTGCAATCATGAACATTGAGGAATGAATATTTTAAATATATAGATACGCATAAACCTATTAAAACTGATACTAATATATACCTAATTACATATAAATATAAATATAAGTACAAATAAATATATATAAATACATAAATAAACTTAATAAAAAGAAATAAGACATACAATGAGAAATATTACCGTTGTGATGATACTGCCAGCTTCTTGCGAATGTGCTCGCGAACCTTAACTTTAAAGGATAATCGGTTGGTTGCCATCCTGATTTCCTGGGGGAGCGCATTCCACAGAGAGATAGCCTGAAAGAAGAAGGAAGAGTGAATGATGTCTGTGCGGTGAGCGGGACATTGGAGAAGACGATTGTGTGATGAACGTAGATTTCTATTGTGGTTTGCGCAAATTATGTATTTATGAAAAGTTATTGAAATATGTATGTGGTTATGTTTTATTGCTACACAGTGTAAAAACATAGACGATTTAAAAATGGTCTAAATAGTCAGGTGCAGCCCCACCTTCCACTACAATGATCCACACGATTGTGGTGGCAGTTCCACAATACAAGACAAGACAAGAGGTGGAACGTTTTGAAGTGCAGCAGACTTCAAATGTACAGACTCCAGCACATCAAGCTACTACAATCTGTCAAATTTCTTTAATAGATTTTTTACTTTATCGCTAAAACATAAGGTTCAAAGTTGATTGGAGAAATTTGACAGTTTCGGGTAGCTTGATGTGCCAGCTGTCGTCTGTACTAACCCAGGTTATGATCTACTCGTGTGCCTTTCATCCAAAACCGTTCAGTCGTTATAGAGTGAAAACGTAACAGACAGTAAGACAGGAGTTACTTTCGCATTTATAATATTAGTACGTTCTTTATAGTGATGTTCCTACACCAGTTTCGCCAATTAACCGATCATGTATTCAGTAGTAAATACTAACGTACTTATATGGAGACAAGTACAAGATCAAATTAAATGAAAGCCAATTATGACGCCAAAGCTGTTGACATGGTACTGACACCACCTAGTTATATCAATAACCTGTTAGTAAGTACTTTGAAGATTTAACGGTATCGGCGTTTCAATCAGTAATTTTTTTATCATTTACTTATTTATAAGTAACGACAGGTACAGTCATGTGCATAAAAATCGTACACTTATGCAGGAAAATTCAAAAGGGATAGAACTATCAAAGAACTATTGTAACTTTGAGAAAATACCTATTTCATAATATGTAGTACCTATGTATGATTTCATGGTTGGTTCTGCACTATAATTGCGTTACACCTTACAATCATAATCTGAATCATTTTGAGAGATATTGCTAATCCATGATCCAAAAATTTGTCTGCTCAACAACGTAAATAACGCAATGAATATTGTGGAACTGTCAAAATGAAATATTGTGGAACTGTCGAAATGAAATATTGTGGAACTGTCGAAATGAAATATTGTGGAACTGTCGAAATGAAATATTGTGGAACTGTCGAAATGAAATATTGTGGAACTGTCGAAATGAAATATTGTGGAACTGTCGAAATGAAATGAATTGCTACTGATAGGGTGGTACGAAATTACCCCGCTGGAGTGGTGACCGCGTACCGGAAGACGTAGCGTTGGAAGGACTCCCACAAGATGGACCGATAATCCAGATCATCGGTCACAGCTCACATCCGCTGCATCCAGCGGATTTCTGCGGCCTTCACCAGTGAAGGCGTCATTCGTGGATGTTTGACAGTCGTTACGTGTAATCAGAAGCCCGAAACTCTCATAACCAGTCTTACCAAGGGGCATCGTATTAACCAGTAACTGATATGGCTATGGAGGTCAGATAGGCAGTCGCTCCGTGTAAAATATTCGTATTCAGTTTGTATCCGATTAGACTGGAAGCCGACCCTAACAAAATTGGGAAAGGCTTATAGGCAGATATGATTTCAGAAGAAAAGGCTCCTTCAAACAGGCGCGACACGCGATAAAATCGCGCGCGACGCAAAAGCTCCGCAAGTCGCGCAACGAGCGGTGACTTTGGGTCGCGCGCGATTCGCGTCGCGCGTCGCGCCTGTTTGCAGGAGCCTAAAATCGTATTTGAATCTTGTGTAAGTAAGTAAGGTATTTATGCTTGTGACTGTACCTCGTATGATAATCCTAATCTAATGACAGGTATGTTACTATCAGCTATTATTTTATCGATGATCTCACTCGCAGCACCATTGCTTCTCTCACACTGTAGTGGATGTTATAAGATTTGGGAAGTCATTAAAAGCTTTCACATCCAACAGTATTCCTGTGCTTCTTTATTCAGACAAACCAAAATCAAAATAATATTTTATTTCACATAAACCCACACGGGCACTTATGAAACGTCAGAAGCTAGGTGCACAGTTCCAATTGGTCGTTTCCTATGGAGACGAGGCGGCAAAAAACACCACAGTTACTCTATTAAAAATAATTGACTTTTGCAATGTTTTCAAATTACGGTCAAGTAAATTTCATATGGACCACTGCTTGTTCATAAGAAAAATACACTCGAAACGACACTAAATAATCGTGAGAACCGTTGAGCGCTAAATATGCAAACGGCTTCTATAGTAGGCCACCGTTTGCCGGGTTTCACTTCAAACTCAAACTCAAAGCATTTATTTCAATTAAACCATTTACAGGCACTTGAATTGTCAAAAAGTCGGTTAATCAGAAAATATGAAGCTAGTTGCCCATTCCAAAGCGTAGGATCATCGTCATAGGCCTATCACGGCACGCAGTCTTTTTCTAATTATGCTAATGAAAAAAGACAACGAATATTTTAAACTAATCACATAAATGTTGAGGATAGATTTGAAACAAAATTAATTTTCTGACTGTAGTTATAATGGTATGACGTTGTTGGTTGGTGAACTTATTACGAGCGTTTGTGTTATTTATATTAGAGGTGTTGAGTTAGAAGATTTTTATTGAAAATGCAAGCAATTATAAATATTGAAGCCAGGGCGAACATTGTAGCCTTGCATAACAATGGGTTTAATATATCTGAAATATCCAATGAAACCGGATTTTGTGTAAGTTATTTTGTTGTTATTGGTTTTATTTGTTCTCATAAGTGACGCTTCATAATGTGTATTCTTTTTTTTAGAGAGATACTGTGAGACGTTGGGTCAGGAGATTTGAGGAAGAGGGAATTCTTAAGAGCCGTGTAAGAAGTGGTAGGCCGCCACTTATTAACCAGTCTCAGCGACGCTTTATGGTTTGTGTATATGAAACGAATGCTTTCATACCTGCAAGACGATTTGCCGAAGAATTTGATACGTCATTGCGCACTGTTCGCCGTGCACTCCATGCCGAAGGCCTTCAATATCAAACACCAACAAAAAAACCGTTTTTAACGCAAAGGCATAATGAGGAACGGTTGCGTTTTGTACGCGAATATTTAGACTGGGAGACAACTGTATTTATTGACGAGAAGACTTTCAAATCGTGTCAAAAAGGGAGACTTTAATTGTGGCGCAGAGACAATACACGTTGGTCTGACAGTAATATTATAAATAATACGGAGTCAGGAAGAATTAGTGTGAATATGTGGGGGTGGATTAGTGTTCAAGGGCCTGAGTTGGCATTTATACCGACGCGGGCCAGCTGCTCTAATTACATCGAGGTTTTGAGCGATATACGTGATGCTACCTACTGTTCGAAATGTCTATCCAGTGGATGAAATTGGTGAATTTTATTTGGTTCAAGATAATTGTCCGATACATCGTGCCAGTATTGTTCGTGAGTGGTTTACTGAGCATTCGGATGTTAAAGTTATTCCGTGGCCAGCGCGATCCCCTGATTTAAACCCTATAGAAAATGTATGGGGTTTAATGGTGCAAAGATGGGAAGCGCGAGACGAAAGATGTCTGGCACAGCTCAAGTCTCATTGCATGGAGTTGTGGAATAGTTTACGTGGCACAGATATTTGCAGTAATATTGTGGCCTCCATGCGTCGACGTCTTCTTGACTGCATTGATAATAACGGAGGTCACACTAAATATTAATAAAAAAAATAAATGCTGTCAGGGGAATTCAGGGAATACACTGGCCATAATATAATAGTAATAGGTGAATCATTGTAAGATCGAGGTTTAGTTTCAATCTTCTTTTCCTTAAGAAAATGAATAAATTAAGCTGTAACCTCAATAAACCAAAAACATCCCATTTTAGTATCAACCAAAAATTATTTATGAACAAATTAGGTATTTTATGTATTTCAAAGTTTGGAATAAGTATGTTTATGTTTTAAAGGTTGTTATTAACATCAATAAATGTTCCTATGAAAAATAGTGTTTTTTAGTTCATTAAATTGCAAAAGTATTATACTTTATTTTACCCTCTATGAAACTCAATAAATATTGAGCACAAAAACGAAAAGAAAACAAAGAGTCGAACGCGCGCACTGAGGTTCGAATCTTCTCCACTTCACGCACACACATAACAGCCGCCCACTCGTGCGAACCTGCCATCGCTGCTTATAATTTTCACTTCGAATTTTACCATTGGTTTTAAATAAGCGCTGTGGTCGATAATATATGGTAGGTATCTCTATTTAGTGTTGACCACACATGCATCTGACCAACCAACATCGCGCTTTCGTAGTATACTGTGTGCGCGTTACTCACAGACACACAGAGATAGACGCAGATCTAGCGTGCAGGCCAAAATGAGCATTCTGGTGGCAGTCCACTTCCAATCAACTTTGAACCTTATGTTTTAGCGATAAAGTTAAAAATCTATTAAAGAAATTTGACATATTGTAGTAGCTTGATGTGCTGGCGTCTGTACATGGTTTGCGTATTTTCGTAGTTCACACCGATCTTCTTATTCTGTTTTACTGCTTCTGATTCTGCCTCATTTAAGTTCTGGGTATGCGGGACGAACTAGCCTCAACCCTACTCTACCATGGAATATGACATTTATTTACAATCAAATGCAAAATATATATAGCATAGCTTGCAGAGTAAGCAAACTGAAGTGGCAGTGGGCTGGCCATGTCTGTTGAAGGACCGATGGCCGGTGGAGCAGACGAGTCCTGGAGTGGAGACCGCGTATCGTCAAGCGTAGTGTGGGACGCCCCCCAGCTAGATGGACGGACGACCTAAAGAAGGTGGCTGGGGTAGACTGGATGCGGGAGGCGGAGGTCAGAGTGTTGTGGCGCAGACTGGGAGAGGCCTCTATGTCCAGCAGTGGACTGCGATGGGCTGAGTTGATTGTTTGAATGCAAAATGGGAGGGGAAGAGGCCTCTGTCCAGCTGAGGATATTTTTCGCCCGAGTTGATGATTATATACAAAATATATATGGTTGTTAACGGCTGCCCCATTTCAAAACCTAGTAAGGACTTAAAATGAAATTTTACAGGAGAGCGCATAAACGTAATATTGGTCAGCCTATTGGAATGTATTTTTTGAATTGGTTAAAGTGACTTACTAGGTTTTAAAATGGTCACTAGGGAGTGAAAGGTGCACTTACTAGGTATCGATGCTTAAATATATCTCCTTTTATGTAAGTTTAAAACGCTGGTGTTTTTGTATTTGGTAGAGACCTTCTAGGTTAGCAAGATTATGCAATAAAACGATTTTTGTAAAAAGTATCCCTACTAGGTTTTGAAATGGGACAGCCGTGTAGGTAAATACTAACAGGTAAATGCAGAAGTAAAATGATGGCATTTACAAGAATAACAAGAGAACAAAATGATACATGACACCAATAGCGATTATATATTTATTCCCACATATTAATAAATAATATTATTATACCAACTCGTGTTATATCGTCACCGAATCTATAATTACATGAATTTACGATAATTACATTTATTTCATGTCACAGATAAGAGTCGGCAATAAACTGATAATGGGTCAGACTTGACAGTTAAATAACTTTAATATTGTTGTTATGGATAATGTAGTCCTTTTAATAGGGAAAATGTTTGGCAAAATATTTCATACCTACATTAAATACCTACGGTAAATTACGATATTTGCAGCTATTTTATCGGTGCGGTGTAGCTGTCGAAAGTGCGACTGTTGAACATGGGGTCTTAGGTTCGGTCCTCAGTTCAGGCAAAATATCATTGGGCTTTTCCATATCTTCTTGTATCATGCATTTCAGTTCGTTTTCAGTCTGGTCTACCTTTTCTATTTTAAGTGTAGAGGTACTCAGGAGTGAGGGGCCCATGGCTAAATAATAATAGCCGCACAGGTCGATCGATCAGGTTAAGCTACGCTTGCCGTGGTTGCGCCGTGGATGGATGACCATCTTTATATACCAAGACCCTTCAAAGCACGTTATGCCGTTGATACCGGTTATCATTTGTGGATCTTTGACAGTCGTAACGAGTGGTCAGAAGCTCGAAAACCAGTCTTACCAAGGGGTATCCTATTAAGGCTCCTACATACAGGCGCGACACGCGATAAAATCGCGCGCGACACAAAGGCACCGCAAGTCGCGTAACGAGCGGTGCCTTTGTGTCGCGCGCGATTCGCGTCGCGCGTCGCGCCTGTTTGCAGGAGCCTTAATATACTTAGATAGATAGAATACTCTTTATTATGTACACCATTAAGAATACAGATATAATGTAGAAATTTTGCAAGGGGTAACACAATGGGCGGTCTTATCGCTAAAAGCAATCTTTTAAAGACAACCTTGGAGATACAATACTCAGCAGAGATAGTGGTTGCTTTGCACTTACTGCGGTTACTTCTGCCTTTTACAAGCAATATTCCATGTAGGTTACGTCCTGGAGGCCTAAAAAGGGCACTTTGGCAGAATCATAAAACGATAACATTATGAATCATAATGGCAAAGATAGTTCGCGTTTTTCTTTTTTCGCTGCACTACGTAGGTATAATCAAAGAGATTTGGATTGGATTTGGATTGGATTGATTGGTATTTTAGCACAAACAAAATAAAATAACTGAAAACTCCTTCACCTATGGGATTTGATACGATTAACTTAACAGTTAACTGTCCATTATGATTCATAATGTAATCTTTTTATGATTCTGCCAAAGTGGCCTTTTTAGGCGCCCTGTAAGGTTGTCTAATAAAATGTCCACCTAAGACAGCGCATCAAGGCTCCTACAAACAGGCGCGACACGCGATATAATCGCGCGCGACACAAAGGCACCGCAAGTGGCGCAACGAGCGGTGCCTTTGTGTCGCGCGCGATCTTATCGCGTGTCGCGCCTGTTTGAAGGAGCCTTCACGAGTCTTTCTTGTTCAACCAAATGTGTTCAGCTTACATAATCAACATATAATGTTCCCACTGCTGGGACAAAGGCTCTTCTCTCTTTGAAAGGGCTCAGCTTATTGGCGGAGAATTAAGGGTGGTCACCACACAATAATTATAGTCTAGTTTAGGTAGAGAGGTACTTACTGTAAATTGCGGCGAGTAATTCATTTATTACCTATAAGATCATTTATTTCTGTATTTACCTATAAGATCTGTATTTTGATTTGATTTTCATTCGTTGTCCTGCTATAAATCCACTTTTGAAAAATATGCATTTAGTTTTTTCCAAAATAATGTTGAATACGAGGAAACAAACATTAACTGAATAACAATGATGTGCTATTTATAAGCTTACAGGAAATTAGGTGTAGGACAATGTCCATGCCATGGATGCAGGCTTGAGGTTATCAATAATAATGTGACACGTTTAGAAGTGATACAAGTTGGTATACATATTTGTAATGGTTCTCAATAGAGAACCATTACAAATATATTTGGTATATATTATATATTATTATTATTATCATATATTATTTGCTTTTTTTATTTTTATAAAATGTCAACTTACGACAGCGCATCAAGACTCCTACAAACAGGCGCGACACGCGATATAATCGTGCGCGGCACAAAGGCACCGCTCGTTGCGCGACTTGCGTAGCTATGGTGGACCACGGAGTAAATACTGTATTTGTATTTACTCCGTGTGGTGGACGCTTGCTTCAGTTACGACTTCGGTTAGCCCGAGTTGAGCTTTAGTCAAAGTCAGTTTATTTAAGGCGTTCTGTCAGTCCTTCTACTCGAGCGGCCTGTGGGCGTCATATACGAGACGAACCTAAAACATCCTGCGCGTACAATACAACGACGCATTCAGGATGCTGTTGCAGTAGCCGCGGCGTCATAGTGCACCTGGAATTGTTGCTGCAATTCACACGGATGGCTTTCACGCCATCATGCGTAAGAAAGCGGCTTCCTTACTGCAACGCTTGCGTAATACTCGTAACGGTATCCTGAAAATGATTGCTGGCAAACCAGACTGCCCCATCAAGAGGCACTGGGTGGAAATAGCAAAGGGTTTATAGGATAGTAAATGAATGAAATTAAGTACCAACTATTTACTAACAACACTAACATAGCATATAAGCACAATCTGTTACTAACAACTAATAAACTTTAGGTCTGAATTAAAGATATTTTATTTGGTACATCCGTCGGATATCAAGGGGTATACTATAGACACCTTATCTATACATAGATATCACAAATCTCTGAAACAATACACCGAATAAATTGACCCTTAAATCACAGATAGCACAGGTCGCTAGGCACACAAAAAAATAAAAAAAAATATCTTATGCAACAATATCGCTTTAGCAGAGATATTAACGCAAATAGTTTCAAAGAGTCTTCTGCTTCAGTAGTCTTGAACGATGACGTAGCTTCTTTCTTGGCTGATGATGAACAACGGCGAATCGGAGAAGATTGGCGTACCCAAGAGCACGGTATGAAGTTCCTACAGTGTTAGAATACGTAGGAACTCTATACCTCGCTAGTGGCAATCACCATTTTGAAGATAGTCTGCTGTAGTCTTCTTGAAAGTCTTCTTTTGTTCTTGTTACGAGTACTTGTAAGCTTCTTGAATATCGTTCTTTCTTGCAAAATGTCGTCATGCTAAATAAAAGGCATGCTAAATTTTTATAAAAATTATAATAAATGACGACTTCTAAAAATGTTTTACATAAATAAAATGGCCGCAGCAAGAAATTAAATAAAAATACCTTAAATATTATATTCTGCCGTATCATCTCACATATTAACATTTTCCATTTAAATTAAATCACAAGATGTCATAATTGTAATTCAATTCAATCCGCCACGCCATGAGGTCCAAAAATTTATCAAATAAACTGCCAAATCTGTGCTCCCAAGGCTACCCACCTGATTCGGTAGCCATCTTGAATTAAAATTCGAATAAAAAATACAGCAGCTGTCAAATCTCGCATAATTACTTAAGGTATTTGCAGATTTGCATATTTTGTTCCAAGTTCTTAGGGATGCCAACCCTTTAGGAATGCAAATTTTTCAGGCCGTGGGAAGTCGGTCATTTGCATAAGAAATTCTTTGTTTTTTATTCGAACCGGGAAGTTTTGTGGGAACTCGCAGGACCAGTTTTTCGGATTAGGGAAGATGGATAAAACGGTAATAATTTAATGTAATAATAGTTTTTGTGATTTGCAAGTGAATCGTTTGGTTAAAGTTGTAACAGTTTTTTTTTTCTGTATGGTAATTTTTTTCCCATAATTTTGTATGCTTCTAGAATTAGGATCAAGGATGAAGGGTCATCGAAAAGATATATTGTAGAGCAGCTTGTAGTAACGGTTATTTTTACATTATTAGAAGTAGGTACATAGACAAAAAAATCTTTGAAACAGACGCAATAAACAAGTAATAAACCAACTTTACAGTAGTAACAGAAGAACACTCATAATTTCTTCACACAAAATTAATTAAACCGTTGCAAAAACGAGGTTTAACTGCGTTAAAAGGCAGAACCCCACATAAAACATGGCTTACTAGGCTAGTACCCTAAGGCGACGTACACATGTACTTTAAAGTTCATTTTTAATGAGCCATAACACAAACTGTCTGCACCCTACTTTATAATTAGGAGAACAAAGGGTGGGTCTACACCCAGCTTAACTTGACCTTTTGTTTCGATCCATTTTGTTTGATAGACGGTTCTTTTTATATTGGTGAATGATTCAAAGATTGTATCTTTAAACTGTCTTATTTATTGTCATTATTAAGTTACAAAGCCTTTAGCCAGTGATGATTCGATTGACACAAGGTATGGCTAATGTAGGGTGCTTTTTTATTATTACCGGTTTGTAGAAGTCCTCTGTAAATGAGCTTCTTTGACATTTTGTCGTGTGATTATTAAACATTTAGAGTTATTAATGATTTGCGACAAAACCATTAATGTTTGACGTTTAAACGAACGTCCTTTAGCTTCACGCAACGTTTAAAAAACGGTGTTAATTTTAAATAACTAATCACAAGCTAAAATAATTCTAATTATTAAATAAAACCGTTCTACACTGAGTTTTAGTCCAAGAAAATAGTCCCTGCAGAAAACTGCTAAACCAATAATTGTACCCATGTCTTTTGAGTTTCGTTGTCCCTTGTTGTATAAAGAAATAAGTCCTCATTCATAAAAAAAGCAATTAAGGGGCTTACATGACCTAAAGCGCGGTCACTGTCGGACTGCATAGAAAAGAAAGAGAAGCGCGATGACAGAACGCTGGTAATTTATTGCAAAATATGAAGCAATTATTTAATTGCAAAAAATCTATTGTTTGAACTAAAAAATTAAAACACTAGTATTTTAGTATGTTGCTTGTAGAATAGTCTGACAAAAAATCAGAATGATTGTATGTATATAGTATGGTTTTTATTATAAAAAGAAAGTGTTTAGAGGTATCTTCATGATTTTTTTTCTATCGTATCAAATTAGTTGTATTATGTTTTCAACACATTATCTACCTAGCATATATCCTGAAGAATATCATATATTTTTCTGATTTTGTTTACTGTAGTCGATCATATACTTTTATTGTTTTTAAAACTTGCGTTTTTTCAGGTACTGTAAGCCCCTTAAATAATACCTCCTTTGCCCACTGTGTCGTAAGTTTGACCCAGTGATCGTGGCAGGCCCAGACGGAGATGGCGGAATGAGCTGGTCTCCTTTAACAAAGATTGGCCCTTGGCAACTCTGGGAGGAGAGTAGGGAGGCCTGTGCCCAGCAGTAGACATTAATCTATACTATCTATACTAATATTATAAAGCTGAAGTGTTTGTTTGTTTGTTTGGTTGAACGCGCTAATCTCTGGAACTACCAGTCGGAAATGAAAAATTCTTTTTGTATTTGATAGCCCAATTCTTGAGGAAGGCTATAGGCTATTTAACATCACGCTATGACCTTTAGGAGCCGAGCAAAAAGAAAAAAAGTCAGAAATAACGCTAAGCAAAAACGAAGTAATAGCGCGGGCAGGCGATGCGATGCGACGGGGTGGGTCGGAGTAACAAAAAATTTCACGCGGACGAAGTCGCGGGCAGAAGCTAGTAGCTAATTAAAAAAAAAACATCTTTAAAATATTAGGCCTAAGATAACGATTTTTAAAAGAGAAAATGAAAACATCTATCGATGATTAACGCAAAAGGCTAAAATAACTACTAAAGACTAAAACAGTTACTTAGTAACAGAAATGTTGGTTCAAGATCCATAATAACTAGTGAATAGTGACACTAAGGCAACACAATTCTACTTAAAATGTATGTAAACAGTCTTTGTTTTCAACAAAAATGTTGATACTGCAAACAATTATAAAGACAGACAAACTAATATTTGAGTATTAGTGTAAATTGTTTGAAGCAAAACGTTTCAATTTATGAATGGCTTTTGTAAGATTAAAATAACCGTTTTTCGTTATTTGTATTGTAAGACGGTTTTCGGTTAAAATGTTAAGCTACTAAACTATTGTATGATATAATTGTTTTGTAGCTACTTAAATTGACGTAGGTACTCTTATGAGAATACATTAATAACATAAAAATTTATTACTAAAATAAAATACGTTCGAAGTCGGAGAAGCGTATTATTATTTTATTTTTTTTAAATAAATAGTTACACATTTCAAAAAATTAAATCGCTTAACGACTAGCCCATATTTTTTCCATTAAAACGTACGATTGGAAAAGTGTGTATTCGTTAGTTCAACAAAAAAAACCTATTACATTTTTCCATCTGTTTAACGACATGTCAACATATTTTCTCGAAATATAATAGCTATTTTTACACCACTCATTTTCCTAACCCTACTTCAACCCAAGACACGCAATTTTCCCCACAATAAAAACCGAAACAATAAGCCAGGGCATAGCTCCAGCTATTTATCCGTATGTCTCATCTACATCTGGAACAGGGGTGGATAAGCCCGAGATTTGCGAACTAATTTCAACTGCAAATCCTTAAAATGAGAGGGCTTTAGACGATGGTAGCTACACCTTTATGAATGTTCCCGTAATGTTATCACGGATTGTGTGCACGGGGCTTTATGTAAAGTTTAGGTACTCGAACCCTAATGTTTGTGGTATAATTTGTGTTCAAGCAAAATAGGTGTATTGGTTTTTTATAAGGTCGACCATTTTGAATTTACATAGAGCGACTATAATGTAAATCATTCGCAATTTTTCAATATGTGAAAGTATTGCATGGATTCATACAATTTTTACTATTGGGCCAACTTTGAAAATCGAATAAAGGCATTGATTTTTTTTTTTTTTGTTGAGAAACCAACTAAGTGTACCTATTGCATTTTTGAATGAAACTGCCTGGCAGTAATTTTTAGGGTTCCATACCCAAAGGGTAAAAACGGGACCCTATTACTATGGCTCCACTGTCCGTCTGTCACCAGGCTGTATCTCATGAACCGTGACAGCTAGACAGTTGAAATTTTGACAGATGATGTATTTTTGTTGCCGCTATAACAACAAATAAGTACTAAAAACAGAATAAAATAAATATTTAAGGGGAGCTCCCATACAACAAACGTGTTTTTTTTTCGGCGTTTTTGCCTTGTGGTACGGAACCCTTCGTGTGTGGCCAGTTTTTCTATATTTTTCAGTTGATTTAGATAATTAAGTAGTCTAACATGAAGAAATACATACTGAAAAAAAAAAAAAAAAAAAAAAATACATACTGTCTTATTGCTTTATAACAAGTATTTAAATTACATAACTTTATCGTTCTATTTCTGTAATTTTAAACTTCTTATCAGACACAGAAAATATTATCTCAATGATAAGTAGGAGAGATTGCATATTTATGTAGATACGTAATATCGTGCCTAAGATATTATGCTATCTTGGCGTTCGTTGTTTGAAATAGAATTCAGTTTTTATTTCTTTTTATGAATAATATTCAAAAAAATATATTGTCGACCGAAATAATTCCTTCAAAGTATCTCATCTAAATTACACAACAATATTTTTTATTCACAAAAAAAATAACTGTGCTGATAATTTAATTACATAAAAATAAGCAAAAGAAAAATGTAAATATTAAAAAAATGTACAGTTCACCAATTACATACCTACAATCCACCAGTCAAAGCACAAAACACACGCGTCACGTTAATGTTTACGTAAAATGTACGTGAAAGTTACGTTTTATAGGCATTTAATCCGATTCAACGAAATTAATGCCGACTAAATATGTATGAACGGCTCAATTGTTACTCCACGCGACGCACATAAGTGCCCCTACACACGACAACGCAGTATAACTCAAGTAGCGAGCGGAATCCGGCGAAACTTGATACAGAGTACTTAATGCTCGCGTGTCAGTTGGCAGTTTAACGCCGTATCTTCTTCGGCTGACGCAGCGCTGCGAATGTCCAATAAATACGCGTTTGACGCCCGTTGCGTACACAATAACCAACCTAAAGTGACCCCTCGAGCCGGATAACGGCACACTACGTCTAACCCACATCACTAATACGGCCGACTGTGAATGGTTCTCGCCAATCTGGTCGACGAACGCACGGCACGACAGTGCTGCCAACACAGACGTACCAACCAACAGGCCTTCTGTCGCATCTGAATTGATATTAACGCAAATAAATAATTCAAAACGTGTAACGCAAGAAACCAAACATAATGAATAGATAGTGTTGTGACTCTGTGAAAATCGTTGAACGAATAAGGTTTATTGCCTTGAATGGATCCTTATTGTGCTCGGAAACGGTTTTGTAAAAAGTAGCTCCTTGCCAAAAGACGATGCATGCATGCGTGCGTTTATGGTGGGGACATTTCCCTTATAGGCGATTAAAATGAGAATTTTATTTTTGCATTCTGAACTTAGACACCCGTTTTAATCAACATTGTATGAATTCCTAAAAGCCCTAAATAACTTTTTTATCTGCGCATACCTTTTCTTTTCGGTCAGATAGCATAGTTGATAAATTCTTATACTACTATTTTCGCAGACAATATTTTTTTCTCTCTTTATGGCTATAAAGAGAGAAAAAAATATTAGGCTTACTATTTACGCAGACAATTTGTTTTTTCTCTCTCTATACTATTTTCGCAGACAAGAATTTTATTTGCACACTTGGCAAGTCGCATTTTATTGCGTTATCCACAGACACCGTTAACCCTTAACAGTTTACAAGGACGTCGTTTACATTAGTGTAATTACTTGTGAACGCACATTTTAGTGTTTCGTGCCTCCCTACGTGGTATATTTGAATATGGTTTCCTAATGGATCCACTCGTTTAATTTTTATGGATAGAAATGTACTGTAGAGAATTTTTGAAATGGTAAGTACCTATTTTGTGATGGTTAGGGTTTACTGAGGAATGGGCAATTAACCGGGTATAACCCAATAATCGGGTTTAAACCCGGTTATTTGCGCATCACTAGACACTTTTATTCGGTTGACAATCTGATTTATAAAATTTGTAAGCTTCATGATGATTTACAAAATTAGTAAGCTTACAAAGTCTCAATTTATACATAAGTACAACAAATAAATACAAAACCGCCAGCATTAACGATCAAACAAACAAACATTTCACATTTTAAAAACGCTTTTTGTGTATTACAAACTGCTATATGAAATGCATTCACCCGGGCCGCTAAAATGCAAACACTCGTTTTCAGGTTATTTCAGGGAGGCGTTTAATGGTTGCATTTTAACGGGCATTTTGTAAGTTATATGTTACTTTTATGGCAGCCAATAAAACGTAAAAATGTTACAAAATGATATTTTTGTACAATGTGTTGAACTGTGAAGTCATAATGTTTATTACGGGTAGTAAAAAGTAAATATGCTGATTATTTTATAAGTAAAACTATGTAGATTTTTACTTTTAGAGCCAAACGAATGATCAAACTAAAAAACAAAAGGATTTTTTATTTTTTCATGCAACTACCGAATAAATTGTTTAAAGTGCGTGCAATGCAAAATTTCACATTACGAGAACTGTGTGGGGTAGGCAGGAAATACGCTATTATCATACCCTCCTTCACACATAAACACACATCACTACATAGGGTGTTTACCCCTCGGGGGTAATTTTTACCCCATCAACGAACGTCACCACCCACTCTACTCATCATTCGTTATTTGAATTACTAGTGAGCAATTTCGTTAAATTTTTTTGGTCGTTCTTTATTCGTATACTGTGGTTTTTCGAATAATTCGCATAAACTTCTTATAAAATTAGAAATGCTAGAATTCTAACGATACGAATTAGTATACTCATGTGTTTTTTATTCATAATATTATTGAAATAAAATCAACTCATTTGACCAGCCATCTTGTAAAACAATACAGCTATCTGATCATGATCGCAAACGTGAAATTTATTCGATTTAAGCGGCAAATTATAGCGGCTAACGTAATTATTATCAGATATTTACATACGTGTTTAAATCGATTATTCGATATACCAAATGCGTTGGTCGAATTTTTAGGGGTGCGTGGCGCAATGATTTGTGGTGGAAGTTTCATTAAGTTGAAGATTTGGAGCAATTTATATAACTGTTCTTGTGGGAATTACAACAAATGTGCTGCTCGACCGAATAATTTTCTTTTTAGGAATTCTTTGGACGTGATACGTGAAATTATGTGTTTTTCATGGTGGGTGATGCCATACCAATGAAATACACATTCGTTTTGTTATTAAACTAGTTACTTGGTAGGTAATGTTTGCGCAAAAACAAGTCTTCTACTCAAACAAATAAGTGAATAGAGTAGGAAGGTTATTCAACTGATAGCCTTTAAGATTTTATTCGAATATCTGACATAGAGAACATTACTGTCATCAATAAAAATATTTTATATTCATTTTACTTTTAAAAGTCTATTCAAAATACTCGTTATAACACACAAATATAAAATAAAATAAAACAACTTAAAACTCCTTATTCATATCCCACACATCGATAAACGCCAAAAGGGGAAAACTGGTGATAAATTGTATTTAATATTCATAAATATTTCGTCCTTTTCCCACCTACAAGATGGGAGCGAGATAAAAATAGTCCTCGTTCCTACATACACAAGTATACCGCTAATTTGTTTTGACATATCTGAACGAACGACCACTTTTCCCGCCTACAAGTTGCCTACTCCAAAGGGGATAGATTTCGAATAATCGAATAAAAAAAATGTGTTTCGTATTTCGGGGGCATAGGGGTCGGAATCGTTTGACCGATTTACGAACTTAGATCATTGGATTTTATTGTTAGAAGCGAGCGCGATTGAGTTTTCGCATATCTATTATACTGGACGGACCCCCTTTCTCGATTTTTTGCCCTTCGAACGTTAGGGTGACCCCCCAAACGCGTGCCGTGTGAGATATTGCGTTACGTATCACACAAAAACTTATTCCGCGGTCGATCAATAAGTATTGGCGCAACTAGATCTTTATTAAAAATTTAGAAAGTAGACGCATGAGTAATTATCATTTGTGAGTCAAATAGAAGTCGACTAATTATTACAAAATACGTAACATCAGGGTCCCCCGGGGCACAATGCACAAAGACATCTATTGTGTAATCCAACAATGGCGTGACTCACTCCTGACGGACAGAAAGACAATGAGACGACCGACACTCTTCTAGGGCCCGTATAAGGCCGATATGCATAACGGATATCGGGGGCGTCGTATAAAATAGAATTTCTTTCTCCACATCTTCGTATAAAAAGCAAATTTTAAAATTGCCTTGTTTTTCTCACAGCCGTACAAGGGATCTGGCGTGTGGCCAGATAATTTATGCATTTTTGTTATAAGCAAACCTTAAAAATAACTCACAATTTAAGAGTCGTTACACCCGCCTTTAAACGTGCGGCCCTGCAACAAAAAAGATTTAAGAATAAAATAACAATTGAATATAATTTTAAAGGAGTTCTTAAATGAGAATGCAGCGTGAATGGAACACCCGAAAAAAAAAACATTCGAATCAATCGCGTGCCGTGAAAAGAAATCCCATCAATCAGCCGAGCCGAATGCAATATTCAAATGTGGAATATTTTTTTTGTTCCAAGTTCAAAATCCCCGCGACCTTGCCACGGTCAACTTGTGACTGTTTATCCTAGTCGATATTTGACGGCGCTACTTTTTGCTTGCTACACTTTTTGCGAACGCCTATTGTTGGTGATCATAGCACTATTTGCATAGCTAAGGTCTTTGCATGCCGATGCTAAGACTTAAGTTTTAAAGAAGAGTTTTAAGTTTTAAAACGCAACTTTTCCTGAAGAACGCCATATATATAGAAAACTGTGCCTATTCGTAAAAAAGCAATTCCTAATTAAAAACCGTTCTTTATTTATTTCCCCGAGGTCAACCTTTTACCGCGCATGCTTATGCCACCTCATCACTATCCATCGAATTTACTTGAAGGTGCAAATTATACAACTTATTTAGTTTTCGGTCGACGTTAATGGCCTCAGTGTCACATTCAATGCTCGGTCGACGCACGAAACACGAAAAGTGACAAATGACAGCTAATCATTGTATCCAAACGACCGACATACTTGTTAGTGGCGGACAACAAATTTCCTTTATGAGTCGTTCCGTAAAGGTATAAAAATATGAGTCACAGATACGTGTTTTTGCACTGGCGATGATTTTGCGGTATTTTTTACAGCCGTGCAATGCCCGCCGCGACCTGCATGACCTAACTCTTTGTTAGCCCATGTCCTTTATCATTTTTTTGCGTATGCAGAATCGTTCGTGAGTAGGTACCCGAAGTTCCGAGCACAGGACGATTGACTCGATAGTGTCTAAAATCGTCCACATGTTGCTCGAGAGTGATGGGAGTAAAAAAACAAAAACTGGTTCCGATGCCGGCCGGCACAAGCGGAAAAATATTCGATATTTGAAAATTTGAATATGGCGGTCGCGGGCGTGGCCGTTGCTACCAAACGTCCACGAACCGGTTGCGAACAAAACTGAATGATTTAACCAACGGAATAAGTATTTTATAGCTAAATTAAAATTTAATTAATTTTAACAGTTCCCTTGGAAGGTTTGGAAGTTTCCAAATAGACATTTTTATCTGAAACATGCGGCTAATGGGACCGCAGAACGGCTTATAGATAAACAAATGGGGGAGGCAGTTGGGCGATAATTATAGGTATATTTTTATCAGCTTATATCTAAATAGGCACCATTACTTGTAGGTATCTGGCGGGTCAGTAAGGGCCGTCAACGCTGTGACCATATAAAGACTGTTTAAAACAATTTGCGCAACGGATACTGATCTTTATTTGCATACTATGTAACTTAAACCGCCATTAAGAATGGGGATATCGCAATAAATTAAATTAACACCTAGAAAACTAAATTAAATTACTGCTGTGGCTTTGAATTGCACTGAGATTAGTCATCGAAATATAATCTTAATAACTTACGCACTATAAAATTAGAATAGATTTTATTGCATGAAATGTTTTATTCTGAATCATGTTACAAAAAATAACTTCAATCAAATATTTTTTCTAAAAAACATTTTTTTTTAACAACACGTGAACCAATCTTTTAATTTAACATAACCATAGTGAAACATTATGTATCGATCCACAGAGTTGTTAAACATTTTGTCATCGCCAAGTGTCGGAATATAAACACGAAACTGTAAACACAGCGAGGTCCCACGGTCGGGCATTTTAAAAATTGTTGTTTTTAAAATGAAAAAGATTATTTTTTACCTCTATTCCAACCGGTCTCGCGAGCAGGTGCCGTGATGTTTCTATGTCAGATAGAACTATGAAGGTTTGAAATAGTGATTTATTTTTTTATCTAAATAATAAGTGTTTAACAATGTGAGTAGCCAGTATCCTTTATCTTTTTTATATTTTTTATCTGACATCGCAGAATAATAAGTAATTTAATTGTATGCCTACATAAACATGTGGCCATTCTACTTTTTTATAATGTCGAGGCACTTATTGATAATATTTTATCAGATAAAGGTATGTACAACGAAAATAACTTTGAGAAACCAGTCACAAAGACATCACCCCCATCCTAATGATATTTGTGACAATTCCATGCGTCATTAATTTTTATAAAACTTCTTTCTGCGACTTTTCTTAACATATTCTAATAATTTATTGGTATTGTTTGTTTTTTTTTTGTCACAAGATATGGTAACAATAGTTCCCGTTATTTTAATTCGTGGATACCTCAGCGTCCTTTCAAAAAAGCATCGGATCATCTATCAGATATTATGTATGTATATTTTCAAAGATTTAAAAGAATATTACCGTTGAATAAGATATTAAAGTGCAACAGTGTTGCATAAAGCCTTCCACAAGTTTCAACACACAGCAGGTAGAGCATTCACATGTATTTCTTTGAAACATTGATCGTCCAGTAAACAGTTCAAGCGAAAACCTACTCCATATACTTCAAAAATAAGACACATACTCCAATGGATCGGCACAATGAATGGATAGCAAAATAGCCCTGCAATAACAGCACTATATAATTTAAAACATATCAACAGGTCCCGTGATTGTCTGTCCGTCCGTAAGTTTGTTGTGACAAAAAGTAATCAAATTAACAATGATTGAGGTTGTTTCAAGAAAAACACGCATTTTATTTTTATGAAATGTTAATAAAATTGCAGGTGACACAGTAAAACAGGGTTGGATCAATTTTTTTTTTAATGAAGCATCTTTTTGGATTCGCGCGAATCCGGGTCTTGACCGTTTTAATGGCTATAAAGACAGAATGATTCATTTAATTGTTGTAAGATGAGCCTTTAGGTATAATGTATGAAAGGGATATGTATGACGTATTTACTTTTTTGTATGGGCCTAACAAAATATTTAAAGACTGACATTTTCGCATAAAAACGTCTTAACCAAAGATTTATTAAAGTAAAAACTACCAGAAAGCAGAAACACACCACACATTAAACGAACAACAACTGTCTGTGTAAAAAAACAAAAAAGTATTAATTCCGTGTAATAAATATCCAAAAAAACATTAACCCTTCACGAGACGAGTCAAATTAACTTTTATCCTAACCCCAATTTCGAAAGTAAAATAAATAGGTTATAATAACTATTTCCGAGGGCACTCGAAAAAAATAAAATAAAAAGTTCTACGATACCTGCACTTAACCTCAACTGGAGTGGTCCTGTCCGTTCAGATACGTGGTAAGGACTGAGGCACAACAATAGAAAGACTATTAAAATCATTATTTTTCCTCGATATAGACTTTATAATGCACTTGTGACTAATGTTTGAGGCCCAGTTCAAAGAATTATTTTATTTATTTTGGATAGTTATTGATAGTTATTTATTAATTTTATAGTTATTCATGTGGCGATATAAGTTCAGCCTGTTGCTTTTAATTATAAATTTCAAATTCGTATAAAACATTGAGTAAGGCCCAGGAAATTGAGGTTATCATTGCGTATGCTAAGAATTAATCCGATTTTTACGTTTAAATTTTTGTTGTAAGTATTCACATTTTAAATCATTTTATTAATTAAAAAAAATCAAACCGAATATACAAGGCATAAAGATCAAAATTCTCAAAATAATGTGACTTTGTTTTCAGCTTCTTCGGTTATCTTTTATCATTTAATCAGCAGATAACGAGATTAAATGATTGTTCAATGTTAAACTCTGGCGATTATTTAGTATACCTAGTATGATAAGTTCATTGATAAATTATTTTATGAGTAGGTATAATATTTTTTTGCGTTGCGAAATCTTGGAGAAAAAACTTATTAGCGACATTCAAAAACTGTCGTTGACTACAGTTCTTTTTTTGTCTTTTACTTTTTAAGCCGATAAATAGATATTTATTCGATTGCTTCATTTTATAGTTACTTATCATACATACATACATAATCAGCCTATAATGTTCCCACTGCTGGGACACAGGCCTCCTCTCAATGAGAGGGAGTGGGCCGTAAGTGGAGTTACTTATCAGTTTAAGTTATATTTCAATTACTTATTAGCTAATAGGCTAGATTGTAATGTGTATCATCTACTGTGATACTTTATAATAGAAAAAATTAAGTAAGTATTCAACGGATTAAAATTAGAAGCAAATATTAACATAGATTGTGTGAATATTTTAATATCTAATCCTGCTCAAACGTAAAGTGTTGTCAATATCAAGTAAAAGTTCAATAATTCTAATCCAAACTAACCCTCGAATCTCTCAGTGCACCACTATCTTCAACCCACTCGTATCTCGTTTTCAAAGGATCGCATTATTTACATTTTTTTCTCCTTTTTTTACATTTTTTACTAAAAAAAGTGGAACAGAAAAGGATGAAGAATAATATGGAGCGCTCACCAAATGTCCCCGAGCATACAACAGGTTGGCCGCGGTGGTATTCAAGTTTTTTTTTTCCATTTTCCCTTTTTTGTTGATCTCGTGTTTCCGACACATCTGAAATGTAAGAAGGTTTTGGTTAATCGATATGATTTTGTAACGACCATGGAGGTTATAGTGTTTTTAGTTTTTACTTTAGATATAAGATTGACTTGTTTTTTTTTACTTTTGACCTAAAATCCACTGTTTTTTTTTACTTTTGACCTAAAATCAACTAGTATTGTTTTACTCTTTACCTAAAATCAACGCGTTTTTTATGAATGTTATTTTTCATCGAAATTATAAACTACAAATCATTATCTGTACCTACATAAGAAAAACATGTATCAGCATTCTGGAAATACAGCGAGTAAACAAGTAATTTATTTATAATTATTATAAATAGAATAACAACGTCTGTTTCTTATTATAATCAATTAGTAAACAATAATCCAGTTATAACTTGACGTTTCGCTTAACCTTTTGTTAAAATTTAAAACCTCTAAATTATACGCATGTTAATATTTAAAAAAAAATCTTTAGCTTTTTCATATTCGTGTTTTTTTCGACAGTGAACACGCTGATACCATTAATGTGTTCAAGTTTCTGAAAAAAAAACCCACATTACACGTGTTCCAGTTAATTAATTGCTGTTGAAATTAATATAATTAGTTTCACGTGTTCATGTCATGTAAATTTTATATCAAGCACCTACTCTTAATAGTTTTATAAATACCCATCTATGTAAATAATTGCCTTCACTGATAATAAAATACTTTGTAACAGATACAAAATAAATGTTAATAAGTATTCGTAAGGATAAACTCTTTTCCGCTGTATAGCTGTCAAAGATGTGAAGAAAAAACGTATTACTGAACAAAATTGGTTACACAACATCGTAATTTCGTTTCGTCCACATTTTTGACCTCACAGCGTACTTACAAAAAGAATTTATTGTTGAACGTGAAAACACGGTAACAGACTGACAAAGTGGCGATGCCGCCTCGTGATAGGCTCTTGCACGCTCCACATTTATAGAGGTTTTATCGTGGCGTATCGTGAAAATAACGCGAGAAAAAACGTTGAAAACGAACCTTTGGAAAGCCGACCATCAAGTAAGAAGGCAATCTGATTTCGAGATCAAAATCTAGACTCCTGGAGCTTTTGGAAATTGGTCCTCATTTTACCTAAATTAATTAAGTACCCTTTTTGTTTGATGGTACTAATCATGAAACCTCTTGAGCTTGTTAACCTCTAATCAGCTAACCACAGTTACAGTTTCGGTGCAAGCTGATCGACTGCCATTGCTAATGAGAAATTATAACCATTGTTTCACTAATAACAATCAACTATACATCGGTAATTGTGAGAAAATGCACCAGCTCATATTATGAACAAAAAAACTTCATCAGCATAAAACCACAAAAGAATTAACATAGAAATTGATATAATATTTAAAGTCGTATTAAATAATTCACGCAAGTGATCCATCACACCAAACAAGGCAGAATGCGCTAGCGCTCAGTGCAAATGAAAAAGGAATTTAAAAAAATGGAAAAGCAAGATGGCGGCTGCTCAACAGCGGGGGCGATTAGTCCGATAGCCACGCCTGCGCAATGACTGATCACAGGGGTAGGTATAGCCACCATATTTTAATAATTCTTAACATTATTTTGCTGAGGGGTAATGCTCAATGGGCATGAAGGATTGCGGATTATTTTTATTTCATGTTGTTATTTGTATGACGTTTCGAAATTATCATACAAAAACCGGCTTAATTTTTTAAATGAGGATGTTTTAGAGTCTTAGGGTGACTGTAATTTAAGATATCAGGGAGACTTTATCATGGACTACCGACATTATTAAATCCATGTCCCAATGTTATCATCAGACAGAAAATCCAAATCCCTGTTTGACAACCGTGTCATGTCGTGTAATCTATACTTCTAGCGTCAAATCGAGCCGTTTCAATTTCAATGTCATCTTAATAGATGACAGAAAATCCAAATTCCTGTTTTAAAAACAGGGTTTTTATTAATTCATTTGTCATGTAATCCATCTTTCAAGCCTTAACCACTGTAACAATCTAAACATTGCCAGCAAGAACGTTTCCCTTATCACAAAGACCATATTTTTCCTAACTCGAAGCTAAAATAGTTTGTCAAGGATATATTCGAGCTCCGTTTCCAACAGCAGTTACTTAATTAAGTTAATAAAGTACAATGACCTAATATTATTTATGAGCTGTCAACAACACTTGGGTACTTTGTATTACATCACGGCATGACGTGGTTTTTAGGTACTGCCCTAGTTTCACTGGCCCTTCCCCTTTGTTTATGATTGTTCTATAAATTCTAACAGGACTTTTTTCCACCATAAAATAATACTGTAGAGTGTAGGTACCTACATACAAACGTCATCATCAGTTTCTGCCTAGCCTTTTCCCAACTACATATGTTAGGGTCGGCTTCAGTCTAACCGGATGCAGCTGAATAGGCACAGATTTACATGGAGCGACTGCCTATCCGACCTCCACAACCCAGTCTCTGGGTAACAAGGTACCCCTTCATAAGACTGGTGGTCAGACTTTTGGGCTTCTGACTATCCGTAGCGACTGTCAAAGATGCATGGCTTAACGCGCTTCCATCATAAAATACCACTGTATTTATTTATAAATAAAAATAAATTAATTAATTAAATCGCCTTCATATATCCCTGGCAATGTCTATTAAAATAGAAAATCGTATTATCCTCATCGTTTCAACAAACCATAAAATGAAACGGTTGTCTACACTGGTGCCGATTATGTTGTTCACAAACTAAACTAAATTTAAGTTCAGTGCATCTTTTTCTTTCTATTTCATTAAGAAAAGGACAGAAGATAAATTTTAGTTTAGTCCTGTCAAATTAATCATCGCCTGACACTACTCCATACAAGTTTAAACGTATTTAAAAACTTGCCTACTAAAATTACGTCAATTGAAGTCAGTCGCTGATTAATTTGACAGGACTAAACTAAAATTGATCTTTTATCCTTTTCTAAATGAAATAGAAAGATAAATATGAGTGAACTTAAATTTAGTTTAGTTTTTGAACAACAGAATCGGCACCATTATCTATTTTTCCTGCTTTAACCCATAGCAACAATGTCTAAAATAAAACTAAACGTTGTACAAACCGCCAACGTACCGTCGCTGTTACTATCAGTTGTTTTCGCAAACAAACAGACAGACAGACAAGATAAAGTTCACGTTTTAAGATAGTAAACACGTCCTAGACAACATTTGAAGATAAACACTTTGATTTTATGCTAGACTTGGTTTCCTTGTTTTATCTGGAGAAACAATCCTCGCCTTGCACAATATTTTTTACATCTTTGTTAAGAAAATTATCCTACATAATATACCCTTCTAATACTATAATTGTGAAAGTTTGTATGTTTGTCACTCAATCACGCAAAAACGGCTAAACGGATTCGGATGAAAATTGGCATACGGATATACTGTGACCTGGCTTAGGACCTAGGATATTTTTATCCCAGTAGTACGTTCCCGTGGGATAATTTCCGACTTCCACACAGGCGAAGCCGCAGGCAAAAGCTACTTATTTTATAAGGTGAAACAAAAAAAACACATCTAAATCGTGAATTGTTCAACTTGAAACTTAGCAGGAATTATACCTAATTAATTAATGCATATCACGGATCGTTCTTTAACCATAATTATACCTATTAACATATGTATTTCGAAGCAGAAAGAGTTATCTAATAATCGCACCACCCTGTATACAATTACTTACATGTAATTTTCAAAAAACTAGTCACGTATTTCGTTTAATGGTTAATAACGTAAAGAATTTTAAATAATACCAACGATATAAGATACCGATCTCCAATTAAATGAAACGATACGAAATGTTAATTAAAATCTTTGACATAATTGAACCGAGATATTTTTAAATACGAATAATTTTGATCGAATCGAAACGATTGGGATGGATTTACTTGCGATGTTATAAATAAAAATTGATTGAAAGGATTATTGCTTTTGCTAACGAAGGTGTAAAAACGTTGTTTTTTTTCATAAAAAAAAATTACCGTGTATAATTTTTGAAATACTTTGTTACATATGAGATTTTGTCCCTCTAGTGGTAAGGAACAAAAGCCCAGATGCAAGGTGGGTTGATAGGGTAAGACAAAGAAACAACAAACTATCTCAACAATATAAGTATATTCAATAGAATGTAACAATCATGCATAAACTAAAATTCAAGTTAATGTAATGCCAGCCAGCGTAAAGTACGGTCGGTTATGAACAATGGTCGTGGGGGGTTGAAGATAAAGCCAGTACTGTTTTCAATAGTTAAGATTAAATTAAATAAAATAAAATATCAAGGTTCAACCTTCCAGTTTTATAAATGTAAATAAATTATAAATGGGCGCCAGGAACTTGAAGAGTTCCGGATCCCGGAGACGACGAAGATGTCCAATATTCTTCCAGTTAGGTGAAGGTGTCGAACCCGGGGTCCTTTAATTAAGGTTAGTTGCAGACCGGCTTCCAAGGTTGAAGACCGGGCAGTTGATAGACAGGTTTACATATGAACCCGTAGAAATGAAGTAAAAGAGGGTAAATTATAAATAAAAAAAAACCGTCCCGCCTGCGCTACAACGCTAGGCGGACCCTGCCACCGCACAGTCGTCCCCACAGGAGGCTGAGTAGGCTCGAGGAACGGGTCTCGCGTCCAGGCCCCAGAGGCTCCGTTAGGTCCTGGCGGCGAGACGAATCACTCGAGCTGCCTCACAGTTGTCTACGGGAAAAATCACTTGGACTGCAAGATGCGGCCGGCACAAGGTCCACCCTCCACAGTTGCGAATCCTTCTAACGCATGGAGTCCTTTTAAAAAATTGGACAAAGTTTGGTCCGAAGGTCAAGCGAGTTCAATCGCAAAAGCACGGCCGTGAACTCCCCAAGGTCCTGTCATGTCCTCCGAACCGGAATTAGACGGACCACCTAGAAAATCTCCCCTGTTTCAGGTAAAAACCTATCAGAGCACGGATGACTGATGAATGATGAATCACTACACCAAGATATTTAATTCTTCAAAATCCCTGACAACTGTCCAACACGACGTTTATTCTCCGAAACAACAACAATTTACAAGGTCCAAGCTAACAAACTCATTATTTCCTGTTTCTAACCCTAAAGTTTGTCAGCTTTACCCCCAGTCACACGGCGAATTGAGAATGTTTAACCTGGCCACACTAAAACGTTTACAAAGCACAGATTAAATATGCATTGTGAGCTATCGATGCTTCTAGAAAAAATGTCTATAATAAAAAAACAATTTCACTTCCGTTTACGGTCAAAAGAGAAATATGTATTTAAAGAAAAAGATGAAATTGATTAAGGATTGGCTGTACGATTTCAGTTCGTTGGTTTCCAATCCACATGCTAAAATTTATCGATCAAAACTACAACTGTGAATCTGCAACCGCTAGGTGTCGCCTCCAACTGTCACTGTCACAAACTGACGTTTGACTGAATGACATTAGAAATGTAAACAAACCACCTTGATTACGATATGAGAGATCTAATTTATTATGGAAACCCGTTTAATAGGGTTTTGAAAAGTGATTTATCGTCAGAAAGTGTTACTAAAGGGTCCAGTGACGAAGTACAGATGAAGGGATGACTCCTTCCATAAATCGCAGTCTAAAGTCACTGTCGCAGACAACAATGAACATTTCAGTTGGAAAACCATTGAGATCAATATTGGAAACCTCACAATTTACAACGCATGCTCACAGGTAAATGTTAGGTACAAAAAAAACAACGTAACAGTACCTCCCCAACCACCAGAGATTTGACCCGATAGGGCAAATCTCGACGCTGGCCCTCCAGCGTCAAAGCATACACAAAAGAGCCAAGCACGCACAGCACAATCCTCCACGCTCATCCCTGAAAACAGGAACTGAGGAAGGAAAAAAAAATTAACCGTAGAAACCGGTGCACGACTAGGTAGTTAAGATACATACAGCAACAATACAACAGAAATATTTTAGATAGTGTTACTTCTGGAACGAGTCTAATCCATTTACAAACATGTAAAAGACAAGCTTCAAAAAGGGTAGAAATGTGTAAGTATCTGCTGAAGTACTAATATCCTAGTCTGACCTACTATAATTATATAGGACAGACCATTTCACCCAATCGCGCACGAACACCAGGTCAGGTAGGATTCACATGCAATAATCACTACTCAACCTGAAAATCATAACTTTAAGGCTTATTTTAGGAGTTGTAATCCGCTCGCATCTGCAACAACTAATAAGATGAAAATATAAAGATTTAACAAAGGCTTTTTTTTTTAAAGGAGTTGTCATCCGCTCCAATCAACTTTTAGAGTTGAAAGTCAACAAGGGCTTATTTTTTATGGAGTTGTCAACCGCTCCAATCAACTTTTAGAGTTGATATGGTTCTAACACCGTGGCGTATACAGCCACTAATGCTACAAGTAAATCAGTGATCCCAAGGCATATACAGCCCTCAAAGGTCACTGCGACAAACAATAACTTACAAACAAGAAAAAGTTAATCCTCGCCACATGGTGATTTAAAATCCTTGATATGCCATGTGCCAAGGTTTTTACCGGAACTACAGCCTTCTAATTCATACACTAAGGGTGAAAGTTTTTTCCTAATTATACATTTCTCATATTTAGGGGCTAATTTGGCCATAAAGAATTTTGAGGCGTCACTCTGAGGATATGTTTTCTTCCAAACAGTGTCGCCTACCTCAAACTCAGCATGTCTCCTACTACTATTATAATAACGAGCACTACGTTTATGTGACTTGACGAGCGCGTCCTTTACTTTATGGAAGATATCGCCCAAATCCCCTAACTGATTGGCATAAGAACTGCGGGAAGCGCAAGCTAGAGTGGGCTGTGCAACGGTATCATTGCCGAAGACATCTCCACTACTAACTGCCTCTCTGCCATGTACTAGGAAGAACGGGGTAAAACGGGTAACCTCGTTTGTGGAGGTGTTCATAGCGAACTGGATCTTTGAGATGTTAACATCCCAAGATCGATGATCATCCTCCACGAGAATTGATACCGCGGTCATAATGGTACGGTTATAGCGTTCAACGGTGTTCACGCTTGGGCAGTAACGAGGTGTGAAGTGAATTTGAGGTATTTTGTACCTCCCCAATAGTGAACGTAACTCATTACCCGTGAATTGCGTCCCGTTGTCTGCTATAACCGTACGGGGTATACCATGTACCAGGAAAACGCCGTCTTCAAGTTTCTGGGCTATAGCCTTACCAACAGCTCTACGTAAAGGAAATAGTAAACAATATTTCGTAAAACAGCACACGACAACTAGGAGATAAGTGAATCCCGCTCTGGACCGTGGTAACGGACCCACCAAGTCCATGCTTATGGTTTCAAACGGCTTGGAACACTCTTTCGCATCACCCAAGAGTCCGGGCGGAGGTAATTGTGAGTGTTTATATGCGGCGCACTTATCACATTTAGCAACGTAGCTGCTCACGTCCTTATACATGTTAGGCCAGTAGTATCGGAGTGCAAGTCTTTTGTAGGTTTTAAATACTCCGAAATGTGGAGATAATTCGCCACTATGGTGACTCTTTAACAATTCAAGTCGATTGCCTTCCGGTACCACCTGCTTCCAGTCATAGTCACTAGCCACACCGAATTTATTTTTAGAGTAACGGTAAAGTTTATCCTCCTTAATAATATAGTTAGGGCATGACCTAGGCGTACTGACACATTTATCCCACAACGCTTTAAACCATGTGTCATTAACGGGCACTTTAATTTCCAACACCGGAACACCACGAGATAGGGCATCCGGAACCACATTGTCCCTGCCTTTGCGGTGTTCAATGGTGAAGTTGTAAGGTGATAACCGACAACCCCAACGGGCTAATCGACCAGAGGGATTGGTTAAGTTAAAGAACCATTTTAAGCTTGAGTGGTCGGTTATCACTTTAAATGTCGGACCGCCTTCTACGTAGGGACGAAAGTGTTCGACGGCGAAGACTACAGCGAGGGCCTCACGCTCCGTTGCGGAATAGTTGCGCTCCGCCGGATTGAGTGAACGACTGCAATAGGCTATTGGATGCTCCTCCCCATTTATAACCTGAGTCAGAGTGCCCGCTATCCCAAAACTAGATGCGTCACAATGAATCTCAAAAGGTTGAGAGAAATCTGGGCAAGCCAATACCGGAGCAGACACCAACGCCGCTTTCAAGGTTGAGAACGCGGTTTCAGTCTCAACCGTCCACTGAAAAGGCGGCGCTTTTTTGCTCGTACTCGTTAGTGCGTTTAAAGGGGCCGCTATCGTGCTAAAGTTTTTAATAAAACGTCTGTAATATGAGGCCGTTCCAAGAAACATTTTAACTTCCTTACGGGTCGTAGGGGTTGGAAAGTCAACAATTGACTGAACTTTCGACGGATCAGTGTGTAAGCCATGCTCGTCCACCCTGTAACCCAGATATTTTAATTCCCGTCGAAAGAAACAGGACTTTGGTAAATTAATTGTCAGATTAGCCTGCCTTATTTTGTCTAAAACCCGTTTAAGAAGCGAAATGTGTTCTTCGAAGGTTGATGAGCAAATAATAATATCATCCAAATACACGAACACCTTATTTCCAAACTCCGGGCCGAAAAGTCTGTCCATTAATCGCTGTTGGGTTGCGGGGGCTCCCGTCAACCCAAAGCACATAACATTAAAATGGAACAAACCTCGCCCCGGAACCGTGAACGCGGTTTTTTCTTTGGAAGAAACGGAGTCCAATTCGATTTGCCAAAATGCTGATTTCAAATCAATCGACGAAAGGTATCGCGCGTCCCGCAACTGGTCTAAGATGTGAGAGACGTAGGGTAGTGGATACGCATCTTGCTTGCTGACCGCGTTTAGCTTTCGGCTGTCCAGGCAAAATCGCCATTCCCCATTCGGTTTTGGAGTCAGTAGAACCGGGTTATTCCACGCGCTATTGCTGGGTTCCACCACTCCCATCTCTAACATCTCATCCAGCTGACGGTTAAGTTCCTTGAGGCGTTCAGGTGACAAAGGATAATAACGCTGTTTAATAGGAGGAACATCCCCTGTGTCTATTTTATGCCGCAACAGATCGGTACGACCTAATCCCTTAGCCTCAAAGGAAACGTTTTCGAAATCCTTAATCAATAACTCCGCTTTATTCTTTTGATCAGGTGTTAATTCGTCAAAAGGTTGTAGGTGCCTAACCTCCGAGACGCATGTATGGCCTCTATTGTTTTTTAAATATTGAAAAGGTAAATTATTAAAAATTTTTGGTGCCAAATTAAAGGTCTTCCAAAAATCAACACCAAAAATCAACGGTGTGGTAATGTCCGGAATAACATAAAACTTAATAACCTTAGTTACTCCCATGAGAGCCACGGGTAAAAATAAATAACCCTCCACGGGTGCCCGCGAATCATTGGCAGTAACGATGTTGCCCAACTGCGTATCGGCGTGTAAAGTCGCACCAGCGCTTACGAATTGTTGGCCAACATCGCCACCCAACACCGAGATGCAGGAACCCGAGTCGAGTAAACCATAATAATACTCATCGTATATGGAAACTGTTAAATGTGGACGACTATCATCCGTAGTTTTATATCTCACTGTATCTACCCTTAGTGTACAAAAAAATAATTTTAAAGAATTAAGATAACCATCCCAATCTGCCTTATCGAAATTTTGGCTGTAGTTCCGCAAATTTAGTTTTTTGAATTACAGGTTGGGCAGGACTGAGCCTCCTTCTTCTTCTTACTACAAGTAGGGCACGACGGTGCACGTACGCCCTTCTTGCCGCAACGGTAACACACAATTTCCTTGGATTTACAATGTGACAATGAATGCCCTTTAACCCTACAACGAACACAGAACAACGAACCAGAATCAGTTTGCACGGTTTCAACTCTGGGGGAACCTTTTGGTGGTTGGTATGCTAAGTCTGCTGCAACAAAAGAAGACGTTGGTTTGGGTGGTTCATGGAACTGAGCCCTGCTATGGAAACCTAGCTCCAGTTGCCGACACTTCTCTTTTAAATCGTCCAGCGTGTTGACAGTCATTATTGACAACCCCGTCGTATATTCCGGTCTCATGTTAAACTTAATCCGCGCCAAACGGTCGCGTTCTGGAACTTTATAAGATAACCTGTTGTACAGATTCTCCATGACTGCTATATATATACAAGACAGCTCAGTTGTCCCTTGCGTTCTGTTTGTTATTTCTGAAATGAGACGCATATCGTAGTCAGGTGGAGCGAAAGCTGTGAGTAACTGCTCCTTTAGATCCGCCCAACCATTAACCGACGCTTTAATTCCACGGTACCACAATAAGGCTCCGTCCTTGAAAAGATCCAACGCAGACGTATGTAAGGTGGTTTCGCTAATGTCTCTGGCCTCGCAAAGCTCCTCAAGGCGCTCAATAAACGCTTTCACGCAACCTGTACCGTCGAATGTAATACCGAGGGATTTTACCGTTTCTTTCTTGCAGGAAATGATCAAGTCTCTTGGCTGCAATTCTGAAGTTTCTTTCGGTGTCTCCTCGGCGGAAGTAAATGATTTACGGAAGCTTGCGTTAACCGAATCAATTCTAGACAAATAACCGCCAAGCTGTTTGTCAATGGATGCATAGTCGGTACTAAGATCAGTTGGAGGGGTAATCCTACTCAAGCGATGATACAGGTGGTAACCTAAAGCCTTAACGCGGTTAAATTTTTTAAAACTGGAAGGATATTTCTCTAGTACTTCACTAATTTCCGGAAGTTTGGCCTTGATTGTTTGTAATTCGCTTTTCGGATCTATGTTTGTCTCCACAATTTCGTCTGAACATACTAATCGACTAATTTCCCTAATTTGAACACGTAGTTCTTCTACGGTTGAAGCGGGTTTCGCGTCTCGAACCAGAACTTCATATATGAGCTCATCCTTGCGAAGCAGGTTAAATGAAATGGGACGTTCCATTTTGTTATTTAAAAAAAAAAATGAAGTGGACTGAACTAAAAACTGGCTGTCACAAAGTACAATCGTAAACAATGTGTAAATATTATCTACAGTAAAGGTAGTTACACACTTAGCAGTCTTAATTAGTTAGTTTGGTTCAATAATAGTAAATTTAAAAAAATTAAGTGAACCAAACCAAAAACCGGCTGTCACAAAGTACAATCCTAAACAATGTGTAGATTTATTATCTACAGTAAAGGTAGTTACACACTTAGCAGTCTTAATAAGTTTGGTAAAATAAAAGTAAACAAAAGTGTATAAAACAGTACAAACACATAGACAACAACACGTTAACAAAGGATTCCGACGTGACGGTTTTTTCTTTTCAAATTAAAATAACTGGAAGGTTCAAGAAACAGTACTCTGGCCTGTAAGGTACAGCAATAGACGTAACCTCTATCTCCAACCAATACACACGTTGGGCGCCACTGTTACATATGAGATTTTGTCCCTCTAGTGGTAAGGAACAAAAGCCCAGATGCAAGGTGGGTTGATAGGGTAAGACAAAGAAACAACAAACTATCTCAACAATATAAGTATATTCAATAGAATGTAACAATCATGCATAAACTAAAATTCAAGTTAATGTAATGCCAGCCAGCGTAAAGTACGGTCGGTTATGAACAATGGTCGTGGGGGGTTGAAGATAAAGCCAGTACTGTTTTCAATAGTTAAGATTAAATTAAATAAAATAAAATATCAAGGTTCAACCTTCCAGTTTTATAAATGTAAATAAATTATAAATGGGCGCCAGGAACTTGAAGAGTTCCGGATCCCGGAGACGACGAAGATGTCCAATATTCTTCCAGTTAGGTGAAGGTGTCGAACCCGGGGTCCTTTAATTAAGGTTAGTTGCAGACCGGCTTCCAAGGTTGAAGACCGGGCAGTTGATAGACAGGTTTACATATGAACCCGTAGAAATGAAGTAAAAGAGGGTAAATTATAAATAAAAAAAAACCGTCCCGCCTGCGCTACAACGCTAGGCGGACCCTGCCACCGCACAGTCGTCCCCACAGGAGGCTGAGTAGGCTCGAGGAACGGGTCTCGCGTCCAGGCCCCAGAGGCTCCGTTAGGTCCTGGCGGCGAGACGAATCACTCGAGCTGCCTCACAGTTGTCTACGGGAAAAATCACTTGGACTGCAAGATGCGGCCGGCACAAGGTCCACCCTCCACAGTTGCGAATCCTTCTAACGCATGGAGTCCTTTTAAAAAATTGGACAAAGTTTGGTCCGAAGGTCAAGCGAGTTCAATCGCAAAAGCACGGCCGTGAACTCCCCAAGGTCCTGTCATGTCCTCCGAACCGGAATTAGACGGACCACCTAGAAAATCTCCCCTGTTTCAGGTAAAAACCTATCAGAGCACGGATGACTGATGAATGATGAATCACTACACCAAGATATTTAATTCTTCAAAATCCCTGACAACTGTCCAACACGACGTTTATTCTCCGAAACAACAACAATTTACAAGGTCCAAGCTAACAAACTCATTATTTCCTGTTTCTAACCCTAAAGTTTGTCAGCTTTACCCCCAGTCACACGGCGAATTGAGAATGTTTAACCTGGCCACACTAAAACGTTTACAAAGCACAGATTAAATATGCATTGTGAGCTATCGATGCTTCTAGAAAAAATGTCTATAATAAAAAAACAATTTCACTTCCGTTTACGGTCAAAAGAGAAATATGTATTTAAAGAAAAAGATGAAATTGATTAAGGATTGGCTGTACGATTTCAGTTCGTTGGTTTCCAATCCACATGCTAAAATTTATCGATCAAAACTACAACTGTGAATCTGCAACCGCTAGGTGTCGCCTCCAACTGTCACTGTCACAAACTGACGTTTGACTGAATGACATTAGAAATGTAAACAAACCACCTTGATTACGATATGAGAGATCTAATTTATTATGGAAACCCGTTTAATAGGGTTTTGAAAAGTGATTTATCGTCAGAAAGTGTTACTAAAGGGTCCAGTGACGAAGTACAGATGAAGGGATGACTCCTTCCATAAATCGCAGTCTAAAGTCACTGTCGCAGACAACAATGAACATTTCAGTTGGAAAACCATTGAGATCAATATTGGAAACCTCACAATTTACAACGCATGCTCACAGGTAAATGTTAGGTACAAAAAAAACAACGTAACAACTTTTTTACAAAACAAACTGGACCTATAAAATCTACGTGTATAGAGAATAACATTTAAAAAGCATAACAACCAATCTGATAAAGGCATAACATGCACATGAACATTAAACAAGCTAAAAAACAATCCTTGTAACTACACAAAAATAATTATCTTCGTAAAAAATCAAGCAATTTCTTTCAACTGCTACTATTAAAGAGTTTTATGTGTTGCATCTTACATCCGTCAGGTGTAACAAGGCTCATTTTCGTAAAAAAAAAAAAAAACACGAGTATGGAAAAAGTCATTTTGTAAAACAAAAGTGAGAAACGTTCGCTTATCACGTTCTTGTGGTCCCCTTAGCCCCTCTAATTAACGCCTATAAAATTTTATTGAGGAAGCCACCAAATTAAATGACATAACACATGAGGCAGGGCATTTTATACGACAGGACACGTGTATTGAACTCTGCACGTTACAGAGACTTTAAAAAAAACACGTATGTTGTTTTAAAGGAAAAATAAAATAAAGTTAAGAATTAAAGGGAGCCCCCCTTTAATTCTTAACTTTATTTTATTTTATTAATTATTAATTATGATGTTACAGAGTGTCTACTACTATTAGTAGTAGGTAGTGTAAATTTCAAGTGTCTACCTATTGCGGTTCAAAGATCCAGCATTGTGACAGACGGACGGACTTCTGAGCAAGAATTTAAAGGATTCCAATATACCTAAACAGTGGCATAATAAAACAATAATAAGTAATATAATGTTACACGTGTCAAAAATATTCGGCTAAAAATATCACTGAAAACATTGAAAGGAATGAATTTCACTTAAAAAAAGTTGATGGGTTTCCATTCTAGTCATTTTAATTTAAATGAAGACGATTATAATGTTAATAAACTCGTTTTATGACGTCAAAGAATTTATTGTTCGCATTTCAAATAAATGAAAACTATAAATAAGATTTATAGTGCGACATACATTCAAATTTAAAGAAATTATTAAAAAAAAAAATGTTAATGTGAATTAATTTACAATTTCAAATAAATTATGACTTATAAAATGTTCAGAAATTCACTTCACGGTTGCTAATTAACTGGCTAGAATTCTTGTATTGCAATCTGAAATAGTTTTAAGTAAAAAATAAAACTTAAATAATGAAACAATTTAAGACTAATTAAGATAATAATGCATCCGTTTGGTTCTTTGTATTTTAATTTTAATAGGTACTTTGCCCAAGATTTTTGTTTCTTAGCTTAGAAAAATAAACGTTTAAACATACACCACACAGGTTGTTATTCTTAAATGTTTTTTTTTTTTGGCAACAGCAAATAGTTATTTTGTATAATTTCACACTCAAGTTATATTTATTTTTAAAGACTAAACCAATTTCAACTCTAGAATAACAGCTAGTCAAATCTAAAAATACTCGCACATGATAATTACGCAACGAATACTGGTCACACTACGTTTTTTTTTTATTGTTTTCCTTATGGCCCAGCCAATGAACCTAGGTGGCAACACGGAAAGAACATACATATACATAAACTCTTTGGTAAGAAAAGCATTTTGTAAAAAGAAAACGTGAGTTGGTATTTGGTTCTTTGGAAAAGATTTGTTTACAAAAAGGTATGGTTCAATTGTTGACAATTATTCCAATTTTTTATAAAAAACATAAATTGATGCCGCATGCTTTTTTCATATTATTTATTTTTTATAACAACAGTTAATTAAAAACTGCAGATCTTCCATTAAGTTAGTCATCGTTGTTATTGTCAGATCTTTATCGGCAAAGATGATTAGAGGCTCCGAGCATTTGGCAAATCCTACTTAAATTATAAATGTGAAAGTTGGATGTATTTTGTTACTCAATAACGCAAAAACGGTTGAACGGATTTGGATGAAATTTCGCTCACAAATAGTTTATAACCTGTATTAACACATAGGATACTTTTGATCCGGTAGTGCGTTCCCGTGGTATAATTTCTGACGTCCACGCAAACGAAGCCGCGGACAAAAGCCAGTTGTTCCAAGAACATTAGCCAATTCGAAAGCATTTGTTCAAAAGAGTTTCGGTAATGAAGACAGCCCGTCACTGTAAACTATGAACAGTCGTAAATTATTTATGACGGCCATAAAACCCAATGTTTCTTCGCACAAGTGTTTGTTAAAGTTAACTATAAGTGAGTTGCGTCATGTATAATTAATAATGTATTTAAAATAATGGCGTTTAAAAGGATTAGATACATGACGTACGGTTGAGCTTAAGTTGCTTGTATTTTTTGTGCGTTGTTTTTTAAGTGAAACTCCTAAGGCGGCGATTCGATTAATATTGGACAAGAATTGAGAGTGGAATTTTAAGGATGCGTCACGTTTACGTTACGTTTAGGCACATTTCGTTACGTGAGAGAGAAGAAGGATATAACTCTCTCTCTATCTCACACATTAAATATCTCATATTATTTAAGAAGACCCACTTCTATCACATATGCGGTGTTTTTTTTTTTCTATAGATTTGTTGAGAAGTGTTTTAAGTAGATACTTAAGTTATTTTATTAAATATGTAACAGGTAGATACTTTCTTTTTTCTTTTTCTTTTTTTTTTTTTACTGCAATTAAACTGTCAATATGAAATCAATGTTTATCAGAACCCAAAAAAGCATCTCATGTTTTGTTTAGGTATGTTCATACCTACATATATCTACGGCTTAATTCAAAAATACAATAAAAAGTTATCTTAAATTATTTTTATAGCACTTACAAAAATTTGTATAAAATTATTTATATCACCCTCTTCAAAATAAAGTGCATATAATGATACCTAACTTATTTCTTACTTATTTAGATTGAAATAACTTAAAATATAAATATGGACTTGAATAAACTTTGGCACCTAAATTCAAGGTGAGCAACACTCACCGATTCCATTTTATCTGCATTTTTAGTCTAGTATTTAAGGGGCTTACATGACCTAAAGCGCGGTCACTGTCGGACTGCATAGAAAAGATAGAGAAGCGCGATGACACAAACCTGGTAATTTATTGCAAAATATGAACGAAAAATTTAATTACAAAAATCTATTGCTTGGACTAAAAAATTAAAAACACTAGTGTTTTAGTATGTTGCTTGTAGAATAATCTGACAAAAAATTAGAATGATTGTATGTATATTAGTATGGTTTTTATTGTAAAAAGAAAGTTTTTTGAGGTATCTTCATGATTTTTTTCTATCATATATCATGTTTTCAACACACTATCAACCTAGCATATATCCTGAAGAATATCATATATTTTCTGATTTTGTTTACTGTGGTCGATCATATAGTTTTATTGTTTCTAAAACTTGCGTTTTTATCCGTTTAGGTCCTGTAAGCCCCTTAATGGCAAAGGTCATTGAGTACATACAGCCAGCAGGCAGCAGTATATTTTTGAACACATGCATATTTATAGGTATCAGCGTCAAAAAAGAACAGTATTACATACCATCTCTTCCACGTGTCCTTAGTACAGTACAGACTACTGGTTATTTCTAGTACAACGGATAAACGAAACACTACTTTGCATAAGAATAGTATACGAACAGCTGTGTTCGTCGGCCATATGTGTAAGGCGGGTTATTAACATACGTTTTGTGTACTCGTGAAAGAGTTCGAAGTTTAAATTTAAACGAACAGTGATGTGTTCGAGAATTTGAATCTTTGATTTTGGAATTAATAGAGAACTGTGTTCTAGTAGTAGAATGTTTATTGAAACATTTAAAAAAACTACAGTTATTTTTAAACAGTATTATTTAAATAACAGTAGAACAAAGTATAAAGTTTTATGTTACAAAATTACTTACAGCGACGCATTTAATTTAATATTGTATAAAAGACTTTTAATGTACTGTTATAAATTAATAATAGTCACCACATCCTTCCTAGCGACTGTTGGTATTAAAATATGCTATAAAAATGTCAAAAATAACCTATGACTCATAAACAATACATTAGAATAATGTATTATCAAAATTCGAGCATTCTCTCTTTCGAGTAATTTAGACCAGTGGTGGCCCAGTCAGTGGTAACGGCCGCGACTTACGAGTTGTAGGTCGTAGGTTTGAACCCAGTCAGGCGCTTTATTTGTGTAAATTATTTCATCACCGCTGCTCTCAAAACGGTGAAGGAAAACATCGTGAGGAAACCGACATGTCCTAGAACCAAAAATTCGAAGACATGTGACATCTACCAACCCTCACTGGGCCCGCGTGGACGTGGTAGATTACGGCTCCCCCCTCTCCCTCTCACTGAGAGGAGGCCTGTGTCCCATTAGTGGGATCATTATAAGCTGATTATTAGTTGGACAGAATGATTATGATCTTGTCATACCTAAGTATAGAGTATTACCTAATAATAGTACATAAAATCCTTCAGTTAGATATAGCTAAGCTCTATAAACGTTCCGGAGTCAAATGAAAAAAAGCAATAGTAAGTAGGTACTGGAACTTCTTGTTTTCGAAATAGCGTGCATCAAAGATAAGTGCAAAACTGTCGTAACCGCGACTCGTCGACGTAAAACTGTAATTTCGTCTTTTCTTTTTTTAAACAATCATATAATTAAACACGTGGAATTGAACGGTGGAGGAAACAGCACCAATTATTATCGATCGACAGGTATTTCTGGTGAATTCTACAATGTACGGAAAATGTTTTGTTTTGTTTATAGCGTACCTATTTTAAAACTACTATTCAGTATCATGTCGGAATCAGCCGGACACCTTCAACAACAACTGGTCCTTAGAGAAATGTGGAAAGAGTAGGAAGCCCTGCAGTGGGACATGCTTTTGATAATAAATTTTAATAATTCAGTATCCGGAGAGGTACCAAATCTACCGTGTAGTCGATTTATTCTTCGTTCGTCCCGAAGTTTTGTCCCACATTCCAAAAAATTCTTAGTTCGTCCCATATCACTATTGAAGTTGTGCTTCGTCCCAAATTACAAGTACTTTAAAGGTACAGTCAACAAAAAAAATTAAGTACTTATTTGAAATTTTTTAAACAATAACTCAATAATAAAACAATCCTAAACATTTAGGTATGAATCATCTTTATTATCCAGTATCACAGTTAAAATCACAGAAATGGTATAATAATCATCTTATCATTACTCCAGTTTAAATATACAGAACACTCAGATCTATATTAAACAAAATTTAAGACATGATATTTATAATTACTGAAAAATTTACCGACCAACATATATACAGTCATTTTTTGATACACTAGATGTGCAAACGTTATGAATTATAATCTTTTGAACACTATTATTCACTGTTAACATTTTCACATTCACATAACACTTCCACGGCACTTTCTGTTCACACATCTCCAAATTATTGAGCCATTTTTGTTTTTTCGTTTTTGTGTGTATTCATAACCACCATGTAGCAGAACAGGTTCACCTCTTCTGGATTCTATAAAAGAGATCGGCTCCCGTGAGGTTGATGGTAAACTAAGATTTGCTTCCATTGTAGAACAACTGAAATTAAAGCATAAATGATTTAGTTCCCCATATAGTTATATGATTTGTAAGTTAAATAGGACGTTGAAATCTAGTATCGTTTGGCAAGAGGGGGGTAAGGTGGAGTAGGGAGAAAAACTAATTATTGTAACCTAACCTCAAAACACTTTAAAGTTGCTTCGCAACTTCTTCAACGCAACGTCTTCGGTGCTGTGGGAAGTTCAGCCCCTTCGCCCTTACATAACAAAGGATAGGCACCCATGCTCACCTCCGCAGCTTCGGCTTGCTAGTTGGCTCCAGCGACCAGCCTCAGCCTCTACGGCTCGCACGGGTGCCAAAGCTTTGTTATAGCGGGCGGGGGCTGCTCTCCCACCGCGTCTCCGAATTTTATATGTATACACTATAGGGGTATCAGTCAAATGACTACGTGGAGTCAGGATGCCCCGATTCGGTTTTGGAACAGATTCGACCTGATATAACTATGAAGTGGCAGTACACTTACTTCCTTATGAGCAGGATTTATAAGGTTGTTATAAAAACACGATGCCGACACTTCGTGTGCGTTAGTTTTTAGTTAATGTAATTTTAATGTTGAATGTATTTATAGTATTTTTAAGTTATATTAATATTGTATTGTATGTGTTATGGGCATTGACGCCTGAAATAAATGGATAAATAAATAAATAAAAACAATAAAACAAACAAATGATGGAAATTGCATCGTTTTTTTATACGTTTCGTTTCAACGATTTAGCACGACATTTTACACACACAGACAATAAACTGAGCAGATTTGGTTGTCAATCACCCATTTTAACGTTTCGCTATTTATTCGCTATTTATCTGATTTGAGGTTAGAAACCATTTTTATTAATTTCTCGAAAATATGCATTACCTTGTAGAAAGAGTGATAGCTTTATAATCAGGGACCCAACCCCTACCAGGCCTCCGTCACTCCATGTACTTGCGCGCTATAATTACCTACCACCCGGCCGAGCGGTCTCGGGCCGTTTGCGGACCATATTCAGTGCGGTTTTCGCAAGCGAAGCGCACGCACGTTATTCAATTTTAATCGTTCCATTCGTTTGTACGGGTACCTACAATGCCGTCTGGTGCCTTATGTGCAGTAGATGCGTGCAAATCAAGTAAAAGAAGGGATAAACACCTAATATTTTTCCATTTACCTGTCAATGAAGAAAGTTAAGTAATAAACTACATAATTATTACCATTTTTTGTCGTTTCAAAATTATTACAGTCAGCACCAATTTATTAAAAACATATTTTACCTTTATACGATACAATTTTACACTACCGAACATATTCACAGTTCTCAATAAAATAGACACAAATAGGTTATGTTAATTTAATTTTATCGAAGAGGCAGCCCTGCGATTGCTGTGGGATCGCGCGGTGCGAAGCAATCACAACTGTACGCTTGAGCATTTAGGCACATTTTAGCATGCAGCGGTTGCTGATGCGACGGAATAGGCTATTATAGCAATAGGTATTGGAAATTTTCTACTGAGTGAAGTATCTGTTACGTAGTAACTATTTAGTAATCTGTGCCCCTACCAGCTTTCACCCCTTTTACCCCTTCCTTCTGCCAAACGGTACTAGATCCGATCCTAATTAACTTAAAAAACAGATAAAAATATTGACTTACCTATGACAAACTCGATCAATTCTCAATCTCACTTTAAACACTATAACCAGGTGACGAATGAGTTGACACTGTGCGGGCTCCACGCTAGCTCCCGTGATGCACACATCACGGGAGCTAGCGTGGAGCCCGTTTTGCTGATAACTGAAAGTAAAGCTATTGGCCAAAAGAATCAATATAAGTAAAAAACAAAGGACGCAATAAAAAAGGGATGGACCTTTTTTACCTGCACTTCTAAAGAGATTCCATTGACGTCATCTGTATAGGTACAACTTACTCACTAAGAGCGCCTAAAGAGTGTTATTATAAAATAACACAAGTAATTTTTTCTCGCGGAGAAGACAGAGAGGAGCGGTTGTGATAAATAGTTGATTGATGTTAAATATTTAATAATACGTAACCCTTTTTTGCCGAATGTACAAAAAAGTAAGTTTAGCATATACAAAAAAAAATATGGGCCGTACAAGGAATATAAAATAGGACGAAGCAAGAATAAAATATTAAAATTTATATTTTGGGACGAAGGAAGCATATTGTTTGGGACGAACCAGGAATTTTTTATGTGGGACAAAACTCAGTGGGCCGAACGAAGAACAAATCGTGTAGTCAGGTAACAGAATTTATACACATATATTCATATTCTATTGAAACAGTTATAAAAATGTTTGAAGTTGTACCGTAAATTGAACTTTGTTATGTGGGATTTAAAGTTATTTTTCCATAAACTCATATTTGTTTATATTTTTGGCAAATAAATTGCGAATGCAGATTACATATAAAATTATCTCTTAGCCAGATAAATTAAATTAACCCCAGGATGCATTAAAATGATAAAGATAACTGTTGAGAGGAAACATAATTCATACAAAAAATTGGAACACAATTCGTCTAACTTATAAAAAACCATTTCTAGATTTTTATACCCTTTGTCTAGTGTATATATAATATAAATATATAATGGATAAGAGTCTACTAAGTGATCTAGTTCGGTGCACCCTTATGGCCGGTCTTATACGACATATGGGCGTTATTAATAATACCCATTGATTAAATATTTGTGTTGAAACATTATGTTAATATGGCAGTACGATGTCCTGCTGCGTTCTTAATTAATTTCAATAAAGGCTAGAACTTATTTTTAATAATGTTAGAGAGCAATAATAGTATTTTATCTGTTACTGCAACTGACTGCAAATGACATACCTAATAATAAAAAGTGGCACTCCGGGAGTGCCGAGAGAAGTGAAAACAAAACACAAACAGAATACTTTGCCATCACTCACTGACATATCGGATATACATACATTAAAACCGAGTACATCCCGAGGACAGCCGAACACATCCGAAGCGGTGTCGGTTACGGTAACAGTGGCGCGAGTTCAATAGTTTTTTCCCCATCTCAAAAAATGCCTAACGCGCCTAAAGAAGTTTCACCTCAAAAATAATGACCACAGTAGCAAACTTAAGGTGACTGACATATTATAACGTAAAGCCTAAGCCAGTGAAGATAGAAACATTCTATTTAGATCTTTAAAAGGTGTAACAGGCGTACTAACAAAGGATTTTCATAAAATCATTCCATAACTAAAGCGTGCAACATTTAGGACAGAAAAACCATATCCGTAATTGACAAGCACAAAGCCAGAGGCAAAAGCAAATTGGAAATAAGAACAAAAGTAAACAACAAACAAAGTTAATACATTACGGTTGTAATAACAATTACCACAATATCTGATTACAGAAATTACACAGATTCAGAGACGACAGTAAACAGATAATTGTTTAATTTTCCATTTTAACTTGTTATTTTTTTTTGCGGCATCGCCTCACTGACTGCGGAAATCGTCATAAGTCCTATTACGGCCTTTCGGAAAAGGCTTATTTTAATAGAGGACTATTATTTTTATTAAAATGAGATTGGTATTATTATTTTTTTATGGAATACGCACTAACAACATATTATGCAAAAGCGTAGCTATAAAATCTAGATTAAAACTCAAACATGTGTTGATTGATATTTTTATGACCCAATATTTAAATACCAGCAGTAATCCTTTAACAAAAATATTCGATTCAACCATCATAAATCATAGGATCCATTCCCAAATAACGTTAATCCATAAAATAATGACCAATGAACCGTCTTGAATCTATTCAAAGGCTAGGAAGCGTGTGCATTAGAATACGGACAAAAATATATCACTAACATTTCTCACATAAATTCTATGCACTATGCATGGGAATAAGACGGTAGACAATAGAGCAAAATCTTAATAAATGATTGAACACGTAGGGTCGATTCAACCCTTTAAATGCGACACCTGGTCTCAAAGACCGAAGTCAAAAAATTTCTTTATCGTATTAGCATAATATTTATAATATGCACAAAAGGATGCTTTATTTAAAGTAGCTACGATTTTTAAATATACGGTAGTTCATTGTTAGAGATAAGGGATGGGAGAATGGTGCACTTTGTGGTGGTTTGTAAGATGATGTAGAAAGGGTTACGGTGAAAAGTTAACGAGCCCGTAACAATGCTGTTTCATTCAATAATATTTTATGTCTTCGTTTTGTAATTCATGTTTTTGGTCATAAATTTTTGGTTTACTGCAAATAAGGTGTGGTTTGAAATAGCACATGTGTACATGTAATTGAAATGACAATGTGTGCAATTTCTAATGATAAAATTACGGCTCCCTTACGAACTTACTGACGTTGAATCCTTGATTTGTATACTTTCAATGCGTTTTTTTTTTTGTTTATTTGCCTGCGCTATCCCACTCCTGGGCAAAGGCCTCCCTCTGCTCTTTCCACCTTTTGCGAGCGTTTAATTTCATTTAATACCGACATGTCTCCACAGTTACAAAAGTTCTAAACAAAAAACAACGCAAAGAGAAAACACCTACTAACCCATTTAAACAAACGACTAAACAAAAAACCCAAAAATATCATTTACAATCATAAAATGAAAACCGAAAGTAATATCCATTCATGCTGAGCAAACTATCAGTTGCATCTTCCGATCCAATTTCGAAGACAGCAAAAAAAATCCTTTTAACCCGACAATAGACAGTGGGCTTTTGTCTAGACACCGTCAAATGATACGCATTAGGTTTTTTATGCGATATGAATACATTTAAAACAGGAAGGATGTGAAAGTCGGGGTATTGAAGACACCGTATGGCATTAAAGGGTTAGGGTCGTCAGGGGTGGTTTAGAACGGCTGTGTCACAAAGAAATAGGGATAATGGGTGAAACATTGTATTAACGAATGAATTATTACCGGCATTTTGTTGTGGTTTTTTAACATTTTTGAATATTATGTGGGCATAAAAATGACAAAAAAAATGTGGATAAGTTGCGTTGGCGAGCATAAAAGACTCAAGTCCAAATACCTACTGTTATACAAAAAAGAACAACGAACCGAAAACAACATTACAATCAATTTTACTACAGGCAATTCATCATTGTTAAACCGCTACTGTTTTTTGATACCTTATAAAAATGACAACGCAAAAACTGTAATAAAAACACCCAGACTAAAGTCATAGGCAATGTAACCTTACAATGCTGCAATGTCGTAGTCGAACTGAGGTGAAATTCTTTCGATACTGTATCTAATCGAATCCGATAAACATAAGGACCTTGTTTATACCTTTCGATCAACCAATTTTTTTTATCAAACTTTCTCCGAACGAGAAGGTTATTTATTGATTATAGATAACACGTGTAAGTCCTAGTCGTATATGTTATAAGAAAAAGGGTGTAACCGACCGGCGGTTAATGGAAAAACGTAAAGCGTTAAAAGTGACAACTGTATTACCAAAACCTTAATATTCGTTTTTCGAAAATGATGTTTTATTTTTGGGGTAGGTATAAATTACATTTTCGACTCAAATATTTTAAAAATGTAGGCCCCTTCGGTGATACGTTGAAGATATATGTTATCTAAACCGCGACCGTGTCGGGAACATTTTATATTGGCCATGATTTGACTATCATATTGTATGGAACAACATGTAGCTTCGATAAGGCCCAAAAACTACAAGCATTTACTGAGGATCGAGCCTGAGACGCGACGTTCACATCGGATAAAGAAGCGTTCGTAACCGCTGCGCTAATGCCGACAGTACAATTTGAGTTGAAAATTGAAGGCATATTCTCTGTGCCAAGTGACGACTAGAAAGATTATTTTTAATTCTATGATTTCCAAAGTTATTGTATCGAAGATTTTAGGTCAAAAGTAATTCTGAAAAGATTCAAAACTTACTAAAATATCTTTAAAATTCCTATGACAGTTTCTACAAAAAATCAAAATTACCTATGAGTGTCCTTCAGCTCAATAAAATATCCGAGTCAAATCTGAAACAAAACAAAAAACTTCATTAGTATTATTGACAAGTGCTGCCAAGATATTTATAGCCAAATTAGTCAAGTCCTGTGGAACTTGACTTAACCTTATGTAAAATAAACATCGACTTAAAAGGCTTTATCTAAATTCTATTTTTAAATAAAATTGTAAATGCTAAGGCTCCATAAATTATGTAAAGCGAAACCAAGTCAGCAATCAACTATTTCAAGTACCTATTACCTAGATCGCGAAACGTGTCCAATCGTGTGACTATCTATATCTAGTATCTACTGTAAAACCTTTAGCGGAAAATAAATGGAAAAAATTAAATGCTAAACAATTTTATTTTCGATTATTCAAAAGACTAGCAGATATCGTGACGATCACTTTAAAACGACAGTTGAACAGTTAGCGCCGCCTAGCTTCATTGCCATTTAATTGTTGTCAGCCTCAAGTGTGGATAAACCATTCATTTTAATGAGATTTTATTTTTATTTGACGTTTTATGTCCACCGGCAATTACTGAACGCATAGGAATTGAATTATTCAATAACAAATTTATCCGTAGCCGCCTCTGCAGCACGTGTATATCAAAACAAGGTCGGAATGAGCCATAAAATAGGGTTTGATTACTAAGGGCTGTAAAACGTGATTTCGATGGTTTCTCTTGCAGCCATAAACAGACAATCAAGTTGAATGTTCTCATACATACCGATACCGAGGTCCAATTACGCGCGTATAAATATCCGAACGGGACAGATGATTTATTAAAAATGTTATCGCGCAGAGGTGTCAACAAATCTTATTTGACCATCCATCTTTGTCTAATTCGAGTTATCGTTCGCTGATATCTATGTGCGGCACATACATTATTTATTTTATTTATGCGCGAATTTGCATCGACTTTTGAAGGGTTAACCCGTTTGCGATGTTCGCGCGTCGTAATAGCGTTGCATACTTGCATGCGAAAACAGTCGTATATTATTAATTTTGCACATTTTTTAGTTTAGCATTTTGATATTTACAAATAGGTACCAACTTGTCAGTAAATTTAATGTCAGATTGCAAATTGAAACTTATGTAGGCAATATTTTTTTATTCAGCTACCGTTCGTTCTAGTGAAAAATTTATTTTATCGTGAGAAAATAAAATATGTTACATTATTATTGAACACGATATAATAAAATAACGTGTATTAAAGTTAATAATTTATAAAACCTTTAAGTATCAAATAAACTTAGGAACGAGAAATAGGTACCAACTTTAATAAAAACATAGGTACCTAAGTACTTAAGTATTTTAAGTTTTATAAACAAATCCTACCTTATAGAACGTTTGGTATGAAATTTGATGCCGTTTCCCTTGAACTTACGGGGCAACATTGTATCTCAAAACTTTAATAAAATATCAAGTTGCTAAAGTTGACTTCGTAGAAAGGCCCACAATATGGTTATATGGCTACGATAACAGCGTTGCTTGTAAAATTAATATTGGAACAGAGAAAAACGAAGAATAAACTTGCGTTATAGAATGTAGGTACAGGGTTACAATCAGAAAAAAAAAACCCGCAAACGTCATTCATAGAAAATCTAATTCGAAAAACATTAACATTTAAAAAATGTCTCAATAACATTTGAAAAAGGAACACTATGAAAAGTTCACAATAAAGCCACAGATTAAAAAAAAGAACACTCGAAGACGCAACTCAAGTAGGAAATTATTTCACAATAGTTTACAACTTTTGTGTTTGTAATAAAAAAGATAAGTAGGTACTTAATGTGATTGTACCCCATTGTAAAGCCGTGGGCTATGGTTTTCTTTTCTATTGTGTGTCGAAGACAGTAATGAATTGCTTGTTACTTTATGTCACACTTGTTTTAACAGCCAACATAAGCTTGAATGCTTCTTCGAACAGACACAAGAATTGCGTTTACTCTGCCTATGAATAAAAGTTTTTAATGAAGTGCACTTGTCATAATCGTTAAGTTTTATTTGATCGTTAATGACACGTTATTATTCATTGAAAATATTTTATATTTCTTTAGCTGATGATTGTGTATTCCAATTAAACGTTAGAGTCAAGTACACACATCATTGAATTGAATGCCTTATGCATATAAACTCAAATGAATTTTATTGTACCTAATTGAATTACCTGATTATTTTGTGATTATTAGATTGTTTTAAGTACCTACCTCCTACTTGAAGAGGAATTTTATTTCTGTAATTAAACTGAGATGATACTACAAAATAACAAATCAAAAGTTCAAAAATGTAATTACAAAACATTGACGGATAGCTCACAGCGTTATTGAATAGAAAAGGTCAAAAAACATTAAAGTATCATTTGTTAAGTCTGTGTCATGCAACGCCCTTGATAGTTCTCAAGGTAATAAATTATTTCGAAAAGAAGATTATTCCGACAATACACTTGAGATATTTCCCTGTCTGTTTAATTGCCTGTCAGAATCTAACATTTAACCTTTTACAAGTGGGCGAATAAAAATGGGCATAGACAACAGAAGAGTCTCAAGAATGAGGTCATATTATTTTTAATTTTCAAACTTTTGATAGAAACTTTTTTGTATTTTTGCGGTCGCATTCCATATCTAAGGGTTGATCGATTTGCTTTTTTTGGGTTGTCTATTGATTGTAATGTTTTTATAGGTTTATTTCTTATATTAGGAAAGGGAGTGTTATTTTGTTTTAATTAAGTAATGGACGATAAAATGAATATTACTTGAGTAACGCAAAACGGCTTTCTTATTTAGTTATTAGTTTTTTTTTGTTGTCCTATATTGTGTCGTAGTGCTGGGAAAAGGACTCCGTTGTTAGGAAACAACGGAGTCCTTTTACCTTGATAAAGATTGTTTGGAAGACCAAACAACCTTTATCAAGGTAGACAACGGTGGAGGTGGTGTGACGATGTGATAAGTGTGATAACGTTTGCAGGGCCAACATGGCCAGATATCGCACAAGTTATCAGTTATATTCTAATTTTTATTCTACAATTTTTAATAGGGCAGAATTCGGAGCACGTGCTTCAAAATAATGACGTAACTATGTACGGAGATAAGAATCTCATCAATGTATCGAATTATTTGGTACGAGCCAATAATTTTCTTACCTGAACTGTACAGAAACTAGTAGATAGGCAAGCCTGCCATACTAACATTGTTCTTGTCAGTCCAATTGCAATTTATTACCAATTTACGTCAATTACAGAATTTAAACATCTTTGCTAAGGTTAGTAGGACTGACAATAGAAAATTTCCCCCTAAATTCGAAGTAAATATCCCCCTTTGGGATTACATTTTGATTAGGAGAACGGATTTCGGAATTATTTTCTCTAAAATAATCTTGGTAATTTGTCTATGGTAAAATATTTTCGCTTGCACAACCCTAACCGAATCTTTACATAGGTAGTCTATACTAAGGTTAATTAACGAATTAGGTATATTCACATTGTAACCTGAATTACCTACTTAGTTCAATTACCGTTTTTTTATACGATTTTGACATGCAGATTAAAAATAAACTGCCACCTCTATTAGACCTAATTTGTTCTATCTAAAAAAATGGTCATCGCGTGTGCCAGCACAAATTTTTGCTCATTTATATCAATCTCGTTCGTTCTCACTACAGTCATTCGTTCACTTCGTGACGGTTTTAAATGAATTTTCAAACGTTATTTCCTGTTATTATCAAGCTATTATTACTAACCAGTGTCATAAATGAATAAACTTATTTAAAATTTAAATCGGTTTGGATTGACAATTGACTCATCAACAGGATGTTGGATTATTGAATTGTTTTAAAAATTCAAGTATTATTATTAAGCTTTTTCAAAATTAGTAAGTAGGTACACTGTAACTTTATAATTTGTAAATTGCAAACTCTTAGAGAAAAGCACAGCATGCACTACTGTTATGCGCAGATAATACCACAATTAATTAAATAAAACAATTAATTCATAATAATTATATATGTAGTTTGAAAAAAAAAACTGTTAAAGCTAAATTGATTACAATTAATTAAATAACATAGATTAAATTAAATTAGATTAGACTCTATTTTTGAATTATTTATATAAGATTAGGTAAATATTTGATTTTAGACTAGAGAAAACAATTAAATGGCAAGCACGACTTTTTTTAGGGCAGCTGTATGTTCTCTATTCGTGATCGGCAGGTACTGATGAGTGAAAGAGGTCAATGTCCTCTTCGTGCTCTTTGTATGCAGCATACATTCTAGATTTATTTAATTATTTTATTATTTAAAAGAAATTGTGACTTTATGTAAAATAAATAATACTATAGGAACTGTGTTACTTTAATTGAATAAATAAAAGAACACTTTTAAATGGAAGTTTTTTTTTTACATAACACAACGTGTCGCCTTTATTTTCCCGAAAAATTAGGCAGAGGTGTGCCCCACACTTCACCAGCTTTTTTATATTTTGAAAAATAAAACGTAATTTTCAGTAGATAGGTTACTTTTCGCCTTTTTTCCGGTCATAACAGTTCAAAAATTACGTAATACATTTTAGTTGTTGTGCGAGTCCATGTCATTTTATTCTATTCTCGGCAATGACCACATATGAGTCACTGGCAGGCAACATGTTTTCATATAACGTTGGGCAAACGTTGGCATATTGGCGAATTAAACAGTGTTGCGATGATAAATGCGTGTTAAAAAATTTGGCAAACATTTTTAACGAAATGTTTGCTTGATACGAATGTGCCTTTGTGAATGGCCCGAGTTATTCGGCGTTATTATTTTGAGTAGGTGCGTTCGGTACAGATTCGGAAGTCAAATTTTAAAAATTCCTTGTTATTATTTTTGTAAAGTTACAGAGTAGCCGAGGAAATAAAAATATATAGGTATATAGAATAATAGGTATAGAGCACTAAGAAATCGGAATTCATTTTATTTTCATATCAACAACTTACAACTTATATCCTTTTCATAAATCTGTAGAAAAAAAAGGCATTTCACAGAAAAGAATGTACAGACGCCAGCACATCAAGCTACCCGAAAATTTAATAAAGAAATTTGACAGATTATAGTAGCTTGATGTGCTGGTGTCTGTACATAGTAACAACATTTCCAACTACGATAATAGCAAATACTGAGAAAAGCCCCATGATAAAATAATTAAAACTTATAGGAAATTGCGAGTTGCGTGAATCACAGTAAATGAGTACCTATATGAAAGGTAAGTACTAGAAATCTGTAATGAGTTTTTAATTTCTATCCATTATTTATAATTTCATAATTTCCCGTTAATTCAGCTGAACCAGTAAAATGCAATAACATAAAGCTTGGTTTAATTATTGGTTTTGAAATTGAAAATAAATTTAGAATGAGATTGAGCTGTAATCCACCTACTAGTTGTTGACCGGCTAATTTATTTTAATTAAAAAGTAATTCATAATGAGAGGTTTTTTTTTTTGAGTATTAAACAAAAAAACATAGTTTCCAAGAACTCTATAGATGGCGTTGAACTGACTACGTTACTAGGTGCCAAAGCCAAAACGAAGTTAATTAATTACTTCGTAGATAATTAATTAAGTAACTACTTTTTATGTAGATACCTACGTTTCGTTTTACGATCTCAAAATTACATCCAAGTGAAATAATCAAAAAATTATGTGACGTTCCGTTCCTTGCAGTAACTTACCAAGTTCAGCGCCATCTATCCAGCGACTAGGGAAGAGTTAAAAAAAAATAAAAGAAAATCCCTCATTGCTTCTTACTAATTCCCGCCATTTCATTACCAAACATCAGTCAATTTAAAATTCACTACAAATTCGCGCGAAAAATTAGTAAGGTATGAAATTAAAAAAAAAAAAAGTAGGTATAACAAGACAACTCACACAAGTCACATATTTCACCAAAACGACCTTGGCAACGTCAGTATGAAATACGTAGCTACTCTACGACAAAATACCAAGTGCTTGACGATCAACAAGAATTACTGTAGACGGTTAGCAAGTAACCACCGCCCGCATGCCGTAATATCATAGACTAGCGTATTATTACAGAGTTATTGGTTATCACAAACCGATATTTTGTAGTCATTTGACGTCGTTGAACGCGATAGCAATAGTGTTGTAGACTTATAGCAATTTCGCGATCGTTCTGGGAAATTCGAATTAAGAATGTTTTATTCGTTATGGAAATTTTTAAATGGTCGGTGTGATTGCCTGTCGATTAAAGTGGGCTATCCACGAATTAAACCGTTTTTAAAGTTATTTTTTTTATTATTATTTAATTTTTACGGTATACTTGTATTAATTTTTTTTATCTGCCGTCATATTTTCTCTAGAATTTGATTAAAATGTTCTTTGTGTGCCATGTAAAGTTATTTAAGTAAGTATTCTAACGCTAATTAATCTTTGTATAAATTCCTAAGGTGTGGTTTCAATGCACATGTATTAGAACGGGTTTTGCTCGACTCCTAAACGGAATAACATTGACAATATATCTAAGTGACTGGGCATGCATAAAATATATTATTTGTTTCCTTAAGTTTAGGAATTTTAACCAGGAAAATACCTAAAAAATAATAAAACTGATAAAATATCAGGAAACATTGAAATCGATTTTAATAAATATGTAGTAGGTGCGTACCTTTTTTTTTTCAAATCTTTATTTAAACATGAATAATCGTATAGTAAGATGTTCTTTACATTTGGTGTTGCTCTATAAAATATAAATTAATAAAAATTATGATACTCTTTAAAATGGTTTTCTACCAAACCATTGAATACCACACATGATATCTTATTTAGTAACTTGAAATAGTAGTGATATGTATTAGCATATCTATGCATGTTACATTATACAACTTTCATGATTTACGATTTTCTTTAAAAATAAAATCACTCTATATGCTAATGCTAATTATTAATGTTCACTGGAGAATAAAACTAAAGTTTGAAATTGTATTAAAAATAAATCGTACTTAATGTTTTTGACCGTTTACAGCTCATTTACTGGTAAATTTATTCAAGATAAGGTGGATTAAAGATTTTATTTTACATAAAATATTAGTTTTCTGTTACAAAAGTTAGTAAAACTGTTCTTAGTCGTCATTAGGTAGATTATTTAAAAAATCTTTACACTGGTCATCGCTGTAACATTAATTGATTTTGTTTCAACAAGTATTGGAAACCAATTTTTGAAACAAATTTATTTTTTATTTCAATCAAGTACTTAATGAGGGTTTTCTGAAATGACGTTCGCTAGGTGGCAGCACTGGCACGTCAGGTCCAGGCATCTGTCAAAGAGCCTATATTTTCTTTAGTCATGACGGAATGATGAACGAATGAATGAATCGAATGATGAACGTCATCATATATTTTGTATTGGGAGACCTCTTGTCACAGTGGTGCCAACTGGTGTCGTAAATTTTCACGAAAACCCTCATTAAAACTACATAACTAGCCTATAATGTTCCCACTGCAGAGCAAAGGCATCCTCTCAGAGAGAGTGGGTTATTAAAACTAAAGTTTTTATTATTCATAAGGGTTTGTCTATACCTACTAACCGAACAAGAAATTATTTCACAATAAATAACACCGGAATTTATTCTGTAAAAATCCATAGTGTCAATCATGATGCATGATTGAATGGATGTCAGACGGTACAGGTTATCTACAGTTTTTACTTTTTAATTGAGTAGGCTAAGGAAATTGAATAAAAATCTGTGGGTTACTGTCGATGGCCGCCTCTAACAGAATTTAATTTATTTCTCTGGAAATACTAATCAGATAAATCTGATACTTTTTTTGTAGATAGTATTAGCTTATTCATAAGTGCAGACCCATTGGGGTATTTTGCTAGGTGATAATAATAATTTTAGTGTCATATGGATTAAAAAATGGACGGAAATTGGTTGAATTAAGTAGGTATATATATTTATTAAATAAACTAATTAATTTATTATAGCTGGTAACATGTTGTGAACTTTTACTTCTTGAATAATTATGAGTTCATTAAACACCAATTTGCAAAAAATAATACAAACAAAATGATAGAAAGAAAACTTAAAGTAAGAATTTCGACTTTTTGAATATCTAAGTATTGACGTGGGTGCGCTGAACGGTTTTATAAAAAAAAAGAAATATAATCGGCAGTATAAGTTTACACCGTTTAGAAATATATTTAAAATCGATTATTCTGGTCGTTATGTTAAGCAATATTTTACACAACATGCCTATGAATGGCTGATTTTATTACATTTATTTCATTAATCCTAAGATTTATGTCTAAAATTCAACTTTAAAAAAATTTAACGGTTCATATAAACGAAAATTTATCCCGCCAAAAAGTTCAACGGAAAAAAATGGCTGCCAAAAATGGAGGCATGTATTGTTTTCAAGTTGTTTATCGAGGATTTTGACTCGGTAGAAGACAAAATACAAGAATCGAATAACGGCTCCTGCAAACAGGCGCGACGCGCGACGCGAATCGCGCGCGACACAAAGGCACCGCTCGTCGCGCGACTTGCGGTGCCTTTGTGTCGCGTGTCGCGTCGCGCCTGTGTGTACGAGCCTTAATACGTAACACATGTTGTATATTATTTGGAGACGGAGTAATGCACCTCGTAAAATAAACATATTGCGACCACATGAACTCGGGTTGTCATTTTTGAACGTTTATTTATACATATGTAGGCGAGAAACAGTGTTGTACCCATCTGTACTATACGACATTCACTTTGAAATGACGGTCTTTAAAATTGATTCAAACAAAATTATGCAGGTAAATAGGAAATAACTTTGCAGCTGAATTAATATAAATACCTACTTAATTTGTTTTGGCGAATTCGTCATAATTAAAATGATAAGTTCACTAGGCTAGGATGTTACCAATCAAGGAAATTACATATTTGGGAATTTACCATTTTTTAACAACAAAATAATTATTACAATTATCTGCGCTTGATTTTAGCTATTTTTGAATCGTAATCGTATGGTAAATTACAACAAAACCAAAGGTCCTTAAACTGCACTGACCAGACCTTTTTAACAAAAGTACTTTTGAATGTCAAAAGTTTTTTGTTTTCAATACAAAATTGGCTTGTAGGTGTGAACTTTGTTTTTAAGAAAAAACCGGTTTTGAAACGAAGGTCTTATAAAATGACTAACTTATTACTTCTTTATCCTTAGGCTTTTCCTGTTTTGGGTTCGACTGAAATTCAAGCTTTTGTACGAATGAACGAGTAAAATTTGATATTTGGTACGAATTTTATTTCTTTTGGAAGATTAGACGTCTGCTACAAACAATATACTTAACCTTTCTATTTGGCTTAGCAGTACTCGGGTAAAAATTTGGGTGAAGTTTAGGTAGTAGGTACCTAGTATACGTAGGTACTAGTGTTATACTACTACGTATTATACTAGTACGTATACTAGTATTATACTACTAGTATACGTAGGTAGGTACCTAGTAGACAATATAGAAATTATGTACTAAAAGTAGAAAACACCTACACGTGTTTCATAGTTACCATAAAAGAACTGCTGCATCATTGTTTAAATCGAAATAAAAAAATCATTCATTTGAACGCTACATTAAATGTGACAAATTAATGACATAAACACTACTTACTTACTCTACTTGAATTGCGACGAAAACAATTATAAATAAACATACGAACACATAAACATGAACTAAATGGTGTGAATTACTTTTAATTGCAAAGAAAATGGCGGCTCGCCAAACTATTTACAACTAGCTTCCGCCAGCGGCTTCGTTCGCGTGAAATTTCTTGTTTTAACCACCACCCAACCACCGCGTCGCATCGCATCGTCCGCCCGCGCTATAACTTCGTTTTTGCTTAGCGTTCTTTCTAAATTTTTTAAATAGCCTAAAAAACCTTCCTCAAGAAATGTGCAAAAATATTTTTTTAAAGTTGCTTCAGGGATTAATGCGTTCAAACACACAAACTATTCAGCTTTATTGTTAACTAGCAGCGCCCCGCGGTTTCACCCGCATAAGTGTCGATTCCGTGGGAATATCTGGATAAAACTATCCTATGTCGTTTCCCACGATTCAAACTACATATCTCCATACCAAATTTCATCTAAACCGGTTCAGCGATTTAAGCGTGAAAAGGTAACAGACAGACAGACACACTTTCGCATTTATAATATTAGTACCTATAAATTTTACGTGTAAGTGAAATTGATGTGCCCAGTTGATAATTTATTTAATTTACAAAGTGACCGAGGATGAGGACATGCATTATTCAGCCAGCGAGGTGTGAGCCTCACAATGAGGGATTAAAGATAATTATTATGCTGCACTAAAAGTAAAATCCATTTAATACGTTTCCATTTTTGAGTTAATTAAATGTAAAATTAAATGTAATTTTAAGCAGTTCACACAGTACAGGCTAGTTGAAATAAAATTAAGGGTCTACCTCGAAAATAAATCGTAGCAACTGATCTACTAAGCGAGCGAAAGTGATGCAATTACTTTTGAAACGCAAAAAAAGAGAGATGGCTATAATGTGAGTGCGCTCGGAATAAAACGACGTATGTGCCAAAACGAATTTACTCCTTTTTAACAAAATAAATTTAAAACTAAAGTTCGTTTTTTAATCCCAGAGACTAATCTGACATTTAAGTATTTTGTGTTTGCGTTTTTTTTTTTAGTATAGAAGATTGACATTACACCTGTCAGATTAGTCTTTGGGATTAAAAACTATCTTTACTTTGAGTAAACTTTGATATGATAATTCTCTACGTTTCAAAGTAAATTCCATTGAATAACTCTTAAACGTTACGCTGTGATGTCGAAAAAAGTAAAAAACAATAGATATAACTTTGCAATTTCTTTGTATCGAGAAAAATTTATTGAATCGTGTATTCCTTTCACATGATACTAGACCAAAGAGTAAAAAACATACAATATACCAAAATGTTAAATCCCTATTCCACATACTTAACAAGTTACACGAAATAGAAAAACCACATTCTGTTTTCAAAGGTTATGCTGGTGTGTAACTACACAACTGTAACCACGTTTGGGCAAAAACAGGGGGTGGGTGTCCATGGTTGGTGGTTCTGAACTTCTAAAAAATATACCTAGGCTCTTTGGACGCCTTTAAAGTATCTATTAAAAAAGTTTTTAATGCCCTGCAACTCTGGCAAAGAGGTGGCAATGTGATGAAGATGGCTCTTTGTTCAGCAACTCGTATTGTATTCAAAATTCACTACTGTATTATTAGCCAAAGCTAAAATTCAACCAACACAGATATTGCTTGAAAGATTCATCCCTCCTGAACACGGATGAATTTTTCAAGCAACAGATATTTTCACTACCATTATTTTTGTATCTTGTACTATTACTATAGGTACACTGTACTATCTGTTAGGGTTAAAGTATATAAGTTTACATCGTTTAAAAATATAAATCGATTATTCTGGTCGTTATGACAAACAATATTTTATACAGAATGTCTATGAATTTGCGATTTTACATTTATTTCAGTAATCCTAGGATTTATGTCTAAAATCCACTTCTTTATTACTCATGTCTCTTAAAATACTTATAATTAATAAGTTCACCTACATGTTTATTTAAATTTCGAACATGTGTTACTTTTTTTATTGGTGTCATTAATTCCTTCAATCTGCCAAAATATTATGTAGACAAGTGTTAAGATTTCATCTCAGTAATAAATTTTAAAGAGTGACTAAAAATGTGTTTACTAATGAAATGATGATGATAGGAATCTATATATCATGTCATGAGACATTTTAAAATGAGATTTTTATCGAGATTAAAATAACAGAACATCACGCCTCTATTCCCCGAGGGATTTGGCAGAGGTGTACTAGTAAGTACACCTTCGCCAGTATCAGTTATGTTCAAGTGCCATAGGGAGCGAGCCTATTAGCTCAATGTTACAATAAACTTAAATCGGAAATTATTTTCTACGTCCGTGTTTTCTTTTTTTTTTAATCCACGCCTGCTTCAATTAATCGTGAGCAAGTCGAAGAAACTTCAACATTCCGCAACACTTCCTAGCGGCCGCTGGCTAAAGATAAGAGTTGCTCATAAATAATAATTAGCAGCCGGGAATCGAACCTGGGCTGCACTTTGTGACTAACGATCTTGCCTGTCGCCCGAGGCGTACAGATATTAATAACAACCAACGACCATCTGATTTATATCTTTATACGGACGAGATGACTATACTTGGTAATCATTTAAACTTGATTCGATTTAACGTAAGTACACCAATTACAACGTCCGACTTAAGATAAATTGTCTAATTAACGATTGTAAAAGTACGCAAAAAGTACGCGTTTCAGTTGCGTTCAACACAACGTTTCATGAGTCTAACAATGCCGTATTTACGAGTGCGTTACCGTACGGAAAGTCTGGTCATTAGCGTGCCAACATCAATCATTTACCGTTTTTCATTCGAAATAAAAACTAAAATCGATTGTGTTTAAAAAACGCCTCGAGATAAGGACCAAGACTGTCCAAGACGGAGTCACGATAAGCCTTAAGGCCGAATTTTTAAATAAAAAAGGTTGCCCACGGCCAAACTAAATTAATAATTCCGCGTTTACAATCTTATAATAACCGCTATTTTTCGTGCAACACACCCAAATTATTTTGAGATAAAAACTTATAGGTAAGTACGTGTGGGCGTACGATTGCATATCTCGGAGCAGTGCTGGCGACCACGAATATGTAAAAAAAAATTAACCCGAATTCGAATTTCGAAATTTTACTGGAACCAAAACAGATGTTTATTCATTGCACCAGTCATTATTCGTTTTTGGTTGGTGAAAGTGTTGAAGTCCGTTAACTTTTAAATGCGTGAAGAAAAATATTTTTAGAGCGCACGTATTCAACTTGACATGTTGTTTTGGACTATTCTAATAACTGTTACTTGTCGCTGTTCTTTTAGTGCATTTTCAGAATAATTTAGGTAGGTATTTAAGTTGTTTATTAGTTTTAATTTTTTTTTTTTTCGTTAAGAAATAATATTTTTAGAGGTTATTCAACTTTCTATTGACCATTTAGTCACTTTTTGGACGGTTTTTAAGTTTCACATTAAATTCAATTATGCGTTAACCAATTTGATTTAGGTTATTTTTTTTATTTATTAGTTTCTTTTCACAAGTTTTGTCTTTACACACCTGACATTGGCAGAATTGTTGACATCGGCACCATTGCCATAGAGAAAAATAGAATAGAATACAATAACTGTTTTTTTACTCTTCTTAGAATAGTAGGTATGTACAGGTTATAAATACTTGTTATCTATCATCGAAGTATTAGCTTCATTATTGATGACCGTTAATAACAGGTTGAAACAAAGTGTAATAAGTAGTGTCAGCACATGTTACTGATGAGTGTATTTTATTATCTAACTAAAATCACTTTTCCATGGCTTTTAATGGAAAATATTGCCTCAGCAAAAAATATTTGTGTATAAATACGAGCATTTATCTATATCACACTAATATTATAAAGACGAAAGTTTGTGGGTGTGTGTGTTTATATGTTTGTTACTTCTTCACACTCAAACGGCTGGACCAATTTTGATAAAATTTGGCATGGAGGTAGCTGACACCCTGGATTAACATATAGACTACTTTTTATCCTGATATTCCCACGGGATCAAAACTTACGCGGGTGAAACCGCGGGGCGCAGCTAGTATGTAAATAAAACAAAGTCGGGTTAGTTACACCATTTATAACTCAAGAACAGTCAGACCGATTTTTATGATTTTTGATTTGTTAGATTTGTGTCCGCCCCGAATAGCAGAATAACTATTAAAAAAATATGGGAAAAAATCACGAAAAATACTTTTTTTTTCCTCATACATTCGTTCATATTGATTCTGAGGCGGTACGAACTTCGCTGCGTCAGCTAGTTTCAAATAAACCAATGACAGGCACTTTTGAATTGTCAAGGGGTCGGTCGGTCAGACAGAGAAATGACGCTAGTTGCCCATTCCAAGGCGTAGTAGGTTCCTATGAAGGACGGGCAAAAAAATGATCATGTTGTTATGTGCATCCAGAACGGTTAAAATGCGTAAAAGTAATAGCATTTTGTAGGTGTTCACACCAACCTGCCATAGCAACACGGATAGGCCTAACAATTTTTTATAACTTTTACCTATCTAAGTCTAAGAACTAACAAAATACTTTGTATCTGTAACTGATGTATGATCGTTTAAAATTAACATGTACATCATCCATATAGCCTCTATGTATAGAACTTATGAACAAGAACATGAAAAATCACCTTTTGGCGAAAACATGTAGATAAGTTTAAAGGTGAAGGAGATATCACAAGGGGCAGAAAATTACGTAAGACCACGCGATAATTTGATAAAATATTATGTTTTCGTTTTTTTGATATGTAAGATAATGTAGTACATTATAGCACAGCTTAGCAACAGTACAGGACACAAATATATATATTTCACTATAAGTATAACACCGCGTTTAAAAATAAATTTTAGTGATATTATTTGTCCTTTATTTGAACTCGATAAGGGACCAGTAGGTATGTTAAATCGTCGTTGTGTGATAAAAACATGTGACTACTTTTTATCGTGAACATAATACTGTTGCTAAGCGGATTGATAAGTGCCAACAGTTTTTTTTTGCTAACTATTTTGACGAAATTAATAGGTAAGTGTAAAATAAAATGAGTAGTGTTTTATTTCACTAAAATATTTTGAAGGTTTTTTTATGGTTCAGTTCGGCAACAAATTAAATAAAAATAATAGCAAAAAGGCAACAAGTACAAGTATTTTTTTGTTTTTTGACTAACTAACCTGTTGATAAAATTGTTGGCAGGCTAACAATTTAACTATTCGATAACTGTTTTTTTTACGGTCGATGTAATTCATTTACAAAAACATCGGCCCATTTTTTGTTTGTTAAACTTTGGGCAGCAAAAAGTTTACACAAAAAAGATTGCGTGCGGTGACGATTAAAGTGAACGTCTTTTTATTACTTATGTCACTTTTTTTAACGTAAGCTTTTTGAGTTCTATTGAAAGTTGTAAATTCCAGATACCTAAACAATTAGTTAATTTACGAAGAAAAATTTTGTTCAGTTAAATTATTTGCGTAAAAATGTTCAGTTCAGTTTAAACTATCCGTCGGGAATGTTGCATGAAAATATGTATACACACGCCTAAAATAATTTCAATGTTAAAATAAAAAGGAGCAAAAAAATACTCACCAATAGTGTTGCCGTTGAAAAAATCTAAATTTTATTTTTATTTTTGTCGATGGCACTACTTTTTGCGCCTGATGTTCCATTGACACTGTACCACTAATCGTCACTTTGTAATTTATTTATATCACAACATTTACAGTTCTTTAGTATCCTACTATATTTTCCAAAAAAAAAAAGAAAACTCCAGATTTTAAATTCCATTTTTTAAATGAAATGTTGCCTTTCTTCAATATTCCAATCACTATGGCAGCCGCACTAAAATATTTGAAGCTCAAAATCGTTAATTGTTGTTAGCTTTTTTACGATAATATTGGAACTTGAATTCTTATAAGAAGTTCCAAAACCGCTTAGGGAGCGCTGAACTCGTATGAGTTTCAAGATGTTATAAAAAAACAATTGACGATACGTGTTCGCGCGTCGATTGTCGTCACAAGAAGAAGCCACGCATCCAACGCGAGTGTCGCCCGCGCTCCGAACCAACGGATTGTGTAAACGCGCGCCACTCGCTCGGCTGGCGTCGCGAGCGGGGGCGGAGGCGCGGGGGAGGGTCGCTGGCTCTCTCGCACGCACACATCCACCCCACCGTACACCACTCCATTACTAACGTTCCTATTTTGAATACGCGACGCGCCAATCTAGCTCCTATGCGATAGCTATAGGAGCCTAGGGATGTGATGACCGAACCGCGACGTGCGACCGACATCAGATCGTGCGTGTAGACAGAGAGCACGCTACGGTTACCACGCGACTGATAGAGATGGAAAATCATCGGTAGTTGAGCCGCGTAACGCATGTGTGTCTTTAAACGCGGAGCGATGCAATAGTGGCATAAGTGGTATAGTGTCAGACTTTGTAAGTACACGTAGCACGTAGCTAAGAAGAGCAGTTGAAAATTTAATAAAGAAGGCTCTGCTCTGTTTCATTCTCTTTAACTTCAGTTAAACGCCATGCCACACCATGTGGCATTCAAACGCCCCAACTCCTCTGACATTGAAAATTATTAATTGACGCGTACTCACGGATCAGTGAATATTGCTCGGTTTAATTTACTCGACATCGAACCTCACATTTCTACCTGAGATGTTAATGAAGATTACTGTATTGTCAGTGTTTAATTAACATTTATTTATCATTTAGTTTTCAGTTGAGCTATTCAGCTTGTTGTGGAAAAATCAACACGAGGAATGATTTTTGACCAAGTCACTGACTTTACACACAGCAATATTAAATTGTTCACCATCTGAGTGACAATGTGATTATAATAAAGTTCTGAGCTGAATAAATTTGGTTTGCAACAGCACAATCTTGGTACAGATCGATAAAAAGATTTCGATATGAAATCCCTAGAAATGAATAAACCTGCAAAATGCCCTCCCAAATACTTAATCCCAATAAAATTTTACAAGCATATTTTTGTAAATCAAGATCAAAGAGTTGGTACTATAAAAGTATGAAAATCTCGAGTTTAAAGATCTTAGTCGTGTTACCTCCTCGATATTGTTATGACGAATAAAATTTGATTATCAAATCGACAGAGAAAATCGTTTACACAGTTGGTATAGGAGTACAAACACCCACACGCGACCCACGTTCGCAATTCAAAATTCAAATTTACGAATTTCTATTGGATAAAGGGCATTCGTCGTGTAGCCTGTGTCCAACCAGCCAGCTTTATCATATATGTTTATTCGACTGGTTTTATATTGGTAATTTTAAAAACTTGATTTTGGGGTTATAAGAAATTTATACCTAATGATTTAATGCATTGCGTTGTATATGGACACAGGTGTTACGGCTAATTTATTATACAGTTTTTGGTATTTCTGGCCAGGTCAAGTCCCCTACGGTATATATGTAATAAACTTTACTAGAGTTAAATATACGTATACATATATCTTGATGAGAATCTTTTGAAAGTGGACTAAACAGGCCCATTAAACCATCTGTTTAAATTTGATTTTATAACTGAACATGTGCACGGTGGTCTGTCTGGCGTAGACGAAGTTTGTGCCTTCAACCAGGAAAATATTTAACAGTCAAACAAAGATTATGATATCGCTAACACTGTCGTTCAAACATATGAGTCTTCTATTCCTAAAAAGTGCATTCTTATAAATAGCCTCATTAATAACAAAACAGGCTGGAATAAGGAAATGGCTAAGTGCAAAGATAAAAACTGGTCGATCTTCTTGATTTTTTTAGATGTTCATGATTATACCGCATAATACCTATGAATGACGTTACATATAAAATGAAATGATAAAATGCATTAACTCATCTATTTTGTATGCACATAATCTGACATGCTCTGCTGGCAATAACAGGAAAATAGTAACCTAATCTCGAATTGTGTCTCAAATTATTTTGAACTTAGTTCATTTACAGAAATATAAAAAAATATGGATGTCTCACAGCATGGTATGTTATGACCTCGTCGTTTTACGGTGGATGCAAATGTAATTTTTCAATCGTCATTTGTTATGCTCATTGCAGAATTAAAGAGACTAGAGAGTAACCAATTTTTAAAATGATTTCTTGCTCACTGTAACACTAGATTTGCTTAAAATCGAAACGGCACCCAAAGAAAGAGTAGGTACCGTACCTAAGAAATTTTTATTCTGCGTTTTCAGAAAAATTGGGACTTTCACATGTACTAGGCTTGATTATACCATAAAAATGCTATTACAGTCGTATCTAAGTGTTTTGCACAACAATATCACCAAATTTCTAATGCCAGGAAGTAATAAAAGAAGCCTTTTTAGAAAATTAAAGTTACTTTACCAGTATACTATCAGTCTATTACAAAAATTTGCCGCAACAAAATGTCACCTTGTTTGAATCGATTTTTTTACGAAGATCAAACTGTGTTCTACAGAATATGCCTACTGGTGTATTTATATTGCACAAAGAAGTTTTTAAAATACACGATTTTATCACTTCTGATCTGACACAATATCAATAAGATATGACACGACACTGGCATTCATGATAAACATTATTTTATTTTTCTCTTTTACCTACACGCCTACAATGTCACACTTGTGATAAAAATGGCTTTCTATTCACCCGTCTGCGGAATAACATCTGTGATATTTACAATGCACTAAAATAACAGTTATTTATAACAGTTGAATACTTTTAGTTCAGAAAACAAAATAACAGTTTTTTATGGATTTTTTAAGGAAAAAATATGTACTTGCTACTTTTGTCATGCTCTTTCAGTTTTTGTTATGAATAGTTTTAATTTTTTTCTAAGTTCTCTGCCTATAAAATATCTTACGCTACGCTAAGTGTATGTGTAAGGTCTAAGTAACTAATTTAAGCTTCACCTTAAGAAAATACAACAATCCAGAGATAACGTTATTCGCTATCAAAGAGTACCTATTTACTTTAGCGTTTTCTAATTTAGGAGCATGTAAATAAAATGTAGATGTACTGAAATTCAGTCAATTGTCTAGTTTATCTAGACGACATTATCACGTTTGCTTGCATCTATTTCGGCATTTAGGAGATTATGCTAAAATGTGTAAGTCGTCAAATATTCTTGCTATATGATAATTGTGTATTTTATTACAATATTTACTTTTAGAAACCGTTGCTCGTCCTGCTGTATCATTTCGTGTTTTTGCCTGTATTATTAGCTCGTTTTTGAGAGTAGATTTTCCTCTTGGTTTAATTTTCACCATTATTAAAATTGCCTTTACAACTTTTGCGTCAACAGTTCTCACAGTTAGTCGAACGTTTACCAATTTTCACTGTTCAACTTGAACGGGCACACGAAAAAAAAGCGCGGTTTCGAATTCGATTTATTACCAGTTTTAGCGGGAAAACGGCACAGTCATCGCGCTGCAGTCGATATCGAACAAACAACACGACATCGCCACACATCGCCCTCACTCGAAATTCGAGGTTATTTTCGAAGTGTCAGTTCGAGTATTTACCTTTTGAAACATTTTTTTAAACTTAGAACGAACACAACAGCACACTTCTGGGAACCGTTTCGTTACGATGGGACATCACTAGTGGGGCCAGTGCACCCGAACCGTATTCGCTTATTAATCGCAATAATTAGCGGTTGTTGTTTTTGTTGGTACGCGCCGGTGGCGACCGCTCGCGGCGCGCGTCACCACTGCAACTCGTCACATAATGCCACTAACAACGTCTCTTTCCCCCTTTACTTCCGCACCGGCCTTTTACCGAGGGCGCAGGCGCCCCTGACATTTTTTAAACCGCGCCCATGTTTCTGTAATTTCTATCGCGGCGCGCACCTTTAATGAAAACAGGTTTTTTCGGACATTTTTTTCGCGACGTCTCTGTCTAACGGGCTCGTTAGCCAACTAGCCATCCCCCTCCTTCTAACGGTCGTCCGTAGGCACTGCTCCGACGCGACGCTAGCTACGTTATATCCTCTCTTTCTAGTGACGCCGCGACGCCGGTGACGCCAATTATTTTGCCACATTCTAGAGTCTAAACGCAATTTCAACAAAGCTCATATTTGATTTTCGACCTTATCTACCTCACATAAAGTTCAAGCTCTACCGCGTCTAATGCAGTTGCGACTTTATGGTCTAACGCGAAAAGTGTAAAGTTCCGGCCATTTTTGCGATAAAAAAAATGCTTGCATGCACGTAACCACGCCTTTGTATACACACATATTGCTGTCTATTTTACTCCTTTTTTATTTTTCACTCGCGGTCTCGCTCTGTCACGCATACATGCACACGATGTGATGCGAATGCTTCGGGACGCACCGTGCCGCTGCCACCTAGCGGGCAATAGCGGAACTTTTACGATCGAAATGCGTTCGTAAATTTTCACCTTAGGGGTGGCAGCACTGAGTGAAAGGGGTTGCTTCCCAGTTTAGTTCGTCTATTCGCCGCAGCGCCGCGCTGTTCGTTGGCTCAAATATGACTTGGAGTTTTCCATTGCATTAAACGGGTTGCGTGCTGTTTTACTAATTAAATCGTTTATTAATGCGACCAAGAATCGATTATAGAACCGGCTCTAAGCCGTTAAGGAAAAAATCTGTCTTGTCTACTTTAAATTTAATCAAAACAGATTTTACTTGGCGAATTAGCATTTTATTTGCGCATGTAGCCGCGATTCCCGGCAGGGGGCGCTGGGAGCCGTTCCACCAACTGGATTAACTAGAGCCGTAGAAAGAAAATTTGCCTCCGAGTTAGTCAATAATGTCATTTTGGCCATAGACAAGCTTGTTAATTTCTCGTGTTCCGTTGTCGTTAGGTTGGTGTCCATTATCATTTTATTGGATTCGGTTGGCAGGTAAATTAGGACCAATTTTGTTTTTTTTTTAATGGTCTTTAGTTAAACAGTTTAATTTGAAATGTCGTAATCATGATCAAGGTGATTAGGTTCCGCGCCCTTCATGTAAATGGGCTCAGCGTGGTATCATGTTTTTTTACTAACTTTTCCTGCTGTTGTTTGTTGGCATTCTTAATGTAGGTACAATTTACTCTTTTTTAGTTTATTAGTCATCTATGGGTTTTTAGTAAAAGGTTTAACCCTGGAACTTAATGAATAAAAAAATAAAATGAAAGCTAACAAGGCAATATATTTTAAAATCCGTCGAAAGATCTTATCATCCGAGACATTAAGTTATTAGAAATTTAACTATACACAGAATCTATTACCAGTCATCCCTAACAAAACAATCTCCCAGAACAAGAGACTGCATCAAACAATTAAAATATTCATAGCAATGAAATCAAATAGTTAATTGTACAAGAAATAATAGAATAGTGATTAACGTGAACCAGTACAGGCGCCAGATGCTGATAAATATTGAACGTTATGTACTGTTGTTAGATAAAACGAACAAATTGTTACACAAATTGTTGCTACGGAACCCACACTGGCCGCACGACCTATTAAGAATAATGAATCTGAAGTAGTTGACGAAAACAGAGTCAAGTTTGATAAGGAATTTTAAGAATTTAGTAATAGGAGCAAAAACTTCGGAGTAGATGTGAACAAGTGACAAGAAAACTTGGCTATAAGAAAACAGGCGGACCAAAAAGAAGACGGATAGATTGTAAAAGATGATATTGCTAGGAAAGGGACAGTGGGATAGAGATGTATGAAATAAATAGACCAGCAGTACTGACTCCTAATGAATTGGGATGAAGGCAGGAGGATGGTGACGTAGTGACAAAAAAAGAATGCAACGCTTTCGTCTTGTTGTCAAAATGCTTATTGATGAGAATTTCTTTAATTATATAATAGAAGATGGAAGACTTACAGAAAAACCATTTGTAAGACACATATTATAACGTGGAAACGTTGGAAATAGCTTTCAAACGATGTCCTTCAAAAAGTTCAGATGTATAATATCCGCACGTGTATGGCTAGGATCCTAGAATTTAAGAACGTAGACGAAGCAACATGAATGTCACATACTCGTAAGTATCGCATGAAAATTATTTATCATCCTTATTTATGTATTGGTCACCACATATCACTTAACCTGGAGTTTGGTTAAGTTTTTAAATAATTTCCCGGGCTTTTCCTTCATCTACGTTATATGCTAAATTACTCGTTATACACTCTATACTAATAACAAAGTTGGAGTTGAGTTTGTTTGTTTGTTTGAACGCGCTAATCTTACCAGTCGGATTTGGAAAATTCTTTTTGAATTTGATAGCCCAAATCTTGAGGAAGGCTATATAACAACTCGCTAGAGCCCTTAGGAGCCGATCAAAAAGAAAAAAGTCAGAAAGGCGGAAACGAATTAATTGCACGGGCAGTCGATGCGATACGACGGGCTGGATCGGAGGAACAAGAAATTTCACGCCGACGAAATCGCGGGCAGAACCTAGTAAGTTAGTGTATAAACTGCAATTTCATCTCTACAAACTTTAATTACAGAATCCAAGTCTCCACAATATGGCCCTGATTACGATGCAGCTAATAATACGTATAAAACGTCAGTCATCATTTTATGACGCCCACGAATTCAATGCGAGTTGAAACATAGGCACTACATAAAACATACCTTTTGATTATTACACAGCAATCTCTGCGAGTCATAATTAAATATCTATTTCATACAGTCATAATGTGTCTAGATATTAGTTATTACCTAGATGTAGGTGCAGTAATGCTCGGAGGAAATCGTCTCGTATTTGTACTATGTAATGGTACCTAATCAGTTTGTGGGACAGGCAATTTGAGTAGTTAATTGCCTAAAAGTTATAGAAGGTACAGAAGATAAACTATGGGTTTTATGACATTGATTTACATTCTGTGATTACTTTAACTCACACGCATACTTATAATTTTTTTTTTCGGAAAATCGTATACTTTTATAATGTTTGTAAATAATATGTACCTGTCACATAATTCATTTATCTGTCATTTGCTTCATTTTGAATTATTTTCTTGTTATGGTTTATGCAAAGGTACGCATCGTCTTCACATGTAAAATTATATGCATACTTAATATTATAAATGTGAAAGTGTGTCTGTCTGTTACCTCTTCACGATTAAACCTCTGAACCGATTAAGATGAAATTTGGTATAGAGATAGTTTGAGTCTCGGGAAAAGACATAGGATAGATTATAACCCGATATTCTTACTGAATCGACACTTATGCGGGTGAAACCGCGAGGCGCTGCTAGTAATGAATAAAAAAAATTTATAAAAATTTTAAAAGAGTAAGAATCTATTTTATTTTATTGTAAATTTGACGTTCAAAAGTGCCTTTGAAGTGCCTATTTGAATTAAATGCTTTGACTTTGCAAGCATGGAAGGAGAAGTGCCATCAAAAATAAAAGTAACAGAAAAATTTCATAACAAGGTAGCCGTTTTAACTCTAAACAAATACAATATTGAGATTAGGACCATGCTCAATTTAAATACAACAAATCGGGTTGATACCAGTAACTTATAGGAACCCAACATAAGTTTTACAATAACATTGCCAACAGAACGCCTTGATGCCGTTAACTTTGCAAGGCTGAATGAAAGTCAAGTCAAATTGTTGACTAAATCACTAGTTACTTTATGTACTTCATTACGTTTTGTTAAAGCTTAGACTGGTGTAATTAATTCTCTTAATAGATTGGCATACCACTGTAATACAAATGTTGTTTCGATAATTCTTCGAGACTTCGCCTATCGTAATTGTTACATATAAATTTTAATTAAGGGTTTTACACATAGTTATCGTCTTATCGTTGATTTTATTACTGTATTTATTCGGCTCCAGTATTTACTTAGGCATTCTTGAGAAAGACCCACAGATAAAGCTAAGCAAAAGATATTTGAAAACTTGAGTTCTAAGCGTGTCAATATTCTGATCGTGTTGAAAGTACTCTTACTTATTTTTTTTTTTTTTTTATATAGTTTGAGCCCAGTAGGTGGCCATGTTGATTGCCTCATCATGGCGGCATCAGTGGCATTCTTTAGGTCATTCTGATGATGGGATTGAGTGACGATAAAATATTATAATACGACATTGAACAGAGCATTTTGTCGACTTATATTGAGTCCTAACAGTCAGTCAACACCAGCGTTTTCGTGAGCCATAAATCCTAATAAACAAACTGCAATTTGGGGATTCATTCAAAATTGATTTATGACAATTACGTTTTGACCAGAACCCAAAATGACCCCCCTTTCACCACTTCTTAGTGTTTGAGCTGGGAAGAAGAAAAAATAACATAACATCACGCCTTGTTTGCTCGAAGGGTTGGGCAGAAGTTTAGCTATAGTACAACCACATTTTGCAATAGTGGGCCAGCCTAGGCATTGCAAGAAGAATTGCTATAATTTAAACATCTCAATGACATATATCAGTTCAAACAAAGCATGCTAAGATCTAGGCTATTGTAGTTACAATCTATGCAACTCCCAAAGAACCAAACAACTTACCGCAAAACTTGAACAACAGCTTATCGTTTGCGGAACCCTGGATTGTCGATAATTTACCTGATTGGGGGCTACCAATCAGGTAAATATCGACAATCCGTGATTGTAGCCGATATGATCGTAATTCGTAAGGGTAAAGCCAGATTGGTACAGTAAGCTTTAAGCCACGTATCCACTAGGCAGCAATTGACGCGCAACACGTGACGCTTTACATGTTCGGTAGCGTTGCACAACATCGCGCAACGTGGCAACGTTGCGCGATGTTGTACAACGCTACTAAACGCTAACGCTGGAGCGTAATATGACGCGCGGCTTGTTTTTTTGTTTCCGTGCAACACGCAGTTGAGCATCAAATGTTGTCGAGTAGACGTGACGTGTGGGTGGTGTAACGAAAGAGTGCTCATTCGCGTAAAATTCGTAAAAGATCCATCAACCACACGGAGATCACTGAACACATTTTCTTTATTTTGTTAGTAATTTCTAACCCACCAACGTGGTTTTTACTTTTTGATGCATTTTTCGATAAAATTATAACCATCGCTGCTGAAATCAACACTAGTACCTCTGGCGACATATTCTCGACGACTGATCATGCGTAGACAGACAACGTTGCTAAACAAAAGTCCGCGCTAACTTTCAACATGTTGCAACATGTTGTGCAACATGTCGCTCGCCAAATGATGCTTAGTGGATACGAGGCTTTACGTAGACTAGTATAGATACAGGTAAAAGGAGTTTAAGGAGATATAAAGTAGGACGACAATGAAAGACTGTCTATTAATTTAGTCCAGTGGTTGTAAGCGCGACGGTAAAGCGTTTATAGGCTCCTTCAAACAGGCGCGACACGCGATAAAATCGCGCGCGACACAAAGGCACCGCAAGTTGTGCAACGAGCGGTGCCTTTGTGTCGCACACGATTCGCTGCACGCGTCGCGCCTGTTTGCAGGAGCCTTATAATTGAAGCGAGGAGTCTTTCACCAACATACTATGATGATACTGAAACACTAAATCTAAATGGAAAATAGTGGTATGTTGTTCCAGATCATTGACCACTTCTAACCCTATTAATAAAATATTTATATTCGCTACCAGCCGGTCGATTCTGTAAAAATCTCACCGTGAAAACTCAGGTGAAGTGAGTTTGTTTTTGCTAGGAATTGACACTATTGACAGCTCACTCCACGCTCACTTCACCTAAGTTTTCACGGTGGGATTTTTACAGAATAGCACCGCTGGACAAGAGCGGGTAGTACCGCTGAATGTATTCTTAAAATATCAAAATCTCAAATAACCATACTTGCACATCATGACATTATCAAAACGTCATATTCTCAAAATATCATGATCTCAATGCACCACATTCGCAAAAAAAAAACATTCTTATGATACTACATTCAAAGTACAGACGCCAGCACATCAAGCTATTACATTCTGTCAGATTTCTTTAATAGATTTTCAACTTTATCGCATAGTCATAAGTCCCAGTAGTGGAAAAGTAAAATCAGGCTTTAAACGTAAAATTATGACGTCTCCAGTATACATGTGCATAATTACGGGTTGGTACTGCATATGTAATGAATCCAAGCTAAATAAACTAATAATTAACGGAATTTCCACTTTATTTTCCAATTGCAACGTTGCCAGCTATCATCTAACACAACCTTCACCTAATCAAGCGGCAAAGCCTCCACAATCTATTATTGTAGCCGCAGATAAAATCGTAAGGGTAGTGTCTGACTGCCGAGGTAACATTCCGTCGCCGCTCACGAGTCATCATAACTCAATCGAACAGGGATCTTGATTGCGCTGCTGGCCGTGGAGGCGGTAGGGTTAGCAGAGAAATGGAGATGACGGTATAGCAGAAAATGGTGAAAAAGAGAATGTGAAAGGTACACTGAAAAAAAAAGAATGATTGATTTTACTAAATTCCGCGTAAGTTTTATCAAATCCGCGGGTTATATAGGTATAACCCGCGGATTTGATAAAACTTTCACATTCTCTTTTTCACCATTTTCTGCTATACCGTCATCTCCATTTCTCTGCTAACCCTACCGCCTCCACGGCCAGCAGCGCAATCAAGATCCCTGTTCGATTGAGTTATGATGACTCGTGAGCGGCGACGGAATGTTACCTCGGCAGTCAGACACTACCCTTACGATTTTATCTGCGGCTACAATAATAGATTGTGGAGGCTTTGCCGCTAAAATCAACAATTTCGTGTGTAGGACCTATCCTACACACGAAATTGTTGATTTTACCAAATGATTTTGTTAAATTCACTCTTGTTATAGTAAAATTAACTATGAAAAGGTAAAATTAACTATGAAAAGGGTTGACTATGGCAGTTCATTACTCAACCTACGCTACTTTAGTACATTCAACAATTCTTTTTTTTCAGTGTAGTGCAATCTGTATAAGGCATCGAAGTCCAGAAAACACTTCTTCGTTGTCGAGCACAGCGAAATCAAGGGCGAATCTATTGTCCAATTACCAGACTCAAATACAGACTGAGGTGCTACTGAGAATCCCGATGGAACCTTTCGATAACTAGCACTGATCTGAGGACCTACAAAGTGACATTCTATTAACGAAAACGATGATGGCAAAGTCAAAAATATATGGACTGACATAAGTTACCGAAAAGTTTATGTCAATCCTGTTGAAAGTCGATGTAGAAATACTGAACGCTTTGAAAGCGATTGCCACTTGTCTAGGCCGTCTGGATCTGGGGATCGAACCCAGTAGGTACTCCAAGGTCGCAGTCGTGCTTTCGAGCACTAGATCACCGAGGCAGTATTTTTGTTATGTTTGAGTCAGCAAAATACTTTGCGTTTTCTTTCCCTCAATAAAAAACAGTTATTTATTTCACAATAACTTAAAAACTTGTTTGCTTACCATACACAGTAAACTAAACGAGTCGCATGCCTTTCCGGATTCTATCTGTGAGTCTGTGAGCGCAAATCTCGGAAACTGAGTTAGCTAGAACAAATTTCAATGCTACTTAGTAATTGTCGGTGGACTTGCATTTTGCTGACTAGTTGAATGTCGTGGGTTTGTTTGAAGAGTTGGAGACAAGATATTTTATTCAGAAAAACTTTTAAGATGGAACTTCAGGTCTAAACCTCAAATTATGATTGAAAGTAGAGCAAAGTGGTGATAATGAAATAAATCTCGGAAGTTTAGCCAAAGACCAAATCTAATGTTTTTTGTTGGATTGGCAATTTTAAGTGTGGCTCTCTTAAGAATACTGGTTTAAGTATTTATTAAAATTACTGTCACAATTCACGCCAAAATACCTACAAAAAATCTGATTTTTACATCATCACCACTAAGATAAAATGTTGTTACAGACGAACAGACAGACACCGTACGTAGTTTTAGATTCGCATAGAGATTGTAACTTTTTTAAAATGCTAGAAGAGAGTAGTCAAGTGCATTTACGAGTAAATTATAGTGCCATCAAAGATACAAACAGACACCAAACAAAGCATCCCTAAGAGTGACATTATGTCTATAAATGTCCATCTTTGGCACATCCGCGATGCACACGCCAATGTAAATGATTTCTTGGACAAGACATGGACGGACTGGACATCACTTGTCCAATGTCCATTAATAGAGATTGAGGCACAAGGCATAAATATTGATGGCATTAATTTATACAGACCTAATGAGATTGAAAATAATGAATTTAATTAGATGGCTATTGTCCTTTGACGGTTATTGTGTTCGTCTGTTGCATGATCTGTCTCTGGTCGTGTCGGACTGCCATCCCATCGGACAATGAGAGCAAGGGAAGAGAGAGTGCTGAAGATTGTAAGACTACCTTTGCATTGTATAAAATCAATTTCCTTTGTTTTGTATAATTGCATAGCACAGATGTGAGTTCTATGTACCCTATAGCTACCATTTACCGGGTAATAATATGTCTTTCATTGACTCGAATGTGCCCTGGCAGCTGATAGTATGTCATGCTCACTCAAATGTCTCGCTGACGGTGGCGTGTGTGTTGAATCATTTAGCTCCCTTCAAAATGGTTGAGCTGAATGGTGCTGATTTATGCGTCATGTTCGTGAACGGGCGCCGTCAGTTGGGGCTGGTCATCACTTAGCTGCCTCGGCTTATTTTTAATTATTTTAATTTTGGATTGTTGTTTGGTACTTACTATTTGTTGTACTCTGGACGCTTTTAACGCGTACGTCTTTCTTAATTTTTTACATCGTTCTCACATTATATAATTTTAATATCAAAAGTAATGATGTAACTAATATTTTTGTAAAATATAATTTAAAAAAGAGTGTCCATGGAGTTTCTTGCCCGTTCTTCTCCATAGGTACCTACGCTTTGGAATGGGCAACTAGCTTCATATTTTCTGACTGACCGACTTCTTGACAATTCAAAAGTGCCTGTAAATGGTTTAATTGAAATAAATGCTTTGAGTTTGAGTTTGAGTGCACCTGTATCTGAAATGCTTTGTGTATGAGTCCTGTATAAGTGGCGAGGCGACGCGCGGCGCGCCGAAAAAAAATGTTCTAGAATATTCAAGACGACGACGTCACGGGGGGAGGCGGGTCATGTGAGTGGATAATATCTCCCACGCCGAAGGTTGATCTCCATTGAGATTGGTCACCATATCCGAAACTTGGTCTGGAGGACTTTATGTCCTTTGATAAAGGCTGTCATTATTAAATTTGTAGATCTTGGACAGTCTTTACGGGAAGTCAGAAGCCCGAAAGTCTGACAACTAGGCTTCCCAAGGGATGTCATGCTGCGCAGTAACTGGGTTGTGGAGATCAGAAAGACAATCGCTCCATTTAAAATACTTACTCATATTCCTGCATCCAGTTAGACTGGAAGCGGACCCTAACATTGTTGGGAACAGGGGGCCTAAAAAGGCCACTTTGGTAGAATCGTAAAGGGATAACGTTATGAATCAAAATATGACGAATACAGTCCGTGTTTAGACTCCTACAAACAGGCGCGACGCGCGACGCGAATCGCGCACGACACATAGGCACCGCTCGTTGCGCGACTTGTTGTACCTTTGTGTCGCGAGTTGTGTTGCGCCTGTTTGAAGGAGCCTTTTTTTTTTTTCGCTGCACTACGTAGGTATAGTCAAAGAGATAAGAATTGGATTTGGATTGGACTGATTAGTATTTTAGCACTGGCTACCGGACCCGACCCGGCCAGACCAGACCAGCCGACACTCGGCGCTCCTACATTTCAGCTAGTTTTCAGCCAGGAGCGGAAGAACCAGTACTGTGTCATACCCGACCAGACCCGCTCAGACCGTCTGGTCAGGAGAAATTCCGCTTCCAATGTAGAACCGGCCTAAGGCAGAAAGTCTGAAATAAAAAACACGTAACCGACTATATGAAGCAATTACCGATATCAAAAATGACGTTGATTCTTACAGCTGAGCTCATGGTAAGAAATGATAATCATAAAAATTCTCAACAATAGCTGTTAATAACACTAATTATTGTTAATAAAGCTGCCAGTTTGTTAAATTACTAATTAATCCGGAATAAACAATAGACCGTTAGCGAATGTTCACGTAAAACTATAATTAAGGGCCAGACAGAGTAATTGAAGTCCTTTTTTGGGTTCCGTATCTCGAAAGGAAAAACGGAACCCTTATTAAAATCACTTCGCTGTCCGTCTGTCTGTCCGTCGGTCAAGAACCTTTTTCTCAGGAACTCGTGGAGTTACAAAGTTGAAATTAATATCAAATACTCAGGGCTGCAATCCCTTGAAGCAGTGAAAATATCAAACTTCTAATTCAACGCAACCAAAAGATACGGGCGTTTATGTTCCGGAATCAAAACCTATAGGGTACTTCCCGTTGACCTAGAATCATGAAATTTGGCAAGAAGCAATATCATATAGTACACGGAAAGGAAAAAATCCGAAAACGGTACATTTTTAGCCACATAAACAAAAATGCCGTCATAAACTATTTACTTAGCTACAAATTTGTACGGAAGCTTCAGTGCGCGAGTCACTCTCGCACTTGACCGGTTTTTTTGTCACTGGATGGGATAATTCTTTTTTGTCACGTTTCATCGGACAATCAGTTATAAGATAATTTATTATTTTAGTTTTTGCTTATAATTAACCTACTGGTGTTGAGATAAGAAGCTCCGGCTATTGAGTTAGAGTTCCTTTAATCAGGAAATCAAGATCAAGGTCTTAGGTTAAAACCTTCCCCTGATTGTCCAGAACATTTATAAGTATATACACATACATACACACACACATACATACAAACATACTATACATTTATTAGTAGGTATATATTATAGTAAATAGTATGTATGTGTATATCCTATTTATGTATTTGTGTACCTAGTTTTAATAGATTTCTTATCATTGTTCCTCTCAATCAAAGCACCTGCCATCCAATCTCTTCACCACCCTTGGTTGTCTGGTAGAGAATGCCTAAAGGCTCCTTCAAACAGGCGCGACACGACACGCGACACAAAAGCACCGCAAGTTGCGCAACGAGCAGTGCCTTTGTGTCGCGCGCGATTATATCGCGTGTCGCGCCTGTTTGTAGGAGCCTTAAGGCATTAAGTCTGCCTTTGTACCTTTTTGTGCGAGAAGTTTAAATAAATAAATAAACATTTTTATTAGCTGGCAAACTGTTGCCAGTGTCCATTGTGTAAAAGTGGTCATTTAGCAGCTTATTCCATTTTCTTTCTACACCTCTAACGATGTAGTTTGTTGCATTTTCTTTTAGATATAATTTTTGTGTCTTACCTTTCCTACTCTGCTGATCCCAGCATTATGCTGTAATTAGGTTTGGTACCTGAAAGAAGAAAAACGCAGGAATTATTATTGAGAACTGTAGATCTATAATTTGGTTTATCCTATGTGTCGTTGTGATCAGGGTCTTGAAACGTTACTCAAAATAACGTTACGCGTAGTTCCGGTACCGATAATTTGTACCGTTCCACCAGGATCGTAACAAAATTAATTCCTTGGTTATTAACGATACTGACAAACGGAACGTAATCTTAAACTGTTCACTAACAATATTATCAATATATTAGTAAAACGATATAATAACGTTATTCATTTCAATTCCCAATGTTGCCAGTTTCATGACTTATAAGATGACGAATTTTATTCTGTCATAATTATGATGATAATAAAGTGCAATGTCATCACAATTAATATCATATTCTTCCACTAAACAATTGCTGCCAGATCACATTTGTTACAATCAGATGGAGGAATGTTCTTGCACGAATTGTCTCAATGCTGAAGCTGTTCCTAATAGTAAATAGTAAAGTATATAATAATAAGATATGTCATAACCGTTCTCATAACCGTCCCGCATGATGAGAACCTCGTAAAAGCCGAAAAAGATAAACATATCAAGTATCTTGACTTGGCTCGCGAGGTTGTCGACATGTGGGATGTGGACTCAGCGATAATTGTGCCGATAGTCTTGACAGCCAATGGTTTAATAGCTAAGAGCCTCGACCAACACCTGAGGAGACTCTCGTTAGGCAGCTGGATCAAGGGCTTGATCCAGAAAGCGGTACTTCTGGACACGACCCGCATTGTTAGGAGGTTCCTCTCTCTGGAGCCCTGACCGCCGGGAAATTCCTAATGGAAAAACCCAATAACACTTTGGCCGATCAGGGAACCGAACCCAGAACCCCATGCACAGCAGTCGCGCTTGCGACCACGAGACCAACGGGACAGAAAAAAAGAAAGTTAATGGTGGTAAAGTATAAATATGTAGCAAGACCGTCCAAACCACCACCATACCCACCCACCACCAACCACCAACCACCAAAACCAACCAAACACCACCAACCAACCACCACCACCATACCACCATACCAAACCAACCAGAACCAACCACCACCAACCACCATAACCATAACCAAACCAACCAACCAACCATAACCAAAACCAAACCACCCACCACCAAACCAACCATAACCATAACCAACCAACCAACCACCACCACCCACCATAAACCATAACCATCCACCCACCACCACCACCATTAACCATATTGGGCGCCGGGGTGCGAAAATCAGCTTGCGTCCCCCTTACCAACAAAAAGAAATTTAACTTAATTTTTGTGTTCCATTTTTAAGATGATTTGCACCAATTTTTTCCAAGGGATTTTTTCAAGGCGGTGACGTGCGGTTACAGCGCTGGAGCGTTGCGGTTATTGAGTGATTAGTAATGACCTGATCGGCCTGTCGCCCCCTAAGTCCTTGCGCCTGGGTGCCGCGCACCCCTTGCACCCCCGGGTAAAGACGGCCCTGATATTATGTAGTTAACATCATCATAATGTATTTTAAAGGTTATAAGTGGCCCTATTAGATTCCTATAAGTACCTGCTAGGTATTGGTTAAAAGATTGGATATCATCTTATTTGTATCTTGTTTGTTTGATGCTCGTCTGAGTCTATACACGTGTTCCAGGCGCGCCTCAAAGAGATGGCAGCAACAAATTGAAGGGGCCCGTCAGGGCCGAAGCCTGCCGGGTCAGCGGGATTGTCCGATAGGGTTACCGCTGGCCCGGGACATAAAGGGCTAGGAAGGAACACGGGTGGGTTTTAGTCAGTAAGAGTCTGACACTCCCTTCCGCTCCACCCAGAGCGGGAGGGGTCATTTGATGATTTCCCATCATGAAAAAAAAAAAGTCTATACCCACAATTGGAAGTAACATAGGCCAACTCTTTAAAATCCAATATCATATAAAAAGACATTACCAATTCTATAGGAGTTTAGATCATGCTGCTTCTCCGTTTAGCGTAATATGTCTTGGCACCAAAGCCCAAAAAATATCAAAAAAAAAAAGTTAATTAATTCGGGGTGGATGGAACTCCATATTATCTTTTTCTAGTAATGTGTAAGCAATGGAAACAATTACAGTAAGTATTGTCATCCTTAGAGTAATAACTTAGCATTTTTTATTGAAGTGATGACGTCTTTAGGCGCGTTGGGCATTTTTTGAGATTGGAAAACACCATTGAACTCGCGCCACTGTTACCGTAAGCGACACCGCGCGTGTTTTGTTTATAAGACGATTAAAAAAATACCCGCTTCGGATGTGTTTAGCTGTCCTCGGGAAGTACTCGGTTTTAATGTAGGTATATCCGATATGTCAGTGAATGATGGCGAAGCATTCTGTTTGTGTTTTGTTTTCACTTCTGTCGGCACTCCCGGAGTGCCACTGTTTTTTTTTTACTAGCAATCAATGTCCCACTGCTGGGCAAAGGGCTCCCTAATCTCTTTCCACTTCTATCTGACCAGAGCTGCCAAAGACCAATCTTTAATACAAGAGTCCAGCTCTTCCGGCAATCTCCGTCTGGGCCTGCCCCGATGTCGTTTGCCAATAAACAGCATCGACATTTTAGTTCAGTGTGTTGTTTAGTGTGTTGGCCACCCACTACCTGTATGACAGTTTCGTTCAAAAACTCGACATGCCATAGTAAAGGCTCCTGCAAACAAGCGCGACGTGCGACTCGAATCGCGCGCGACACAAGGCACCGCTCGTTGGGCGACTTGCGGTGCCTTTGTGTCGTGCGCGATTTTATCGCGTGTCGCGCCTGTTTGAAGGAGCCTTAACAGTCGACGGCCTTGCCCAAACGTAAGGGCCATTATAATGCTATGAGTCTACAAGAAAAAAAATCATCTTCAGGGTCAAAAGACTTCACCATATAATGTTTGACATTTCTGAGAATGACAGTCACACTCTTACCCTCATATGCTGATACTGCATACTGCTATTTGAAAAAAGAAAAGTTTGGTTGAATGAGTGAATCACCCTACAGTCATTCACTCATTCAACCAAACTATTCTTTTTTCAAATAGCACAGTGTATCGTACTTACCAACATCCATAACAATTTCGTAATGAATTCTAACAATTAGTCAGCATGAACTGCATTTGATCGCGATGACCCTAATGCTTAACAAACTGTTTATTTTGAGTCCTTAGCTCAATGGGTGTGACCTCAATTAACACTATGCTGTAATTATAACGATATGTTAGCTACTGGTGAGTTTTACTGTAGTATAATTAAGGAGAACAAGGTTTTTTTGTTTGTTAGTGTGACTGTGCTTTATGAAGAGGAAGAGTGTAGTAGTTCCTTGGTCAGCGGGGTAATTGCATAATGGCTTTCAATTTGACAGTTCAACAACATTCATTGCGCTATTTACATTGATGAGCAGACAAATTTTTCGAACATATAATGCAATGGGTTACGAATATCCTTCAAAATTATGCAGATTGAGATTGATTTAGTGTTACGCAATTCGGGTCCAGTCGTCTGTTTCATGTTCAAAAAAAGATTACGTAAACGAAAAGGTTTTTTTTTCTATATACTTTGACAGCTGTCATGATCAACGAAGACAATAATTATGCGGGACACAAAGAATCTACAGTGGAGTCATTTTAATAGGTAACATTTGACGTCTGTCAGTTTTATCCTCATAGTGAGGTGACCTGCTTATAAACATCGATTAAAGTGAATGAATCGATACGAACTTGAAACATATGCGAATTTTAAAAATCATCAGGCGAATCCCTGTCCCATTATTATTATTTTTTTCGTAAATTTAAGGAGCAAAATAAGACAAGTACACAATTTAACAAAAAAATTGCATTTATTCAGTTGAACTATCAGAACTGTTAAAAGTATTGTCATCTTCATCACTGCTGTCAGCACTCAGAGATATTATTAATTCATTTTCAATAATATTGTCTATTCTCACATCTCGTTCAAAATCTTGTAAAATTATTTTCTTTGTTTTCTCTACGACTTTTTTCCAGTCTTCTGTAGTGACTTCTGCACACGCAGTTTTTAGCAGAGACATCATTTTAGCAGTACTGAAGGGTGGTTCAGTATTGTTCCGCGCTGCATAACCCTTTATTTGTGCCCAAATAAGCTCGATGGCGTTATACTGGCAATGGTAGGGAGGCAATCGAATAACTTCGTGTCCATGCTCTAGGGCTAGTTCATCGATTACATAGCGGAGCTTGGACGGCTTAGTTGCTTTTACTAGATTTAACAACTCAACTTTTAATAAAGTTGGACTTGCATCCACACCATTTCTTACCAGCCACGAGACAATTTCTTGCTTTTTATTTGCTTGAGTTGGTGGTTTATCAACTTGTACAGAATGATACGGTGCATTGTCCATTATAATTTTCGATGGGTTTTCTAAGCTGACTAGCAGCTTCTCAAACCACTCTTTAAAAACCTCAAAGTTCATTTCCTCATGGTAATCACTTGTAGTTTTAGAGGCGAATGCGAGGAGGCAGTCTGGAATAAAACCTTGAGAAGCTGATCCCGCGTGACATATAATAAGTCGGGCTCCTTTTCCCGGTGGAACTTTTGAGGTGGACGCCGCTGTATCATCGGTCCATGTCCGCAAAACCGTATGGTTCACATTCAACCATGTTTCGTCAATAAACACGACATTGTCCCAATCTGTAATTTTATTTACTTGACGTAAGAATGTTACTCTCTTCAAAATAATATCGTAGCGTTCTAGCAGGATTTTCCGCTTGTCAGATTTTTTAAAACTAAAGCCAATCGATTTCAAAACCTTTGATAGAGACGATTTACCGCCAAAAAAGCCTGCGTCTTTTAACGAACTTATTAGCTTTTCCCGTGTAGGATATTCTTTTCTCGAGTAATATCCATAAATGTGGTTGCGAATTGCAGCAGCATCAAAATTATCAATGCCAACAATTTTCTTGTCCCTCTTTCTTTTTTTCGGTGTACGTAAAGTATTATCTTCTGAGCCTGATGGTCCGTATTTCTCTTTCAGAATTTGAGTTACTGTCCTCTTCCCTATTCCCAATGCTTCGGCAACGCGTTCTCTCGGTTGTGTCAATGGTAAAAGAGGCCCATCGTTAATTGATTCCCGTTCAAAATAATTGTACAATTTCACCACTAGTTCGCGAGATTGACTGTTTAGCGTTTTCCCCCGTTTCGACATGGTAAGACTGTAATGTTGTTCTTGTTTACTAATCGTTAAGCAATCGGAGTCCAATTTATAGCCAGGTAAACGTAGTCAGTAAGATCAGTCCAATAAAAAAGCCGGGTCAGAAGAAAATAACAGAGAGCACACCAAAAACGCACAGTCACTTCGCACAACGACAAAAGACTGCGTCATGTAATGGCGACATGACGTGGCGTCATCGACAGGCACTGGTGTTGCCAGCAACATACCACCTAAATTGTACCTAACATCAATGATTTTTCTATTTCATTATTTTTTGTAAATTTATACCTAGTTAGTTAAAAGAATAATAAATAAATGTTTTATTATAATCACAACGTGGTTATTAATTTATGGTGATATTTCTTCACAAGTCATCATTGCATTCGATTCTACTTATCAGCTTTCGATTTTTAGAGTAACATCCCTAGTGTTTAAAAAGAAAAATGGTTAACTGACGTAACCTTGTAACGACGTTCAGTTCTTTAGATCAGAAATTGTTTATTATGTTTAGAATGGTTTATTAATGAAAGCAAATCGTAAAATTACTCGTATCGGTCATTATTACAATAAATATGTAATCGTAATTGAAAAAAGGTAAGCAATTGTGCAGTTCTAACAAAACGAAAAAATATGTTATTTTATGCCCGCCGTTACAAGGTTACGTTGTTGAATATTTGATGAATTGTCAAATGTTACCTATTACAATGACTCCACTTTAATTGCATTATTCTATACCCACCTCCTTGCCAAATATTATTTAAATACAATAGAAAAAGCACACTTCCTAACTGATTTTTTTCTAGAGTTTCAATAATTCTATCTTTTTGAAATCCTCTGTCAAACTGTATCAGAATCAATCACTCTATCTTTAATCTTTCAAAACTTCCAAATTAGACACAAACCTATTCAAATTCACATATTATTATGTATCGCCCTTACGTTCTACATCAAGAACATTTAAATACATTTCAGTACAAAGAGTTCATTCAGTACTGCTTTTAATAAACTCTTAGTCCAGATCAAGTTACGTTTATTTTAGCCATAGTAGGGCTGGCACTGTCTTGAGATCAAAAATTATGAGAACATAAATAAAACAAGATATATAGTATTCTTAATCAGTACCCTAATTGCGTTATATACACTTTAAATCACAATCCGAGGGTTTTGAAGAATATTGCAAATCCATTGCTTCATAAGTTTGATATATTCGACTGCTAAACAACGTAAATAACGCAATGAACGTGGCTTAAGTGTCAAAATGAAACCCCTTGCGATCAGTTGTCATTTTTAATGCCGCAGATTACATAACACGGTAATCGTTGATGATGATGATGGTGATTAGGGGACTCCCTTTTCCGCACTTAGACTCCCATTCGGTCCGTTGTGCGTGGGGATTCTGGCTAACAGAGCCAGTCTAGCTCCGCTCAAAAGCACAGAAGATTCCTTGGAGCTTCACAGGCTTCGTGGAGCGACCTCATTGTTCCGAGGATTTCTGCACGTTGAGAAGCCACGACCTCGAATTCCAGGATGACATGGGCGGCTGATTCCTCGGCATCAAGGCAGCCACTGCATAGGGGGTTGTCCGTGGCGCCTATGTTAAAAAGATGTTTGTTAAGGAGGTTGTGGCCCGTAATTATACCTATTTTAATCCAAGGTTATTCCTACTCAGGCTGAGAAGTTTTTTGGTTAATCGCGGGTGTATCATTGGTAAAGCCAATTTTGACTGTCTACAGTCTGTTGCCCGTGAGGTAGTCGTTGATATTCACTATGCAAATGACTATAGAACCTAATAGGCAAGGCAAGATGAGCCGCCTAAATCCTTAGAATCCTAAAAATAGAAGGGAAAGACAAATGCGGTTCATGAGATACAGCTCTCTGACAGACAGACGGACGAACAGCGGAGGAAATATATGGACATGGGTTAGGAATCCAATAATATAACATTTAAAAAAATTATTTTAGAGGAAGTTTGGCAGCCCTAAATGGCAAAAGTACTTCTCATTAAAATCTAATAACAGTAGACATGAATGTCTTTACATAAAGTGAAATATCTGAGAGGAGCGAAGTTGCAATGAAGGCAAATTGACGGCTGATGAAAACATGCAACGTTCACAACTACATTGGTCTTAATTATTTAAATTATGTAAGTACCAGTTCTTAGAAATTACGTGTGGTCTTAAGACTATAGCAAAATTTGTCAGAAGATGACTGGGCGACCAGTGTTTCTTGGTTCGTGGTGAAATGTGCAATAAAATTGACTTGAGCTGAATGTTGGAGAAAAAATGTTATAAAATCCTCAAGACGCGGTGCAGTGCTGGAAAATGAGCAGTGACGAACGCGGAACAACCATGAACTCTACGAAATGTACGACGAGCCTAAATTTTATTAAAACCAATAAAATATGGCGTCTTCGATGGGCAGGATATGTCGCAACAATGGACGAGGGCAAAGCACCCAAATGTTTACTTATGAAGTTACTACTGAGAAGTTGAATGGCGTTGGAGACCAAGATTTAAGAATGAATAAACTTTAAATAAAGCGACCTAAAAATGCTCAAGCTCACGTTGGAGAAATATACTTGACCAGACCAATGTCAGCGGCTGCAAAGCCTGAGATGATGAATGTTGTAGTCAACAGTATATTAGTGGTAACTAGGCATTGACAGCGTCTTTATGTTGTAACAGTAACGATGATTTTCGTAGAGCAAGTGTTATCACTGATTATGTAGTTGTTTTTACAATTTCTCAGGCATTCTCGACCAGCGCCACCTGTATGTCAAGTTGTACTGGTCGCATAGTAAGGAATTATGTCAGGATCATGACTGATTTGACTGATTGACATCAGTGATGGTGTCAACATATTGTGTCAGACACGAGATAATAATAGAATTTTGTCATTGTGATAGGAAACTGCGTTAACAGTAGTGCTACTCTGTAAAAATCTCACCGTGAAAACAGGTGAAGTGAGCTTTAAATGAGCTGTCATTCAGATCTAGAGGATTGACACTATTGACAGCTCACTTCACTCAAGTTTTCACGATGAGATATTTACAGAATACCACTGCAGCAGTGCTATTTTGTAAAAGTCTCACCGTGAAAACTTAGGTGAAGTGAGCGTGGAGTAAGCTGTCAATAGTGTCAATTCCTAGCAAAAACAAACTCACTTCACGTAAGTTTTCACGGTGAGATTTTTACAGAATCGACCGGCTGTACCCTGAATAAAAAATTACAGTTTGTAGGCTTATTTTCTTATGAAAAGTTGTTCAGCGGGGTAATTGACACACTACCAGTAGCAATGGCTTTCGTTTCGACAGTTCAACAACATTCATTGCGTTATTTACGTTGTTGACGAGACAAATTTTTTGAACATAAGAAGCAATGGATTAGCAATATCCGTCAAAATGATTCAGATTGAGATTGATAGTTTTTACGTTACGCAGTTAGGGTGTAGTATGACGACTTTGAATCAATCCCTTAACGCCAAGCAAGTGACTAAAAACCCGTATTTATTTAATTATTTCGAGGAAGAATGTCCTATAATATCAAATTACTAAGAAATTTTTGTGAGTTGATAATACCTTTTAAATTCTCTGAAAACGACTAATTAATTCCTTACAGATAAACGGTCCATCCTTTGTGCAAGTCAATGTTAAGGGCAATGAATCATAAAATATGATGTTAAGTTTCACCAGAATATGATTCAGTCCGCATGATAATAAGTCAGGTACTCCTTTTTCATGAGTTAGTAGTAACAGTGTTGTCCTTCACTACTAGCTTCTGGCCGCGACTTTGACCGCGAGAAATTACTTGTTTTAACATAAAATATATCCTAAAGTATCCGTCATGAGAAGCTATACATTTTGTAAACACACATTCAGGGGTTTTGTAAACACACATTCTCTGTAAAGTTTCTGTGCCTGTGTGTTTAATGTGATACATTTTTATATTAGTTAAGTAGTTAGAAAGTTATACTATTTTATTTATAGAATTGAATTTCCGAATTCTAATATTGTTTTAATAAATTATACACATATAATTAATTAGTAAAAACTTCAAACAAACTTTTCAGCTTTATAGCTAGCTTCTGCCCGCGGCTTCACGCGCGTGGATGTAGGAATTTATCCCATGGGAACAGGCTACCGGGATAAAGTATCCTATGTCTTTCCCCAGGATGCCATCTATGTCCTAGCCAAATTTTATCGAAATCCTTTCAGTGGTTTAGGCGTGAAAAGGTAACATACAGACAGAGTTACTTTCCAATTTAAAATTACTACTAGCAGAGCCCCGCGATATTATCCACGTAAGTTTCGATCCCGTGGGAATATCGGGTTAAAAACTATCCTATGTCCTCTCCCGGAACTCAAACTAACGCTATACCAAATTTTATCTAAATCGGTTCAGCGGTTTAAGGGTGAAGACGTAACAGACAGACACACTTTCGCATTTATAATATTAGTATGGATACAGACGATATAGTACAGATACTAAGCTAAGAGAACAAAAAGATAATTGTATCACTTAGACACACACACACAAACCACCATACCTACCTAGCAGTGGCGTGCATTGCTTTTTAGAATAGGTAGGCACTAGGCCGCCTGGTCTAGTCAGACACGGTCATTAATCAGAAACAACAAAATTATATGTTTTTAATGTTCAAATTATTTTCTTACCTTTTATAGTTCTATGTGCCTTATATGAACTTTAAAAACAAAAAATCTTGTCGGTCTTCAAAATGAAACAATTTTTATCTTGTCAACATACGAAAACTTAGGTACCTACCGAAAGGATTCGTCCGCAGTATAGACAAATCTATACAAAGCGATTGATCGCCACAATCTAAGCACTTTAGTTTATCCATTGCTTACACAGCACCTCAAACTTAAACACAATAAACACAGCAATTTCTTTTTTTCAACACTTAGGAATCAAAACAAACAAAAAATGGAGCGCGCTCGCCGGTTATAACAATGAGTAAGGAAGAAATTCTCTCCTTTCGCGTGTCGCACTCGCACGCCCCACGCTCTCTATAATCCATCCCTTTCTTTCTTCGCGCGGCCAAATTACGACAACATTCACAATCGGTTGATAGATTTGTTGGTAGATTGGTCGGTAGAGTAGGCCTGCCTACCTAAGGGTGATAAATTGCGAAGGTCGAACGTCATAGTATTATTCGTAGGACGTACATGATATTTAATTTCGTCGTATTAAATTGAACGAATACTAGACCAATGAATGACCTTTTTCAAATATTACGGTACGGGAGCCGAGTAGGCCGTCGGGCGACTGCCTACTGCCGCGCACCGCGCGTACGTTTGTATGAAGATTGTTTGTTTCTGATAGGCACCTATGATAGTTTAGTGAGTTTCTTAATTGCGGGGCACACACACTATTAATGTACCTAATTGACAGGCTTCTGGTGATTTTTCGAGGTAGGCACTGCTTAAATGCCTATATGCAATGCACGCCACTGCTACCTAGGTATGGCAGAACTAATGCTAAAGAGACAGACTAGGTACGGAAGGCGAAACAACTTTACAATTACAACGCACTTTTAATTGTCACCATTAACAAGAAAACTTTTTTACAAAAAATAAATATTTGTAGTGTTTTTTTTGGAAGTTGGTTGTTTTTTTTTTTTTGTAAAGTAGTTTTTATTTTTCACTTTTTAGTTGTACCTACCTACCCTAAACAAATTCATATAAAACTACTTGCTATGTGAATATCAGTGACAGGAAGCTATTGAACACATCTGCCTACCTCTTTAAAGGGTACAGGCGTGATATTATTCTGTGTGATTGCGTAAACAATGCATACATATGCTATAGCAACAATCGCGGTTGATTTGCTGGCATTTATTGAAGAGTTCTGTTGTCTGTCTCCGAAACTCATCATCTATACGACATTTAAATGGGACCATTTTGGAATAAACCTCTTACAAACAAAAAAAAATTTGGAAATCCGTCTACATATAGACGGATTTCCAAATTTTTTTTTATGTATGGACGGGTATAACTCCCTCATATCATAATATGAGGGAGTTATGCCCGTCCATACATAAAAAAAAATAGAAACATCCGAATTGAGAACCTCCTCCTTTTTAGAAGTCGGTTAAAAATAGAATTGTTTATATTTTCTCCTCCTTCTCCAAAGAGCAGATTTGTATGGAGAAGAATGAGCCCACCTCCATTGCTACGTACTCTTCTAAAAATCTGCATTTTGCAGTGCTCCTGAAGAATCAATAATGATTTATTCCCTTCTCTTTCGCCCCAAAACACGTGATTTCCTCTCCATCCGAACCATTAAGTACAGAACACGAGTTTAAAACCGTCACCTCTCAGCTGCATACGCATTCATTGCACGACAAAGTAATACCTCGATCACGACGACTGATTTGCACTATTATAACATTACCAACTTAATAAACCTTCAATTACAAAACCCACAACCACTTCATTCTAAACCCTAACACCTTATAGTTAAGGTGTGGTGAGTTGGCAAGAGATTGTAAAATAAGGTTGTTCCACTATATTACGCCCGGCATTAATGACATTCCAGCGTTGAGGACTCCCTCACTTTTGAAGGTTATGGAATATGGCACGAGAATACTTAGCTTTTAATTGAATAGGTTAGCTTAGAAAGAGGTAGTTTCCGTGGTTAGAGAAAAAGGCAAAAGTGGCTACTTTTAAATACCTAGAGGATGGATGTACTGTGTGAAAGATAATACGGTTAGAAACGGAGTGACGACTAATAGAGACGTATGGAACAAAAAGACGTGTTGCGCTGCCCCCAAATAAATTGGTAAAAGGGATGAACGATGATGACAGGAAAAGTTCATGAAGATACTGGAAGGTGCTGTGGGTAGGACTCCCATAAAGTGGATTGATGACCTGGTGAAGGTCGCGGGAATCCGCTGGATGGTCTGGTCGTAGTGGAAATGCTTTGAGGAGGTCTGTGCTCAATAGTGGACATCTATCAGCTTAATGATAATGACGATGACACGCTTAAGTGAGTTAACAAGATTGATATGGCTAAGCGCCCAGGGATTGCCGAGTAAAATGAGCCTTCTTCCCCACCCAGTACCTCGTCGTTTACCAGCCTCACTTCTACCCACCGGTCCACCTATGTCATTGACAGCATCACTACAATTTTATTTAACAACATTATACAACAAAAACCAGTTCCTCAAGCGTTTCCTTCAAGGGTAAAACATAATTAAAATCAGCCCACATAGCCGGCACGTTTGAGTTTACCGACCAATCTGTTTACTGATTAGTTATGGCTATGAGACCTAACCACCTACATAAGTATTGTAGGTAGTTAGGTACCCACTTAGGGTTCTGTCAAGGTCCTAAGTGATTTACGTGAGACTGACGTTTTGTGGGTGGCTTTGCTTGCGTGATTATGATTCATTTTGTGGTAGCTGTCATATTATTCTAATGCTGGATTGTTCTAGATGCAAAAGTCTCTACTCTTTAGCATTGAACATCATAACCAGCCTATAATGTTCCAATTGCTGGGACAAAGGCCTCCTCTTGGTGAGAGGGAGTAGGCCGTAATCCACCACGCGGGTCCAGTGCAGGTTGGTAGATGTAACATGTCTTAGAATTTTTGGTCCTAGAACATTCCGGTTTCCTCACAATGTTGTCCTTCATAGTTTTGAGAGCAGTGCGTCGTGCTTGCACACTACGAGGTGGCGGCTTGTCACTGTTTGGTGTGGATTGAAATAAAAACAAAAGTCATCTATTCAAATTAGGCTGAGAATCAGCTCTTTTTGAACGTAAAAAATGTATAAGACAGACATGTCCCTCAAAACGTTTGCCCTTCACCAATTCCTAGTGCATTAACTGGGAAGAAGTGGCGCAATAAACTCTCCAGCAACAACAGATTGCAATGTCAAGTTCAATAAAATATCCCGTTAGGGCCGAAGCCTGCCGGGTCAGCGGGATTATCCGAAAGGGTTACCGCTGGCTCGGAACATAAAGGGCTAAGGAAGGAACACGGGTGGGTTTTAGTCAGTAAGAGTCTGACACTCCCTTCCGCTCCACCCAGAGCGGGAGGGGTCATTTGAGAATTCGCCATCCTCAAAAAAAAAAAAAAAAAGTTCAATTACTATGATGATGATAATTATGACATTGTTAATGTCGACCACTAAGAGTTTATTACTTTGTACATAATATACTGCAACAATGATGTTAAAATTACCACTGCTATTAAAAAATACAAACGAATTGGGTGTCGTCATAATTGTAGTTGATACAGCATCCAAGTCAACGTATTTTAATTCTATCTCCAACTGATTCCAAATTTCCAAAGAATTTTTGGACAGTCGCATTTTGCCGACTAGATCAATCAATCAACTCGGCCTATTGCAGTCCACAGCTGGACATACGCCTCACCCAGGCTGCCCCATAATACCCTATCCTCCGCCATCAGCATTCAGTCTGTCCGAGCCATCTTCGGTCGTCGGTCCGTCTAGCTGAGGGGCGTCTCACACTTAGCTTACCAACTAGATACAAGAAGAACATGAAAAGTATATTCTTAAAGAACACATACATTCATCACATCTACAAAACCTAACACGTATCTCTCTCTTAACCTACAGAACCATTACGCGATATATATTTCATTATTACACCACGCTCTATATAATCGGAGATCATAAAGCTCGGAGCACACGATAAGATCTAAAACACATCCCGCTAAATGAGTTCGTGTGTACAATCTTTAGCCCTTATAAGATTTTTTTCCATGTTATTCTGTTCTTGTCAAGGGAATATCGTGACTTTGTGAAGGGTCTGCTTTGAGTCGAATGCTTTTGTCTTGTATTATGTGTAACGGTTAAACATCGTTTTAATAGTTTTGGTCTGGGTTTGCGGCTAAGTCTTTCAATAGGCAAACCAGCGGGGTAATTGCGTAACACACTTGCAATGCCAATTTTGACACTTGAACAATATTCATTGCATTATTTACGTTGTTGAGCAGAATTTTTTTTGAACATATGAGGCAATGGATTAGAAATTTCCTTTGCTTCATATGTTTGATAAATTCCCTTCAAACCAGAACACAACAGCGCTGCTTGGCAGCAAGTAAAAGGTACAGAAATAATGTGAGCTTTCCCGTCAAACTTTGTTGTTTGTCCTGTCAGCTGCAGACATCGTGGTCACCACGGGAAAAAACCCCGGTTTTACTAGTCTCGACTGGTTGCATTAAGTGATTGTAATGACCACGGTACTAATTAGTTCCTCAAACCCTGCCTAATAGGCCAGGAAATTAATATAATTAAGAGGAATTCTTGGGACTTTATTACTTAGGGAAATAGACACTACTTACTTTATAATAGGCAGACATCTTAACTACAGCTCGTGACTGGATTATAAGAGACACATATATGCACAAACTGAATTAGTAGCTTTAACAGCGGGGTAATTACGTAACACACTATCAGTATCAATGGCTTTCATTTTGATAATTCAACAACTTTCATTGCGCTAATTACGTTGTTAAGCAGACGAATTTTTCGAACATTTATGAGGAAATGGTGTTGGCATCCCCAACATTTTATTAATTATATTTGTTGCCTTGCAACACTTCATCTGTCATGTTGTGTCAACGTCATTATTTTATGTCACACCAACTGACAGTTTTAAGAAATATAGCACCTAGATTGTCTCCATGAACAAGTCACGTTTTTTTTTATTCCGCAAACCTCTCAATTCTACCAGCCTTTAAACCCTGGAAATACTACTCTTAACAAATGGATTAGAAATATCCTTCCAAATGAGATTGATAGAGGGTTACGCAATCAGGGTGTAGATACGCTGGTCAATTTGGTGTGGTTCATTCCTCAAAAAACCCTCACAGACACTAATCTGCATGGTCCTCATATCCATCCTCATATCCTCATACCAAGATTATGTCTGGACTTTAAATGAGACTGTGACCTCTGAGTTTGTTTCGGAAACGTCTGGAAACACGGTATTCATCTAGTTTTAAAACATAGTATAAGTATATTTTGATAATTTTCCTGTTGTTTTTGGTTACTTTTAAATTATTGAATTTGTTTAAAAGTAATTTGTATTATTTTGATTTTCGTGTGGTTTATTTTGATTTATTTTAATGTTTTCGTCCTTGGCAAACATGTTGTACAGACGCCAGCATATCAAGCTACCCGAAACTGTCAAATTTTCCCAATCATCTTTGAACCTTATGCGTTAGCGATAAAGTTGAAGATCTATAAAATAAATTTGACAGATTGTAGTAGCTTGATGTGCTGGCGTCTGTACTTAGGTGAATGATGAGTTCTCTAATATATATACTATAAATATTAATTGCAAGCGCATGCTTGTATTTGTTCCTGGTTATGTTAACGTGCATGTAATTGAGAAATAAAATAAACAGCACATAATTTATTACTGACATTTGAAAGTGTTGTAAAACCTATTTACAGAAATAAAATATATTTTATAAGTGTTTTTTTTTTTCTTTACGCTTCCAATATTTTCGTTAATCTATTCGGCAATGTCAACAGACCCAGGAGCCAATCAAGCTCCACAAAATCACTCCTTATGTCCATCTGATTCATACAAAGTGCATTACGGCCTATATCTATGCAAACGACCGCATGTGGAACCCTGGGTTACAAATATGCACAGTGTTACCTCGTAATAGGACCACTGTGCATACTAAATGGCCCCTTTAAGGGATCGGTGTGTTTCCACTTCCTAAGTAAGTATATGAGATTCAAGTTTTACTAAGTCATAGAGTAAATAAGTACTGATTCTAATTGGAATGAAGTAATGTAACAGCACGCCTATTTTACCTAATTTTTTGATCTTCCCCTTATACTCATAAAGACATCGACATTCATCCTCAAAACTTTTCCCACGAAATTTTCCTCATTCTTCCGTATAAAAAGAAAGAAAAATTGTTCATTCTGCACAAATAAAAACGCACATTGCAAAAAAAAATTAAAAAAGACATAAAATATACACACACAACGTAGTCAAAAGCCTCGTACTCAAGCTTAATAAATGTTGACAATTTTGTCCATTGCTTGATGTCAGGACCAGGCACCAAAGACAACACACATTATTGATTGACATTGACAATACAAATCAATCCGTGATGCGCCCGCGACACTGGCATAAATATGACAATAAAACGTGAAAACAACAACAATCAAACAAAAACAAAAATGCCGATTGCAGAGTGGAAAAATAACTACTTTTGTAACAAACATCGTATCACATGACCATACCATGACAACCGCTTTCCACTCAACTTTTCAGTTCTCGGTGCCACTTTCAGACCTTACTCTTAAGTAATCCTTTCTAATTCTATCCATTCGTGTACACCACACATCTCTCTTAGCATTCTTAGGTTATTAGTGTTATTCATCATCACCATCAGCATTTCAGCCGAAAGACGTTCACTACTGGACATAGGCCTCCCCCAAGCACCTCCACTTCGACTGGTTCTGTGCTTCTCGCATCCAACGGGTTCCTGCGGCCTTCACAAGGTCGTCGGACCACCTTGTGGACGGCCTTCCAATGCTACGTCCTCCGGTACGCGGTCGCCACTCCAGAACCTTTCGGCCCTATCGGCCATCTGTTCTGCGAGCATTGTGCCTGCCCACTGCCACTTAAGTTTGGCAATTCTTAAGGCTATGTCGGTTACCTTGGTTCTCCTGCGGATCTCCTCATTCCTGATTCGATCACGCAGGGAAACTCCAAGCATAGCTCTCCCCATTACCCTTTGGGTGACTTTTAGCCTTCTTATAAAGCCCATTGTGTTATTACATACCTAAAATATTATACATAGGTGTTAGTGTCGAGCCTATAGTAATCCTGGTAGATATCTAGAACTGAACTGCTTAGTTACTAGATATTGCCTATAAAACCCAATACTTAACACTATAAGGCTCTCGTAGAAAGGAGCGACGCAACAGCGCGACACGACTTTTATAGAACAATTCCCATGAAGTTTTCACAGAAATTGTTTTACTAGAGTCGCGTTGTTTTCTGTTGCCTTAATTCTCAGCAGTCTTGCTTGCGAAGAATCAGTAACGAATCCATAGCCTGACGTCACACAGCTTAAAAACACTTTAGTATCAATACATATGTTAATGACTTAGTCACGAGCCACACAAACCTAATAAAATCACAAGTAATTATACCTAACCTAGCCCGTGAAACAATGCACACACCCCCTTCACGTGCCGACCGCACTAAAATTCAAATTCGCGCTAACTGTCACATTGATTGTCATTCTACTACAGTGCGTGTTATACCAACGATATTTTATTAACTGCCGACCTTGTCTGCTGAATACCTAATGTGCTGTAGCAGGTAACACTGCCAACCTAGTGTCAGTTGGACCAGGCGAAGTTGAGAAGGAGTTCTTGGGATTTCTAGTGGGTATAAGGACCCAGAAGAAAATAAAACCCCGCCCGAAGAATTGCCAAACTTAAGTGGCAGTGGGCAGGACACATTGCTCGCAGAACAGATGGCCGATGGGGCCGAAAGGTTCTGCAGTGGCGACCGCGTACCGGAAGACGTAGCGTTGGAATGCCTTCCACAAGGTGGTCCGACGACCGCAGGAACCCGTTGGATGCGAGAAGCACAGAACCGGCCGAAGTGGAGGTGTTTGGGAGAGGTTTATGTCCAGCAGTGGACGTCTTTCGGCTAAAATGATGATAAGGACCCAGTAATGCTATTCTGTAAAAATCTCACCGCGAAAACTTAGGTGGAGTGAGCTTATGAGCGTTTACGACGTACGGAATTTCATACAAACTTTCAAGCCCTTGTTTTTCGAAACAAATGAACCGTTTTTAATGAAACTTCATACGCATAAGCAGAATACAAAGATCTAAAAAGTTACTTAAGAACATTTATGAGTTATTGTCCAGTCCATACTCCACAAAAAATACAGATGGCGCTGTCCCTCGTCTTTAAAAAAAGACTGCTTCTTTTCTTTAAAAAACAAAAGTTGTATTTTGTTCAATGGTGAAGTGCCACAGTGTCACCTGTATGATTTTTGTGGAACATGGCTTGGAAAATAGCAACATGTCATTTTGGTGATTAAAGCATTTAGTTTGTCTAAATGTTTTTCATTCTGACTGTACATTTTTATCGTTTCGTGTAGAGTTGGGATAGTTGTCATGTTGGCGAGAAACATAAGTGAGCTGAGTATACGTATACAGTTAACTGAGTATACTGACATAGTTGACTAATAGATATGTATGGAAGAAAAAGATGAGCTACGCTAACGCTAAACAAATTGAGTTATGGGCAGACTAATGATGATTTGGCTATGTTAGTGAACGCCAAAAAATATTGTTAATCCGGTAAGTGCCTTGATAATAAAATCTGATTTACAGTTCGTTCAGTTTGATATTTCAGAGGTAGGTACAGACGCCAGCACATCAAGCTACCCGAAACTGTCATATTTTCCCAACCCACTTTGAACCTTATTCCTTAGCGATAAAGTTGAAAATCTATTAAAGAAATTTGACAGATTGTGGTAGCTTGATGTGCTGGCGTCTGAATCTTTATTTCAAATTATAACTATTCTTATAAGTGTAGATCATCATCTACCTAGTCTTTTCCCAACTATGTTAGGGTCGGCTTCCAGTCTAACCGGTTGCAACTGAATACCTGTATTGTACATGGAGCAACTGCATAACTGATCTCCACAATCCAGCGACTGGGTAATACGATACCCCTTGGTAAGACTGGTTATCAGACTTTCGGGCTTCTGACGACCCGTAACGACTGTCAAAGATCCACGAAAGACAGCCGGGGCCAACTGCTTAAGGTGCTTTTCGAGGCACGGAGGGGTCTTGATGTGTGAAGATGGTCACTCATATAGGACAAACCGCGGCATACATAGCTTAACCTCAAGCCCCGCTTATAAGTGTAGATATAACACTAATAGCAGTGAATAGATTATCAATAAAATTCCAATAAGTAATAAATTGCTTACTGGAATCATCATAGAATATATTTGTGTTCATTTCCTTTTAACGTTTTATTGAGAGACAATAATGTTCTCTTATCTATCACGACGAACTAGGTACTACATTATACCAACATATCTGTTAATTATTGAACATTTACATAACTCAACATAACATAACACCTATATTGTCCAAAGAAATAGGCAGACTACCTACATACGTTCAAACTCAAGCTTAAAACTCGCATTTGTTTCAAATAAACCAATTACTGGCACTTTTGAATTGTCAAGGGTTGGTCAGTCAGAAAGATGAAGCTAGTTTCATTTGCATATCGTAGCATTTCGCCAGATATGGTAAAGTCTATTCCCTAAATCATAGGTGCTCAAAAATAGGTGCTCAAACGGGAATACTTCGAATTTATTGCCCTAAGATGGCACCAATCCAGACTCCGGATACAGTGAACTCCCAAATCACCATCATCATCTGCCTAGCCTTTTCCCTACTACGTTGGGGTTGGCTTCCAGTCTAACCGGATGCAACTGATTAATAGTATTTTACATGGAGCGATTGCCTTTCTGACCTCCAAAACCCAGTTAATGGTTAATACTTATACCCTTGAAAAGACTGGTTGTCGGAGTTTAGGGCTTCTAACGATCCATAACGACTTGCAAAGATCCACGAATGACAGCCGAGACCAACGGCTTAACGTACTTTCCGAGGCTTACAGAGAACTCCCAAATAAAAAAAAACAATACACTGCTCTTTAGAACTAAGGGTCCCAGGATCATTAGAACTACCGCTTGCCACCAAAAGACCAACGAGTTAGAGAAAACTGTACCAATTCCCATGAAAATAATGCTCGAACACACATAGTAGGTAAAACTACATTTCCCACAGGTAAATCCACATTCCCTAACTAGTTAAATGTACCTAACTGTGCTGCCAAAAGCCCACAACAGTATGGTTTTCCGTTTATTAGTATTATAACTATCAGTGGGTCCAAATATGGCCCAAGACCAACTAGATGCCTAATCGACTGGTTACAGTAGCCATTGTAAAATGCAGTGTACGGTACTGGTGGGGTGGCCATCTTTGCAGGGTTATCGGGACATTCCTGACGGTTGTTGTCATGGTGACGACTTGTTTTGAAACAAATCATCTTAAAGACAGACAAGAAGAGCCAATTACTTTTGTACACGGTGTAACCGGATTTTCAAGCCCAAATTAATTGGTTTTGCAAGTCATCACAGAGCTCACGAAAGGTTTAAAAATAGTCTGAGGACTATAATATTACATTAAACGATAAAAAGTCTGATTAAGTAGAAACTTTGTCTCATTAATAACACAGAGGAAAAGAGTTCAACGAGGAAAGTTCTGAGTTCTGACATTAATAAAAATTATTAAAAATCATTCAAATATTATGAGTACCTTTAAAATACAAAAAAAACGAGTATAATAATAATAATTAATTTTATTTAATCAAGTAACAAGAACTCATTGTGTTAGTAAACTTAAGAACTATGTTAGACCATTTTATTTTAATTTAAATTCATTTCATCCCATGGGAGATGGCTCTGCAGTGAATTACATAATAATATGCGATCGAGCCTGCTGGCGAACATTTTCAAGATATTGTTGGAGCTGGCCCGGGATGTACAGACGCCAGCACATCAACCTACCACAATCTGTCAGATTTTCCCAATCAACTTTGAACCTTATGCTTTAGCGATAAAGTTGAAAATCTATTAAAGAAATCTGACAGATTGTGGTAGGTTGATGTGCTGGCGTCCGTACACCTCATTCGCATCGTTGAGTAAAAGCAATTTATATGTGCGTCCGCGAACATTCCCGGTGCGCTACAGAAACGGGGCAGCCCCACCAATACCCTGAAAGCGTTGTTGATTGGACACGAAGAGCGTTGTATGACCTTTGGATATATCTAGCTCACAGGCTGCACGTGTAAAACGTTGTGCAATAAGCTCGTAACAAGGTATTTTTGAGTTTAAATGAGCAGCGTGCAAACCTGCAAGCTAGCATGTTCGCCCTTATCAACAACGCTCTCCGCTCCCGCTCAATATCAGCAATATAGGATCGTAGCAGGTGACGTTCTGTAGTTTCTGCCCATCCCCACGGGAAGAAAGTGCGAGTTTATGTGTATGTAGCTTTAAAAATATTGATTAGCGAATTATTTCAATAAGATGGCGATAGACATAAACTAGATATGCATGCTTAGCGGTGTTTGTACGTTTAACTTGCATTTAAAATGTTGTATAGTCTGATTCAAACTTTATAGCGGCTCTGAAGTGCGCTAATTTCTGCGCAGAACCTCACCCCTCACCCCCGCTGTCACGTGAATTTGTTAATGCGCAGCGACTCGCCTCATGTTCCACGCCGCCATAAAACTTGCATCGGGATACAACCCGATGCAAATAAAAAAAAAGCCACTTAAGCTACAGCTTAAGTGGCTTTTTTATTTATTTATTTCATGTATGATGTGCAGTATTGATCTTGTTTCAAAAGGCATCTGCATGTCCTGTCAGCATTTAAATAAAATAAAAATAACTACACATAAATTTCTTATTAAAACTACGCTACCCTACAAACAAGGTACTCCATGTACCGAAGAAATTGACCATAAATATTTATTGTCACCGAAATGGCTAAAGCTATCATTACTCTTGCTACTATACAAGGTAGGCAAAGATATCGGTAGTTCTGGATTAAGTATTGTAAGGCTAGGAGTAATTGAGTAGTCCCCGGTTCGAATAAACTATTGAATGTCGTAAGATCTAGGGACTACACAACATTATTTTAGTGTAGAAGATTTTCAATGCACATTAAAAAGGTTTCAGTTAAGAAAAAAAGTTAAAAAGTTTAAGTAAAATCTGCTGCGAGCAAAGAAAATTTAAAAAAAAAATCTTAAAAATATCATAAATATGAAATATAAATTAACAAGATCGAGTAAAGGAGAACATCTAATTTTAACAATATTGTTGACTTCACGTGTTCATTAACTTTTATCTATTGCCAATAGAATATATGTACATAATTATGTGAGCGAAGCCGCGAGAACAGTTAGTATAATATAAACTAGTAAACTATATAACACCTACCATTGATTCTGAACTTACCACTTTGAAATTTGCTAAAAGTAACGTGCTTCACAGATAAACAAACCTATCAAACTTGGTTCTAAGCACTTACCTATTGTTAAGTCTATACGAATTTGACAGTCTCGCAGTTTAAACATTTCCAACTCTTCAACTACCAAACCAGGATACTCAACAAAGTGTTACAAATAAACAACAATTGTTACATTTCCGTAGATTTCTATAAAATTATCCTCGGATATAAATCATATTTGCCGTTGCAGCTATGAGTCAGGCTAACAATCGCCAATGAAATCCAATCTGATTTCTATCAGACAACTAACTCTCAAAGGAGATATACGAGACCAATCTATGTTGATCTCCCGCCCCCCGTATAATCCTGGAAATTTCGAAGAAATCGAGGTCACACTATCGCCGTCCGCGGATCAAACTTAACTGGCTAAGTTAACTGATTTTCTGTCAAGCATAATCAAGTTATTTCTGCTAAAGTTGTTTGCGACAAGCCCTTAACGGGTTCTATTCCCGTTTCGGTTATAACCGAATCCCACTTGTTTAGATAAAACTATTTATAGGAATGTTAGAGATAGCCATATTGTGGAGTTAAATCCAATAATTAGTTCTTATTATTGATTTATAGGATTCTGAGTGGGGCTAATTATAAATGATTTATGATACTTATAGTCAGTTGGTAATAAATAATGTTATCTGATTTCTAATTATTGTAATATACGGTAAAGATGCTTCTTTAGTACAAAATTTTAATAATCATGATTAATTCTTCGATTTCTTAAGGCTCCTATAAACAGGCGCGACACGCGATATAATCGCGCGCGACACAAAGATACCGTTCGTTGCGCGACTTGCGGTGCCTTTGTGTCGCGCGCGATTATATATGGCACGTCGCGCCTGTTTGTAGGAGCCTTTGAACTATTTGTTAATTTATTAGTATCTGATATGGCGATTTTGGTAATAAACTTGTTTCCTTTCCTTCTGTTTGTAACAAAATTTTGTCAGACTTGCATTGAAAGCGGTCCTTCAATATTTCCTTCATCATCATCGTAATTTCAGCCAAATTAGTTCCACTGATCGACATAGGCCTCCCCCAAGCACCGTCACCTCAACCGGTTCTGTGTTACTTGCATATATTCTTATAACTTTGCAAGAATTATGAAGAAGCAACTATAATCTAAGTAGCAAGTATTAATATCTGCATAAATCAAATTAAGATGCAATAAAAACCTTTCAACAGTTCCTTACATTTGGTTAAAAAGGTCGCTCAAAGCTAAATATTATAATACCTATTTAATTCAGACAGGTTGAAAATAATCCATACTATTAATATTATAAATTCAAATGTAACTGTCTGTATGTTACCTTTTCACGGCTACACCACTGAACGGATTTCGATAAAATTTGGCAAGGACACAGATGGTATCCTTAGGAAAAACAAAGCCAACTTTTTGACCCGGTAGCACGTACCCGTGGCATGGTTTTCATTATCTAGCAGGCGAAGCCGCGGGCACAAGATAGAACGTAATAAATATATTTTCACCTCGAGCTACACACCATATTCTGCAAATGTCGCCGAATTAAAAACACTCAACTTAGAAAAATGATTCCTAATGACCGTTACAAGCGATAAAACACTATTATTATGCGAAAGGAAATTAAGTATAAACTTCAACCGAAACCAACTTGTATGGCTTCAAGCAATTTTGATGCACATGTTGTTAACTGTATGGGTGAATATCCCAGCAGCAAATTTTACGCGTCCACGTTGAGAATCGAGGTGTTAAATGATAGGATGTTTCTTATTTTTTTTTATAGTAAGCTACGTAACTTGTTTCAATTAGGGCCACATTTTTTTTTATAACTGTGTATTTAAATAAATAGGGAAAAAATAAATCGCCTTAAAATTCAAGTTAGGTGGCTTGTCCCAGCTCCATTTTTTGATATAATTGCATTCACCAAAGCAACAATTTGCTGTACAATAAAAAATAAATAAATTCGTTAGTATATGCTTAAGACACATTATCTAAAAACAATTAAACCATATTAGAAAATCTAATTTAAAAGCACAGGGTAGTCGATCAAAGTTTGTCCAAGTAAAAATCAAAATTTTGGTGGCACTTTTTCAACATACTATAAAATGAAGCTTCGTGTTCGTGCGTGTGCGATCAATCACATTTTATTATTTCACATCTCTCAGTTGTGCACTTGCGCGTAACAGGTGTGTGATTAGTGCTATGATTTTCCGCCAAAAACGTAAGTATCATCTTGGGTGGCACGGGGGACAAAAATTGTTCAATTTTTGGTGGATCGATTTGCTGTTAATTTTAAAGTGTTTTAATAGTAAGCTACACATTATAGATAGTGATTTGGGTTACGCATAAATCAATGATATTAATTTAATTGTAACTAAAAACCCCTATTTTTAGAGATTTTTTTTATATCTGGTTTCAATTTTGGTGGCTCAATTTTGGTGGTTTTGGTGGCGTTTTCACGCCACCGGTCCTTATTTTTCACGTAAACTGAAGAAAAAATTTCGCGACCAAAATTGAAAAAATATTCAGTTTGTTGATATTGACCCTTAACATTGTGTAAGACATCTGAAATCATTAAATGTTCAATACAAATATTGTTTGTTATTTTTGTATTAAGATACAAATTTCGCCACCAAAATTGAAAAAATATTCAGTTTGTTGATATTGACCCGTATGAACGTCAACGAAGCAAATGGAGGATATGTTAGAATCCTCGCAGGTGGCGTTATGTAGTTTCAGCCTACCCCCAATAAGGCGTGAGCTTATGTTTTATGTGCCGTTAATAATAGTTCTGCTGACCATACAAGGGAAAAACGGCATGAATATACAAAATGGAACACCATATCAATGAATTTTCAATCAGTCAGTTTGAATTTCATCAGTCGCCTTTGGCTGGACGGAGAACGTGTCTAAATTGACGAATCATCGTGTTTACTAGCCAGCGGATCTAGGAGAAGATTAGGCTAGCCACACGCTTCTATGCCTTCGGTTTTCTTGGAGGACTGATGGATATGGAAAGAAAAGTATTTGGGGACAGTGATAATTTTATGTAAGATCTAATCAGATAAAAAGAAATTCTCTGTATATATTCCAACTGTCCAATTAAAAGGTCCATATTAAACAAAAAGTGACGAAAAAGGAATGAATTTAATTATTCTTAAAAGATAGGACATTGGTCAGCAACTTGTGCCTCCACTATTTGTAACCAAAATGTAGGGCAGAAAATCTACACAACCAGTTTGATAGCAGTCCGTGTGACAATTTTCATTAGCATCGGTTCAATCCAAAAGATACGGTGAATCATAATGCCTAGATTCACGTAAAGTCATGCCCGCATGATGATTATGTTATATTTAAACACAATTTATTTATTTCTTTCTTTCTAACTGTTATCAACTGATAGTGTGTAAGCAGCCTATATCAACACAAACGCATGTAGCAGAGCTCGCGAAACGCAGCTGACAGCTTGATCGATTGTGAGCTCAGCAGTGCGATTCTGTAACCATCTCACCGTGAAAACTTAGGTGAAGTGAGCGTGGAGTGAACTGTCAGTGTCATCTTACCAGATACTAGGGATTGACCAAGCATACATTTACAATCATAAAAGAGATTTTAATAATATTTTTTTAGCCTAATCCTATTGATATTTTTATATAATTCAAAGCTAGTATTTTAGTGGTCAAAACATTAATATTTTGTGGGGTTTTACTTAGTGCATGTCGCACAGACTGCGGCCCCGCATGTAAATTACACGAATGTGCGTCAATGAGCAATTGTAGATCGAGTCTAGTAAAGACTGCGACGATGTTCAGCGTTGTTATTAACCCAAAACTATTGAATTAGAAGAGATAACCGAGTGTGTCAAGTCATCGAGTGCTAACGGATGCCTAGTTGACGGACCATAGAATGTAATCCCACGTAGTTTGTGTGGCGTGATCACTTCACCCGATTCACGACACTAATTGTCGTAAATCGGGTGAAGTGAAGGTGAAGTGATAAGATCACGCCGCGCTTGCGCGTTAATCACTGTCGTTATCACATTGCAGATTGCGTGATCACTTCACCTTCCCTTCACCCGATTCACGACATTTAATGTCGTGAATCGGGTGGAGTGAAGGTGAAGTGATAAGATCACGCCGCGCTTGCGCGTTAGTCACTCATCACATTAGAGATTTGTTTTTACATATTTAACTTGTAAGGCGTCATGTATAAGAACATTAGGAAATTATGGTAATAATAATTATTAATAATTAATTAATATAATACACCATGGCGACCCTGCCTTAGAGTCTGCCAAGGGGCAGATTAAGCAAAGTTTTCGTTGAGCGATTTTCAAAATGTGTAACTCTAAAGTAGAAAAAGACGAGGTATTCGTCAATCAAAACGCGGCTGGTTGAGGTGTTGTTGACGCCGAGGTGGTGGTGTTGCCATGGTTACGAGATTCGAGTGGAGTGATATATGGTACATTCCGAATTGCACTGTAATCGACTACAGCGTGCTTACACCTTGACCCCAATTATTCTGCTGTATGGTATTTATCTATTATTCCCCGCATAATCTTACCACGCCGTACGGTTGTCAAGCGTGGTATTTTGACAGTTCAAACCGGTTTCGGTCATTGTGTCATAGAGAATACGTTTTCCCAAATTATTTATGTGAGCGCTGTGTGCGATGATGACTTAATTCGGAATGAGCCATATTTCACGCCGCGCAAGCGCGTTAGGCGCTGGCGCTGTCTGGCTATATAAGGACTTACTAGTCTAGGGAAAAAAGAAAAAAAAAACAAGGTTGAGATTCTGACTGCGCTTCTGTTTTGCAATTTTATTGTAAGTAAAACCCCACAAAATATTAATGTTTTGACCACTTAAATACTAGCTTTGAATTATATAAAAATATCAATAGGATTAGCATTAAAAAATATTATTAAAATCGATCATGATTGTAAATGTTTGCTTGGTCAATCCCTAGCATCAGTAGGATGACACTGACAGCTCACTCCACGCAAGTATTCACGGTGAGATTTTTACAGAATCGACATACAGCTCTTTGCTCAGAGGCTGCATTGGAGATACTGTCATATATGCTGGCTTGTTAAAATAATAATAAAATCTTTGTTTATTAATTTTGTGATATCTAGATTTACAGGGTGTTTGGAAGCTGAGTTCAAAGCTTTAAGGGAGTGATAGTTGACATCATTTACAGCATTTTGAGCCATACATGTCTTAGACGAAGTTTGTTTTTTTTTAATTTTTTACTGCAAACTTTTAGCCAAAAATAACATACCAACTTTTACTGCGAAAAAAAAAACATAGTTCGTCTAAGACATGTATGGCTCAAAATGCTCTAAATGGTGTCAACTATCACTCCTTAAGGCTTTGCATCCAGCTACCAAACACCCTATATAGCTAAAGTTTTTTTCTAAAAGATCAAGTGGCAATGAGCAAGGAGTTAGAAAACTTTTCATATTTAAAACGTCACGCCTGTATATCCAGAAGGGTTAGGCAGTGGTAAACGTATAGTACACCCACAATTCTGGTGAATTGTCCACCATTGTTTATCTTCATTAGTTTAAATAGTTTTTTTTTTTATTCTATTTTTTTGGACTTTTATACCTACTACATGTATATGTCAGTCCGATTAATCTTATTTACTAGTTACATCATTAGTTTAAATTAAGATGATAATAGTGTAAACAAAAGACAAACTCCTTCACTGTTAGGGTTTGAGAGTATTAGTCTAAATAGTTATTATTTTGTTTTTATCCATAGAGGAGAAACGTGCAGTTATGGGTCCATCGGTATGCGGATTCTCGAGAAGTAGACCATCATCGACGTGGGCAAAACCGAAGGCGAATTCTTCGGCTCGTCACTACGACATCGTGGCAAGGCACAGAGCTAATCTGTTTTTATCCACCCGCATAACTGCAACAGCACATAATGTGTGCTTACAAACAATCCGAAATCACCTGCATAAAGATGAAGCTGGTTTACGCTGTAGTAAGCCAGCACGGAAGATTTTGCTGTCCACCGCTCACTGACTAGATGGTGATGATGATAGATTTTGAACGTTTTTAATTAAGGTAAATAAACAATTTTTAGTATAAACTAATTTTACAGCTTTAACTTACAATATATGTAGTTATAACTCTCGTAAATAATTCAAAATGGCAATAAAATCCGACATCCAACATCTGTCCGAAGAACGAAACTATGAATTAATATACGGTATTACTAAATATCTTCCGCCCGCGACTTCGTCTGTGTGAAATTATCGCTCGCCCGCGCTAGTACTTCGTTATCGCTTAGCGTTCTTTTTGACTTTCGTCTTTTTGCTTGGCTCCTAATGCGTGAAATTATCGCCCGCCCGCGCTACTACCTCGTCTTCGCTTAGCGTTCTTTTTGACTTTTGTCTTTTTGCTTGGCTGCTAATGCGTGAAATTATCGCCCGCCCGCGCTATTACTTCATTGTCGCTTAGCGTTCTTTTTGACTTTCGTCTTTTTGCTTGGCTCCTAATGCGTGAAATTATCGCCCGCCCGCGCTACTACCTCGTCTTCGCTTAGCATTCTTTTTGACTTTCTTTTTGCTTTGCTGCTAATGCGTGAAATTATCGCCCGCCCGCGCTATTACTTCATTTTCGCTTAGCGTTCTTTTTGACTTTCGTCTTTTTGCTTGGCTCCTAAAGGTTGTAGTGTGGTCATAGCCTATAGCCTTCTAGCCTTCCTCAAGAATTGGTCTATCAAATGCAAATAGTTTTTCAAATCCGACTGGTAGTTCCAGAGATTAGCGCGTTCAAACAAACAAACTCCTCAGTTTTATCATTAGTATAGATTGCAATTCAAATGTTTAATAGCTTATAATAAAAACACGTTTCTTGATCAAGTGGAATCAATACCTACAGCTATAACACAATAAAATGAAATTAAAGAATTCGAATGGCTATAAAAATACCATAATTATATGTGCGTGTGTGTGCGTGGTTTTTTATATGTGTGTATATAAATGGTAAAATAAATAAAATAACTAATTATAATATAATTATTGTTAGATACAAATTAAAATATAACTTGTTCTGAAGATTATAGAAATCTCAAAACTATCTAATTAAGCAGTGGAAAGAAATATTATATAAAATATTAAAACGTTTTTAACGAATTAGTTTAAGTAGATTATCCTTTATTTAATAATTTACACATACATTATTTTTATTAAATATTAGAATATAAAAACATTTCAAAATATAATAAAAACAGTAGCCCATCGGTATCGGCAACAGGGTCCAAGCTACCCCGGGTCAGGGCTTTAGAGAGAGAAACCTCCTTACAATGCCGGCCGTGGCCAGAAGTACCTACCGCCTTCTGAATCAAGCTTGATCCAGCTGCCCAACGAGAGCCTCGTCATGTGTTGGTCGAGGCTCTTGGCTATTAACCCATTGTCTGTCTGTGACGAATATCGGCAGAATGATCGCTGAGTCCACATCACACATGTTGACAACCTCACGAACCAAGTCAAGATACTTGATTCGTTTATCTTTCTCGGCTTTCACGAGGTTCTCATCATGCGGGACGGTTATGTCAACATTTATTGCGCACTACTCTAATCAATCCACCACAACTATATCAGGCTTATTGGCATCAATAACTAGACTATTATTATTATTAGAGTGTTAATGAGTTTTATTATCTGGAATTTCTCAGTAACAGCCCAAAGATTGCAATAGGCTCGCCTTCTGTCAAATAGGACTAAAACATAACTGGCGTATAGTGAGTGTACTGGTACACCTCCACCTAACCATGCGGGAAATAATGGCGTGAAGTTTTTCAAATATATTTATACTACTCTTACAAAGAAACTGGCGTGTAAACTGGAAACATAAAACATTGAACTAAATAACTTAGGACTTAGGAGAGGCGTATGTTCAGTAGTCGACTGCAAGTATTAAAAGATGAACTTTTGTAAAAAAAATCCGGATCAAAGTTATGGATGGATAGGTGTTGTGATTTGGGGAAATATTCTATAAAAATCTCAATGTCAAAACATAGGTGAAGTGAGATGTCAATAGTGTCGATCCCTAGCATCTTGTCCAGCTAATTCATACTTTTTAAAAGAAAACATTAACACGCAGTTCTGTATTGTACCAATCACTGTTCAACATTTAAAATTCTAATAAGACTGATCTTGTATGCGACGCGAACACTTTTGCAAATCATGGTGCATGCTGCATTAAGAGATCGATTCATTTGTTAATAATGATTGAAAATTACTTGCAGATTATTAACCCTTTAGCAGACGTAGTGAAGAAATAAAAAAAACTATCAAGTAAATAAATAGATACCATTCAAGAAATGGATTGGTTAAGAGTTGTTGGTAGAAAGTAATCAGTTATAGGACTTTAAGTTTTAAAAAATGCAAGAGTTGCAAGAGTTGCAATGCAAGTTTTAAAAGATGCATATATGCGAGTTAAAGCAACAAGAGAACTACTGTTCTCTATACTTATAATTGGTGGTATGGTTTTATAATTTAGTTCTTTTGAAACGGCTCAACCTGAAGTCTTACAAAAGTCAGTTTTAAAATTATAAGCGTGATGATATTTGGTGAAGTTTTAGACAAACTTTACAAGAGAAGTATATTTTCTTTAAACCGACATGAATATATTCTGTCTAAAATTGATTGTCTTGAAAGCGAACATGAAAATAAAAGGAACAGAATAATAAAATTCATGATATGGCACATTTTGATCCAAACCTTTACTTGATGAATCATTCGATTAATTAACAGCAATATGTCTGATGGTTATACGAGTATTATTTATGGGATTATAAACTTCATAAACGTCGATCATTCAGTTTATTTATTTACAAGTTAATGTTATTTTGTGCGATGTTAATATGCAAATTAGTATCGTATAACCATATTTTAATAATCATGATTATGATAGACTTTTATTGCTATCCTAATGATATTTATCCAGTGCTGTCTGTGTAATTGTGTCATTTTGTAAATGTCATCATGTTTTCTCTAGGTCTGTTTACCGCAAATATTAGTATCATCGTCTATATTACTTGAATCATTTGACAAATTGCTAACTACAAAATTTATTTAGTAAATCTAATTGCCAGTACTTCGACCGAACTCTTAGTAGGTATGCCTTTTGACAAAATTATTATACTTGCGTAATAGTAAATAGCTATTATTTTATATAACTACAATAAACTACTGGTACTGGTGATAATAATCTTAGTTTTGTCAGCTTATAATATAAAATAGGATCTTAACTGTCTGTACAGACTTACAGAGGTTGTTCTTACAATTTCCTAAAATACCAACACAAACAATTTATCTTTTATAATTAAACACAGTTTACTATGATTGGACACAATCCATCCACACATTGATTTATTTATAACGGACGTGACTAGTGTATTTCATTAAGAGCCTATACTATTTCAAATGGCTTAGCATGATCCTCCGTTATGTCGAAAATACCGCAGCATTAATTTTGTTATACGAAAACACGATTCCATAAAATCTTCTCGATAGAAAAAAAAAACAAAGTTACCTCCAAACCGAACAATAAGCCGCTGGTATTCAAAAAATACTTCAAATTAGATCATGAAACTTTGCATATTGACTGAACTAACTATAAAGCAAGTCTTATGCTTTTTAATTTTTATTGAATTACCTTTATTTTCACCGTAAAAAGCAAATACCTAAACTATTGGCACTGCCTTTCGCCCAGCACCACACTCTGTCTGTCGCGCTCTCACACAGTCCGCGAGTAGTATCGTAGGTAGTATGGGATCTTAAGGGCTATAATGTCAGCAATTAGTCATATTATATGAAATGAAATGAAAAAAAATGTGGTCCGATAATCGTTCCTTGGAAGACTCCGTCCGCGGAGCAAGTTTCTGACGCAAAACAACGAAGTATCGTAACCTGCCTTATATACCTACACTATACACGTGCCCAGTTAATCTGTTACGTAGAATATCCGACAAGGTACGCAAGCAACATTGTTTGTTGCACATTCAACTGTGTCAAAGGCTTCTATTAGATTTATAGTTTTATAGCGTGAGACAATGGATTGCAAAATAATTGTTTTTCATTAGCTAAGTTGGCGTGACTGAACCAGATTCTATGGAATTCTGTTGCCGCTTCTAAAAACTTGATCTGCCAGACGACTCGCTGCGAACAATTGAGTCTAGATCGACGGAAAATGGAAGCTGGTTTTTTCCTGGTTACGTCAATATGTGACATTTTTATCGTTTTTGCAATTACGTAAAGTGGTGCCATTGAAATTCAATGTCGCCATTATTATTATATTTTTATTAGCATTTGTGTGTTGTCAGTACTATAATGGTAAACAATAACATAAAAGTTTAATACATCTGGTCGTTATTTGACATCACAAGACTTTATGTAACTGTTTTAATTGAAAACCTTGCAATTATATAATCCAATTATACCCTTGAATGGACCAGACTAATTCTTGATAGCTGACAGATAATAGTCTTTATGGGAAAAGTGTTCCTAAGTCAATAGTCGAACAATGAAATCAATAAATGGGTTGATAGCAATAAACACTTCATTGTGAATATTATATTACTGCTGAATGGCTATATGTAGCGAGGAATATAATATTTTAGCAGTTGATCAAGTAATAAAAGTCGATAATAAATTGCATTGTCTTGTTTAATACCCCATTGATCGTGGTGCTGTAGGTAGTCATATTTTTTGCTCAATCGTAAAAAGGTAGGCGTGTGCTGACTGCAATAATAAAAGATCGATTGTAAAGTTTTTCGTAGCAAATTATCTCCTAAACAATGGATGAGAAAAACTTATGGATCTATAAATAGTTGAATCAGAATGTTAAGCTAGCGGTATGCTGAGGTCTTAGATTCATTGTTCCGTAAAGTTTAACAGTTTTTATCTAAAGTTTTGTTAGTCTTCCGTGATCACAACAGGGTGCCGTTGTCAATTTGCAAATAAGGAAATAACAAAAAAAATAGGTAAAGGAAATGTATTTAAAATTGTAAATCAGGTAAAGGAAATGTTAATTGTAAATCATTTCATTGTTCTGCCATCAATCGTTTTAATTATTTATATATCCATAATTTTTTTTTTATATCTCCATCATTTACATAATCGTAGATGTGTACATGTTTTTCACCTAAATTAAAACAATTATAAATCATCACAAAAAAAGGATCACCATTTTCAATTTAACTGCTTTTTTTAAATAGATATTTCGTAACTTTTGTACAACTTTGTTCTGAAGACTCCTACAATAACTTCATACTTCATACAACTTGGCTACATCAACGCCGCGTGTACGATCAGGAGAACTTGTGTAAAAAAAGCTTCTAAAACACGCTCACAGATGTCGCTAATATTGCAAAAGGAACACGTCGCCACCAAACTTGTAAGAGCAAAAGGGTTCCTCTAGATAGAGTGTCAAATTGAAACTCGCCGAGAGGGCGATAGATGGCGTTGCCAGATCTGCAGTAAGAAAAAAAGATAACGCTTTATTTCTTGTAGGAATAAATGAGTAACTATTGTAAAAACGAAAAACCGATTGCAGAAGCGATATTTTGGTAAATAAATTGTTTAAGTCGAAAAATAAAATTATTTTATTAAAATTTAAAATCAAAGAAAATTGTATGGTGTTTGATATTTTCGTTCGTATTTTAACATAATTGACTAAACAATAATTACATCGACTTTTTAATGACCACTCCTTTAAGAAATAGCCTAGAAAACACAATATTTGTGCCAATCAAGAAAATTATAGGCAATTCACACGATGACTATATTTTCTGCAAATACTAGGTTAATAAGTACCTATCTAAGTAAAGCAATTATTTCTGCAGACATAATTATTACATAAAGCCATTGTCTACATACACACAGACATGAACACGTACGTATATATAATATATAATTACTGGTAAAATAGGCGCCTTTGTCCTTTGAAGTTGGACACTTTCAACATGTCTTTATGGGGTTGAAAGTTATTGTGTAACCAAGTGGAAAGTTGAAGGAACTACAAAATTCCGGAAAGTAGTATTTTAGTATTAAGTTACTAAGGCTATCTTAATAGAGACGTCAATGAACGAGCAAAAGCTAATTTTGTGGTATTTTAGCTGGTTTGATTATTTATTTTATGGTTGTATATACTAGCACTGATATGTAGAAAAACGCTAAACTTAACAAAACACAATTATTTTATTTTTAATCCGTCTCAAAAGCAACACAGAAAAAATCACATAAGACACAACCGACATGCAAAGCACATCTAAAAATAGAATTACAAACTAAACAAACGTAACGGTCGAATTAGAAAAAAAAAACGTCGACCGGAACAAAAACTTCTATTTCATTTTCTAATAAAAAAAAATCTTATAAGAAACCGACAGCTGTTGGAACTATCGGGGGCTGTTCGGTCCCCACTATGGAAAAAATCAATGGGCGTCACCATAGGACAGGGGTGGTTACCCTCGGTCATTCATGGCGTTCGGATCACGCGACGCAATTTTAAATTATGGGGTGGCCGAGTAAAGTGAGTTTTTCATTTTTTTTTCTCGTTACAATATGTTTTTTCTGGTTAGTAACAATTATTTAATTTTTTTTTTGGGTAAGTAAACTGTGTTTGGACGTAACTATTTTCTTCTTTGTGGTTTGCGGTTTTGGTAGGTTATTATGAGTTAATTATGTTTTTTTTGTTCATCACAAGCTGTTAGACAATATCGAATTAATGAATTTGAAACTTTTTGGACATATTTTTTATGCTCTGGAAGTATGAAGAGTTAAAAAAAAGTATGAAAAGTTCTTATGCTAACGTAGTTGGCACTTAGATGGATTAGTCAGCCGTTGAGTTTTATTTTTATTTCATCAGCTCTTTTCTGTATAATTTTATGCTTTACCGCAATTATTCAATAACAACTCTAGCCTACAGTATAATCCATATTTTTTAACACTAGTCTCTTTATAATAAGCAATAATATTATTAATTTTAATAAATAGTGGCTATCATGTTGGTAGCTTAAACTGTTGGGTTATTAATATAAGTAAATTATGACAACATGTTATGCATACGCTATGCGTCTAACGGTAGATGTGTATGCAACATCCTTTTAAATGGATATTGTGTAGTGATGAGCTGCTATGTTTCATTGTTATTTATTATTTTTATAAGAATGAATAAATCATTCACAGTTCAAAAGTAAGTTAACTCCCTAATCCTACCCCCTGCCCTTACCTCCTCTTTTTTACCTGATGATTATTATATTGTGTGTCATTTAATCTGTGCTAATTTCTTTCTTTTCTTTCCTAGTGACTTAAAAAAAGGAATATGTTTTTCAAACGTCCCATGCGTCACTGCGGTTAACGCAACCACTTTCGGAATTAGCCGTAAGTACAATATTAGTTGATAGTATTTATTTACAAAATATGTATTTAAAACTGAAAGTTTCCTTCTCAGAGATTAGTTACTTATCAATTGCAATTGTTAGTCTCTTCATTTTAGTTAGTCCAGAAAATAAATGTCAGAAAAATCAGCTTATAAAAAAATATTAATATTATAATAAGTAAGGTTGTGAAGCACATCACTACGCTACATTATGCTCCGCCCGTTGTCTGTCTGAGCCCACGTGGAATTCATAATAAATATTTATAATTTGTAATAAACCCATGAATGATACCTCATATTTTGTGGGTGTTTCTATGCATCAGTAATTTTATTGTAGCTTTATTTATACTCCGCTCGTGGAAAGGATTAACTTATAATTGTAATAACGCTATTGTTGAATCTAGTTTATTGTGAAAATTGTTAGTAGGTGTATGGCGTGTAATATTTTTTGTAGTGAAAACTTCTTTAGGTGCGTTGAGAGATTTTTCGTGGGGGACAATCTTATGGGTTTGCGTCACCGTCACACTAAAGGCTCTTTCAAACAGGCGCGACACGCGATAAAATCGCGCACGACACAAAGGCACTGCAAGTCGCGCAACGAGCGGTGCCTTTGTGTCGAGCGTCGCGCCTGTTTGTAAGAACATTTAGCAAGCATTTAATAACATTAACGTAGTTATGAGTAAGTATGACGTATTCCGCTTGACCAACAGTTGACGTATACTTATATATTTTAATTTATAATTTTCCCACTTCTGGAATACACGCCTCCTCTCTTGTGCTGTTGCTAAAAATCGATATTGCTCTTGACCCCTGTGTTACTTGCTTGGTTTGGGGGCGTCACCAGTTAAATCAACAAAGCGGTTATCTCGCCTTAAAAGATGAATGCGTTTTTCGCTACTTGATACAAAAATTATACAGTTAATAATGTTGTTTAAATAATATAATAATAAAGGTAGTAGGTAATTGCGCAACGCACAAACAGTAGCAATCGCTTTCATTTCGACATTCCAACAACATTCATTGCGTAATTTACGTTGTTGAGCACACAAATTATTTGAACATATGAAGCAATGGATTAGCAATGTGCTTTAAAATTATTCAGATTCATTGTGATTGAAAATGTGTTAACGCAATTAACGTGCTGTAGGTACTTACTAGCTTGGTAAATATATTTTTCGAACGAAACCAATACAACTTAGAAACATAGGACGTTAATTTAATTTATTTATATATATATATATATATCAGATTACAAATGATTCATAGTGGTTAGTACAACAGCGGTGCTATTCTGTGAAAATCTCACCGTGAAAACTTAGGTGAAGGAGCGTGGAGTGAGCTGCCAATAGTGTCAATTCCTAGCAAAAACAAACTCACTTCACCTAAGTTTTCACGGTGAGATTTTTACAGAATCGACCGGCTGGAGCTTAAAATCTATATTAGTAGGTACACAAATAAAATATAAATAACAATTACATTACATTAAATGAATTAAAAAAAATAAAAATATAAATAAAGTTAAAACCAAAATTTCTGGTCTATTCAAGTAAAATAAATTTGTTTTATTTGAATGAATTCATAATATAATAGGGCTGAAAGACGTTCAATTAGTAAATTCTAAGAATATTTACTATGTTTAGCCAAGTTACTCGTGCCCACCATGTTCTGTTTACTATTTGTCAAGGATTGAAAGAAAATTTATTAATATGTAGGTGCGCAGACCAATTATTGACTTAGCGATCGTCTACGCTCATGTCAATAGTAACCACATGTGTCATGTGTATGTGTGTGTGTGTGTGTGCTTATGTATAGACGACCGTACGTCTTACTAACGTACGTAACGTACGTAATGCTTTGACCCTACTGGCCTAGCCTATCACGGAGTCAAACTCAAACTCAAAGTATTTATTTCAATTAAACCTTGTACAGGCACTTTTGAATTGTCAAAATTAAAATAGTCCGTCAGTTAGTCAGAAAGTTGAAGCTAGTTACCCATTCCAAAACGTAGATCCCTATGGAGAAGAACGGGCAAGAAACTCCAAGGACACTCTTTTAAATCAAGATATTACAAATCGTGGGTACATCGTGAGCTTCAACAGAATGAGAGGCCGGCCATATACTGGTTTTGTTACCACTGAAAATAGGAAAGTTAAAAAGATATAGGAAATATGTGCTCTTTCTAAGTCAATTGGAATTTTAAATGTCTAGATATAATTAACGGAGATGGCGGCATGAGCTGAACTGGACTCCTGTAATAAAGATTGCTCCTTGACAGCTCTGGACAGAGAGAGGTGGAAAGAGAGTAGGGAGGCCTTTGTCCAGTAGTGAGACATTAATGGCTTGTAAAAAAAAAATATCTAAGAGAAAACCTCTAAAATCTATATATAAAAAACAAAATATCTCAATAACGGCTGGACCGATTTTTATAATCATTGATATGTTCGATTTGTCTTCGCCCCGAATAGCAGAATAACTATTAAATTATGGAAAAATTATGATAATTTTTGTATCTCATACATTCAGTATGGAACGGCTTTTCGATGAAAGTTAACACAGCATTTATAGATTCTGAGGCGGTATAAAGTTCGCAGAGTCAGCTAGTATTAATAATATAAAACAAATCAAATCGATCTTCAATCTTCTACCTGTAATTCAGATGGTGTATGTAATTATAATTATATAATAAAATATAATTATTATTAATAATTATTATTTTTATTATGGATTTTATCTCAAATAAATTTATTAATATTATTAATAATAAAAAGTATTCTATTCTAAAACTTGTTAAAATTAACTTCACAAGTCATCCACAAAGATAAACGCATTATTAATAAACTATTCATATGTTCATAAAAGAAAACGACCAAATTCTAAATTTATTCCAACTTTTTTTACTACCGAATTGTAATGGCAATCATACATATTTCCAAAATTGCATGCAATAGCCAATCCTCCCCTCTATAAGGGTGAATAACAAAGGAGGTGGGCAGGGACGCGAGTTTTGGGGCAAAAACTACCAAATGTGGGGGCCGGTCAACCGGAAAATTGACTTTTTTGTACCTACATGTTTATTATCATGAGGAAGTTCGTGATTAGCTGTTTTGTTAGGTGTATATTGTGGTGTGTTTTTAGGTATTGTAACTGGGTATGGATTGTGTGAGGAATTATATGTAAGAGAAGGGAGCGAATGATAGCGTAACGGTTGACAGGGGAGAATGGAAGAAGAAAACTTTGCGCGGATCCCAAGTAACATGGAACAAAACCAAGAAGGTGATGATGATGTAGTGGATGTGTTTCGGTGGTGAAGGAGTATGTAGAAAAGTTCAAAGTCAAAGCATTGCAATTGAGTCACTATACATCTAAGTTTTTATTAGTGGTGTGTTAGTTTGTGGAAGCTGATCACCATGCTTGCCTTGTTTATTTTCATATACAGGATCACGCCATTGCTCAGTTTCTGATGCTGCCAATGCCAATTCGTTTTCTAAGAGTGATTGTTATAGCAATTTGTCTAACGATTCAATGGGTAGCCCATGGTACGTTAGGCTGCACGTCCGTGGTAATAATTTGTCATTGACAGCTCTTTTATGTCGTGGATATAAGGGTGATTTTCGTAGTACTAGTGTTACTACGGTTGTGAATAGGTACCTTCATTACTCCAGTGCACCTTTGTTAGTCAGCCTAGCACCACCCTGTCTTGCTAATTTTCAAATTTACCATGACATGACATACTTTTCAGAAAGCCCGAAAGTCTGGCAACCAGTCTTAACAAGGGGTTTCGTATTACCCAGTAACTGGGTTTCGGAGGTCAGATAGGCAGTCGCTCCATGTAAAATGCTGGTATTCAACTTTATCCGGCTAGACTGGAAGCCGACCCCAACATGGTTGGGAAAAGGCTAGGCAGATGATGGTGATGGTGACATACTTTCCTACAATTGTGGTAATTTTCAGTCCTACAGTAGGTATGACATCGCTAGTAATATAGTGAAGTAAATCATGAGACAGGAAGCCTTTACTACCAGCATCTAGAATATTTAGCTACCCTATGCAAATATAATTAATTTGAACCTCCGTTAGTCCGTTTATTTCAGTATCAGCATTAATTTCAATCGTTAGACTGAATATTATATTAATGATCAGGTAAGCTTAGCCAATGAATTGGCTATTAATATTAATTTCAATACCGTAGTTATTGAAATTAATATTAATAGCCAAATCATTATTATGAGTTTAATATAATATTCTGTTGACATGGATATATTATTGGTTAGCCGTGTAAGGAGTTTTTATTGTTGTCTTCTATGTAGGCGGGTTTCTAATGAGGTAGTTTTAGCGCCCACATATCTTGACAATCTGAGTGTTATGATACTCTTGTGTTAAGACTTCTTAGCCTATACAATGCTTACAATGCCTTAGCGAAATTTTGCCCCGTTTTTGCTCGGCTTTAATCTGAGCAAAAAACAGGGCATAATTTTGCTCATGTTTTTCTACTCCTTAGAAGAAACTTATAAATAATGTTTAAAAAGTCGTTAAATATAACAACGTAATGAGTAAATCATATCTTATAGTAAGTAATAGTAGATGACGGGATGAACTTGACGTCTCTAAGAGGGGTTGGTACAAATTTTTAAATTTAATTTCCGGAAGTATAGAATTTAGTGTGTGTTTGTGTGTGTCTTTGTGTATGTGTTGTGTGTGTATGTGTGTTGTGTGTATGTATTCGAAATACAGATCACTCAAATCGTTGCTTTCGAAAACCTTTGGATACAGAAAATGCACAATTTTCTATGTTATATTGACAAGAGTGCCTAATTATTCCTAACAATAGACACACGAACTATCAACTGTCACTTGAACTTCTACAAACCCTTTTACAGAATCAGACCTTGAGCATAAAATAACATGTAACAAACTGCATAAGCCAATAAATCACTCCAGTGATCAATAAGCGTATTGATCCGATCCAAAAAGATCCCTCTTCTATGGATCCGAAGCCAAAATCGTTAAAATATTTTTTGAAAAGGGAAAATTTGCATAGCAATGGGTTAACCCATTTGCATATTGGGTTACCGAAATAATTTTGCATATAAAAAGGTAAGGACTATTGTTTGGAAATGTACCTGGGTCGACATGTGCAAGCTAAGTTTGGTAATAATAATTTTGTATCACCCCTTTTGCAAATATCTGGGGTGGGAGATGTGTACAGCATCCAGCTTCCAGAGATTTCAATGTCACTTGTGCACACAATATGGCCTTGGCTTCATGAGTTGACGGTTTACCAGAGCTTATAGTATATCAGCCTGTTGTCAGCCTGTGTTGTATCACTGCAGCGCAAACGCCTGTTCTCATAGAAAGAAGAGACAATCATTGATCACAACGCCTGCTCATTGGGTACGTATTAAACAATTTTCGATTTCTTACTACTTCTGATGGTTTCTAGTTCTTTCTTCTGGTTCTGATTCCATAACTGTAAGTCAGTATTATAAACAAATACCTATATAAGTATTTATATTCATATATTTATCTGCATTCCATAATGTTGTAGGGGTGTTACAATAGCTTAAAACTAAGGTACAGACGCCTGCACATCGTTACTACAATCTGTGAAATTTCTTTAATAGATTTTCAACTTCATCGCTAAAGTTAAGGTTCAAAGTTGATTGGGAAAATTTGACAGTTTCGGGTAGCTTGATGTGCTGGTGTCTGTACAATTATAGACCCTTTAGGGCACAGCAAAAATAATAAAATTATGTAATTCTTAAAATAAAAATAAATTTAGGACCGAAAATAAAAATACTTAAGCAATTTTTAAAATACTTTATTAACATTAAATAAGTAAATATAACATTTTATTTTATTGAGATCAGCCTGTTATAGGTTGTGGTACATAATAATTATTTGGTAAGGTTAATTAAATATATGGATATATATCTACCATATTATAATATATATATCTATGTATGTATGGCACTAAATAAAATATTACAGCAATACGTATTTTTAAATTCATATTACAACCTCGTCTTTTCGCTACCTCGCATGATAAAACACTATTATAATACAACCATATCAAAAACATCAGTTTAATACCTACATGCCATTCAAATTCACGAACACCCATTTCAGCAATCTATTTTTAGACTTACCTAAATGAGGAACGATTCTTAATAAACTTAACTAAAAATCACAATCGAGGAATTTCAATTAATATTTCATCGCATTCTTAATCCTACGTACGTCCCTATCCCAAAAAGATTTTATTAAAATTCTATAACCCTCCAACTGCCGACAGCCGTGCGGTCAGTCCATCTTTAGGCTCCTTCAAACAGACGTGACACGCGATAAAATCGCGTGCGACACAATGGTACCGCAAGTCGCGCAATGAGCGGTGCCTTTGTGTCGCGCGCGATTATATCGCGTGTCGCGCATGTTTGTAGGAGCCTTAAACCATTCGATTCCTTCCCGAACTGTAGACGTTAACGAACTCATACAAAACCGTATGCAAATATAAATCATGTAGTCACCAAATACAATGCCGCATTCAAATACTCAGGTGCCAAAGTGTCACAATGGCTTGCAATAAAAAATCATTCACATTATTGTTGCTGGAGGGTTTAGACGGTCTATTTAATATGCGTGTGAACTGCGAATATTTTCTTATTAAACAAGATGTATTTAACATTTACTAGCTTTTTATTCCACTCTTGTATTATTGATTCTTCTGAAAATCCCGCTAGCTTTACCTTTGTGTGGTAAGTCTGCGTGTAAATGAATATAATTTCCATTTACTAGTGATATTTTTAGAATGACCGCATTTACAATTATGCTAGTGTAAAATTTGCATCGCTACCGGTAATTATGAACATTAAAAACTTAATTAATATTCTTTTAACTGTTGTATTGCGACCACATGTGGATTTTTCAGAAAATATTGCGAATACGAGAGGAATAATACGTTTTTGCTCTACAAAAAAGAACTTGAGTCAATTATTTTCGTAACCCAACCCTTGAGAGCAAAGATTTCCAATATCAATTTCACGCCACGTAAATTGTCTTCGATCAATAAACTAAATAAATCATCCACCAGGTTTTTTGTACCCACGGATTCACTTTCTACGCAGGTGTCCCGAAGACTTCCTGCCCCAAAATGAAAGGGTTAAACAGACAATTGTCGACAAGAAGAGGGTCTAAACATCCCTTTGTTAGAAATCTCAGGTGGCGCAAACCGATGTTAGTTTTTTTCTTGAATGGATTAATGCAGGTTGAGTGAAAGTGAATCTTCGGATCCTGTTGCGTTTGAGGGTTAAAATATAACATGGCATTCGTGAGTTTGAGGTTTACGTTATTATGATTTGTTTTAGTTTTTTTTTTGTATGAAAGGCCATGTTTTTTGTCAGTTGTGTGTGATAACTTCCTTTCTTTTGATTATTTTAATAATTGTGCTTTATGTAAATTAACCAATTATTAAGAGTGTTTTTTTAAAAGTTTGTAATTTTAAGAGAGAAGCGCCAGCAAAATTCAAATCTTCTTACTTTTTTTGCAATTTGCATGTCATTGTCAGATTGTAGGTTTGTATCCTATTGAATGACTATTTCCATGAAATATCAATCAACAGGATTCTATGAATTTAGAGGGTTATATTGATGATTTTAATTATTATAATTCTGTAATACATACATACTTGTTACGCTCACGAATCAAATTTTGTTCAACATACAATCTACTACCTACAAATTGTAAACAACCTACAAATTGTAAAAAACGTAAGAAAATTTGAATTTTGCGGGCTACCTTGGCGCTTCCGCTTAAGTGGGCTTTAACCTGTTTTATTTTTAAATTAAATTCTAAATGTTTATTTAGTAAGTAGTACCTTTTAAAACGCCTTTCAAATGGCCAAGATACTGTCGACAGTTGCCATAAACCTATCCAATGTAAAAGAGCTTGCAATTTAACACCCGTTTATAAACAGCTGATTCTTTTTATGTAACGTTGAACAAAAACTCAACGTCCCATACAATTTTATTTTATACATTAAAAATTTTCTTAAAAGACCATATTAAACGTTCGTTCGCGTAATTGGTCATTAAATTAATTCGACACTTAGTACTGAGCCTTGTTAATTCCAATATCATCACTTTTTAGAACCTTAAAAATTGTTATTTAGTGTTATGGTTGCCAGAGTTAGAAGTAAAGCAAAAATATTGGCTCAGTTTTATCGGTAGTGATTCTGAATGACTTTGTTTTATCAACCGCTGAATTGATCATTATAACGCTCGTTTAGAAACTTAACCTATGAGCCTTTAAACAGACTCCGGACCCTGGCCAAAGCAAGACAAACCAGTTCAAGTGAAAATTCATAAATGACACCGCCCTGGAGTGTAAATGTGATAGGTACTGTTCCATAAACGATGGGACTCTTAATACTGTGCCCAGCATGTCATGTCGTCGTCACGTTACAGGAACTGATAGCGCCAAACACGTTGCCGAATTCTGGGCCGATTCAGTTTAGATTGCCATCAACACGCTAAGAGGATGATAAGCCGCTGGACTTAGAAAAGTTTATAGACTTCTTTACGGTTACCATGACCTTGTATAAACCAGCATTCTGTAAAAATCTCACCGTGAAAACTTAGGTGAAGTGAGCGTGGAGTGAGCTGTCAATAGTGTCAATTCCTAGCGAAAACAAACTCACTTCACCTAAGTTTTCACGGTGAGATTTTTACAGAATCGACCAGCAGTACCGAAGTACTCCGTATTACCGAATACTTCAAAAGCCACGACGTTTTTCTGGCAACCCTATGTGAGCTACTTTACAAATGAGGTAAAAAGTAACGAAGTTTAATTTGTTACTAGGTTTCGTTGGAACCATGTTACTAATTAATTGACTTCAGTAATTAACCGCTGATGCTGATCACCACGCAGCAATGAAAGGGTTATAAAACAGTAGTGGTACAGTACCCGGCGATAAATATTGCACATCGACCTTTACCTTTTTTTGTACTTTATACAAAGAATAAAAATAATTATCAAAAGAAGGAAATCATAATTGATTTAACAGCTCCTAATAGATACCGGACTGTTTGTATTTCGTGCGACAGAGATAACGCTCTACGAAGCCGAAATTAACCGATTGTCTCTTTCCAAAGGTCGATGTGCAATATTTATCGCCGGGTACTGTAATTAACAGTGTATGTACATTACGATGATCTAGGCAAATGAAGATAGCGTACAATGTCTAAGCTATTAAAAGCTAACTTGGAATCGGTGAAACAATTCCACCTTCAAGCAAAAATGCATAAACAGCCTTTAATTTTCCCACTGCTGAGACACAGACCTTCTTTTGTCAAGAGGGTGTGGGCCGTAATCCACGCGGCCCAGGTCGGGTTGGTAGATGTCACATGTCTTCGAATTTTTGGTTCTAGGACATGCCGGTTTCCCCACGACGTTTTTCTTTACCGTTTTGAGAGCAGTGGTGATGAAATTATCTACACAAAGTAAATCGCCTGCCTGGGTTCGAACCCATGACCTTACAGCTCGGAAGTCGCGACCGTTATAGCCATTCTTATGTTATGATTGACTGCGGGATGATTACCATTTAAAAGGTTACATTTGTAAGGCAAATGTATTCCTTGGCTTTATAAGTGTTGAGTTTACATATTCAGACCCATCCGTGCCTCGGAAAGCACGGTCCCGGCTGTCCTTCGTAGATCTTTGTCAGTCGTTACGGGTCGTCAGAAGCACAAAAGTCTGACAACCAGTCTTACCAGGGGTATCGTATTGCCCAGTAACTGGGTTCTGGAGGTCAGATAGGCAGTCGTTTCATGTAAAATACTGATAGTCAGCTGCACCCTGTCAGACTGGAAGCCGACCGCAATATAGTTGGGAAAAGCCTAGGCAGATGATGACCTAAATGTGAGCGAGTTTTGTGTTCAGACTTTAAAAAACTTAAAATTCAAATACGTAGATACAATTACATATGGTCATCTTGAATAATTTCATGCCAAGTATGAACCAGCAATCACCCGATTTTAATTATAGTTCAATAAGCATGAATTTCGTAATTAACGCACTCAATAAACTTTGAAACGGTGCACCAATTACGAAAGTTATTAACAGGTAATGCGACAATTTTGTCGCAAGTTCGTGCGACAAACGTCAGCTGTTGCAAGTGTATCACATTATCAGCCAGGTTTTTTGTTCGTGTTATAAATATAGTAACTGTGGAAACGAAGATGTAGAGCTTTTAGATGTGGCATGCCGTTACTGGAAGTGGCGGTAAGTAGAAAATAATTTTCACCTGGTTTTTTTTTGGCCCTGGAAATTACTTTTTCCGCTGTACCTTCAATAAATGTTGCTATTTTGCTTTAAAAATGCATGGACACTAGTGAAATTATTGGACACACTAGGTTTTTCAGCTTTGTTTCGAGATGATGAATGCACTCGTCACCCATCATAATCAAACTAGGCTGAGAATCAGCAATGTCTCTACAACAGAACTTAACTTAAACACCGGTGGTTCGAGTCCACCGCTGGAGCAAGGGTTCAATCAATCGACTCAGCCTATTGCAGTCCACTATGTGCCTAGGAGAGCCCAGGCTGCGCCACAACACCCTGTCCTCCTCTTTCTGCATTCAGTCCGTCCCAGCCACCTTCTTTAGGTCCGTCCATCTAGCTGGGGGGCGTGCCACACTACGCTTGCCGATACGCGGTCTCCACTCCAAGACTTGTCTGCTCCACCGGCCATCGGTCCTTCGACTAACATGGCCAGCCCACTGCCACTTCAGTTTGCTTACTGTGCAAGCTATGTCGGCAACTCCAGTTCTTTTCCGGACAATCCAAGGGTTAGCTGAGGTTTTCTTATAAATCTTCCTACATTTGGTCCCCTATTTATTTTTTTCTGGCCATTTTTCTGATACCTACAAAATGCTCAGGTACCCTCGGACTGCCAAAAATAGTATATCTTTAACCCTTTTGACCGCCACAGTCATGTATAGATGACAAAACAAAATGTGCCCAGCACGCCACGGTTCGACTACATGACAGACTTTGACGCCGAGGGTACGTATTTGATTTTTTGACGTGTGGCGGTCAAAAGTTTATAGATCACTTCTAGCGATTCTCTACAACACCCACAATGTTCTCTTTTTACAAACACCATAAGGGTTGATTAAACGTTCATATAAGGTTCACTTACAGTAACCGTGACGTCACGGGACCGGTGCAACATTGCGTTCGTTACGCAAAACGTTCAGCTAATGTGTATAACATGCAAATAGTGGGTAAAATTAGATATAATGTGCTTGAATATGTATGTAGATGCAGGCTGGTTAGTTTTTCATGTAAATCGAGTTAAAGTTCGAAGTTTATTTAACAAAAACTTGTTTCTGTAACTACGAGTATAAATACCGTATGTTTTACAGGTGAGAAAAGAAGATCTTTGTTCCTTTAATTCAATTTAGTTCTGTCAGGGAATGGCCCAAAGGAGCGTGTAGTTCGAAAACGGTTGAAAATTCGGAAAAAGTGGATTTACTTATAAGTTTTAGATAATTTTATGAGCTTTCATTTGGTATAAGATTTTTCCCCTACGATGCACCGTTTTTGAGATGTATGCGAAATACCCAAAAGTAGGAACTTTGTGCCCCTCCCCCCTCCCGCACTCCGGCTCACCTCCTAGACGTTAGGACTTTTATTACGTCCTAAGCATCCTGAACAAGTTCTGAAGGAATCTTGCTCTCACGAACTTATTATATCCATTGCTTCATATTTCCAAAAAAAATGTCAGCTCAACAACGTAAATAACGCAATGAATGTTGTTGTACTGTCAAAATGAAAACCGTTGCTACTGTTAGTGTGTTACGCAATTACCCTGCTGGTTAGTTTACGTTTTTATTAAAAGTCAAGAATTGTACCTATATTTTGAAAAATAGCCTTGTATTGAGTGAAATGGGGGCAACTCTATAATTTTATCATGTCCGCCCTTAAAGGCACCTTTTACCATTTGCTTGTTTAACCTGAGACGATGAATAAAACACCACCCAAGCAATTTATCGTACCTACCTACATTGTGTTATGAGTATGACACATAATAAATTTATTAAAAGCCCTCTACAGATCCAAATTAAATTAGCTAGCGGAACCCCACGGACGTGATAGGTGTCGATATCTAAACATTTTTTTTTTTTGAAAATCTGTTTTCTTTTGTTTTATCGTATTAATATCCATCATTTTGTGTGAAGTTTAGACACAGAAAAGCAGATTTTTCAAACTGATATTTCGAGTGACTACACAATGACCCCACAAAAAATCAAATTAATTATTTTTTTTGTTTTATCATTTTAGATATCGACACTGGAGTAGCCCTAGCTAATTAAATTTTACCTTGTATATCCCACTATGATAATAAAACACTTACAATATAATAAACTTTCTGTTTCCGAAGGCGCTGTGGCAAATTAATAATGACCGATGACAAAGTCTGCAGTGTTTAGTGCACTTTAGCACGAGAATAACAACCTAGATCGATTGTGTTCCCTTAATGACACCTTTCAAGCCATTATTGAGGCTAAAACTATGTAAAAACTGTATAATAAATTGTTGGTTAACATGAGGAAAATATTTCTCAGAAGGTCCAATGCTCACGCACCTTGTGCAATACAAAACTCTCTTACATATAGCTGCTTGTATGCAACTTTTCAGGTCTTCTCTTCTTGTATCAGCAAGAAATAGTAAAACATGGAATCGCTCATGCTGCGGTTTAAATAATGAACAGTAGTTCCATTAGCCAATCATCCATTCCAACCAATCATAACAATATACGCACGCTTGACAGCGCGAGTTGGTAGGTTGGGGTTGCGGAAGGATCGTACGTTCCCGCGACCCCCGGCGTAGGTGTGAGATGGAACACCGGGGTGGTTTTTAGTCAGTAAGAGTCTGACAGACCCCGCCGCCCGCCCCAGGGCGGCGGACATCCATGAGGATTTTCCACCCCGGATCAAAAAAAAAAAAAAAAAAAATGGTTGGTGATTGGTGTTGTTGGTGATGGTTGGTGTTGCTTGGTGGTTGGTGGTGGTTGGTGATTGGTGTAGTTGGTGGTGGTTGGTGGTTAGTGGTTGGTTGGTGGTTGATTGGTATCATGTCTTAGAATTTTAGGTTCTAGGACATACCGTTTTCCTCACAATGTTTTCCTTCACGGTTTCAAGATTTCAGAGCAGTAGTCATCGTCTACTTAGCCGTATCCCAATTATGTATTTTTATATTCTCAGCTCTACAGTTTTGTATTTGCATGTAAGTGTGTTTTGTGTTTGTCCGTGAGTGTTGGCTAGATTTGAGTAAACTGGTCCTTCTGTGTCCAGCTTTTAGTGTAAAAACTTTATTAAAAACTGAATAATAATGTGCTAATAGCATTGTATAATTCTGTCATATAATACGTTACAATGTTGTGACGTCATTTTTTACAGCAGGCGACAAATGAGCGACTTTTTATTTTAAATACTGGTTTTGACGCCATATTGATAAAGTGCAGTTTTGGCATTATTAATATTGTTTATAGGTAGCTACAGACGCCAGTACATCAAGCGACCCGAAACTGTAAAATTTTCCCAATCAACTTTGAACCTTACGCATTTCATAGTCATAGTCATAGTCCATTTATTTGTCAGAATATTGTTACAGAGTTGTTACATACTTTTAAAAGTTCATAATATTCTGCCGTTTCCGGCGTACAAATACATTTTCAGGGTTTTGGTTATTTTATTAGATATAACATTGAATTAAATAAATTAGAATAACATTCAAATTGTCAATTAGTCAAATAATATATTAGGAATGGAAATGTCAAAAAGATTAAATTAAGTTAAAGAGATAATAAGAACAAAATATAATTATTCTAATATTTAAGTCAACTTTTCATTTCATTCATTCATAAAATCATTAGTCGAGTAATAGCATTTACATAAGAGATAATTAAATAATTTAGATTTAAATGTCCTAAAGTTGAGAGTTTTAAAACAGTCTGGTAGCTTGTTATAAACTTTGGTCGCCATACAAAATACATTATTAGAAAATAGTTTATTATTTCGTCTAGGCACACGAAGCATGTGGACTTTGCGGCTAGGTCTAGATACAAGATCATTATGCAAGTTGAATTCATGCTTATTTTGGTACACAAAAATACAAATTTCAAAAATATATAGTGCTGGGAGTGGTAATATTTTTAATTTTTTGAATAATGGAACACAGCTGTCCAGTGGGTGCGCTCCACATATTGAGCGAATGCATTTCTTTTGAGCTCGAAACACTCTGTTAAGTTCTACAGAATTACCCCATATTATAATACCATAACGCAAAATTGATGAGACATAGCCATGATATGCACATAGTGCCGCATCAACACTAGCCACACGTGTTAATCTGTGTAGAACGAATACGAACCTATCTACCTTTGTGCAGAGTTCATCAATATGAGCTTTCCAGTTACAGTGTTTGTCTATTGTTATCCCTAGGAATTTGGTATTTTCAACTTCTTCAATTGCGTCATTATCGTGTTGTATTTTTAACTGTGGACGTTTACTGTTATATGTTTGGAACTGTATCATTTTGGATTTGCTAATATTAATATGGAGATTGTTTTGATTGAGCCAAATGATAATTTTATTTAGTGCCTCGTTTATTTCAATCTGGTATTTACCTTCGTCATAATTCTGGTATTTACCTTCGTCATTAGCGATAGAGTTGAAAATCTATGAAAGAAATTTGACAGATTGTAGTAGTTTGATGTCGGCTGGCGTCTGTACAATATTTTTCAATAAAAACTTTCGTGGATGGCAGTGTTATTTTTTAAACTTTTTTTCAAAATTAATGGAGCGTCTTCGGCTTCATGAATGATGAAAGCAATATTTTTTTTTACAGAATAATAAATATTAACTATTTGTATGTCCCTATGTTTTCCTTTTTGAACCCTCAAAAAATTCCAATTTAAACCATTGTCAACAAAGGCCTAGTGTACAAATATGACAACTATTAATGAAAAAAGAAAAACATAGGAACACAGTAAATATCCTTCTTATTCAGTCTATGAAATATCTTTTAAATTAGTCCAATATTGGAGGAGGAAATAGGCGAGAGCCAAACCTCGAAAACTGATTTTCTACTTAGGCTTTTTCAAAAGTCTCTCCGATCGCACTTCTTCTTAAAACATCTCTATCAGAGAAAGTCTTGTTTTCCTGTAAGATCCATTTTTGTATTAGTCATTGATACACACGCACACACACTCATCACACACACCACACACACACACACACCACACACGCATGCACACACACACATAAAGAGAAGTCATACCAGTATCTCTAACTTTCATCCATCGTGTACTTGTTTGTAATTACTTAAAATAGTTTAGTTATCTAGTTACCTAAAAATATATTGACTACATGCTTCCTGGGAAGTTCTAGCCACAGAATAAGATTGTACAAGAAAGTTACAGAAATAAACTATTTTTTAATTTTTTTTTTAATTGATGTCCCACTGCTGGGAAAGGCGTCCTTACTCTTTTACCACCTCTGTCTGTCTAGAGCTGCCAAGGACAAATTTTTATTAAAGTCGCTGTCAGTCATAATCATGAAAACGGTGTCCCAGTTACCGTCATAATTATAAATAGAAAACAGTTACCCCAGGTCATTGACTCCAACGATATCTAAAGTTCTACGAACATTAATTATAAAAACCTCCTTGCTCAACTTCCAAGTTTCCACACTCCGTAACAGTACTTCTAATCCATTCACAAATTTGTTAACTTTACAATAACCAAATTAAACGCAACTATTATAATTTCCTAAGACTTCCACCGCCTTAGGGTGGCGGCACCAATTATGGTCGCAGTGAATTCACCCAAAGAATACTGCGCACTGTGTGGCCGTTTTTGCCATTGTGCTGATAATTTATAAACGCATTGCTTTTATTGTTTATTTACTGTTGCGTTCTCGCGGCTACATTGCGGGATTCCTTGTTAGGAACTAATGAATCTACGGCATGCGAAATATCCGATAAGTCTTTACTATGCAGCAATTGTAAAAAAAACAGGCTTGAAATAACAAGACCTTATTTGCGTAAGTACGTCTAACATCAAACTATTTTAATGGTAATTGCGTTTAGAAATCGATATATCTCTATTGCTATCCGTCTGTCTATAGTGTTGTAATGGAAATGTGCACGCCATCCACAGCGAGTTGCAACAAATTTATAAACATTTATAGCTTTTGTATCCGCAAATAATAAAATACAATAGTATTAAATGTCAGCTAGGTGCACTTGTAACTCCACTAGTGACTTTTTAGATAGACAGAAGGCCCTTAAAGTGGACAGATAGATGGACATATTATTGTGTGGTAGTTTGAATGGAAATTGCGATACAATTAATGTGCAATTGTGCTTCAGAGTGCTAGCGACAGGTGCAGCCACCCTATTACCTACGTACAGACGCCAGCACATCAACCTACCAAAATCTGTCAGATTTCTTTAATATATTTTCAACTTTATCGCTAAAGCATAAGGTTCAAAGTTGATTGGGAAAATTTGACAGTTTCGGGTAGCTTGATGTGATGGCGTCTGTACAATGAAGTACGTAACAAACTTGATTTCATAGATAACGCGTACATGTTCATTTAGTTTAGAATTTTAATACAATTAAGTAATCATGGCGTAAAAATGGGTGTTGATTGGTAGACGAGTGTATCTTTAAAAAGATCGTAAGTTAGGTGTGTAATTAAACTTCACGGTAGTTTTGAAGATATAATTAGATGATTGTATAAAAGAAACGGAGTAAAAAATGATTACCTACTGCATAAAGAACAAAAAACTGAATATAAAACAGCAGTAGCTGAAAATAAAACGTGAATCAAGTGTTCCTCTTTACATAAAATTAATAGGAAAGACTTTATTAATTTAACCATTTATATTTACACATTCTATAAACAGACAAGAAGAAAAGAACAGAAAAATGCATAAAAATGTGATGTTTATTTCTAAAGAAATCTCTTCCAGCACACGTGCTTTATTGGACGATTTCTTAATTTTTTAATTACTTAAGGTAAAATAAAATCGTTTCATTCAACATTTAAAATTACAATATGGAGCAGACTGTATCTTGGGCATCATTAAATAAGTACCTATCACATATTGTTAATTATTAAATAAAATAAAACAAAAGTTCAATTGCTCAATTCAAACTTATGTTTCGAATGAATATTATTTCAAGTTAAACAAATATCAACTTTATTTTAATGGTTATTAAGTTGATTTCAGAGTGAGTAGCACTATTGAAAAAGTTATAAAAATGTTTGAAGTTGTAGCGTAAACTGAACTTTATCATGTAGGATTTAAAGTTATTTTTCCATTGACTCATATTTGATAACATTTTTGGCAAATAGATCGCGAATGCAGATTAGTTGGCCTCATCGAGACTACAAAACTAAATATACTTAGCAAGTTTAGGTTAAGTAAAAGAGTTAATTAACTTATTAGCTAATTGGCTAGATTGTAATGTTAATAAAGGAAAATGAAAAAAAAAGTAAACTACTAGGTACAGTCATGAGCACTAATATGTCAACTTGGCAACTTTCAATTGCGATTTTTTCGCGAAATAACAATGAATGCAACGTTGAAATACGACACTTTACACAAACCTATGGGCTCGAAAATACTTTGTTCGTAATAACATAAAATTTCATTCAAAACTAAAGGAGAAAATCGTCTTTGAATAAAGCCAAGTGTATACACACTTATGGTCGTGACTGTGTATATACCTACTATCCGTGTGTTGGACTATCATCCTGTTTCCCAACCAATAACAAAGTGAAACACTACGAAGCTATGACGTCACACTAATGGAACATGAAAACTAATGTAGCTACACCTTCCATAAAGAAACACCACCCCCATCCCGCCCCCCCTATTTATAGCCCCCAGAACAGAAAGCTCAAAAGATCCCATTACCAAATTGGAAACTATCATTTTCGCAAGCTCATATTTTTCGCAGGCCCATATTTCGCAGTCGCAGACGGTACGATTCGCAATCGTATCGTATCCGTGCCGTGCCAAAATCGTAAATATGTCCGAATGAAATACTCGTTAACGTTCGGTATTACGAATATTGCCGAAAACTTACGAGCTTGGCAACGTTGCAGTACAAATGTTGGTATTTGTTTATTAGTATTTTTATGGGTGTTGTTAAAGAAGGTTGTTTCTATAGTTGCCGCATTTAAGGGGCTTACATGACCTAAAGCGCGGACACTGTCGGACTGCATAGAAAAGAAAGAGAAGCGCGACGACACAACGCTGTCAATTTATTGCAAAATATGAAGCAATTTTATTTAATTACAAAAAATCTATTGTTTGGACTAAAAAATTAAAACACTATTATTTTACAAAAAAACAGAATGATTGTATCTTGTATGTATATTAGTATGGTTGTTATTGTAAAAAGAAAATTTTTACAGGTATCTTCATGATTTGTTTCTATCGTATCAAATTAGTTGTATTATGTTTTCAACACACTATCTACCTAGCATATATCCTGAAGAATATCATATATTTTTCTGATTTTGTTTACTGTAGTCGATCATATTGTTTCGAAAACTTGCGTTTTTTACGTTTAGGTCTTGAAAGCCTCTTCTTAAGCGTGGCAATAACGTCATTGACCCACCTACATTTTCTAGCATTTTTTTATATCAAAAACTGAAATAAAGTCCGCCAACGTCTTGAATCAATATGTATTGTGATATTCATCAACATGTTTCAATAACAAAAACCATACATAGTTTATTGTTTGGGTTCCTAAGGAGAGATATTAGGGAAAGGGCAATGACCGATATTGCCATGCTAAAACGCGACGACTATAGCTATTTTTACCCTACAAAAGTATAACGGTAGTAACGTTAATCGACACCACCAATTTATACTACGCTAACTCGAAGTTTAGGTAAAAACGTTTTTTTATGCCAAGTTGCTTAAAATGTGTTTTTACATATGTCATAAAAAAATCGTGAAGAAATATACAAAAATAAGAAAGTTACAAATCTTATAAAACGCTAAGTAAAGGTACTTTTTGAAATCACTCGATTTATATTACGCCAACTATTATTAGCGGAGTGTGCGCGGGGAGGGAACGCACCGCTTGTTTGTTTACATTAGTCTAACGACACTTGTCGCTGTGTTAGATGTGATTACGCGGTTTTAAAACTTTAGCAGTAAATCATAATAGATAGTGTTATTGTAACTAGTTATTTAAGCTATTGTTAGTGTTATTTTATTATTACAAAAATGTCTCGACAACGAGCTAAACTTTTGGTGGAATTAACAAAAACGGAAGAATATTCATTGATGAGTGTTGATAAAAATAGTGAGATATCGCTTCATACTGTCGAAAGAGGTAAGTTTAATGTGTTATTAAGGACTATTAACGTATGTTAAAGTATATAAATATGTTTTATAGTAATACGCTACGTTTTTTTTTAAATTTGAGCCACTTTGTTCAAAGTCCGTGCAATACTACGCTAACTCATAGTTAGCGTAGTTTATTGCGTTCGTGTGTATACTTGTTCGTTTGTAAAATAAACTACTTAGCGACATTAACGTAGTAAATACTTATGTGTTAACGTATTAATTCGTTTATTAATGGTACGGTAACAATGTTTTTTTTGTAAGTACATGTTTTTTATGAAAATATTGAAATATTATGATTTCAATACATTATACCTATTGTTTTAGAATCGTCGCCATTACCTGCTGAAGTTGGTAATCCTGAATTCGTGTCTTTATATGAGCACGTTATGTTAAATTTTGATGAGCCTATTGAAGAGCATGATTATTCTATGTCCAGTTCTGCAAGCCGAGATATAGTCAGTTACAAATATGATGCCGTATTACAAGATATAAATTTAAACGACTTGGGGGCTCCTAATACTCCACTTAATATTTATTTACCAAAGGTAATGACTTCTATCCAAAAACCTTCTCCATTGGCATTAACTCCAGCAAGTATTGAACCTTTGTTTTCGGTCGTCACTAATGATCTTTCTGACAGCATAGATAATACCCCCGTACCTTCACCCTATTGTGATTTTTCGGAATCTTCACAAAGTTTAAACGCTACTTTGGTGCCGACTTCTTGCTACAAAGAGACTGAAGATAGAACACTGACACCTGAAATCGGTACATCCGCCCAGGAAAGACTTCCTGATTCGCATATGGATAACGGCCTCACCAAAAATACAGATTCAGTATCGGCAATATCTACTCCGTGTAATTCAATTTCGTCGCCTGTAACGTTTAATGATAGTGACTATTCTGCAGTATCGACCCCAAAAAATACTAAACGTAGATCAAAAAAAAGGACTGATGTGGGTCTCAAACGTCTTAAACATGAAAATGAATGGATAGCTAGAAAGAGAAAACGCTTTTGTAACACAGGATTGGAGTATACCACGTCAAAAGGAAAAACTATAGCAGCAAGAAGTATTAAAGTCAGTTGTGTCAATTGTCGTCTGCAATGCTATAATAAAATAAGCCACGAGGTTCGTGTTGATTTGTTTGATAAGTTTTGGAGTACTGGTGATCATGCGAAACAATGGGAAATCATAGCCAAATATGTGATACAAAAAAGTAAAAAGACTGCCACTAATGTTGAAAGTGTGTCTAGTCGTCGATCACACACTTTGCATTATCATCTTCCCATAAATTCTGACAATGGCATCACATACAAAAAGTTTGCAAAACAATGTTCTTGAACACATTCGATATTAGTAAAGATTTTGTTTATACTGCAATACGAAAAATCCAAGAAATCAATGATGTTACTGATGACAGAGGTCGGCATAAAAACCATAAATATATAATTTCAAATGAAATTAAGCAGAGTGTCATAGATCACGTTAATTCTTTCACCCCTGTTGAGTCTCACTACGTTAGAAAACGTACGAGTAAAAAATACTTAGATCCTTCTTTATCTTTTTCGAAAATGTTTAAGTTGTATGTTGAGTGGTGTGCTGATAATAATTATAATTTTAGAGTACAGACAGTAAGACAGTATAGGGATATAGTTAATGCTAATTTGAAGATAGGCTTTCATTTACCAAAAAAAGACCAATGCGACCTCTGTCATCAGTACAAAAATACACCTAGCCCTACAGATGAAATGAAAGAAAACTTCACTAAACATCAGATGGAAAAAGAAATTTCCCGTAAGTTAAAATTAGAAAATAAACTATTAGCTATCTCTAGTAACAATGTAGCTTGTATTGTATTTGATTTTCAAAAAGTTTTAAGCTCACCACATGGTAATATTAGTGTTTATTACTATAAGCGTAAGCTCAATGTATACAATTTTACAATTTACGATATGGGATCAAAAGAAGCATTTTGTTATATGTGGGATGAGCGAACGGCTAAGAGGGGGGCAAATGAAGTTGCCAGTTGTTTATATGATTTTTTTAATAAATTAGCTTCTAAGGGAGTTAACGAAGTCAACCTATGGTCAGACAACTGTGGGGGTCAAAATCGTAATCGTATAGTATACTATATGTATTTATTAGCTGCAAAAATGTTTAAAATGAAGATTAGTCACCATTTTATGGAAAAGGGCCATACACAGAATGAGGGCGACTCTGTTCATGCCTTAATAGAAAAGACTTCAAGAGGTAGACAGGTATATTCGCCAGATGAATGGTATTCACTAGTGCGATGGCCAAAAGTCAATGGGAGTCCTTATATTGTTATCGAGGTCAATCAAACCATGATATTTGATTTTAAAAGTAATATAAGCAAAAAAAATTGGACTAAAATATAAATAACGATAAAATTATGTGGAATAAAATTAAAAAAATTGAAGTTTCTCCTGATAATTACGGTTTGTTGATACGCTAACTTGTGGCACAGGGCGATTTATAGTACGCTATATATAATTTGACGGCTTTTAATACGAAATCCGCCAGAGACGCATGTACCGGTTAAACAAAGCTAACTTAAATAACTTGTTATTCAGCATGATAAATTACAATAATATATCTTGTGGGTGTATATAATACCCTAAAGTTATGATTAATACACAAAATACTGTCATTTTTTTATTGCGACGTAATAAAAATAACACATCTTTAGCATTACGTCCTCCCGTACTACACTACGCTAACATTAGTTAGACGTGTATAACATGTAACATTTTATTGATGAATTACGTTCATATACGGCTAACTCGCGCTAAATAAAAAAATATAAATAATTAAGGAAAAATAAATATGAGATATTACAATGAATAAATTAACTATTAAGCATACCAAATTTCAAATAAGTATCTTAATTGATGTAAAAGTTATCGCGTTTTTGCCTTTAAACGCCTCTACAGTAAAGTATGCTTTTTTGAGTTAGCGTAGTATAAATTGCTGGTGTCGGTTTGTAGGTTTACTTCGTCTAGTGGACGAAGAATTACCGTTATTATTTCCTAAAATAATTAAATTGAGAGAAGCGCGTGACTTTACACAGCTTAAATCGAATTGGGTGAAAGTATGAATAATCACGGATTTGGTCAAGTATACAGCGTAATAATATATCAGAAAGATGTGGTCTTAATCAAGGGTGTGTGGTACTGACAAAAATTATCAGATGTCAGTTACATTTGAGTGAAGTTTTGTATGGGACAGTTTAATTTTATTTATAGTAACTCATATCGTGCTTATTTATATTAATAAAAATAACACAAGTAGATTCTAACCTAAAACTATACAGAAACTAAAAAATTGCGTCGAAAAATTCATATGCATCGCTGTACCCAACCCAAGTAACATTTTAGGTTTTAGAAAGGTTTTGAAAAGGTTCTAGAACCTTTCAAAACCTTTTCAAAACCTTTCTAAAACCTAAAATGTTACAAAATGTTACTTGGGAAGAGACTGGCGGCATTACCACGTTGTTTGGCGATGCTTAGCCTCTGGCCAAAGTAAAAGCCAGCCCTTGGGTCACGGGAAGTGTCAACCAGCCGTTTAGAAATTTCTTTAAAAAGACCATGAGAACTCGGACCCCACGGATGGGACAGTTAGGATATTTTTCGCGATTACGATGTTAGTCTTATGCAGAAAGTGGTTCAGTTTGATGGTCCCTTAAATATGAGCAGACCTTTCTGATACACACTGTATTATTCCAACATAAGCCGTGCGCCATACAAACTTTCATCCCCTATTTAACCCCTTTATTATAAAAGGAACGCTTGTGCAAAATTTCTGTTTTTGGCTGTACGTTGTCTGTTAGTGAATTTATTTATTTATTTATTCAGACAAAAGTCCATAATTGTCCATAAAGATTTGACTCTGACTTTGTTAGTTACAAAAATTATCTTACAAACTATGAAAAAAAAAAAGATGTTTAATTAGATTGAATAAAATCCCCGACACGTCATGTTTCTCGCTATAATTCGTGTGCGAAAAGGTTTACAACTTCAAAAATATACATACAAAGGAATGCTTAATTACATAAATCATTTTAACACTATTCGTAACTTACATAAAATAATAATAAAGTGATATAAAGATACTTCAGCTCATCACCGTAACTAATCCTGCAAGTACTTGGTTGCCATTTGGTTCGAAATGAAAAAAATGGGCTGTCTTCACGGTAAAATGTATAATATTAAGGAGTGATTTTTCTATCGCCAGATAACTTTTATTCAAGGAAAAAAATTGACGTTTGACAGTTTTTGTATGAAATAACTGTCAAAATTTCAAAAAGTTGACAGATGATTGAAATTCAGCCCTAAGGGCAAATTTTTCCAACGCCAGATAATTTTAGCGGAGGAATAATTTTGAATTTTTGACAGTTCTTCCATACAAAAACTGTCAGACGTCAATATTATTTCACGAATAAAAATTATCCGTCTATTGAAAAATCAGCCCTAAGTCCAAAAAATTATATCGGTCAAACGACCACCTCTTAAGTTCAACATTAACTTTAATTTTGCCAAAAACTATTAAGATATTAAGTAATTATTTTTAAATATTATATCACTTGGTAGCAAAAAGTAACATTTTACGGTTAGATCGTCGTGTTCCGGTGCTGTGTTGCAGTGTTCGTTTTTTGCACCAAATAAAAATTATAATATTGTAAACTTGTGAAGTAACTATTTTCTTGTTTTTATAACAAAGTAACTCTTTGCATGGACAATAAATTTCGGTCTTTTAATGAGTAAAAACTACTTTAAATACATTTAGTAAAATGTTAACTTTTGGTAAGATATAAGAATGGTATGGAATTTCTCAGGCTGGTTTTGGTTCATGGCAATGGGCTTCCCCTCTGTTACATGGGATTTAAACATAACTGGGTAAATGTGGATGTAAAGAAAGAAAAAACAAAAAATGAAAAAAAATAAAACGAAAAAGAAAATACATTTGCACAGACTAAAAGACACAATACACCAGATACATCAAATAAAGAAGAAAATACATTTGCGCAGACTAAAAGACACACAATACATCAGATAAAAACAAAAAAATAAAAAGTGTAAAGTCAGATGTAAGAAATCAGCAGAAAAGTGTGCCTCACGGCTGCGCCAAAAAGGCCCAGTACTTTACGTATCTCATTCATTCATTCATTTCAGCGAAAAGACGTCCACTGCTGGAAATAGGCCTCATAGTCCAATTTAATAATTCATTCAAGGTGCTGTTGGGGCTGCGGCGATTCTGTAGTGCATCAGGGATGTTTGCTGAACATCGCGTAGATTGCTTTTACGCTACGATGCGTAAAAGATGCGCATCCCTGGTGCGTCAGCGCCAACAGCATCCTTAGCATGATAGCTAGTCGGCTGGACTGTGGCTACATCAATCATTGCTGCGCCATTTGTTATGGAATGGCGCAGTAATGATTGTGTGAGTTTTGTTTCTTTTATTTCTTTTATGTTTTTTTTGTGGGTAGTTTTAAGTATTACTAACACTAGTCTATAAGAACATTGTTACTAACAAAATGGACACTATGGTCTGAAATAAAGTATTATTATTATAGACTTCGACCGGTTTTGTGCATCCCGCATCCAGCGGATTCGTGCGGCCATCACAAGGTACCTCTGCCTAATCCTTTAGAAAATACGAACGTGATGCTATGTTATGATATGTGTGGTATATAAAATGATTTGGACAAAAAGGTGAGGCGCAAAATGAGTCACAGAATGAGTCATAACATTAGGCCTCAGAAAAAAAAACATGACGTGTTTATTTTGTCATGCGATAGCACTCCATTCACGCAACCCTAACTCCCGGTTAAACAAAACCTAAGCTAAAACAAAAAGATTAGACCAAACATTTAGACGTTCTCTTTAGGCACCCTAACAGTTATCGTGAAAGGTACCATCGGAAATCCTGGCCAGACGATGAAAGATACAGTCTTCAAACGCAGTGTATTTGAAAATTTCGACACTAGATATACTTGAGCACTAAGTTTTAGGCTTTGGACTCTCGTTTAGGTTTTGTTTTCACTTATAAATGGTGTTTCTGTTACGATAGCTCGTTTTGAACTGAAAATTATGTGTTATAATTATTATGTACATATACTTACCTAAATAAAAATGAATTGCTGACTGATTTGTCAATTTTTTGTTTTTACCTGACTGCGTTGATGCCCAAAAGGAGGGTTATGTGTTTGACCTGTATGTATACAGGGTGTAAGTTTAATCACCGTTATCCTCTTAAGGGGTCATTGTACTCATCATTATGAACAACTTATACTATGGGACCTAACCTGGAATCGCGAAAAAAAAATCAGCTGTTCCCTACATTTTGACGAGTTAAGCGAACATAAATGTAGGGAACAGCTGATTTTTTTTTCACGATTTTAGTGTTGGCTCCATAGTAAAAGTTGTTCATAATGATGAGTACAATGACCCATTAAGAGGATAACGGTGATTAAACTTACACCCTGTATATGTATGTCCGTTTCTTTGTTCCCTCATAACTCCTAAACGGATTTGGATAAATTATACGTCTTTAGATTTGTCTTGGTAGCGCGAGTGTCACTGGCATTTAAATAAAAAACAAAGTAAAATGACGGATTTGGGGTCCCATATTGTAGAGTTCAAATCTTTTTATCTTCTAATACCATCAAATGGGATATCAAAATGAAGGGTTTTAAAAGATAATTACAAACATAATATACAACATAGATGGTTAAAAGTCATTCGAAGTGAAAAATCGTAAAAAAACACGTACAATCAAATAAAAAATTTGTTTAATAAAATAAAATTAGGCATTATTACTTGTTCCCTGTCGTATAATATTATTGAATGACTACGACTAAATAGCTGGAAATAAAAAAAGTTATTAAAATAACTAAAAAACCCGATTCCATTTTTATTATACATATTTTCAAACTCAAATGGGTCCCGTGCCTCCAACTTTTATTTAATTTTAAATGGGCTTGTTCTTTTCAGTTTTTTTTTACCGCAGTTGGGTTTTTTAGTTATTTTTTTAGTTTTTTTCTATGGGATTTTTGTATGAACTATTGAAATGTTGACAAGATCATATCTTTTGGGTCAGCTCGTTTCAAAAGTGACATGACTTGACGTGACAGTGAAATGTCGACTTGACGTTTTTTGGTACGAAACTGGTGAATACCGAACAGAGTTTCGTCTGCTAATAAAATTAATTTCTAGTTTTGTACATTTGAGGACACTCATAAGAGTTCGTATGATTACTTCAGTTGGAGTTTGAGTCATTGACATGAGAAAAAGGTGTATGACAGCTGGAACGCAGGCTAAGCGTACCCTACTATTTAACTACCTACTCTACAAAGCACAGAGCGACACAGACTTCTCTGTGCCACTCTATGTCATCAAATTCCCGATAAATGTTGGCAAGCACTGCTGTCTTCATTTCATATGCATATGTTTTGGGGAAAAATCGTGGTATCACCAAATGTTTCTATAATGTAATTTTCCACGTTATTATTCGTCATAAATTAGTTGTATGTTAATAAACATGGCCACTACACACGATGTCACAAATCTCAGTGGGCGCACAAATCATCGTATAATACGGCTGATTTACATATCACATGTACCTACGCTTACGATTCATATACAGTAAATGTAGCGATGACACGACAGCACTATATCGTGGTGCGTTTGAATAAGTAAGTTAGCTTTCTATTTTGGGCAAGTGTATAGTTACTCGCCCGGCGGCGCACGAAATTAAGCGAAGGTGCGGTTTTCCTTCTTCTTAGCATATCGAAAGTTCAAATATGTTTTGCCCGTATATGTAACTTGCCTGTGAAAACTGATTTTAGAGTCATTGTCACATGCTTATGGGACCGTTCAAGTATTACGTAAGCAGATTTTTTGCAATTATTAGCCCCCCCCCTCCCCCTCGTCAGCACAAGTAAGCAAAGCTCTTACCCCCCCCCCCCATGCTTACGTAAACATCATGCATGCAATCAATAAAGAAACCAGAACACATTGAAAAAAAATGTGTTCCTGGTTTCTTTATTGATTCATGAACAGCAGTTATATGCGTTTCGTTTTCAAGCATAGACAAGTAAGGTTGCCATATATGTGTTCAAACCAAAATCGACTAAATATTGTAGAAAATCCGAAAAAGTAAAAAAAAAAATACTGCTGACGTAATCACCATCCAGACCCCCCCATCCCCCATGTCATCAAAAATAAGCAAAGGAAAGACCCCCCCGCCCCCCTGTAGTGCTTACGTAATACTTGAATGGCCCCTATGTGACAATGACTCTAAAATCAGTTATTAAATTTTTCGGCTAGGAATGCTTATTCCTAGCCGAAAAATTGCGTGCAAAATAATATTTAATCATTAATCACTGTGTAGTGCTGTGGACCAAAATTATTGTCCTTGATTATTGATTTTTCATATTCATATATTTATTTGCATTCCATAATGCTGTAGCGGTGTTACAATGGCTTAAAACTAAGGTACAATTATGGACCCTGTAGAGCACAGCAGAAGGTATAAAATGTATTCTTATATTAAATTTAGGACACAAATTAACAATAAGCAAATTTAAAAATATGCTATTAAAATTAAATAAGTAATATAACTTTTTTATTTTATTGAGATCAGCCTATTATAGTCATTATTTTATTGGTTGCCATTACTAGAATTAGGTATAAAACGTAATATAACAAGTTAATAACTTTCGAAAGCTTGAAAACTACTTTTCTCTATGATTACCATGAATCTCCATGAAATAGAAAAACTGAGGAAAAGCCTGGCGTAAACAGTTGGACCAACAGACATGAGTTTCATAAGGTAGTATCAAATTCTAAAATTACAATTGTGAAGTCATTTCACAAAGTATCCATTCGACTTGCCTAAGCCACTCTTCTCGCCTTCCCATCCAAACGCCCCACGTAAACGAACGCAATACTCAAACGCGAACGTTAACGTTTAACCAGTGGGTTCCGTTCCGTGCGAAGCGAACATAAAAAGCTATTACCGGCCACAGTATGTAGGTATGTGTTTTATGGTACGCATGTGGAGTAGGTATTAAGGAATTATTATGGGGTTGTGATTTTTACGAGTTGAATTGATGTTTTCGACTGGAAGTTACATGTTGGGCGGAAATTTGAAAAAAATCTAGAGTGTTCTGGTAATAAAATGGTTGTTGTGTGGTCTTTGGCCTCGTGACCGTTCATATGTAGGCTTAAGGCTCCTTCAAACAGACGCGACACGACACGCGACACAAAGGCACCGCAAGTCGCGCAACGAGCGGTGCCTTTGTGTCGCGCGTGATTATAGGCTTCTGCAAACAGGCGCGACGCGCGACGTGAATCGCGCGCGACACAAAGGCACCGCTCGTTGCGCGACTTGCGGTGCCTTTGTGTCGCGCGCGATTTTATCGTGTGTCGCGCCTGGTTGAAGGAGTCTTATATCGCGTGTCGCGCCTGTTTGTAGGAGCCCTTAGTCATGAAGTGTAACTGAAAGTTATTTCATGTAAGTGTACAACAGTAGCATTTATGTGCTGCAACCTAATTGCGTAACATACTATAAATCTCAATCTAAATCCTTTAGGTTTAGAAGAATATTTTTAATCCATTGCTTCATATGTTCTAATAATTTCTCTGCTCAACAATGTAAATAACGCAATGAATGTTGTCGAACTGTCAAAATGAAAGTCATTGCTACTGTAAGTGTGGCGCCACACGCGATAAAATCGCGCGCGACACACAGGTACCGCAAGTCGCGCAACGAGCGGTGCCTGTGTCGCGCGCGATTACATCGCGTGTCGCGCCTATTTGTAGGAGCCTTAATTCGTCCCTTCAGTTCAATCTGCTAACCGTGCTAATACAGACTCACACAGAATATCATACAACTTGCCAAAACTGAAACTGAGAACTGGCGAATTGTGAGTGTACTTTAGGTACAGACGCCAGCACATCAAGCTACTACAATCTGTCAAATTTCTTCAATAGATTTTCAACTTTATCACTACAGCGTAAGGTTTAAATTTGATTGGGAAAATTTGACATTTTCGGGTAGCTTGATGTGCTGGCGTCTGTACCTACACTTCGGCTTAACCAATCAAGCAATCTGCCTAGCCTTTTCCCAACTGTGTTGGGGTCAGCTTCCAGTCTAACCGTATGTAGCTAATTACCAGTATTTTACATGTAGCGACTGCCTATCTGACCTCCACAACCCAGCAACTGGGAGTGGGTAATACGATATACCTTAGTAAGACTAGTTGTCAGACTTTTGGGCTTCTGCCTAACCCTTTGGAGGATATCGGGGATTGATGTTATGTTTGTTTCTAATAGACGATTGATAAACTAGGTTAAATCTAATCCTTCTTGAACCACAAGTCTGCGTCACCAAAGCAATCTACCACAGCCTCACTTTTAATACAGCGTAAGTAACAATGATATTCCAAATGCAAGAAAAATAAATAAAATATTCGAGTCCCAAGGGTACTATATCGCGAAAATCACTCACACAGCCACAACGAAACAAGATTGGCACGCGTATGTACAGTTGGGTGCAGAAGTATGGGTGATCTAAGCCTTTACTTCTGCCAGTGTGCGTCATTTCTTTACGGTTGATCTGAGTTTTCGCATGTGCTCGCTGTATTTAGGCGCACACAAGCATAACCCTTTAGTTAAGAGAACGTTCGTGGCGTTTGGTGATGTTTTGTGGAGATATAGATGGAGGAATTGATGTGGAGAATAATAAAATTGAGATTGGAATATGTAGGGGGCCTAAGAAGGCCACTTTGGCAAAATCATAAAAGGATAACATTATGAATCATAATGGACAGTTAACTGTTAAGTTAATCGTATCAAATCCCATGTTTTTCTAACTTAACAGACACTTCTGTTAAGTTAGAAAAACATGATGATTTCTTCGTTGTTATTCACTTCTTACATTACGTACGCTTGGAACTGAACATAGCCAGATTTTATTGAACAAAACAATAACGAGGCACAAAAATTTGGTTAAAAACATGACAACGTAAGTATAACTGTTTTGAAAAAGCATATAAACAGACCCCTCTAATAAAGGCTCCTTCAAACAGGCGCGACACGCGATAAAATCGCGCGCGACACAAAGGCACCGCAAGTCACGCAACGAGCGAGAGGGAACGCCTTTGTGTCGCGCACGATTTTATCGCGTGTCGCTTCTGTTTGTTGGAGCCTTAATGAGGGATAGTTGTGGATATGGAAATTATAATAATACTAATTCTTTATTTTGTCAAGTAGTGACGTCACTTAACAGGTCCCAATAAGCCTATTTCCCCAAAAACCCATTACTAGATTGAGTCGCAAACTAAACCCCGTATTCCCCTTAACAAGGCGTATAGTACATCGACACTAGTGTGCGTAAAGGTAACTCGTAGTAGTGTGACTTCTATTCAATCTTCTTACGTTCCATTTCGCAGGGACATTTGATTCTGTCTCCTTCTAACTTCAGCACCACACATATCACCATCTCTCTCTATTCCTAACGGGCTTAGGAGCGTGTGATATATTGTATTGGATGGATTTTTCGTTTGTGGAAATGGAATTTCTTTTTTGACTCGGTACCTGACACGGCGGGCATGTTCGATCAAACCACTGTTTCCTTATTCTGTTTTATATGGAATAAGTTAAATTTGACGTCGGTTTGATGGTTTAGGATATTATTCATTAGTGCTAATGTAAATGTACCTTTAAAGATTGAAGAGTCGTTCAGGTTGATCGATTTTGAATAAAATTATATGTTACGTAAGTGTAAAGGATCGTAAAATCGTTACCTGATATCTGAATCTTTTTTTGAAATAATACACATACTTGAAACTATTTTATCTATGCCTAGGTATTCCTAGCGAATGACAAATCTTACTTTAATGAAGTACTTAAAAAAAAGACAAGATTTAAAAATAGAATTTAAAAAAATTCTTTATTTAATTAGGGACTTTTATGACCGCAATGCGTATGACAGTCCCATAGTGCCCATCGTAGGCATGAACCAGAACAAACTCTTCGCATCACCACCATTCGGCTGCGACAGAATACTATGGAATGTGCCCAAATTGAAAAAAAATTGTTTTGTGGTTGAACCGACTTGGGTACAACCCCAAAACAAACAGCTCACTTCCATGAGACTCATATCGAACACTCTATCAATCACACTTCACACTAATAATATAAAGGCGAGAGTTTGTTAGTGTTTTTGTATGTTTGTTACTTCTTCATGCACAAACGGCTGGACCAATTTTGATAAAATTTGGTATGGAAGTAGCTAACACCCTTGACCCTGGAACACACATTGGCTACGTTTTATTCCGATATCCCCACGAAATTGAAACTTACGCGGGTGAAGCCGCGGGACGCTGCTAGTAAAATATAAATGTAAAAAACAGATGGTACAAATAATTGTCTAGTTAGTTAACTAATGAATATTTTAAAAGTGGCCTAATGTAGAACCTAAAGAAGTTTGTGTCGACTTCGCTCATAGCCAAAGGATTCAAACTAAAACATGAAGCATACGAGAAATATAAATGTAAAAAAGGATGGTAACAATTATCTAGTACCAAAACATGAATATTTTAAGAGTGTCCTACACGACACGAAAATATCAAACGCCGCATCTCTCAGACACAGGATGATCAAACAAATTCTAGTTTACAATAAAACAACAAAACCAAGGTTATAAATTCAACACAAACATGTATATTATTACGTTTTCCTTCAGATCGTTATAACGGAGTAATTTTTCAAAGGCATCACATGGCACAACAAGCGTGCCCGTGTCTACTACCGAAAAAAAAAGGAATAATCTAAACAAACGGGTACCCTTCGGGTATTCAAGAAAATTGGAGCCTCCAAAGAATATATTTTGAATTTTTATTATGTACTATTTTCTATTCCATTCCCAAGGTAACCCTTCCTTCTACAAAGGGGTTTCATGCGGAGACATTCTATAGACGAGGGTGGGGACCCCCCCTAAGGGGCTGATGCCACCCCGTCCCATCTCGTTTTACTCTGAAGGATTTACCAAGTAGCATGTGTATTATATGTGTATATAAACATATGTATCTTTGAATTATTCCTGTATGTCGCTTTAATAAGGTCATTGTTTGGCGACAGAGGTTCTGTTTGGGATTATTCCGTGTCAATTTTAAAGGGATGTTCTACATGGTATTATCTAGGTCGTTTGAAGTTTGTTTCTTGAGGAAGTTGGTTTTTAAAAGAGTGTTTATGGAGTTATGTTTGTCTTTCTAGAGTCTACTGATAATTTTATCGCTAAAGAAAGAATTTAGTTACTCGATTGATATGTTGCTGGTAGTTCCATAAGTCAGCTGCTCTTGTCATGGCAGCGGGGTTTGACTTTACAGTGTCAAAAACGCCCTCTAGGAAAACACTGAAACACTACTTTCATGAATAACGTTTCAGTGACGTCATTCGCCGCTAAATTGCGGACGCTATGTGGCGGCCACCGCACTTGGAAACCGTAGCTTAAGAACCAAAAGTTGCCAATTCTAAGTTTCTCTGTGATTTCTAAGAAAATATTGAAACAAAATTTGGAGTCTCATCATTTTCCATCTTCATAATAAGTATATCATTCAACAGTTCTTTGTATTTGAAGATTGTATACAGGGTCAGATTGTATGAGCTAGCGAAACTTTGCAGGCGGGATGGGTATCGATACCTAAACGTAAACTGAACTTTATTGTGTAGCAATTAAAGTTATTTTTCCATAAACTCATATTTGCTTACATTTTTGGCAAATGAATCGCGAATGAACATTACATAAACGCACGTGTTCTTCCCATGGGGGGTAGATAGAAATTACAGAACGCAATCTGGCACGATCCTTACATACCTACTCCATTTACTTTGTCTTATCTAATTATCTTTCTAGTTTTACTTTCACCCATATTTTATCGACAATTTTGATCAAAATAAACCTGCACCCTAATCGCGTAACACACTATCAATCTTAATCTGGATAATTTTGACGGATATTACTAATCCATTGCTCTATATGTTTGAAAAATATGTCTACTCAACAACGTAAATAACGCAATGAATGTTGTTGAACTGTGAAATGAGACCCATTCCTACTGGTAGTGTGTTACAGTACCCGGCGATAAATATTGCACATCGACCTTTGGAAAGAGACAATCGGCTAATTTCGGTTTCGTAGAGCGTTATCTCTATCGCACGAAATACAAACAGTCCGGTATCTATTAGGAGCAGTTAATACAATTATGATTTGCTTCTTTTGATAATTATTTTTATTCTTTGTATAAAATCGATAGGATCGAATAGGTCGATGTGCAATATTTATCGCCGGTAGTGTACGTGATTACCCCGCTGAAAACTTATTATTAAATAGATCAATGATTTTGTTGGTTTTGGGCTATAAGGATAACCAAGAATAAGTTAAAAAACCTTTGTCTTAAATTTAACCCTTAAGGGGCTTACATGACCTAAAGCACGGTCACTGTCGGACTGCATAGAAAAAAAGAGAAGCGCGATTTATTGCAAAATATGAAGCAATTATTTAATTATAAAAAATATACTGTTTGGACTAAAAAATTAAAACACTAGTATTTTAATATGTTGCTTGTAGAATAATCTGACAAAAAATCAGAATGATTGTGTGTATATTAAGTATGGTTTTAATTGTTAAAAGAAAGTTTTTAGAGGTATCTTCATGACTTTTTTCTGTCGTATCAAATTAGTTTGTATTATGTTTTCTACACACTATCTACCTAGCATATATACTCAAGAATATGATATATTTTTCTGATTTTGTTTACTGTAGGCGATCATATACTTTATTGTTTCTAAAATTTGCGTTTTTTGTGTTCAGGTCCTGTAAACCCCTTAAATACCACTTCGTGACCAACGTAATAAAAACAACAAACAAATATCAATGACAGCCATTGATTTTTTTTTTTTTCAGTTCCTAACGGAACAGGCTAAGGTCTGAGACCATGCTGCCTAGTCTTCAGTTTCCATTTTTCTTGAATAGGGTAAATCCAGTTCAATTCATCAGTATGTAAATCCATAATATAAGGAAATCCAATAAAATTCATTAGTTTTATATTTATCCATAGATAGGTAATTCCAGTTTACGTCATTAGTATTTATCCTTAGGTAATCAAATCCAGGTATATTCATCGGTATCTTATTTTACATGTAAAGTTAATCCGTATAAAGTCTTCAGTTGACAGCCATTGATATACAAAAATGACAGCACATTATTGGTACTCTGTTGGTACAGACCATAGAGAATATATAAAATATAGTCTTTGGTACGGACCATAGAAAATATATACAGTGTGTTAGGTTAAACGAGGGACATACTTTAAGGGAATGTAGTACTCATAAAAATGAAGAACTTTTACTAAGAAACCAACATTGAAATCGAGAAAATAAAACCAGCCGCTCTATACATTTCTGTTCGCATAACTGGACAAAATGTGGGGAACAGCTGTTTTTTTTTTTCATATTTTTGAGTCAGGCCCATATTAAAAGTTGTTCATTTTCACGAGTACTACACTCCCTTAAAATATGTCGCTCGTTTAACCTAACACACTGTATAGTCTTTGGTACGGAACATTATTGGTACAAATAATTATTGGTTCAAACCGTTATTGGTACAAATACCAATAACTGTAATATTGTGCTATTGGCTCATAATACCGTATCATTTCCGTAATAACGGATAATGGCGACCCAATGAAAAGTATTGGTTTTTATTGTAATATTGTTTTCTGCGGTTTTTATAATTTAAATTGGTTTTGTTATTTGCTAATGGGTTCTTAACGTTTATATCGTGACCTAATATTTCGAAAATATGTCTTAGGTTTTATTTTACTGACTGCCTCGTTGGTATAATGGTTACAATTTTGCAAGTAATACTGCTGAGCTTGAGGTCCAGGGTTCGTTCCTAAGTCGGGCACAGTGCTGGGGCCATCAGTTGGGGCTGGTCATCATTTAGCTGCCTTGGCTTTTTTAAACCTACTTCGGGCGATAGAGTGGGTTCTAAAGTTGCTGTGATTCGAAAACGCTTTTCTTTTTAAATGTCAACTTGTGGCATGTCTGTAAAAAGACACAGCAATTTTCTTGAGGTACAGATGTTCTATGTCACGAAGTCCGTTTGACTATGAATGTTGTCAAGCGTGCACATGCACATTGTGATCAACAGAGACTCAACAATGGGTGAAGTAAAACGGTACACATTCGCGGAAATAGCCTCATGCGACGGCAGCAAGGGGCAGCCGCTGTGGGAGCGCGCTTGTCGGGATACGTCACTACTACGATCAAAGCCGAACCGACTTCGTGAAATAGAATATCTGTATCTTTTTTGTGCTCTGTAATATACCTATGCATCCGAATATCCGATGACTGATCACTACTATCTAAGTACGCACGATGACATACCAAGCTAGGCACTTCCAGTATAAGCTGACTTCTCACTGTAGAAAAAGTCAAGAATAAGTAAATGCGATGTCAACTAAAACTGTAAATGTATAGCTTTATATGTCATCGTGTGTACTAGGCTTTACATATAACATGTAGGTACGTCCCCAAGAATTAACCCTGAAAGCTTCCTCATCATCTCAGGCTAGGCAGATCCTAGCCTTGTCCCAACTATGCATGCATAACCGGATGCAGTTGAATACCAGTATTTTAAATGAAGCGACTGCCTATCTGACCTCCACTTACCAATTACTGGGTAATACGATACTCCTTGGTAACCCCCCCGAAAATTTCCTACCACTCCAAAAACAACAACATTATCGACCACCAACCGACACACTTAAAGCACACACACAAAGAAACAATCAAACACACACAAACGCAAATTAATTCTACGCGACGTTCAATCAACAAGTGACACAATAACCCTCAAGTGCTCGCCTAATTCAACCCCCGACTCATTACGTCGTAACCCGGACCTGCACAACATTCGAAGTTTAAATTAAACAGGATACGGAAAACAAGGAGGGGTATAAATGAGTATTTGAGAGCCTCCGGCGTCCGCCATATTTAAAAAGTCGGCAGACGAAAGACGCGGGTCGTATTGGTTGGTGTTATGCGTCTTTCATAATTTTGTTTTTGTGACAGAAAAATATTTGGAAAATTCTTTTACAAATTGTATATTGTATTTTTTTATTCCCTCTGGTGATAGAAGTTACAATAGTTTGCTTTTAGTATAGGTAGGTGATACATTTAAATTTGTTATAAATTCATACTGAAGGCCAATTAATATAAATAAAAACGTTCAAATCTAGTCGTAATGTCATCTCAGTGACAATCAATGTCAAAAATGTAGGGAAATTAGAGGTACTTTTGACAGATTGAGACCGAGATCAGACAGTAAACGTTTTTAAAATTACGAGAACTGCTGTTGTTAAAGTGTGTTAATAGTTTCATCTGCATTTCCGGATCGTATCGTCAAAACTAATAATGACCCATAAAAACAACGGTATCCCGCAAAGTATGTACCCTACATCCACAAAACAACAACAACTCTTAAACTATCATACAAACAAACAACCGAACTCCACCCACACTGCCACAGTTCCAACACTTTCCCTGGAAAGTCCAATCAAACTTTACCACTTTCACTATCGCATAAAGCCATCCCAAGGCGGTATAATTAAACGTTTCATGAATGGGAGGGAGTGAAACAGCACGATAAAGAAAGAGACGGAATCGTCTGCTGTTGTACGCGTAATCAGTTTTACGGTAAGCGCAAATTACGCGGGGATGGGGTGAATTAACGCTTTTACAAGGTCACCAGTTTAAATTGCGAACGCTTTCGACAATCAGCTGACGTCGGTCGATTCGAAATTTGAATTCTAATGGAATTCAGGTTTGTGGTTCGGATTGGGCTGTTGCGTTGATTACTTAATTGATTTTAAATAAGGCTATGACATTTATTTAACGATGTAATAATATTTTTGGAAAAAAGGTTTATAGGCTAAGTAAATAATTATCTATCAGCAGGAAGAAATTTTGCAATAATAATTAATACTATTTTATTAACCATCAATATTTGTCACCAGACTTATTAATCGATAGTTAGACCGTTACCGTTATACGAAATGATCGCGATTGGCTTTCTCCAAATGGAATAAGCAGATTTATCAGTAGTGCCAACGCCAGGAGTAATAAAAGTAATTCTTGTTTAATTGAATGTGTCCTTAAATAGTAGTAATAAATAAATAAACGATAAAACCAGCTTATTGCCTACGGATACTGTTAACAAACTGTCAGATTATACTTACGAGTTAGGACTAGACATAAGTAGGTAAGTACTTTCGAAATAAACTACCTAATTTTGTATACCTAAGTCAGTATTTTGAACATGCTGTACGTGGTTCTTCATGAATACGTTCCTATTTACAATTTGCATATCTATACGTCTTTCAAATGACAAATTGTAGGCCAACAACGAAATGACACACACCGTTGGAATATCAAAACGTCTACACTCTATAATAAAAACCAATAGAAAAAAAAAACTTGCCAAAAGACATTTACGCTGACTGAACGCAGTTTTTACAACGAAAGAGCAAACCGACAAATTACAAATGGAAACAAAAAAGGAACGTCTCGCGACAAAGGAAAAAATCGAACGCCGTGAAAATTTGAATAAGGAATCATTTCTTTTTTTCGTATCTTTTTTTATTCTTTTTTTTCGCTCGCTGTCAATCATTTGTCTAAGGCAAGGAGGTTCGCTATTTTCTTTGTTGATGGATGGGATATTTTCTTAGGGTGTGGTGTGTAGTGTATCCTCCCAAGTTAATATTTCATTATTTTTATCTCGCGTGTGTTCGAGTTTGGATTTGAAAGCGTGTTTGTTTACTCAACTGTTTATATTTTCTTATAAGGTTTACGTTTGACATTGCAAGTGGGTTATGACACTGTTTTTATGACGAAATGTACGTAAACATGTTTTATGTGAAAAATATCATGGTAAGTAATGAAGAGTCGTTCACGCAAAGTAATTCTCATGTGTGCGTGAATTTTTTTTGAATTTTAAAAGAAACATTTCTTTGGGCAGACCTTAAATCTTATCATTAAAATAACTTGGATACCTTTGTTAAATTAAATTAGTCGCATGGCTGCAATACATCGAAAATTTTACATCGAGATCGATCACATAAAGAAGCAATAAGAATAATGTGCCCAAGATTTTGTAATATCTTGATTTTAAAGAGTGTCTTTGGAGTTTTTTACCCGTTCTTCTCCATAGAGTTCCGCGTTTTGGAATGGGCAACTAGCTTCAACTTTCTGACAGACTCTTTGACAATTCAAAAGTGCCTGTAAACGGTTTAATTGAAATAAATGCTTTGAGTTTGATCACTTTATCAGATCATGAAAAGATCCTGTGTCCGAAATAGGGAGTACTGCTTATTTCGGACACAGGATCTTTTTAAAAGTCCGACTTTATGTAAGTACTTACATAAAGTCGGACTTTTAATTAGCTGCAGTAAAATGACAGCTTATGTGTTACTTAAATGACTGAAGTTGGCTTCTTTATGTTTTTTCGCGGCCATCAACCAAATCTTGTTTTCTAGTACAGAATAGTGTAACAAATGAAACTTATTTGACATGCATATCTCTAAACTCAGTCCGAAATGAGTTAATAAGAAGTGTCATTTTACTGCACCTAATTAAAAGTCAGACTATAAAAAGCAATTGTCAAACACCCATTAGGCCTGCCATCATTCTTCGTTCTCCAATGGAATTGATACTGAATTTTGGCTCGAGTTGGCTTCCTTACACAACATCGTCGAAAAATATAAATTTCCAGTAGCTTTATGAACGATTCCTTACCAATCACAGGCAGGACCTAAACGATCAATTTCAACAACTCACTCGTTCAACAAAATTCGTTCCGCATACTACATTTATTTACAAATCCCAGCTTTCTGTATCACGTGCTTGTAATCTGAACTGGTACATGAGCAATACCTACATCCCTGTTATCCCATCTTATTGGGTAAATATGAATGCCGCCCGTCATGCAGATTGGCATTCGATCGTCATGGTAATTCCATGTTTCTATACCAGATACATTACTGATTTTCTGGATGGCTTTTATATTTGGTTTCCTGATTTGCATGGTACTGTTGTTACGAGTGTTATTTGCTTCGAGATAAACTTTTACACAATTCTTAGAAGCCACGGTTTCTGTAATCGGAGTCTATCTGCTCGATAGTGCTATTGGTTTGATATCTTGACACATTTTGTTTCTGATTATCGTTAAAAGATTAACTTTTTTTGAAAAAGGTACTGTTGAATCCCGGGTATCTTTTGGAGGGTTTTCTGAGGACTTCCGAAACCCGGTATGAAACTAGACATTGTGAACTACCTAATCTATACAAATATGTAAATAAAATTGAAATGTCTGCTTGTAATGTCAAGATCTGACTGTCTGTCTGTGTGTTCCGGGTAATCTCCAAAACGGCTGAACCGATGTTAAAGGGACTTTCACTGGCAGATAGCAGATGTTGTAAGGAGTAACCAAGGCTCGCTTTTATTTGAGAAAAAGAATTAAGAGTTCCGCGCAAAAAATCAATGTTCGTGAAATAACGAACGAACGAACGAATTGAACGAACGATACGATTGAACGTATTTCTTTCTTTCTAATCCAAATTGTTTTCCGACACGCACGCGAACGTTGTAGCGGGCACCGCTAGTTTGTCATCAAAAATAATACATCGTGTACAGGTGTTTAGTTTTTAATACTTGGGTTAGATCTCCAGGAAGTCTTCTGAAGTTCTTTTTAGATTTCATTCATTCATTCAGTTAACCGATCATCGGCTAACTGATGAAGGTGAGACTGATTAGAAACACAGAAGCAACTAAAGATTGCAGTTTAGTTAGGTATTCTCTTGCAAGGAGTCGTAAATCTTTTTACAGTTGCAAAATGCGGTGTGAATTTTCAAGACCGTTAAGCAGGTGTTAACAACCTTAAACGAACACTAAATAATAAAAATCAGCTCTCAAGTATTCCCTGCTGACTCTCCTTAGAATACCATCATCCAGCTCTCCCATGGAATTATCACTTTTATTACTTAGAGCATAGTGTCTATTGTCGCTCACAGTGTTATGATAAGTCATCACTAATATTATAGCTTTACTGTATTGAATATAAATTAGTGCCGATACATTATCTATAAATAACGCCTATCTACAATTATATTATGATATCACCGCTCAGTGTTGTTTTATGAATCATGCATAGAATCAGATAGGATACACACGGACGATTGTAGTTGTAAAACCACTATTGCAGGCATGCAAACTTGAAATCAATACAAAAGGGAATCAGCTTTATTAGGAAAATGAAAGAGATGATGATGAGATAGAAGTATCGGTGTCATAATTCTAACAAATGATTCGTCAAATTCAAGAAATTGTAAATACGCTTGAATATTTGGAAACCCACAATAAAATAAGCTAATGCTTCGCAAAACAACCATGCAAGTATGAAGAGATGCGAGAAATAGCTTACTATAATTCCTATATAGAAAGCTGCTGTTAGAAGACACTTTTAAACCAAGAGCTACCGAAGAAGTGCTAGATGTTGATGGTCTGAGCGATATTCGAAATTGACGATATACTCGATAGACGAAAGAGGCAGGTTTCTTATCAGTAAAATAGACTACGAAACACGACTCGTATCTCGTATTTTAAAAGTTTCTGGGCCTCTTGAATCTTTCTATCTTCGATTGACGTTGATTGTTCTGCATGACCTTCCACATCGGTTCGGATTTGACCATCTGTCTATTTGTGATTTGGACTCATAACTGGAATCCGGCTTATGTTTGAAGTAATAATCAAAGTGTCTTCTACTACTGCCCTAAAATACACTGTCTCTCTTAAATATTATCCACATTCGACAGACGTTCATTGTTCTGCATGGTCTTCATTCTGACTTGATTAACATTGAGTTTGATTTGACCATTTCTTTGTTAGCGATCTAGCAATAGCTGGAATCAGTTTTTTGGCACTGTATTATAAAGTTGACTTCTCAAAGTAGTCTCGAACATTCTGCCTCTCTTTTCTTTCTTCTGTTTTGATTCTGGATTAGACATCTCTCTACTTTGTAATCTGGCATAGTTGGAATCAGTCCATTGTTAGCTTAGTCAGAAATAACCCGCCCGTCTGCACAGTCATCTGATAACCAACACACGGCGCGTAACCCAACGTGCTTACAAAGCTAAACTCTTAGTTACTGGGCACGTAACACAGACTCAAACCACGTTAACTCTATAATAGTACTAGCTGTCTACGCTAGATGGCAGATGCACGTACTACGCCACCGCTGAATAACGTGATCGGAATCTCAAATACCGAATCGATGGTTTTTAAAGCTCTCTTGGAATCGCAAGGCTCTTCAGCAAATATAACCGAATTGTGACTGGAATAAGCGCCAATTGTTGGTGGTGGGTGCAGCAGAATATGGAATTTTGTTCGTCCTCGTAATGTATTTTTTCGAGTTCGAAATTCGTGGAATAATATTTTATGGTAGGTAGCGGTGTTCTCTGTTTGGGGGTGTGACGTGCGGATGAATGGAGCACCCTATATGTTACGTGATTGATGGGAGTATGCATACATGGATAGTACCCTCTAAAGATCTGACAAAGGTGGTATTTGATGAACGTTTCTGAATGTAGACTAACAAATCTACAATTTAAGTATACTTTAGTTCAGTAAAGCTCTTCATTTCAGTAACCAAGAAAATGCTCAGTCCAATAGGCTCACATCAATAAGGAATAAAGTACTTACGCCCAAAACAACATTAAGATAATGTTTTTGCATTCTCTAACGAGTTCGATTTCATTGAAACGTCAAAAATAAGCCAACAATTAAGAATTTTACTATTCATTTAACCATAGCGCACGTGCTAAACACTAATACCTATCTTAAAGTTGCGCTGAAAACAGACACACAGAAAAAACCATTCCAGACTATGAAATAAAGATGACGAAGCAATAGATACAGTAGAACAGCTGCCAACAGTTCAGATAAAAGCTAGAGATGTTACAAGATGGCGGCAATTTAAAGGGTTTACAGGACCTAAACACAAAAAACGCAAGTTTTAGAAACAATAAAAGTATATGATCGACTACAGTAAACATAATCAGAAAAATATATGATATTCTCCAGGATATATGCTAGGTAGATAGTGTGTTAAAAACACAATACAACTAATTTGATACGATAGAAAAAAATCATGAAAATACCTCTAAAAATTTACTTTTTACAATAAAAACCATACTAATATACATACAATCATTCTGTTTTTTTGACAGATTATTCTACAAGCAACATACTAAAATACTAATGTTTTAATTTTTGGTCCAAACAATAGATTTTTTTTTAATTAAAACATTGCTTCATATTTTGCAACAAATTACCAGTGTTGTGTCATCGCGCTTCTCTTTCTTTTCTATGCAGTCGAACAATGACCGCGCTTTAGGTCATGTAAGCCCCTTAACAGTAACGTAGATATAACCTTCGTAGTAGATATGGATGACCTTTAACCTTGGACTCATGTGCGGACTAAAGGTCATCTTTCAGCAAACAGTGATGATAGAAAAGACAGTAGGTAATCAGACGGAAGTAAATATGAGGATATTCTAAAATATCAGACAAGGACAAATTTCACGAAACCTAGAACAAATGATATTTATTTATTTTTTACAGTTTTTTCATACTAGAACTGTCCGACGTAAATTTTATTCCACGGATAAAAGATATAACTTTGGTAAAATCAGCCCTAAGTTGAATAAAATGTCAGGAATTACATAAAATATACTAGGTTTTAGAAAACCACAAAGCACAAACGATTCGTCGTGGCTATAATTCGATTTGGCAGGTTGGTTAAACTGGAACAATTTTCTAATTTTGGGACCAATATGATTGATATGATTCTTTTAACCCCTAACTAGATAAAATAACACAAAATTATGGTGATGTTACTAAAACGTGTCATCGTCTTCTTGAAAAAGCTTTTGATTTATTCCAATTATTCCTAAAGCCACAATCCTTATCTCCCAAAGGCACCATAGTTCAGTACCACCATATGCTAATTCACCCCAATCCGAATTTCATAATATCACCGCAGCAAAAAAAAAAATAGAAACAAGTAAAAAATCATAACACGCCTGAGTACGCGATACATTTCTTCATATCCGCCGTATTCCAATGAAAAATGCTCAAAGAGTTAACTCCTCCAGCCCACTGGGGGGAACTACAAATCCGATAGAAGGAGACGGAGGAACAAGTTAGAGAGAGACGCGAAGCTAAACCCGAAAAGATGGATGGTACACAATGTCACTGAAGATGCTGAAATTGTATATTTTATATTCGGTATAAAAAAGTCCCAACATACGATATTAAAAAGACGGGACATTTTCTGCGTAGTAGTTATATTGTAAGGAATTTAATCTTGCGGCGACATACGATGCTCTAAAGTAAAGGATTATTGGAATGTTTTCGGTATTTCTTATATTCTGTTAATATTTTGACGTTGGGAGTGTATTTTTGTATACAATGTTGATGTTTAATAAGGAGAGAGGACACTCTTGGGTAAAATTGTGTTGCTAGCTCACGGGTAACTGAAATATATTTCCTCTAAGAAATATTTAACTGATCATCTAAAAACGTATTTGCCTTTATTAGAACGCGGCTACGGCGGGAAGCTTTCATCATTAGTTGGAAGCTTTTTAAAAATTAAGTTTCGTGAAAAGAGGAGCATTCATTAAATTAGAGGGTCAATAATATTTTTAGGATAGCTACATGGGAATTATACAGATATATAGATAGATAAAACGTTTATTCAGTGCAACAAAAGACACAATACAGGTATTAAAAACATCAAAAAAAGTGTTTTTTTTTTTAATAAACATGATTAAAAAGATAAATTGACCCATAGACACCTTGCTCATAAACATCTATAACTGGTCGAACACTACTGGGCGGTGTGTGTCTCATGGTTGCACCAAATGGGAGTCCAGCTCAGCATATGCCAGGTACAATACCTGACGCTGGTATTCTGCTGCATCCCGTTAGTGACACACGGATGTCGAGAAGACACATCTGAGTTTTCAAAAAAATGGTACCTACCTACATGAGGTTCGATTAAATACATGCCATATACTTACTATGAATACTTACAAAAATATAAGTGTAGGAAGATTCTAGATACCTGTGTTTCAAAATGTCAGAATAGAAAAAAGTTTGGTGGGCTGTGCTATCGAAAACTGTACCACACATTTTCAACCAACATTCCACGACATATATTTCAAAAAACTGTTAACCTTAACAACCAACCCCATTTAATCCACCCTTCACTCACCTCCGGGGCAAAAACTCATCCTCACCGAATCATTTTCCCCAGTCGAATCTAACCCGCTGATTTTCCCTTGTCGAATCTATACTCGACTCTAAACCCAATCTACGCACATCCACACACTTCCTGGCATCTACCGCTGCTCATAACCCTATCAGCCGCCATTTTTAGGAAATAGCTTTATAACGGCTTATCGCAGGGGTACTTAGTACCCCGTATTTATGTGTTAACATATCTAAAGCGATAGACGCGGTTTTAAAGAGTTAGCTACAGATTTTTTAAAGACTCGTTGAGGTCTTGCGATAGGTACACTAATATTTAGCCGCTTCTGCCGTCATTTGTAGTTCGATTCTATAAGATGCCATAAATTTTAAATGACTTCGTTTTATGTCATTGAAGATATTTCATAGGTTGTAATTTTATTTGATTTCAAATTTAAATTTGAATGGCCGACAACGGCTCTATTTCCAGCGAGAAAAATAGGTTATAATTTAAATTGTCAACATTCCATACGAATTACAAGTCAGTGCAGAATTATGAGTAAGTATTTTATTTTTCCATAGCCATTTTTTCCATGATATTTTTTTTCAGTAAATTTAAAAGTGTTATATTCCTATAACAGTAGAAAGGTAAAAGAAGGTATAGAATGATTAATATATGGAATCTCTAGAACAGTCGATGAGCCAAAAGAATCCATGTTCAATGATCGTAATAGGTAAATTATTTGCATTGTTTATTTATATGGGGATTCGGAATGTCACAATGCACCAATATGTCAGGAACTCTGTATAAGGCAAAGGTAATGAACGAATAACCAAAGGTTCAAATTGTAACTCTTTAGATAGAAAACAATTTGAACTTTTCTAACATTACCTAGCATAAAACTCTGCACTCACTTTTCCTAATTAGTTTGCCTTTAATTTACTTTATTATAGGTACTTTAATTTACTTTAATATACTAATTTACGTTCTTGCAAATTAAGAAACAATTTGTACCGAGCACACTTTTTGCTACTTTCTCACAACGCACTGTACAATTTTTTTTTTTTTTTTTATTTGTAATATAATATTGTGTTGTGAATAAATGTTTTTTTTTCTTTTGATTTCGCACGGTCTGTGCATTTAGCCAATGTCACATTTAGAATAAACATTTATTTTCTTTCAAGTATTTCCCAACTTTACACTTGAAGTCACAAAAAACAACCCAGGGACTTTCCAAATCATGTACTCTACTAAATCCAAACCAGTACCAAACATCATGAGTGTTTAGAAATCACGAAAGGTGACGTATTTGAATATTAAAACCGTGTATTGTTAGGCAAATTAACCAGCAGATGTGTGTATATCCGGGGACGGTGGCTCTGAGCACGCCTAATTGGAACAGATTTGCATCATAATGGTGAAGCGGTAATAGTACTAGTACTTGGTTCGGAAGTTTCGAGCTCGGTACGACAAATTCTGTGTTCGGAAAACGTACGATTGGAGAGTTGTTAGATTTTGGTTCGGTAGTACTTAGTACCACGTTTAGGTTTGGAAGATTGATAAATGCAGCGGTTATTTTGAATCAAATCTCGTATCTACCAATGTAGGCTTGATTTAGAACTGCCCGTGTATTCTGTAAAATTCTCACCTTGATAATTTAGGTGAAGTGAACTTCAAATGAGCAGCACCCTAATAAATTGCGTAACACACTGTCAATCGCAAACTGAATCATTTTGAAAGATATTACTAATCCATTGCGTCATATGTTCGAAATATTTGTCTGCTCAACAACGTAAATAACGCAATGAATGTTGTTGAACTGTCAAAATGAAAGCCATTGCTACTGTTAGTGTGTTATGCAATTACCCCGCAGGTCATTCTACCTGATGCTAAGGATTGCTAAGGATTAACAGCTCAATTCACCTAAGTTTTCACGGTGAGATTTTTACAGAATAGTACTCCTGCCGGTCGATTCTCTAAAAATCTCACCGTGAAAACTTAGGTGAAGTGAGTTTGTTTTTGCTAGTTTTTTTGATTTGACACTATTGACAGTTCAATTGACACTATTGACAGTTCACTTCACGCTTACTTCACGTAAGTTTTCACGGTGAGATTTTTACAGAATAGTACTGTTGGAGTAGAGGAGCCCGTGGATAAATAATAATAGCCGCAAAGGTCGATTGTTCAGGTTAAGCTACGCTTGCCGCGGTTGGTCTGTGGATGGGTGACTATCTTTACATACCGTGACCCCTCCGTGCCTCGGAAAGCACGTTAAGCCGTTGGTCCCGGCAGTCATTCGTGGATCTTTGTCAGTCGTTACGGGTCGTCAGTAGCCGGAAGGTCTAACAACCAGTCTAACCAAGGGGTATCGTATTACTCAGGAACTGGGTTGTCGAGGTCAGATAGGTAGTCGCTCCATGTAAAACACTGGTACCTATTCAGCTGCATCCAGTTAGACTGGAAGCCGACCCCAATATAGTTGGGAAAAGGCTAGGCAGATGAGTACTACTGGAGTAGGTTCTAGCCTACATTTCTTTATCTCTTACTGGCTTTGGCAAAAATAATCGATTTAGAATTCGGCAAAGAAATCAATTAAGTACAAATATTGTAATCACGATTAAGCATAAAAACATAAATACACAAAAATAAGTAGTAAGTACACATATTTCCTAGATTTCTATTAAAAATCATAGCACTATACTTTTAATATAATATCCTTCCGCAACCAAGCAGGCCATGCTTTACGTTTTTTTCTACAAACTGTACAGGGGAACGTTCATAAATCCTTTAGCCCGCCTGTCAACCGCATGCCTAGTGGGTAGTCGTATATTACGGAAAGTAACGGTTTTTTTTACGCTCGGAAAAAATACTATTTTTTGAGGTCAGAGAATATTTTGAGGTTATATACCAAAAAGTATCAAACTTTTTATTTCTGTAAGTAGGTTTGTAAAAAAAAACAGTTGTACACGTCAATCATATTTTAAAAACTTGATGAGGTCGGCGTTGCCGATCTGACTGCGAAGAAAAGCCGAAACAAACTCAGAGGTCACAATCTCTTTTAAAGTTCAAACATAAGCTTTGTAGATCGTGAGAAGACCATGTAGATTAGTGTTTAAAATGGTCTTTTTAGGAAAGAACTAGAAAGATTTTCCTAGTCCTATCCTCTCAGTGCACGCATTTTTCAGTAATCGTGCAGCTCAACTCAGAACTTGAGGTTTTAGTTAAAGTTTGACTTCATGTGTTTGTTTGTACGTCATATTTTGCCAAGTTTAAGTTAGCTATAGTAAAATTGGTGTAATCACATTAAAGACAACAAGTAAAGACTATGCCAAGATAATTTTGCTAGCAACTGCTGAAACCAATTAAATTTTTGGCACAAACAGCCAAATATCATGGCAGTAATAAAATTATAGTTCGGAAGCTTGTGTTACTACAAAAATTATGTTTTTACGAGTTATTAATGAATACTAAAGTTGTGCAAACAGCTTAGGTTTCATTGTCCTACTTTTTTTGGTTTGAATTGTAAGTTTAGGTACTTTCAAAAGAGAGGTAAGAAAATATTGAACAAGACAACGTATTTATTTCAAATAGGCACATTAAATACAGTTTTGACCGTCAAAATTTTAGAATAAAATTTAATTGACTCTAGTCACCACTTCCAAAAGGTAGTTTTATGGAGAAAGAAAAAAAAAAATTAATAATTTTAAAAGACAAAAACACCGTTACTCTTTTAAAATGTTTTACAGTATTTTGTATACATGTGAAGATGATACACTTAGAATAAAATTATTATAACACAATAGGTAAAACAATTAAAAATGAAACCATGACAGATAAATTAATTATTTGATAGATAGACATGGTGCTCACATATGTACAAACATTGTAAAAGTATACGATTTTCATAAAAAAATTAACAGGTAATATCTAAGTCATTCAAGTCTCCAGTAGTATCTTCAAAAATTGTCAAAATTGACAAGCACGAACCAAAACGAAGTAGGATATTCCTTCGCATAACAATCATAGATACTCGCATCTCGCTTCTAGAATTGGATGTCCATAAACCACTTTTGAATTCCAAACACACATTCGGCTTCATCTTGAACTATGACGGCACATAAAAATTCACACCGTCATTATCGCGCGATTCTGTATTCAAATAAAAACGGAAACGCCACATTTTCTACACCGCACGGCGGGGTTCGCTGGCAGTCCTCCAGTGAGAGAGAGATAGGACGATAGTTTGGCGCATAAAATAATGATCAATCAGAGCGGGATGACAAGCCGTTTATTGGTTCCACCGAGTAGTTTGTGGCCATCGCGCGCGGCCAACTTCGATGTTATTTTCTTGGCACGATGTTTAAATTTTTAAAGAATTATTTTACGCTGTTTTGTGTAAGTTATGTGTGATGTTTGTAGAGCACTTTAACATAGATATAAAAAATTTTAGTCATACTTATTTCCTGTTTTAGGAAAATGAAAAAAAAAACAGCCTTATGAGCCCTGCGCCTGACTTCCCTGATGTAAACTTCCTTATTTAAAAAGGTATTAGCAGTGCGATTCTGTAACCATCTCACCGTGAAAACTTAGGTGAAGTGAGCGTGGAGTGAGCTGTCAATAGTGTCAATTCCTAGCAAAATCAAACTGACATCACCTAAGTTTTCACGGTGAGAATTTTACAGAATCGACCGGCTGTATTTATCTTTTAATTTGTTTGTCTTTTTACATAGCAATAATGCTGGCACAGAAACAGTTGAATCTATTAAAAGCAATAGCCCCATTTTCCTTTGCTAGGTTCAACTGTTTTGGCTTATCTATATAGAATAGGATATGTAAGTTAAATTACAAGTAGAGTCTACAATCTGCTTTACAAAATTAACCCGTGACATTCTGAAGAAGCTGTTATTGGCTGTTAAAGAAATACATTGTTGTGTCTCGTACACACTATCTTACAGAAAGTCGGCACTAGATCAATACTTCGCTTTATGCCGCACATGTGTCATATGGCGCTGTGAGAGAACTGAGAATCTATGGAGACGCCAGGTGGAATATTTTATTTTGGATTAGTTTGCTATTTGAAAAATTTATGAAAAGATGTTATAGACTAAAGTTAATATAATTAGTAATAGTATAGTTGTTATATTGTTTTGTGAGTGAAACATAAATAAATATACAGAATAAAGCTCTTTTATTTTAAAGTTTGTTTTTTCATCAAGTACTGCTATTAAGTATTCGAGAAGCCAATAATTATATCTTGACTGCCATGTACAAACGCCAGCACATCCTGCTACCCGAAACTGTAAAATTTTCCCAATCAACTTTGTACCTTATTCTTTAGCCATAAAGTTGAAAATCTATTAAAAAAATTTGACAGATTGTAGTAACTTGATGTGCTGACGTCTGTACTACAGAAGTTTTAAGCAACTTTAAATGTCACTTGACAAATACAGCTTCAAATGCCAGCCTATTAGATACTATAACATAAAAATTATCATCTCATTATGTACACACGACGACATATCAGCTAAAACTGGAAATGTATAGCTATGTATAGCCTATACAATTACCTATAGACTTTTTGTACAATCTTCTTCTTTGTGCCTCTGTACGTCAGTTACTTGGCCCAATACAATAACAATAAGAAGTCAGCTTATACTGGAAATGTATAGCTTGATATTTCGCCGTGTGTACTCCAATTAAGACGAATCAACAATATCAGCCAAGAACAGCGTGGCTACTACCAAAAAACATCCCAACCTAATAAACGTTAAAAAAAATAAACACAACAAAAAAAATGTAGAATAGAATATTTATTTGCGTAAAACATAGTATACAAGGTTAGAATTAAATACAAATTGAGGCACAAGCATGTTTAGCTAGCATAAAGATAGCATGCAAAATTTTAAAGACAATACAATAATCGTTTTTTTTTAAACAAACATCAACATTTTTTATCCATAAATTCTTTTAAATTATAAAAACTACACTCGAGTAACCACTTGTGAAATTTTATTTTAAATAATTTTGTATTCAAAGCTTTGAAATGCCTTGGTATTTTGTTATAAATGCGCACACACATTGCCAAGCAGTTACCACTGTACTTAGACAGTCTAGGCAAATCATTTAACACCAGCTTATATGGATCTCGTCGGTTCCGAGGATTGACATCATTTGCAGTCTTAAATAGTTGCTTATTTTTCATAACAAACACACATATTTCGTAAATGTACAGCGATGGTAGCGGTAACAAACCAAGTTTTTTAAATATTGGTCGACATGAGTCGTCGGGCTTAAGTCCACAAATTGCTCTCATGCACTTTTTTTGAGCGATGAATGCTCTTTGGAAGTCAGTGCTGTTACCCCACATTACTAGTCCATAACGTAACAACGATTCGACGTACGCGTGGTATGACATTACAGCAGTTTTTATGTTAGTTACATTTTTTACTTGCTTTAATGCATAAACAAATTTATTAATTTTAGTGCTAGCATTGTCTATGTGCTCTTTCCAGTTAATGTCTTTATCTATTATTACCCCTAAAAATCTGGTATGCGTTACTTCATTGATTTTATTAATATTGAGTTTAATGTCATTTTTGGAATTATTTGATCGCAACAACATCGACTCCACAGCACACAGGCTTATTCCGTGATAGATAATGTGTTACTCGCATATGCCAGGGGAGGCAGGGGGATGTTTTGTCAAACGCCACCCAAAGAAACGTAGGGAAACAGTCGATTCCTCACACGCTTTTATTTCCAAGACTATTTTCCTAAGGTATGAAGGTTTCATTTTTTTCCTATCCTCCTCCTTCCAGAATATTATTTTGTTTCGTAATATTGGATGACGGTACGCAAAGTACTTTTGTGATGTACAAAATTGTTTAAAGCGAATGTGTTTGTGTCATTCTATTGTATTAAGTTGGTTGTTGAAATGTCTGTTGGGAAAGGTGATATTCTTGTTTCTGGGTGTTAGTTCTTTTTGTCTTCCAGGTTAAGCAACGCTTGCCGAGGTCTGTCCGTGGATGGGTGACCATCCATTACATTCCGAGACTCCTCCATGTCTCGGAAAGCACGTTAAGCCGTCGGTCCCGGCGGTCATTCACAGACCTTTGACGGTCAGAAGCCTGAAAGTCTGGCAACGCATCCATTTTTACCAAGGGGTATGTTTTTTATGTGTTTTCCAGTAACTAGGTTGTTAATGTCAGATTGGCAGCCGCTCCATGTAAAATACTGGTATTTAGCTACATCCGATTAGACTGGTCGCCGACCTCATAATATTTGGGAAAAGGGTAAGCAGATGAATGGTTCTTTTTTGCCAGCCAGCAATGGTGGCACGCGCAATAAAATTATGCACTTAGCACTGAGGCTCTTAGAGCAGTTAGGGCCCAGTTTCTCGAAAGAAAATTATCGTAAAACGAACGTGACAAATTGTCAAGCGCACGCAAACTGCTGAGTCTTTGGTCAACTGGACCCACTCGAACTGGACCCGCGGGTACAGTTGACCTAATCACATTTTGAATAGGTCGACTGGACCCACTGCCCAATTTCATCATTAGTACAGTCACGGAGTAAAGCCGTATGTTTTAGTTTTATTTGAATGATTTGTCAACAGTCAATCGAGCATTTGATAATTTGTCACATCCATTTTGCGATAATTTTTGTGCGAGGAACTGGCCGTTTATTTAGATAGTATGAGTGAATATTCTTTATCCTTTTCGACGTTTTTGCGTTGTGGGTTTCAATATTGTTTAATAATTTTCTTGAAACTTAGCGACCTTTTGTTGTTTCGAAGCGTTTTCTGCACCCTTATTGCGTAGCATACTATTAATCACAATCTGAATCATTTTGAAAGATATTGGTGATCCATTGCTTCATATGTTCGAAAAATTTGTCTGCTCAAAAACGTAAATCACGCAATGGATGTTGTTGAACTGTCAGAATGGAAACCATCACTACTGATAGCGTGTTAAGGCTCGTACACACAGGCGCGACGCGACACGCGACACAAAGGCACCGCAAGTCGCGCGACGAGCGGTGCCTTTGGGTCGCGTGCGATTCGCGTCGCGCGTCGCGCCTGTTTGCAAGAGCCGTTACACAATTATCTCGGTGGTTGGTTGATAGATTCTGACTTAGGTACGGAGGTAAAAGTTTAGTGTGGATATAGGTAGGTATAATCTTCATAAAATTAACTAAAGCCCATATTAAATAATGTAGTGTTGAGAGTGTTCACCTTAGAAAAACTTAGGAAACTTTTATTGTACAGACGTCAGCACATCAAGCTACCCGAAACTGTCAAATTTTCCCAATCAACCTTGAACCTAATGCTTTGGCGATAAGATGAAAATCTATCAAATAAAATCGCGCGCGACACAAAGGCACCGCAAGTCGCGCAACGAGCGGTCGCGCCTGTTTGCAGGAGCCTTTATAGGTTTTCAGCGTAATATCAAGTACGGTAATAGGATTTCAAGGATAAAAATCACCGAAGTAGGTACCTCTTCCTACACGAAAATGATTTTACTCGAAGTCAAAAAATCTCGAAACTTCTAAAATGGGGCAACTTATGCAGAAGTCGTGAGATATTATTATATTTTAAGTTTACTCACAAGAATGTTTGCGAGAAGTGGCGGAGGAGGTAAGTCCGGTGTCTGTCTGTTTGCCTTTATCGAAACTTTTGTGGTCTGAGACGAGCGGAGAAGTAGCGGGAGCGAGTACGTTGAAATTATCACACTAATATCATAAAGGTGAAAGTTTGTGAATGTGTGTGTGTGTTTATACGTTTGTTACTTCTTCACGCTCAAACGGCTATACCAATTTTGATAAAATCTTGTATGGAGGTAGCTGACACCCTGGATTAACATATAGGCTAATTTTTATCCCGATATTCCTAGGGGATCGAAACTTTTGCGGGTGAAACCGCGGGGCGCAGCTAGTTGTTCTATATTTTGAAAAGCTAGATACATACGTTGAAAGCGTTTACTTCTTTGGTATTAAAATTAAAAAAAAATATGTAGTTTGGTATATTTTTGTCTCTAAAGATATATCTAGTTTGCCAGCAAGACTAGATCGCTATACGACTGGATCTCGATTCCATATCTAATTGAAGTGACATTCATTTATAAAGATACTAGAAAACCTAAATATTGCAGTTGCCTTTCAACTGAAAAATTAACCACAAAAGCGTCAGTAGAACGTTATTCTTTAAAAACTTAGTAAAGAAAATACTTCTTTAGACTTTCTAAACGCTATTTGCTCTGAGCTTGATACTAATACTAGCTGTTGCCTGTGGCTCCGTCTGGGTATATTTTGTATTTCATCATTTATAATACAAATATCCAATGTGAAAAGTACCCTTTGTCTTTTCTCCAGGTTCTAGGCTACCAATCTGCCATTTATAACTATCGGTATAGTGATTTAGGCGAGAAAAGGTAACGGACAGACTGAGTTACTTTCGCGTTTGTAATAATTATTTAGTAGGTATAGAAGTATGGATTCTCTATACTTCTTCGCTAAACCCTTTACCTGCTCCGCTTATCAACATAACCTCTCCACAATCGACATACGGGTGGCGGGCAGACAAATATATTGTTGGTAAAACTCCAAGCCGACTCCTAGAGTGGTTTCCCAACTTTTGAAGCCGTAAGTTGCGCATCCGACGCTCGTGAATACGTTATTTTATTTATAACATACTTCTCAAAGTTTTCGGTTCGGTTCCTTTGGTTATCGGCTATTTTACGAGTCGTGTGTTGGTATTTTTTATGATTTTGTTAAGAAAAGTTCTTTTTTATTGGCTCTTTGGCCCTAAAAGGAGTTTAATCTGAAGAGCTGCCAACTTTTGTTGTTTTACCTGTAGGTATAAAACTTACTATTTTTCATAAAGGCTCTTGCAAAGAGGCGCGACGCGCGACGTGAATCGCGCGCGACACAAAGGCAGCGCTCGTTGCGCGACTTGCGGTGCCTTTGTGTCGCGTATCGCGTCGCGCCTGTGTGTACGAGCCTTAATTTATCTTTAAAATACCTACACACAATTTCTAGATCTGCGGGGTAATTGCGTAACAGACTAACATTAGCAATAGCTTTCATTTTGACAGTTCAACAATATTCATTGCGTTATTTATGTTGTTGAGCAGACAATTTTTTCGAACATATGAAGCAATGGATTAGCAATATCGTTCAAAATGATTCAGATTGTGATTGATAGTGTGTTATGTAATTAGGGTGCTGGCTTAGATTAGGACACTATGTTCCATTGAGTTTTTTTTTTATAGATTCGATTCACCTTTCACCCACAGAAGGAAGGAACCCTATTGAAAATGGCTCTTTTATTCAAAGTATGTAGTTTAATTATGATTAATAAAAAACTAACTAATTATAATCTATATTCATGTTTTTTTATACGATCAAGTGAGTCTTTGGTTTACTGGACCCACTCGAACTGGACCCACGGAATCACTCAACCCAATCACATTTTGAATGGGTCGACTGGACCCACTGCCCAATTTCATCATTTTTTATTTCTATGACTTAAAATATACTAATATCGTTCAATTAGGTATTTATACTTAATTTAAAAAACAAAAAGCACTACCTCAAACGCCAGCTACAGGCGATGTCTGATGTAAGACTCGAACATTATAAGTTGTGCACTTTTGGATTTTCCAAGTGTTTTATCCTATTAGATAGTATTTAAGAAATTACACACTACACTATAATTCACTACACTGTCATTAGAGTGTAGACCTTATTTGTACACCTTGCACGGCAGCGCATAGTGATACAACTTTTATTTTTAACCGACTTCAAAAAAGGAGGAGATTCTCAATTCGGATGTTTTTTTTTTCTTTGTATGTTCGGGCATAACTCCCTCATATTTAGACGGATATGCAATTTTTTTTTGTTCGAAAGGGGTTTATTCCGAAATGATCCCATTTAAATTTCGTAAAGATCTGATGATGAGTTTCGGAGACAGACAACAGAACTCTTCAATAAATGCCAGCAAATCAACCGCGATTACTGCTATAGCATATATGCAATGTTTACGCAATCGCGCAACATAACATCACGCCTGTACGGCTGTACCATTTAAAGAGGTAGGCAGATGTGTTCAATAGCTTCCTGTCATTGATATTCACACAGCAAGTAGTGTTATATGAATTTGTTTGGGGTAGGTAGGTACAACTAAAAAGTGATAAATAAAAACTTTTTTACAAAAATAGTTTTTTTTTGTAATATTTTGTAACATCATGTCCATAACATTTTAACTGAGTCACAAACAAATAATTTTGTATTTGAATTTGAATTTAAAAAAACCTATTTTACAACCATCAAAAAGTCAAATATCTAGTTAAAATATGACCCATTGAACTCCAAAAAATGTAGAACATCCCTACCTTTGTACGGTGACAATAAATTATAAGGACACAATGAGGACAACGGTAGCATCCCTTTGAATCGAGTGGCACTCAAGGGATTACGTTCGATCGGTCGATATTCAAAAATCGTTACAATTGATTGGTTTATTTAAATAGGACTTTATTGAGTGTGCATGATGCGGCTAATGTCCTGTGATTTTGCATTTTATTGTCACAGTACTTCATGGCACATATTTTAAAGTACCTACTAATAAAATGGTAGACAGTTTTACTTACGCAATTTTGGGCGAATTTCAACAAACTTTTGTACAGACGCCAGCACATCAAGCTACTTCAATCTGTCAAATTTCTTTAATAGATTTTCAACTTTATCGCTAAAGAATAAGGATCAAAGTTGATTGGGAAAATTTGACAGTTTCGGGTAACTTGATATGCTTGCGTCTGTACATAGAATAAGTCTTATTCTAAAAATAAATTTTGGGTTTTTGACAGTTTTTATATATTAGACCTGTCAAACGTCAAATTTATTACACGTAAAGTTATCTGACTTTGGTAAAATCAGCCCTAATTCGTATTAACTAAGTATATACGATACAACATCCGTAATTACTTTGAACGTCGTTTTTGTATGAAAAATAAATATTACGGAGGGCTAAAAAAGATGTAAAAAGATACCTACATCGTCTTAAAAAGTGAAGCGTTAAACGATTAAACTTATTGACATCACTCCACAAAGTAAAGGCGCATTTCACGAACGCGTCAAAAGGAAAACTTAAAAAAAAAACACGTAGGTAGTCTTGCAACTCTTAAAAGAAGTATAAAAGAACCTCTTCGGGGAAAGTGCATTAAAAATGAGTGCGCTAGAAAGGGACGGCGCGCTATCGACACCGTCTCTCTGTCCCTATCGCACGCTTCTAAGAAAATGGTTTTATGAATGAAAATTACTTTTTTCTCACGCCATTTACTCAGTTCAGGGACGTTAGTTTTGTAGCTCGTTTTCCTACACGGGAATAGGTGAAAGTTGTCCGGGATTGCCTTGGAAAGTAGGGCATTGCCTTTTTAAACATACCGCTTTTTTTCTTGCAAGTTAGGTATCCCTCTGTTTCTTCAACGGTGTGCGGAATTTTAAGTTTTTTTTTATACATGTACGTTTTTCGTGTATTTTTATTTTATTTCTTTATGTTTTATTTATTTATTTGCTCTCATGTACAGACGCCAGCACATCAAGCTACCCGAAACTGTCAAATTTTCCCAATCAACATTGAGCCTTATGCTTTAGCGATTAAAGTTGAAAATCTATTAAAGAAATTTGACAGATTGTAGTAACTTGATGTGCTGGCGTCTGTACAATCATGTAATGTAATCCTACTTTCTAAGAATACCCATTGTACAGACGCCAGCACATCAAGCTACTACAATCTGTCAAATTTCTTTAATAAATTTTCAACTTCATCGCTAAAGCATAAGGTTCAAAGTTGATTGGGAAAATTTGACAGTTTTGGGTAGCTTGATGTGCTGGCGTCTCTACATCACAAATTTTACAGAATAATTACTATCGGTTTTGTACATGAACCCTGTCAGAGCGCTGCAAAATAATGTTGGTTTGAGAGTTAGTGATCATAATAACATAAATTGAGTACTTTATTAACATAAATTTTTGTTGTTTGTTTGTTGTTGATTTTTTTTTTTGTTAAGAATGATAAACATTCATCTGCCTAGCCTTTTCCCAACTATGTTAGGGTCAGCTTCCAGACTAACCGGATGCAGCTGAATACCAGTATTTTATATGAAGCGACTGCGACGACTCCACAATCCGTAAGACCAGTTGTCAGACTCTCGACAAACATTGTCATTACTTATTTATTACCTACGTATAATGACAAACATTGTCATTACTTATGGGAACAAAAAAATCATGAATGGAAAAAATCATGACTTGTTATAGATCCAAACAGCACTATACAATGACATGGACATTTAATTTGTAAATTATTAATTATATTATTTTAACTGTTGTGAATGTGAAAACTATGTGGGACATTTTTATTGCTTTTTTTTTCTCAGTTAATTTTAATCATGGTCTGGCAGTTTGAGTGCTCTATGCGGCCTACCCAAATGTCAAAAAACCCAAATGCCCAAATGTACCCAAATGTGTGTGTCTCGTATTGTCCGTCGAATCGTTGAGCTCCTTCAGTTTCGAGTTGAGCTGCATGATTAGTGACAAAAGCGTGCAGCGACTGAATATGTCCACTCAATCTGTGTGATTCCTCAAAAGACCATTTCGGACACCAACCTATATGGTCTTCACATGATCTGACCAAGCCTGGACTTTAAAGGAGCCTGTGACCTTTGAGTTTGTTTCGGTCTTTCTTCTCAGAGTACCTACTCTTTCTTCTCAGTTAACATTTCTCATTTATGTATCAATAAATGCATCTTTAAACCAATGTGACAAAGGTGATCTGTTTTATTTTCTCGCTAAGGCAATAAAGAAAGAATAAGTTATACCTACGTAGCAGACCAATGTTACCCCAATAATTTAAAGAATTAAAATTGCTACACGCTGTACTTCGCTGCGGGGTGTTGACAAAAACAATTTAATGGCACTTATATTTCAAACTTTTGACAACAAAAAACTGTGTCCCATATTTTTTTTATTAAATGTTTTTTTGTATAATTCGTTTTTTTGGGATATTAGGCAGTTTTGAACTAATAAGCAATATTTTATCTAATTTAGTCTTGTATTCATTACTTTACGGACTTGAGATATTGATATTATCTTTCGGGGTTATGACAGAAATGTGATACTTGCATGAATATGTCAAATAAATTAATCCGGATAAGTATCTTTGTCCAGCAATTTTAATCACTCCTAGTCATTTTACTTCCGCTATTGTTTGACAAGTAAAACCCGTTAAATTATAAAAACAACATTTGAAGACTCACTGTCGTTGTCATAGATCTTAACACATGCGAATGCACCCCTGTTTAACAAAAAAAACACCTTTGTTATGCCACAGATAAAATATAACTACCATTTTTTACAAGGAATAATACGCATAAATTTATCTATACATACATTAACAGAAAGGGTTTAATAGCCTATAAATCAGTATTTTAAACAAAGGCTAGTCAAATTCGGTACAATAGGCCCCTTGTGCATAGACAAGACTTTTTTTTTGTTACCACAGACCCGTGAAATGTTTGTTTTGTTGGTACCGCGTGTAGTGGCTTTTTGCAAACTTTTTTTCTATAATCGATACTTTGATGATTGCCTATAATAGCGTGCATTGTGTTTTTTTTTTTTAATTCGGTAAATATTTGAGGAGAACTTGTTGGAATTGTGGGTTTTTGAAACGCGTGTAAGTGAGACGTGTTTCCATTAATAATTGACTTAGCTTTTATAGTGTATACGCTTAAATTATTAAAATTTATTCTATAATTTATTTTTATGTTAGCGCGCATCGTTGTAGCTTGATAGGTAAAAAAATATTGAAAACTACATAAAGTAGAAAAAATAAACACAACAAATCGGCACGCATTTTACGTTTAGTATTTAAAAATATTAGACACTTCAAACTACAATTAAAAAGCGCAATCACCTATTTAGCCGATTTTCCAATATCAACCCTCAAATGCGATAGCCAAAAGTCTCAAGATTCTATTATTTCTCACAGATACTCCCATAGATACCAAATAACAGACGTTAGGGGTCAAAATGAATAGACAAGGACCCTAATATCGGCATCCAAGATATCGCTTCACCGGAAGGGTTTGAGCGTCTGCTACAAAAGATTCTACTTCCGGTTGATTGCACGCATTGTGGTTTGATATTAATATAACAGATAATAAGAAATGTGATCGTATCAGTTTTATTATTAAAATTATTAATAGTGAGCATGATGTTTTATGAATAATGTTAGACAAAGGAACGGGTTTTTTTCTCTGGTGTATTACTCCTTTTTTAATTAAGTAAGGGTAGTATGACGATGACGATGTTTTTTGCTGTTGTTTAGACCTTTTTAATAAACCATTCGGTTATCAATATCTCTATCTGGTTAGCTATACTTAATGCAAATATTTTTTCAACAGAATTTTATAATTACTTAGAAATCACACTAATTATTACAAATTCGAAATTTTGTGAGTGTGCGAGTGTGTGTGTTTATATGTTTCTTACTTCTTCACGCCCAAACGGCTGGACCAATTTTGATAAAATTTGGTATGGAGGTAGCTGACACCCTGCATTAACATATAGGCTACTTTTTGGATCGAAACTTATGCGGGTGAAACCGCAGGGCGCAGCTAGTTGACCATATAATAACAATGCCAAAATCTGGTCAAGAAATTAAACTATTTTCCATTAGATACTAGGTTAACAAAAACGCATGTACTAGGTTCAAAGGGACTGGGCAGCAAGTATTGACAATCTTACTGGCTTAAGAAAAGATCTACAAAACACTCCAATACCGGTCATTCAGGTTAAGATCTGAATGTTAAATATTTTTGAACTAAAGAATAACTCGTGAGAATTATGAAATCAGAATCTGATCTGTAGCAAAAATTCCGTGAGAGATTTGCGTATATGCAAAAAAAATAACGACAATCTTGTATCAGAAACTCAAATGACAATCAAACCAGTGCTCCTGCGCATCCCAAACTGAACACGACAAACCTATATAATCCATATTAATACTACCAATTCATCAACCCCTGAAAAACGTTACACAATGCCCCCTTACATCCTTTCAAACATAAATAGTAAACTAAAAATTATATGCAAATTCACGAGCCATAAGTTTCTATGGAACTTAACCCTTTCGCTGCAGAGGGGACAAAAATGGGTAATAATTTATTCACGTGAGATAAAAGGTCAGGAATGAGGTCGCATTCAAAATTGTGCTACAACTGTGTTCAGACGTGTTCCTAAGTTCGTATTTTAGTAATTAAATGTCAGATTTCTAAGTGATGTGTTGTGCGCATGCGCGACTAAAATGGCGGCTCAAGAAAGTGAATCTGAATTTTTTGAGCCGAGATTTTTTTGTGTTTTGAGTGTGCAAAGGTAAATGATTTGTAATTTTTGTTTATAGAAATGTGTATCTGTATTTAATTTTTCGAAGTGAAAAATTCTAGAAAAATTTGCTCAGTACTATTTTTTTTACGGTTTGTTCATCGTTTTTCTTAGATGTCTTACACTTCATATTGCGCAAATTTTTAATTTAAGTTAAACCCTTATTACACTATACGATATTTAGGTGATGTGTTTTATAATATGGGCTCTTTCTCCCTTTCTCTTATTTCACCATCCTGATTTAGGAAAAGAGTCCCTGAGTATCGTGTAGTGTAAATAAGGCTTTTAGGTTGTCATTAACAGCTGTACACTGTGACAATTATATTCTAACTTTACTTGAAACAACTGTTTCAAGTTTGTAGGTACTCACTGGAGTACATATACTTATTATTCAATGCATTCAACTAATTGCCAATTTGCCATTAACCATTATTATTTACCAGGGTATAATGCATAGTTTATTTCTACAGCTCCTTACAAAACAGACCATTATTTATGATCCTACTAATGTATTTTATTTTAAAGGTAAGGCTATCTCTTCCTATCTGTCCATCTAAAAAACCCTTTTAAAAACTTTACTGCGCCTGATTGTTTTATGTGCATCGGAAGTCGGTTAAAATGTAAAATAAGCAGCGTAAGAGCGTTACTTCGTTAAAATAAGACCATGGTTTAATTAATAAAGTAAAGAGAAATTTATTACTAGATATTCGATGGCTATCGTGAATTCTGTATTTTATTTTTATCGATAGTATCTATTAAAAAGTATCGCCTGTTTATGTGGTGTAATGGTAGCACCAACTAAGTTGTTGTGACTGCGAAATTATTTATTGAGCGGATAGTGGTGTCTTAATATACACATACCTACAACTACATAGGATTAAGTTTTTGTTCGTTTTTACGCTAGTTTTTCTTTTGGCTTCGCTTGTGTTGTCGATTTTTTAATTTTGCATGGGGCTACTTAGATAGTTGTTTTTCGATGAAACATCTTTCAATTATTTTGTTACAGTTTTGGCTTCATTAAACTCAGAATTGGTGTGTTCAATTCATCTTTTCTTACTTTATGTGGGTACTACGATTAGTTATCAAATGTTCGGAAGAATCGATTCTAATAAGAATATCTGATTGAAACAGATTTAAGATAGTTCATTCACAATTTAACAAAAAAATTGGCTGCGGCAAAAAAAATTGAAAAATTATTTTTTATTTGTAGATATTTCCTATTTAAAAACCTTAAAGAATCACATGAAGTATAAACTATTGCTAATAAATAGCCAAGTTTAACGGAGGGTTAAGTCTATACCTAATCCTACAGAATATGAACATAACTCAAACCGCTCGAGACAGCTCGAGTACTTTCATAAATTGATATAAACAATATCCTAATGGAAACTGTAACTCGATATATTTGTCAATACATTTACCATAGCTCCTATGATTCCTATGTATAAGAGAAATATGTCCAAATTACAAACCCGTGGCATTGGGCATGGAAAATTCATCACTCAAAAGTGAACCATGTTGCTTTTTAATTTTGGTGTGTTTTTCTTTGGTCGTTGTTGGAGACTTGGGCTGTTTTGTCAAATTGTAAGTCTATACTGTTTGCACATGTTTGATCGATTGACAACATGGGGGTGGGGTCTGGTATTAATGTTACCCCTGAATGCTATAGGTACTACGGTATTTTAGTTAACTTTGTCCGGGAATTTGAAGAACTAAAACATTTCCCTCATCAAATCAGCATCCTCATCATCATGTTTATGAGCTAGGTGTCTATGGTTCAATTTATCTTTTTAATCTTTGTTATTTTTAATTTTTTTTTTTCACCTTTTTTGATGTTTTTAATACCTGTATTGTGTCTTTTGTTGCACTAAATAAACGTTTTATCTGTCTATCTATCTATCTAAATCCATCCTCTTTTGTAAAGTTTTACACGGACTGAAGCCTCTTTTAAATTTTAAAGTCAAGTTACTTTCAATATACATATTATATGAACGCAGGAAAACTGGGTTTACATTTTGAAACTAGTGTCGTGAAACAGTAACCTGGCTGTTTTGTGTTTATAACTAAACACCCGGTCAACTTGTGTTGTCAGCTGACGATATGCTGAACTGAAGACCTTTTGGCATTAAAAGCATTATTTTCTGTTATTTATAGTTTTAAGGTGTTCTTTAGGGTTCCGTAACTCAAAAGGAAAAAACGGAACCCTTATAGGATCACTCGAGTGTCTGTCTGTCCGTCCGTCTGTCACCGCCAATTTGCTCCGAATCTAACGGACCGATTAAATTGAAATTTGGTGCACATATGAATCTCTGTGACTCAAACACAGATGTGTAACGTAAATAAATGAATTTTGAATATGGGAGTAATTTTTGGGGTATAATAGAAAATTTAAAAAAAAGTTGACAATAGTTCTATACCTATAGATTACAGTAAAACCTATAAGAAATCTGTGGTACTAAAACAACATGGTAAATCTCTCAATATTGTGCGTACAAACTTACATTTTCAGTTGGAATGTATGGGAGAACAAGTTTTTCAACTACAATGTTAAGTTGTTCTTGGGATAAATTCATTCCAACTACAGAACCCTTCATTGTGCGTGGTCTGACAAGCACTTGACCGTTTTTTTTTTGCTGCAATGCCAATGAAAGCATGTTTCCTTTCTTACTTTTTTCTTTACTTTTTGAAAAGCTGATAATTCCAAGTAACTCGCTGTCATATCTCATGGATAACTGTTCAGATTAGTTGGCTGAAATCATTTTTATTATTTCTCTGTGTGTCAGAGTGTTAGTTGAATGTATCAGCTGCAACAGTCAAGCTACTCTTTCACGACAGTCGACACTAGTTTCATAACATAAAACCCACTTTAGTATGAGTATCTTTCTTAAAATCGACACAGCATCATTAAAAGAACAAGAATCAACAAATATCACGATATGAAAGATAAAAACCATTATAAAATACTAAGTATCCAATAAGCCATCAATTACATTAAATCATAAATAACAATATAGGTAATTAACGGCTACAAAACACATGACAAGAAAGGCACCAATAAAATTAAACGATCACGTTACGATACGGCGCGGCGTGTCATAGAAAATTTAGTTTTAATAGCCATAGACATCTAGCGTGATGAACATCTATAGATAAATTCTAAAATTAAAAATTTTTAACTTTCGAAATTTTTTGAAGTTTTTGATAATCGTCGGTAGCGATCATAGTCGATTAAGCAACTTCTTTATTCGGCATCTTTTAAATACAAACAACAAAATAAAATTTTATGATCCTACCACTTCACCGTTAAATAAATAGCTACACGTTCGATTCCCCGTTTGGTCATGCTATAAATTAACCGAGACGTGTAAAAAATATTGACGTTGACTGGTTTTAAAATAATGAAATACTACTGTGTTCTCACACCAGTACAGCGAGCATTTTGATATACACTTTTAAGTCATTGGCTGCGACAAGTAAATGTAGTGAAAAAGGTCATAGGATACACAAAAAATTTATTAAAAATTCATTGCACAATTTCACAGTGAATTTAAAATAATATTCTAGAGAAATGTCATAAATAGTTTCGCCAAAGAAAGATAGCTACGACGTTTTACTCTTAAAAAAAAACTAGAAACATTTTCTATTAGCACACGTATAGCTTTACAGTTTAAAATTAAATCGTCCTAGGTAAAATGGAAGTTGAACATTATTTCCGATTATTATAGTATTTTATTACCAAGAAAAGTCGTTTCAACTTTGCGTTGTCAACGGACCGGACAGCCACCGGACAACTTATTAGTCGACTCGCACGAATTTACTCGCCCGAAAAGTGCGAATCGTCACTTTTAAATAATATTATTATTTCTATAGGCGACTTGCACGTAGTTTATTTATTTGTAGGCGAGACGGCAATAAGTCGTTCTTTTTTCTTAACTTCATTGCATAAAATTCAAAAACAAATTAACTTCGTGCGATTCGCCTATAGAAAAAGTTATATTAGGTACATATATAAAAGTGACGATTCGCCCGTTTCGGGCGAGTAAATTCGTGCGAATAGACTAACAAGTACATCGGACGGGTTAATATTGCTCGATCACTGTTAAGATAATTTTACCATCGAAAATAACTCGAGTGTTTAATTTTCGGATGATTCAATAAATAATAATGTAGTATAAAAAAATAATGATAATGTTGATTACCGCTTACTTACGTACTTAGGTGTGGATATAATTAAGTTTCATGTTGCTTTAAAGTTGGCGGTAGAATTTCTTGTCTCGTTGTTTGAACTTTAGGGAAAAATGAAACGATGAATTCAGTACTTAGGTCTAACTTAAGTTAGTTGTTATAATTAAGGTTTTAATACTTCATTATAGAGCGTAACATGCAAATTAAAATCAGAAATAATTTATTCTTTACCTGGATCATACCTCATTGACGCTATTAAAAAGTAGAACACGGTAATCACAAACAAAAATTTCGAACATCGAATTCGGAATTCGGAAAAAAAAATTGACAGTTCAAAAATCGTGCAAAGCCGTTGGTTTACAAAGGAGTTAGCCCTATCGATTTTGTCCTCAACCCTACTCACATGTATATATTATGTATATACATGCGTCGGAGGGTCGCAAGGTACGGGGGTGGAACCAACTATCGACTATACGTAATACGGGTAGGTATATAAATTATATGTCGTTCACCCCATCAATAGTATAATGTATGGAGATTCGATATTATTTTGTGATAGGTTTTCCGTTCAATTTTACTTTGTAAGTAGCTGGTTTAGATGGAAATAAAGTTGAACAGTTTTATTTAGAAATAGAGTAAACTCTGTCTTATCTTGTGATTTATTATGCCAGCCGGCGGTTATGATTTATAGAATAATTTAAATTCGAGATTGGAACAGGTTTTCGAACAATCCTGAACATCTTGTGTCATCTGAGGGACAATTCTTATAATTTTAAGAACGTTCACAGACTGATCTCAATATCAATCTGTCAAAAATACCCCTAAAGTCCCTACATTTTTGACAAATTTTTGACATTGATTGTCGTTGAAATGAGATTGCGTCTAGATTTTGAACGTTTCTAATATTACGGGAATTGGCCTTCTGTTTAAATGTTGTTCGTCATATTTTTTCCAAAGTTATTTCACCTTAAGAACATGTTAATTAAATTGATTTATTTCAAAATTAATTGCCAGCAGAGTTGCGCTTACAACTCACAATTTAACCAAATTAAGTCATTAAAACTTGACGTTTTAAATATACGGGCTTCTTTCTCGTCTTGTGAGAGGTAGATACCGTTTTTTTTTTTAAACAAATGTTGTTGAAACATAATAAATATTACTTACCGACCTGCGTTAAATATAACATAAAATTATAAATAACCTCCATTTTTTTGAAGTCGGTAATTTAAGGTCGCTTTTCGTGTCTGTCTGTGTGTCCGCGTTGTTCTTCTAAACTACGCAACGGATTTTGATGCGCTTTTGACCATCCTTTAGAAAATTTATTCCGGAAGGTGCATGTGTAATACATGTGATACATTAATATTAAACTTAAATTTCAACGTATTGTCGTGCAAAGCAGGGACGGGTCGCTAGTGTAATATAAAACCAACTTGATATAACAAACCTAAACCTACCTTTCGACTGTATATTCGGAGTAATTCCGAAAAATAAATCTTGAAACGATGAATTTTCTTTTTCTGCTTTTATGTACAGACGCCAGCACATCAAGCTACCCGAAACTGTCAAAATTTCCCAATCAAATTTGAACCTTATGTTTTAGCGATAAAGTTGAAAATCTATTAAAGACATTTGACAGATTGTAGTAGCTTGATGTGCTGGCGTCTGTAGGTACCCAAGGATGTTTTCCAAGTAAAAACATAAACAGCCTATAAAGTTCCCACTGCTGGGACACAGGCCTCCTCTCTGTGAGAGGGAGTGGGCCATAATCAACCACGCGGGCCCAGTGCGGGATGGTGTTTCCCAAGAACGGTAGATATTTATAAGAGAAATTTTAAGTAAGTAGGTAGGTAAAAACATTGTAGAATCTAGAACATAAAAAAAACCTAGAGCCGACTGACCGTCTAATACACAGAACAGTTTTTTTTTTCAATTTACCTATAAGAAAAATCTTCTGTAAGGAGAGCTTAAATAAAAGTCCACTAAATCGGAGATCTGTCAGTGGCAAATTACCCCCGAGCAAAGCCGGGACGCGATCGTAGTTAATATTTATACGTGATTATCTCAGCGTGAGTTTTTGTATTGTTTTTTTAAACTAGTAGGATGGGTGAAACGTTGTGCTAGATTGACAGGACTTTAGGTGTTATTTAGGAGGATATAAGGAAATTGTAACTTGTAGAAAAAACCCTATTGTTTCGTTTGATGTCTCACTAGCTTCTGCCCGCGAATTCGTTCGCGTGAAATGTCTTGTTTTAACATTAAATATACAGAAAGATTTTTTTTTATTACCATCCTAATTTTTACAGGGTGTTTCTTCCCGTGAATATAAACAACTTTCACTACGGAGCCAACTCTGAAATCACAAAAAAAATCGGTTGTCTGTAAAGTCGGTTTACTGACGATAGTTGAACGTGACAACGTCATAAGAAAATACTGATGGAATAGTTGCATTGCATTTGTTAATATTCGCTTGCACTTCAAGCCGCCATAGAACGCCTCCACGCTACAGAGCGAGGCCGCGAGGTAACGCTACATGAGTCATGTTTTTTCGTGATTGCAGCCAGCTTCATCTATTTATTAGACGTTGTCACGTCAAAAATCAGCTGTTTCATACATTTTGGTCAAGTAGGTATTGAACTTTTGCATTAGACAGCTGATTTTTTTTTTCGTAATTTCAGAGTTGTCCCCGTAGTGAAAGTTGTTCATATTCATGGGTACAACACCCTGTAAAAATTTGGGTGGTGATAAAAAAATCTTCCTGTATTTTAAGACACTCGGCAATATTGTAGCTTTTCATTAGAGAAATAATTTTCGGAATCGGACCAGTAATTCCGAAGATTACCACGACATACAAACTCTCAAATGTTACCTCTTTGTTATAAGAGAGAGATATAGATAAGTTAGCGAATGGAGTCAATTTAAAGGTCTTTGCCAGATTATGTCTCAATAAAATTCTATCAGTGCCCTTATTTCAGTTCTTTAGTCGATCTTAGGAATGCCAATGATGCTGTCTCTTACTGCGCCCAAACTATGTAAATTTTTGATACAGTCGCTGAAAGAAAAACGGATCAAGACCCGAGCAATGTTACAAGATAATAATTTATAACATAGTCCGTGTTTTTCTCAATATTTCAACCCCTTTTCTTTAAATGATTCTAATACTCAGTTTTTGCCCCAAAATGTGGATGACCCAGGAACTTCATATCGACTGTACACGGATTTATATTTCACTAGCTGCGCACCGCGATTTCCCTCGCATAATTTTCGATCCCGTGGGAATATCGGGATAAAAAGTAGCCTATATGTTAATCCAGGTTGTCAGCTACCTCCATACCAATTTTTTTCAAAATTGGTCCATCTGATTGAGCGTGAAGAAGTAACAAACATGTAAACACACACAAACTTTCGCTTTTATGATATTAGGGTGATTTTCTAACTTTTAAACGGAAGAGATTTTTTCTATATTAAACTAGCTGACCTGACAGACATTGCCCTGTCCTTTCAATATAGTTGATACAAAATTCCCATAGAAGAAAAAGACGTTCCGTTTACCAGAATTTGGTCATTTTTCGGGCAACTTGTTCGATTTTTATTTCCATAAGAACCTCAATTCGGACTGTTAAAAACATTTTAAAACAAAAAATAGCGCATAGATACGCTTACCAATAAAGAGCTTTTCATTTTCACATTATATAGATTTCGATGGACGCCTACGCAACGAGAATAAGCAATAAATAACATAAAATAATTAAGTCATTCCGAATTACAACAACTCAATCTTCAGAATATGGTACCTGACAATTCGCTGCCAAATGTCACTTGTTTTAAATGACATTCAGTACAAGTACCGCCTACTGGTCGTCAATTGATGTCATTTCGTCATTCGGCCGTCATTTGTGACAAGAGTCACGCCTCTCCGTCATTTTGAATGCTCAATTAGTTGAAATTATTGTCTATTATAGATACTGGTAGTCTATGAGAGAGCTGTTCTGTGATTAAATTAAAGAAGCAATTTGATTTGAATAGAAATGTAAGTTTTAGGCTGTTCACGAAATAGAAATAGATGACGAGAAACTATTTCATATTAAAACTTATTGCCGCGATATTTTTGTGATGGCTTAAACGGACCTACCACGAAAAAAACTGTAAAAAAAATCGATTCAATTATGTCAATTAGAGTGAAAATTTCATATAATAAATCAATTAGTTTTAACAATAACTACGCTAACTTTTACATGTCGGAGTCCTAACTTTGAAACGTATGGTAAGTAATAAGACGGGTTATCAGGATATTTAGCTGATTGCCATTTAATTTTCACTGAATAAAATGTAGAACAAATCATACGTATTTCCGTTATCTAAATGTCGAAGCAAAGGCAGGTATGTACTTACTTTTTCCAAATTCTTATTAAATCAATGAGAGAAACTTACCAAAAACGTTGGAAATTAAATTTACTTCGCCGAAATAATAATTTTTACTAAGATTTCCCGATTTCTAAAAAGTTTATATTCATAATTACGAGGTTTTAAAGTTGCCGGCAAAACTTTACAACCAATATAAAAACCGAAATATTTATCCGTTTCCAAAAAAATATAAAATTTAATTCTTGAAAATAGGTTACGTCATTAAAATATTCCGAAAATATTATAACTCGATCGTAAAAAATTGTTTCATGCTGGCTGAAAATATTCTTACCTTTATGGCGACACGAAGCAAAGTTTTCAAGTCAAAATTTTACCGCGGCGCGAATTTAAAAATATATTTTGGCACTGGAAATTAAAATAAAAGAATGAATGAGAAAAATACAGAAATAAAAAAAATAATAACGCATCACTCAAATACCGAACACAAGAAAAAGAAAAAATATGCAAAGACAAATTTGGAGGCAACGCGTCCCGAAGGAAATTCGAGAAAATCGTCGTCTCTATGCGGCGAACGGTGAGCGAATGTTCCGTTCAAACTACGCTACAATTTCCTCGGCGAAAACCGAATCGACTGCGCTGTGTAAGTATAGGGAAGGGTGGTTTTTCCTTCGAATTTCATAAGTATCTACCTTTCTTTATATCTAAGCGCAAGAACTACGCTCACCCCTTGAGAATACCTCGTGAGACTCGATCGCGGGCTCACTTTGGCTTCAGACTAACCGATCGTGATGTTGTCAGTGTAATTTCAAATGTGTTCCAACTAGAATAAGAATCTAGTTCGACTGCAACTTCAATAGTGATGTGACCTTACAACATAGTTGGAATTTCTAGTAAGGCAACGGTAACATAGATAAAATGTATTGGGTGGTGAATAGAAATATATTTATGTATGTAGATTCGTGTGTTCGAGAGTAAGATATGGTGTGGGCTTCGTTTCACGTATGACTGTGGATCTATACGCGTAGGTAGACGCTTGGTTAAAATGTGAATTTTGATATATGGATACGTCTCGCAATTTGTCACAATATGAGATATCATATCGAGTAAGCAATATCGTTTAGACGATTTCCTTTTGTGTATCAATTCTTTTGTCTGATAGGTATTTCACGAAGAAATAAATGAGGTCGCTTTTATTATTTTTGTTATGATAAAAATATAAAGGTAACATCACAGAAGAGGTTCAATAGAACTAATGAGCGGAAAATTATTAACCATCGAACGTGTTAATTTTTACGCCCAAAGGGTAACCTCTCATGCATAAAATTATACGCTAAAATAAGTTTTACGGTTAAACGATAATGGGGGATACGAAAATTCGGTTCAAAGTGACACCATCGGTTTATCAAATCGAGTAGCAATCGATTTTCAGGTCCGACGCTCGCGAGATTCAACCCGATGCAATGACACACATTTTAAAAGTCTTAAATAAATGCGAAATGATTCGGCAAGCAACAAGTTTCATTCATTCACGGGAAAGGGAGAAGGCAATCCAATTAGAAAGGGAAAGAGAGGAATTTAAAAAGTGAACGCCCGGAAAGTTAGGCGGGAAAGCTCCGTGCTAATAACCTGTTGCTTCCGCCGCTAAATTAAATATCAGAGCTGTCCGCGCCTCATAAAAACATCGACTATCGATACATTTTTCGCAACACAATTACATGTCCCTACTATTGGAAGCCCTCACCTAGATGACACAAAACCACCCTTCCTATCGATTTTCCGTACCTTATTCGTTTTTAGATACAGCAGTTCATACTGTGAAATTGCTTACATTTATCATTTTACTATTCATAAGCCACCCCGTCGCCGTTTGAGTATTATCTTGAAAATATCGATAGAGCTCACTTGATGCGACTGACACCCCTACGCATGCTTGACATGGGGCGAAAAAGAGACAACATGATCTAAAACTCGTAGCTAGAAAAAGAAAGAAGACAGTACCGCGACGAGATAAGTGTTCTAATTTATACTCAAATTGCGAACGTCGTCACAAGAACCACGTGCTAAATAACTTATTTAAATTCAGAATGTCTTAAGTGCTTTTATTTTTGACATTGATATTGAACTTTAGTGTAAGACATCAAGGTTGAAATTAAGAATTGATATCAATTTAAGAAATATTATGTTAGAATTTTTCATTTTTGAGAAACGAATCTCTGTCTTTAGTCGTTGGAGAGTGGATTTTCATTCTTAGGGTTGGGAAAATTAAGTTGTTTTTCCTTTGTTAGAAAAGTTTGCAAATTAATACGTAAGATTTTAAAAGAAAGACTGCGCATACTAACTAGGGTTGTGTCAAGGTCAAATTTGTGTTTTATTAGTAAGTCGGTTAGTGGGTTAACTGGTACATTTAGGGGTGATTTCGGAGTTACGATGCCGCGATTATGTAATTTACGTTTTGTGTTTGATTAATTTAATCGTTTCTGATAGCTTTATGATTACTTTAGGTACGTTTGTTGGGTAATAAAATGGCGGATGGGGCGAATGACTGTTGTTCATGCAATTTTCTAGATAATGCGATGATTTGTGGTGATTAATTGGTAATGAATAAAGACAATTATGTTTGTGATTTCATGGATAGGCGTTCTTTAGTAATGTTACCTTAGTTTTTTGTGTTGTAGATTTTCAACGTTAGAAAATATGCATTCAAGGACTTTTCGTTGTCATTCGCGTTTAGACAACAGGCCAATTTTTTTTACTAAAAATTCGCTAATAAAAACAAGTAAAATGAAAATTAGGTACTTACCATTTCTATTGTAAAATAACTTATCTAAACAAAAAAAAAATGCTCCGTCTTTCTTAACTTTTTGACCGCTACACGTCAAAAAATCAAAAACATGCCCTCGGCGTCAAAGTCTGTCATGTAGTCGAACCGTGGCGTGCTGGGCACATTTTGGTTTGTCATCTATACATGACTGTGGCGGTCAAAGGGTTAAAACAGTCCAATCATCTTAGCCTATTGCAGTCCTCTGCTGGAGGCCTCTCCCAGGCTGCGTAGCAACACCCTGTCCTCCGCCTCCTGCATCCAGTATCTCCTAGCCGTCCAGTCGTCGGTCCATCTAACTTAAAACAGATTTACTAAAATTCAGTCGTTTTCTTTCGCGTATCTTTTACACTTAGATAATAGACCGAAATTCGGATGATCTCAACGGAGACTAGCTATCTTCTGATAGATACCTTTTTCTTAAAATCAGGTACAGTACCCGGCGATAAATATTGCACATCGACCTTTTTACTCAAAACCATTTTATACAAAGAATAAAAACAATTATCAAAAGAAGCAAATCATAATTGTGTTAACAGCTCCTAATAGATACCGGACTGTTTGTATAATTTCATGCGACAAAGATAACGCTCTACGAAGCCGAAATTAGCCGATTGTCTCTTTTCAAAGGTCGATGTGCAATATTTATCGTCGGGTACTGTACAGGACCAGCGGCTTAACGTGCTTTCCGAGGCACAGGGGTATCAAACCGTCGACTACTAAACTCTGGGCTGTTACTGAGAAATTCTCAATAACACTGTACTCGAACTGGGAACCGAACCCAGGACACCACGCTACAAATACAAACATAACGGTACATGAGCAGAATACCGTCACGCTTGAGGTTCGTGGCCGTTTTTGTAGTATATTTTTGACACTTGTCATGTCTCTCGCATCACAATGAGATGGGGTTCACCCCCAACCCCTCGCAACCCTTATACCTCTGCCTTTCTTTATATTTTCACAGCGTTATATTTTATGGTGTCTGAGTCGACAGAATTTTTCGATGAAAATTTTTGAGTCGCAAATGTTTTCGTAAATTCATTTTCGTTAGGTAGTTTTGTGAATTTTTCTTGTTGGAATGGAAAATATTTCCCCTTTTATTCATAAAGGTTGCTTTGTTAAGCTAAAAGCTTAGCCCTCATTAGTGGAAACACACACACACAGCTGCCTTTTATAAATTATGAATAGTCTCATAAATTGTGGGTGGACTTATTATCAATACAAATAGGTAAATACAATTGAAGTGTCTTTTTATAATGGCAAAATAACAGCTTTTACTAAATGCATAATTATGAAATTATAGTTAACGCTACAAAAAGCAAAAAAAAAAACAATTTTTAAGTTGTTTGTCTGTCTGCTTGTTCTGGCTAATCTCCGAAACGGCTGGACCGATTTCACGGTACTTTCACTGTATCTGCCAGAGAAAGTACCGTGAAATCGGTTATGTTATAACGAGTAACTTAGGCTTACTTTTATTTTAGAAAATAAATTAGAGTTCTGCGCAAAAAAAATAACACCTAAACGAGAAAAATCTTTCTTTTCAATGGAAGAGTGATATCCACACCTTTTCTAAGCGAAAAATATTGATCCCTGACCTTCACGCGAACTAAGTCGCCGGCACAGCTATATCGTCATTAAGGGGTTTTCATGACTTAAAGCGCGGTCACTGTCGGACTGCATAGAAAAGAAAGAGAAGCGCGATGACACAACGCTGGAAATTTATTGCAAAACATGAAGCAATTATTGAATTACAAAAAATCTATTGTTTGGACTAAAAAATTAAAACACTACTGTTTTAGTATGTTGCTTGTAGAATAATCTGACAAAAAATCAAAATGATTGTATGTAAATATTAGTATGGTTTTTATCATAAACATAAAACATAATACAACTAGTATTATGTTTTCAACACAATATCTACCTAGCATATATCCTGAAGAATGTTATATATTTTTCAGATTTTGTTTACTGTAGTCCATCATATACTTTTGTTGTTTCTAAAAATTGCGTTTTAAGGCTCGTACACACAGGCGCGACGCGACACGCGACACAAAGGCACCGCAAGTCGCGCGACGAGCGGTGCCTTTGTGTCGCGCGCGATTCGCGTCGCGCGTCGCGCCTGTTTGCAGGAGCCGTTACGCGTTTAGGTCCTGTAAGCCCTAAAAAATTAAATAAATGAGGTACGGTCGGGGGTATTCAGGTTTTATCTTGGGGCATGACATTTATTATGTCACGAATTCACTATAGGTAGTACCAGTACCTAGATGTCTGCTTTTAGTCTTTACATCACATGCGTGGGTCTTAAACAAACTGGCGAAATGTGAAAGGACAGAACAGCAGCCTAATTGCGTAACTTTCAATCACAATCTGAATAATTTTGAAGGATATTGCTAATCCATTTCTGCATAAGTTTGAAAAAAATGTCTGCTCAACTACGTAAATGACGCAATGAATATCGTTGTACTGTCAACATAAAAGCCGTTGCTACTGATAGTGTATTACGCAATTACACCGCTGGTTAGCTGATATTTATGTTAAAATCTATCTAAATACTTCAGCCATCTCCTTAAGATCGACACAACATTACGGCTCTAGCAAAACATATCGATATATTCTCAACTCTAGCTCGTTAGTGTAGTCCCAGCCACAATACACCTTAACTAGAGAGGCCCGTAATCGTTTAAGCATATAGTAAATAATAATTCGGTAGCCGCAGAACTGCATATTGTCGTCTAACAAGCAACCCTCGAGAGATCGTTGGGGAGTTGTGTGGCTACGGGCTGCGAGTGAAGAGGGGTGCGTGAAAAATTTGGAGAAAAACTCTCGTTAGTTCTACTGGGTGTGTGGTATCACCGTAAAAAAGTAAAAAAATAAAGTATGTTCATACTTTATTCACATTACAAACTAGCTTCTTAGCTAATAAGTAATTTAATCATAACTTAAACTGCTAAGTAACTATAAAATAAAGAAATCGTCCTATATTTCTTATCCACTATATCAGTTAAAGAAAAGACACTTGATTCACATGTTCTTTAACTCAGATCGTAGTAGCTCAACTGTGACTAATGAGACACAATTGAATGTCTATTGTTATAAATCAAATTTTGATTTTTGAACAGTTGAGAGTGCAATTATAAGATGATAGAAACCTAGTTTTTTTTGTACCGTATTTTCTGTTGGGAAGTGTGCTTATTGTACGAGATAGACCTCAGTTAGTTTCTGTCAGTCTCGATTGTTTTATGCGACTTTTGTTCAGGTTTTTCTACCACTTTCTTCACAACATCCTACTATTTCAAGTATTAATTGTTTTTATCTAATGTCGGTATAAGTTATCCTAGAAATATCAACATTTACTTCATCATAATTCGAAGTCACGACAGCATTGCGTGCCGTGTCAGAGTTCAAATACTTAGATGAAGCGAAGTATTTGTAATCAATTAATGTATATGTGTTTAGTACTCTAATAAATTAATTGTAATTAAATAATGGAATATAACTATTAATGTGTTGAATAGCTGTTTTATTGAGGATTCCACTTTGCTATTAATTGGCCTTAGGTAACAATATTTTATAATAATCTTCAACGAATGACGCAACATAAGCTCTGCCCGAAACCCACAATAAAAACATAATTATACCAGCTTATTTGTCCCACTGCAGGGCCTCTTCTCATACAGAGAAGGCACGAGCAAGACGGGTTGGCAAAACAAACATACCAACAAAAAAAAAAACAGTGGCACTCCGGGAGTGCCGATAGAAGTGAAAACAAAACAAACAGAATACTTTGCCATCAGTCACTGACATATCGGATATATATTGAAACCGAGTACATCCCGAGGACGGTACGGTAACAGTGGCGCGAGTTTAATGGTTTAATCCCATCTCTAAAAATGCTCAACGCGCCTAATAAAGTTTTCACTTCAAAAATCTTAGCAATTGCACTTCCTCCCCGATTCTTATTCCCAGTACGTCTGTCAAAACGAATGGGAAATATGCGAGAAAGAGTGACTGGATAACAAGCACACACACACACACACACAGTGCATATGGGGACCGGCCGCCATCTTGGAACCATTCACTATCGGAAAATTTAGTTTACGTCAAGGAATTGGACGCGGTAGGAATGGAACGAGGGTAGGTAGGGTCGTCGGTCTCGTGTGCTGGTCTAAGTTTTGGAGAGAAGAGGCTCTTGAGATCCTTTCCGAGATAGCAAGGGCAAAAAAAAGGAATTTGATTCCTTATTGCACAAATCAAATCACATAATATTAATTGAAGTTAGCTAAGACTAATAATGATCACTTTATGAAAGTCAATACTGAAAAGACAGCCTTATAATAAATCGATCAAACTATCTAATTACGTAACACACTATCAGATAGATAAGACGTTTAGACGTCAGAGATAAAACGTTTATTCAGTGCAACAAAAGATACAATACAGGTATTAAAACATCAAAAAAGGTGAAAAAAAAACACAAAAATATTTTTTGATGAAGTTTCAAATCCGACCCGTAGTTCTAGAGATTAGCGCGTTCGAATAAACAAACAAAGAAACTCTTTAGCTTTATTAGGATTATTACCATAGATCTAACCGGAAGTGCTACGGAATTGTGTAAGTGTAAATTATCACTGTTCTTAGTTATAACATCTATTTCGTAAAATAAAGTCTCCTGCAAACAGGCGCGACGCGTGACGCGAATCGCGCGCGACTCAAAGACACCGCTCGTTACGCGACTTGCGGTGCCTTTGTGTCGCGTGTCGTGGCGCGCCTGTTTGTAGGAGCCCTAATAAGTCAGAGTTAAATTACATAATTATTAATCTATTAGGCTAGTTTGGAATCAATTATTTAAGAACTTTAACTTTTTTTGGTCGTCAGAAGCCCGAAAGTCTGACAACCAGTCTTACCTAGGTTTATCGTATTACCCAATAACTGGGTTGTGGGGGTCAGATAGGCAGTCGCTCCATGTAAAATACTGGTATACAGCTGCATCCGGTTGGACTGGAAGCCGACCCCATCATTGTTGGGAAAAGGCTAGGCAGATGATGATGATGGTGAACACTTAATAATACGGGGTAAGAAATGAGTCAATCAAAATGATTCACGACTCGGTTTCCATTATCCAAAGCAAAACGAACCTACCAAGTTTCGCTAAGTAGGTATAGTGCCCTTTCTCACTAACACTAGCAAACATCTAAACGAGCCCCCTTAAGGCGAAAGCGCCAGGGTAGCCCGCGAAATTTGTTTTTTATTAGGTTTTTTGCAATTTGCTAGTCAGTATTAAGTTGTATGTTGATTAGTATATGAATCGCGGCCGTAACTAACATGTATTTACAGAATTATAATCATTAAAGTCATCAACACAACTCTCTAAGACCACGTAAGTCCAAAGAATAACTGTTTCATGAAATTATCATTCTTCGGACTTACGTGGTCTTAGAGAGTTGTGTTGATGACTTTAATGATTATAATTCTGTAAATACATGTTAGTTACGGCCGCGATTCATAGGTATATTAATCAACGTACAACTTAATACTGACCAGCAAATTGCAAAAAACGTAAGAAAATTTGAATTTCGCGGGTTACCTTAGCGCTTCCCCCTTAATATTAAGTTTGTGCGCTTTTTATACGGGGTCAAATTAAATTATCTAGTGAAACTCCGCAGACATGATGAGTCCATATCTAAGCATGACAAAACAAATTACTACTACTACTACTTAATTTTAAAAATATTGTAATCCCTTAACCTTATACCAATAGCTTAATCCTTGTCCCTACATTAAAAATATCAAATATCTTCATTTACTCACATTTATCATTAGGTAATCACGCGATTTACTAATGTACCCTTCTAACAGACCCAGCGTAATAGGGAAAGTAATTTGTTCGTCGATTTAACACCGAGCCGCTTATTTTTCGGTACCCCACTAGAAGGAGTGAAATCGGGTAGCTGCTGAAACAAATGTCTTGTATCCGTTCTTGTCCGTGTAGGGATGAGAAACGACGTAGGAAAATTTATGTCGATAAATTTTTTTTTGAAAAAAAAAACATCGACATAAAAAATTAAAAATTAACTAACCTAACACAATGTACTTTAATTGTTCGACTTTAAGTAATCGATATGCTATACATATAACTGTGGAGGCTTGTTATTAGCAACTTGATAACGTGTTGTTGTTACCTATTACATATTTGTAATTAGTCTGTAAGCCTTCTTAAAAGTAATAAATAAATAAATAAAATGAAAAAAAAAAATCTAAAAACTAGTAATTATAATTCATTGCGTTAGTCCTACGAAGGAGTATTACACAGTAACTGACTTGTGGATGTCAGATAGGCAGTCGCTCCGTGTAAAATTCTGGGATTTAGCTGCATCTAATTAGACTGGAAGGCGACCCTGACATAATTGGGAAAAGGCTAAATTATAATTTATTATAGGATTTTTATAACCTATCTTTCTAGGATTATTCATTATTTTAATTAATATCTTTGATGCAAGAAATCGGCAACTTAATAAAAATTTATACAACATTTTTTTTTTCGAGTACCTAGCTAAATGATTAAATATTGATTTTCAAGAGCTATATCCTACACTACATAAAAAAAAAAATATCAGACAGACAGAATGAAGCAACACGCATCAGCTGATAACTAGGTCGTACATCGGATCCTATTGCTAAATCTAAGCAAGTATTGTATAGCCTAGACATCTTAAAGACGAGTATTTGATCTAAGCCTGCATATTTGTGCATGAATGATACTTGACTGTCAATTTAAGTGCAGTCTGAATGTCCACATTGCAATATTGTGCGTGAAATAAACCAAATTTCGCAATTAATTTTTGACGTAACTTGTCACTAATAATGAGTTATGGACACTTTATTGTGACTTCAGTGATGTTTTTATAATGTATGGCATTAAAAATTAAATAAACTTACCTTTTTTAACAAGGTTTCCTAAGACTACCGCCATACGGCGCCCGCAATTTAACGTCCACAATTGATGTTTATTATAAGTTAATGTGTTCCCCTAGAAAGCTTTTTCGACACCTGTAAGTCATGTTCATAGCGGCCGATATATGGCAATAAAACATACATTAATAAGAATAATAAATAATTATATAGTTGATCGGATAAAGGCTCCTGCAAACAGGCGCGACCCGCGACGCGAATCGCGCACGACACAAAGGCACCGCTCGTTGCGCGACTTGCGGTGCCTTTGTGTCGCGTGTCGTGTCGCGCCTGTCTGAAGGAGCCTTAAAGCACAATGGGCGGTATAATATCATAAATATTGCTTTGATTATGCAGTTTTATTTTATTATGCTTAACACGCAACAACGAAAATTAACATAATATCTAGAATTTTCTCAGACGATTGATTCCTACGATGCACATAATATTGTTTCCAATCTGTATGCAATATTCTTTGTACCTACCTAAATACAACGTGTTTTTTTTCTGATATCCCATAACTCTAGGGTTATATTTTAACCCCCTTACTAATAAATGTATTAAATCAGATGAATCTTTTTAATACATTTATTAGTATCTCTTTCAGTCGTCAGTAATTTGACTTTCGAAAGGAGAAGACAAAGCGTTGTGTAACTATACAGACGCTATACAACGTTTATTAGAAATGGGGTAAAAGTAAAAATAACACAAAAAGTCCTAGAATATTATGTGATCCAATATGCATAGTTAGATAAATAAATGTGAAGCAGAAGCCTTTATTCTACAAACAGGCGCGACACGCGATATAATCGCGCGCGACACATAGGCACCGCTCGTTGCGCGACTTGCGGTGCCTTTGTGTCGCGCGCGATTTTATCGCGTGTCGCGTCTGTTTGAAGGAGCCTTAACTTACATCGAAAAAAAATAAGTATGGGTACAGTAGCCGTAGAAATAACCACATGATATAAAAATACGTCATTTCTTACACCAAGGAAAATCTCCTGAATATTAGCGATATATCACGGTATACATTTTTTGTATATTTTTGAATGTACCTCGTAATGGCGTCGACTTAAGTAGGTGCGCGAGAACGGTTTATTTTCCACATAGAAAATCTACACGAGTTTTAAAACTATGCGAGTATGCAACTACGCATATTGTCTTCCTTATCGGGTTAATACGCCATTTAATACCCATTATTGCATACTGTATGCAAATATAGCAAAAAGGCCGGTTGGATAGAAAAGATATTTAACTAACAGCGCCTCATGGTTTCACCCGCACCCAAGTCTCGATCATGTATATATATCGAGATACAAAGTATCCTATGTGTTAATCAAGGTAATAAACTAACCATGTGCCAAATTTCATTCAAATCCATTCAGCCGTTTTTGCGTGATTGAGTTACAAACATCAAAACATACAAACTTTCACATTTATAATATTAATAGTAGAAAAATTAGTTATACATCGCTATACTTTGATGTGGTAATTAATACAAAGATTGAATTGTTGTTGTTTGTAGGTGAATTCATTTGTAAAATGATTGTATGAATGATAAATGATTAGTTAGAATGTTTTATGATTTTAATTACTAAGTATGGATGCGGCGTCTGTCAGTATTATTTTATCTATTATCTTAAAGCGGCATCTACCGTTAGCTTTATCTTTCTTGTTGAATAGGCCGTAGAATGCTTAACAACGGGAATAATCTTTAATGCTTCTTTTTTTTTGTGCCAACCTAATTCTACTCTCTAAGAAAACCCATTGCACAGACGCCAGCGCATCAAGCTACTACAATCTGTCAAATTTCTTTAATACATTTTCAATTTTATCGCTAAAGCATAGGGTTCAAAGTGGGTTGGGAAAATTTGACTCAAATGACATTTAAGTACAGCACCCTAATTGCGTAACACATTATCAATCTCAATCTGAATCATTTTGGAGGATATTGCTAATACATTGCTTCATATGTTCGAAAAATGTGTCTGCTCAACAACGTAAATAACGCAATGAATGTTGTTGAACTGTCAAAATGAAACCCATTGCTACTAATAGTGTGTTACGCGATTACCCCGCTGATCTAATTTTGTAGAATAAAAAAATATAGGTACAGACAATAAGTACCCATTGATTCCTTTCCTTTTCTGCCAAAAAAATCAACGTGCTTCACGTGACCAGACGGCTGGTAGAGTTTTTCACCAAGAATCGGCATTTATTTATTTATTTATTGGATCGCCAACAGAGGCTACACAGTTACTTGCATGTTAACATGAACAGGGACAAATACAAGTGTGCGCTTTCAATTACAGGCGACCACATCATTCACTTAACATCTAGGTGGGTACAACAAGTTTGACATAAGTCACAATACAATACACGAAAACTAAAGAAAGAAAACAAAATTAAAAGCTATAGCAAAACAGTAAGTACGACATTGCCATACAACGTGGCAATTCTGCAAGCCTTTTGAGCACTTTTCCTATTGACAGCGATGAGGACGAGTTTTTTGATGCCCTTTGATTATTTCCCCCTCATTTTTATATTCTTGCACATATTATTATTATTGTAAAACGACGTGTAAAAGTGTTTGTGCAAACCTACTTACAAAAATAAAATCATTTATCATTTATTAAGACGTTTTAGCTTTTTAAATTATCTATCTGAAAAAAATACAACATTTTGAAAACAAAAGTCCAAACTCATTTTTTTATCGATATAATAATTTGCAACCTTTCCCATCCCTAGCCCACACGGAAACGCGCCGCGCTGGGGCGTACAATTTCAGGGCCACTACAAATGTGCACAGTTTTGTTTCTGACATTCCACCATCAATAACGTTTTTCGTAACGCAACAACAGTCGGTTCGTTTTATTTATTGAGCGTTCAGAACCGAGTTTTACTTACTCAGTTAATGCGTCAATCGGTTGTATGTGATCGATAGTTGTATTATAGTAAGGAGCACCCCTATCGATAAAAGTTTTGGAACTCATCAATGACTCGTGCGGTTTCAGTTTTAAAAGTTGTAACTGACTTTTGAAAATGTTTGTGTAAGAATTGTAAATTACTGTCAAAACTGACGATCAGAGGGGCAATTCTCTAATATAATTTCTCAGTCTCAATCTGTCAGAAGCACCTCTAATTTCCTTACTTTTTTGACAAGTTTTCGACATTGATTGTCGCTGAGATGAGATTACGACTAGATTTTTAACGTTTTTAATTACGGGAATTGGTCTTCTGATTACGATCGCTGGTATCCGCAGGATATGAGTTACGCAGGATTTCTTGTTGCGGCAATCATCGGAGGAGGAAACTGAAACTGTAAAATTTTTCCAATCAACGTTGAATCTTATGCTTTAGTGATAAAGTTGAAAATCTAATAAACAAATTTGATAGATTGTAGTAGCTTGATGTGCTGCCGTCTGTACAATGTCCAGGCTTTCTGTAAAAAAGTGAATCAACCAAATACAATAGGACCATAAACGGACGCTACGCGTAGCGGACGTGGTGCGCCTTCGTCCTTTCTGCGTCTGGAATGATGATTTAATAATGATGATACAATGCTGCAGAACGATTAGTGACCACCATTTTATGTAGGTATTTGATAGAGAAATATTATTGATTAAATATCTAGTAAAAGCCCTACGATGGATGAACTGTGTGAATGATGATATGGTTAGAAAAGGGATGACAACCAAAATGGCGACTAATAGAGAAATATGGAAAAAAAATATGTTGCGCTGACCGTAAATAAATTGGGATATAGAACAGGAGAACGGGTGTCTCTAACAGAGGCAAAGAGAAAAATCTGAAGTAATGTCAGCCACTCCTTCAAAACCAGTATCCTAATTGTGATACACTTTCAATCACAATCCTATAGATTTTCAAGATAATTGCTAAACTATTTCTTCACATGATCGAAAAATTTGTCTGCTAAGCAACGTAAACGTAACTAACGTAAATAACGGAATGAATATTGTTGAACTGTCAAAACGAAAGCCTACAGTGAGCATGTTACGCAATTACCCCGCAGAACACAGCCAATAAGTACACCAGAAGAATTCTTACACTTGCCCAATTACTAGATAATCATAACGATCAATAAAACAATAGACAACATAACAATATCAAATAAAACTACTATAAATTCTCTAACATTGCGAAAACAAAAAAACATATTACTTAATATAATACACATTTATATTGACAAGAAGCCTATCTGCATAAAATAACACGATACATAAACCAGCAGACATCTCATATGTAATTGATACAATGATAAAATGAAGCCACTTATTATAATATATAGTATACTTATACACAATATACGTTTATATTGGTTTACATGCTAAGAATTTCATAGAATTCCAACATTCGCTGACATGGAAAAATGAATATTATTAAAATACGACGGCACACAGTCGCAGTTGAGGATAGTGATGTGCCTGTAGCGTTTGCGGATGAGATTCGGATATTTTTATTAGAATGTTATTAATTCAAGCTAGCGTGCAACGATTTCAAAGCTTCCGGTCTTTTAAAAAGTGAAAACTGTTTAAAACCAGGTTCATTTTCATTATTAAAAAACCAAGAGATTTCAACAAATCACTTGGTTTTTTTTTTTAAATATTGCAACTAATAATAAAATTGATTCAGGGTCAAACTACGCAAAAGTAAGGTCATCATGAAATGCTTATTAAAAAATCAACGAAAATTAAGCTCTGAGCAAGATATAATGCTATCAGTACCTATTAATATTTCGTAAAACTATAATAAAGTGTTAAAAATCTCAGCTTTACGTAACAATCTATCTGCTTAGCCTTTTCCTAACTGGGTTCGGGTTGGCATCCAATCTACCCGGATGCAACTGAATACCAATATTTTACCCGGAGCGAATACCAATATTTTACATGGATTTTTACGTTTGCTGGGTAGGTAATTCCAAATATCCGAAAAACATTTTCGAGCACGAATTTCATTCACCCCTAAACACAACATACCGCACACACACATCAATGTATGCTTATTCCGCCGAATGTCACATTCATAGGTAAAAATTCAACATCGAGATATGACGTTACCCTTTCTTTATCAAAAACTAACACACGTGCGGATATAACAAGGTTTCCTCATGTCGATATACGACACGCACACTTTCACATCACTAGAGCGAAACAGAATATTCAACTTTATTTCGTTACCGTAAGCTCGAGTCTTGAAAAACGATGAACAATTTTCTTCTAACAATGGCCCCGAAGAAAAACATACCATAATCTTTAGCAATAAAGTTCGTTATTCAATAATGGCACTGTATAACTTAAGCCTTTTCGTTTCGTACACATCTAAAAATATCCAAGCAGGCAATAATGCGAAAATATACTCTAATACTGACTACCTACGGTTGATTTTCGCGTGAAGAAGTCCCGAATTGAAAATATCGCGTGGGTGAATTCACGAGGCAACAATAGTGTCCGAATGGGGTTGTTAGTTTTCGTCCGACTGCGCAACAGTTTCGCGCATTCCAAAGATGGCGGACACTGAAACGAGCGTCGCGCCATTTTGGCCACGTTACTCATTTTCACCTCAGGAACAATATAAATAACTCTGTTTTCTGTAAAATTTCGTGATGTTTAGTCAATTTTTGGTGGGAAAAGGTGCTTTTGATCCGTTTTGTGATAAGGTAACGTGTGTGTGCCTGAATAAATGGTTCGTTTGGTTACAACACACGAGTTTCGAGTCATTGATTTTTACGTGACAGCAATGTGACAAAGTACTCTGGTGTTAGGTTAAACTTTTATACGTATATTTTCACCACAAATCTTCAACAAAATAGGAACTCGTGCAATTATCGAGTTGTTTCATTAAACTTTAGCGAGTTTTTTGGTCAACACGTTATGATTTTGTTTTTTTTTTAATTAAATTAACAATGCACTTTTTTTTTCTAGATGCTGTCCATCAACACTGCACCATTCTACGAAGCCATCCGTGGACCCTTAGGGCCCGTCAATTCAATCGTAAGTATCACCATTAATCTGACATTTTCTTGTTTAATTAGAGCATACTTAAGAAGATAGTAATAGCCTACATGAAGTTTAGATGGTGCACAAGTTTGCTCAACTTACCCAGATAATGTAGGGCATGCAATGTCGAGTCGAGATTGGCAACTGGAGATCTCGTGTGGTAAGTTAGGGGTCGAGATTGGCCATTCGAGATCTCGCCCGCCAAAGATATTTTTTTTTTCTGAAAGTAGGTTACACAAACACGTCAACCATATTTTAAAAACAAAATCAGGTCAGCGTCCTATCCGAATAATTTGAGAAGAAACGCCAAAAAAAGTTTTGTGGTCACACTATCTTTTTAAATCCAGACATAATCGTGGTCAGATCATGTGAGGACCTTGTAGATTGGTGTCTGAAATAATCTTTTGAGGAAAGAACCATAGAGATTTGAGTGGACCTGTTCGGTCAGTGCACGAATTTGTCACGCTAGATCTCGTTTACGAGATTTTCGAGACCGATTTTTCGCCTAAACTTTTGATTTAAAAAATACATTATTTCAAAATGCAATAAAAACTTAAATGAAAACTGCGCCTACTTAGGGTAGTCCTGTTATATTTTGTAAATAAAACATTGTTCCAATCTCGAAACAACGAAATCTACGTTTATATACGTAATAATCACCTACACTATATGCATACATAACGCAATAAATCAACCCACACACGTGTGCGTGATGCACACTATTAAATCCATTAATTATTATATTTAAATAAAATCATTTATCATTTATCATTTAAAATGGCTTCTCGATAAACATAGTGTGCTGCTTTCAAAAACGAGATTAAATGTCGACAAGGCTCGAGATCTCACGAGATTAGAGAGCTCGCGGCATTCGAGATCTCGCGACATCGAGATTGCATTCCCTATTAATAAGTATGTATAGTCTACGTCGTCATTGCTTTACCACCTTTAGGTTGAATGTCGTTTGTTATCGCAAGTATATTTTTACTAAAAGACCAATGTGACATTGTCAACCTTAGTGCAGTTCCAATTTAATCTGACTACTTTTTGTCAAAACTGATTAAGCAATTACGAGGGCGACTATACAACACCCGCCCGCAAATAATGCATTCTGAACATTGGTAAAATCGCAAATATTTCGCTGTCAATGCACAAGAGAGTGCTATTTATTAACAATGTAATCAAAACAGCGACATATTTGTCAGCTGTTTGCGACGTTGCCAACTTTCTGAATCTTCAAAACCGTTTTAATTCAAACCATCCATTTTCTCCCTTAGTTGGCGATTCCATGCAGCTTTTTACGTCGTGTAGGCGTAAACGAACAAAAATGAACGACTGGACATCTGAAATGCATCTACAGAAAGAGCCAGAAGAGCAGCATCCCTTGGGATACCTCTACAATTACATTTGATTTCCCGTTACTTACCAAGCCCGGTCCAGTGGCAAGTGGCACTGAGTGGTTACTAAGAGCAGGTGACAACTATGGACACATATCCAAGAACAGATTGAAGAAGAATCCCTATGAATGCTTCTACATGCATTTTTGATGTATTTCGCTGCTTACTCTGACCCGTGTGGAATTAATAATAATTATCCACCGAATCACAACTGATGGAAATAAGCGTCTCTAGCGTCAGCGACTCTTAGCCTAGTTTGAATAAGTGTTTTTGATCTTATTTGATAGGACCAGTTCTGTGATTCTGGCATTCATCGAATTCCCGCATTATTTGTTAGCAGCAAAATAAACAATAAAATACCAGCTATACATACAATTTATTTCACACCTTACCTTCCATGTTAAAGAATACCATATGCAAACACTAACAGCTAAAAGGAATAAAAATGTAAAGAAGTTGTTAAAAATTATTAAATTACACCCTTCCATTGTAGGTAAATTTGAATAAATTATAATCACAATACATATTCAAATTGGTTCCCAGGGTCTTTTGGAGTCATCTTTTATAATAATGCCTGGGCTAAACCCTTTCAATGCCGTGTGCAGTTTTGTGATAGTTAAATTTGGATTATTATTATTAGAGAGGCTCGAATGATCTTCATTTGTTAGTTAAGCTTTGAGTAATGGTTACTTGGTTATTTGTAGAAAAGGGCCTGTCTCTAAGATTTGTGGCGTGAAGCCGTTTTTGCAAAATCTGTACTTGTCTTTTGTAGTCCGAATCATCGGTATAGTAATTTTAATAAAAGTTTATTTATGTTTTAGGGCTGATTTTTCCAATGCCAGTTAACTTTATACCAGGAATAATTTTGAATTTTTGACAGTTTTTCTATACAAAAACTGTCAGATGTCAGTTTTATTCTACCGATAAAAGATATCTGATTATACTCTTTTATTCAAATGACTGTACTGTCAATTTACAGAAAAAAAAACGTTGTCACTCGTTATATTTCTGAATGGATTTACAAAAATTCTTAGTAATCTTTGAAAATTAAAGTGTTTAAAAGGCACTTATTAGTGTTTTCACTAGTGAACATTAAAAAGTAAATAGATTGGGATTCGATTCGGATTGTATTGACTGCAATACAATCCTAATCCAATCCCAATCTATTTAATTATACCTAAATAGTGCACCGAAAAAAGAAAAACACGGACTGTCTTCGCCATATTCATAATGTTATCCTTTTATGGTTCTGCTAAAGTGGCATTTTTAGGCCCCAGGTAAGTTGTAAGTACAGACGCCAGCACATCAACCTACCCGAAACTGTCAAATTTTCCCAATCAACTTTGAACCTTATGCTTCAGCGATAAAGTTGAAAATCTATTAAAGAAATTTGACAGATTGTAGTAGGTTGATGTGCTGGCGTCTGTACATTAACAATTTTACTGCGTATTTTAGCACAGACAAAAAAAAAACTGAAAAATCCTTCACCAATGGGGATTTGATACGATTAACTTAACAGTTAACTGTCCAATATGATTCATAATGTTATCTTTTTATGATTCTGCCAAAGTGGCCTTTTTTAGGCACCCTGATGTTCAAGAGAATAAATAAAATTGTATGCTTAAACAAAAACTCCTAGCTCTACGGAACAGTGTTGACTATTTTTTCTTTTTTTATAAATAATTTAACCCTCCACTTTCGATCTCTAGCCGTTTTTTCCGACATCCGGAACCTACAGATGTGTGAGACGGCAAAAAATGACATACACTACACAAAGCATATTATATTATTCTAATTACGCTTAGACCGACAACGTACTCTGACATGAAAAAAAATAATAAAAAGGTCGATAAAGGGTTAACTTTTTGCTTTACTATTGAAAGCGAACACTTTTATATTATGCAAATGAAGACGACATTAGCATACAGTTTTTTACTAAAGAAAAATCACGCACATCTGTCGTTCTTCCGTTTCCTACTTTAGTTAACGATTGTAATAGATAACCGGTTCGCTGGGTTAATGTCAAACATTTTTTATCTGTAGGTATGTATAACTAGGTATTTGCATTATTTTTATCTGTAGTCGCGCTTTCAGCTTTGTTCATATTTTTATTTGCACCTGTCGAAAACATAAAAACATAATTGTAACACTTAACGCAAAAGACAGATAAAATTTAATTTATTTTAATACATAATTAGAGACAGACAAATTAATCGCAAGCAATTAAAATTAAAACTTTACGACATATGTTAATACAGTAAGAATAGGTTTGGAAAAGATAATTAGAAAAATGTAGTAAAATTTTAGATGTGTATCTTACATTCGCGGCTACGCGATGCCAACAAGATGGGCAGATAAACATAATATATCATTATAGACAATTATACTGTCGCTGGCTGTATTACGGAAGTCGGAAATATACGAGGCGCGCATTTAATGGGTTAGAACATTCAAACTTACAACATGGAAAATCCAACTCTATCATTTGCCACTAAGGTTTAATTTTATTTGCTGGCAAAAACAGTTATGACGTTCCTCTCCTAATGTTTTTTTCTAAGACCGTAGGCGATCTAACCCTTTCTTCACTGGTATCGTGTCAGCTTTTTCCTGTTATCTGTTTTATTGCTCGGTGTATTATTATAGACGGAAATAGCTCGGGGGTCTTAACGACCGTAGTTAAGCGGTGCAAGTGTTAAATGCCCAGTATTTTGTTTACCGGCTCAGTTTTGCGATTATTATTTTCTTAATAATACGTTGTATGTTTTAATGTAGTTTTATTTCATGTACCTGTACTTATGGGGTTATAAAAGGTTTTTATCGTTGGTTGATTTTATTTTTTTATGAAGAATAAAGAAATTAAATTACATAATAAAAACTTAGCTCTAGTTATTGTAATTAGTAAGTTTTACTTTGCATACCAATAAAATAAATATGAAATTAAGCATAAAAAATGGTTTATTTTCTCTGATATTATTTGTTATTAGTTCATAATTAATTTTTGTTTAGGTGTTTGAAAACTACAAAATTATGTATAGCAAAAGTGAATTATATGAACACGATTAAAGTATAAACATTGGATAAACTACTACTAAATAATAATGATTTTTGGAAGCTACTATCGCAAATTGGGGTACTCTGGAAATCTACAAAAGGAACTTACTCAGTACGGCTGCCCCATTTCAAAACTTAGTAAGGACTTAAAATGAAATTTTACAGGAGAGCGCATAAACGTAATATTGGTCAGCCTATGGAATGTATTTTTTGAATTAGGTACAAGTGACTTACTAGGTTTTAAATGGTCACAAGGGAGTGAAAGGTGCACTTACTAGGTATCGATGCTTAAATATATCACCTTTTATGTAAGTTTAAAACGCTGGTGTTTTTGTATTTGGTAGAGACCTTCTAGGTTAGCAAGATTATGCAATAAAATGATTTTTGTAAAAAGTGTCTCTTACTAGGTTTTGAAATGGGACAGCCGAGTAGGCTGTGAGATATTACAGCTCAGTAATTAAAAAAGCTAAAGCTAGATGGACAGATGACCTCAAAAAGGTGGCTGGGAGAGACTGGATGCGGAAGGCGGAGGACAGGGTGTTGTGGCGCAGCCTGGGTGAGGCCATGTCCAGCAGTGGACTACAATAGACAGAGTTGATTGATAAACTAAAAAGGATGAAGAATTTATGACTTTTTATTAGCAATGACATGTTTATAGAGGTATGAGGAACCGGGTGTAAAGTTCCCTAATCCACCATAGAAAAGGTAGGATCCTCCGACCAGACGGGCGTTGTGTCAGGCGAGCATCTGCCCGATGATTCATGTCAGGCCGTTGTATCTATGCTAGTAAACTCTGTTTGCGCGATGCAGGATTTTGCGTGACGTCAGTATGAGCAGTGGTGGCCAAGTGGTAACGGCCGTGACTTACGAGTTGTAGGTCGTAGGTTCGAACCCAGACTGGCGCTTTACTTTGTGTAAATTATTTCATCACCACTGCTCACAAAACGGTAAAGGAAAACATCGTGAGGAAACCGGCATGTCCTAGAACCAAAAATTCGAAGACATGTGACATCTACCAACCCGCACTGGGCCCGCGTGGTGGATTACGGCCCACTCCCTCTCACTGAGAGGAGGCCTGTGTCCCAGCAGTGGGAACATTATAGGCTGATGATGATGATGAGTACGACGCGTTGTTCGCATGTGCCGTTGTAGATACCGCAACAACATGTTCATTAAAAAAATTAAGAAATAAAAAAAATGGCGAGAAATAATTTAATTATCTGTAATTTTATTGTACCAATATCGTTTTATTACTTACCTGATCCTTCTACCTTCCTTAAGCATCGTCTGTCCTTGTTAACTCCTTCTTACATAGAAGAAACCAGTCCCCTAATTAACGTAACACCTATAATTTTCAATCTGAATCATTTTGAAGGAAACTGCCAATCCATTGCTTCATTTTCGAAAAAAATGTTTTGCTCCACAACGTAAATAACGCAATGAATGCTGTTGACCTGTCAAAATGAAACCCATTGCTACGGGTAGTGTGTTAGGGCTCTTTCAAACAGGCGCGTGATAAAATCGCGCGCGACACAATTGCACCGCAAGTCGCGCAACGAGCGGTGCATTTGTGTCGCGCGCGATTATATCGCGTGTCGCGACTGTTTGAAGGAGCCTTTACGCAATTACCCCGCTGAGCCCTGCTGAAAAGCCATTGTGTTCCAAACTGACCAACGACTTTTGAATATTACAGTACAAAAAGTCTACATTATATCTACTTAGTTGCTACCATATTTAGTAGGGATAAATGTCTTTTTTTTTATTTGAAATTGGTTTGCTCTTGACTCTAGTCTAGGTCAGAGATGACAGAGACAAAGTCTACGATGGAGTGAGCTCACCCAGAAGAAGCCTGTTCATTCTTACTTTGAAGAGTCTTTAATGGTTACTGCATTTTATGCACAAGGAAAATTGATAATCATCTCGATTAGTGATCGCTGTAGTATCTTTGTTAATAACCAGAGGATATAGCCACCCATCCTCGTAATAAAAACCCTTAGTCCACATGGCACATACAAATTTTAAAGGCTTAAATATTTTTAAAGTTTATATAAGTCAAATCATTTATTTCAAACAGGCACATTAAAGGCATTTTTGAACGTCAAAACTTACAGTAAAATTGAATTGATTCTAGTCGCCCCTTCCAAAAGGTAATGTACGTATTGAGAAGAATGGGCAAGAAACTCCACCGTTACTCTTTTAAAATGTTTTACAAGGTTTTGTACATAATATAAATTATAAGTGAAAACGATGCACCTAGAATAAAATGAGTCTACCACAAAAGGTAAAAAGAATTAAAAATGAAGCAATGACAGGTAAATCAATCATGGTGCTCACATTTATTTAAAAATTATTTACAAATATTGTAAAAGTAGATGATTTTCCTAGAATTTTAACAAGTGTGTGAGTTACTGTAGTCACAGATTGTAAAAATCAATGTCATAAAAACTTTCAAAATATAAATTAATAAGGTTAAACTTATGCATTTCATACCTAATCAAATAGCTCACCCAAAAGGAATGGAGACAAAAAAAAAACTGAAATACCTCTAAGCTTAAAAATAACTATAAATATTACATTTATAGTTATTTTTAAGCTTAGGTTAAAACGTTACCAATAGTTAGGTTGGGTTTTGGTTTTGAATGACATGACACTGTCAGCCGCCATATTGCTAACCCTACCCAAAATGTACAGTCGTAAAGAAAAATATTGGCATGAACTTAAAATTACGATTAGGCACAGTTCACTACAGAAAACAAAAACTATACAAACCTACACGTACTAAGATTTTAATAGGAATAATTAGAAATAAGCTAACGTATAGCAAAATGGCCAAAGGTACTATGAGCTTCCAGGAATGACCTCCGCGGTGATATGACAGAAGCACTGGTGAGGAGCATGCGGAAACCATAAACTCGTAAGTATGAAAATATACCTAATACAACACTTACTGTGCTAAAAGAAATGTAAGTATAACCATACATGTATACAGGGTTATTGGTAAAACATTAACAGCCTCTTAAGAGGTCATTGTACTCATCATTATGAACAACTTTTACTATGGGACCAAAGCTGAAATTGCGAAAAAAATAACTCAAAATCAAGTTTAGTGTGTGTGTCAAAATGTAGAGAACAGCTGATTTTTTTTTTGCGATTTCAGGTTTAGTCCCATAGTAAAAGTTGTTCAATGTCAACAATCATTGTAAAAATTCATCCTTCGAGCGAGCAGTCAGTCTTCAAAGTACCTACACGAATTTGATTTTCTGCATCTTTCACTACATAAGTCGACGCATTAGAAAAGACTATTCTAATAAGACCAAAGAAACGTACTGGAAGCCTAAAAAGGCTACTTTGGCAGAATCATAAAAGTATAACATTATGAATCATAATATGGCGAAGACAGTCCGTGTTTTTCTTTTTTACGCTACACTACGTAGGTATAATCATAATCAGATTGGGATTGGATTTGGATTAAATTGATTGGTATTTTAGCACAGACAAAAAATATAACTGAAAAATCCTTCACCAACGGGATTTGATTAACTTAACAGTTGAATGTCAATTATGATTAATAATGTTATCCTTTTATGAAAAACCAAAAGGCCAAAGTGGTTTTAGGCCCCCTGGAATGTGAAATATGACGACTAATAGAGATGTGTGAAGGAAAAACACGTGTTGCGCCGACCCCAAATGAGTGGGTTTTAAAGGCAGAAGAATGATAAAGTCATTAGTTTTACTACTAACTTTTCCTTTACAACTATTCGGTAAAAACTTTGCAACTGAAACAGTAAACTCTGAAACTAAGTGTACCGTTCATACTATGTTAATGTAAAAATAAAGACTGCAGGCTGTGATTGAAGGCTCCTTCAAACAGGCGCGACACGCGATAAAATCGTGCGCGACACAAAGACACCGCAAGTCGCGCAACGAGCGGTGCCTTTGTGTCGCGCGCGATTACATTGCGTGTCGCGCCTGTTTGTGTCTGTTTGTTTGTCTGTGTGCGCGCCTTCAACATGTATGACGCTCAACTACTAACCTACATTGTTTTATGCATGTATGTCAATACAAAGAACACGCTTCTACTCTTTGACGGGGGAAGTCAGACGTGCAGGTCATTATCTGCCTCGCCTTTTCCCAACTATGTTGAGGCCGGCTTCCAGTCTAACCGGATGCAGCTGAATACCAGTATTTTACATAGAGCAACTGCCTATCTGACCTCCACAACCCAGTTACTGGGTAATACGATACCCCTAGGTAAGGCTGGTTGTCAGACTTTCGGGCTTCTGACTACCCGTAACGACTGTCAGAGATCCACGAATGGCAGCCGTTACCAACGGCTTAACGTGCTTTCCGAGGCACGGAGGGGACACGGTATGTAAAGATCGCCCTCAGATCTCAAGTCTTGTGCGTATGCATCGTCTCTCCACGTACAATAGCCCACCACACAATCTTACGCCGCATGCCCTGTCGCCTGTGCACTTGATGATCTTATGACTGCGTCAGTGAGCAGAGTTCACGCACTCTGAATTTTGAGCCAAAGATAATTGAGCTCGCTGTCATCGATACGGTAAAACAAGTTAAAGAAGTCTGCAAAGGAAATTCACACTCATATCCTAAGCAAGGATTTGTGGCCCTGAAGTGAGCTACTCGCTGCGCAGTACCCCAACCCTCACCCCCCCTGACCCATGAATTGGTTACTGCGCAGCGCCTCGCCTCGTGTTCCAAGCCGCCATAAAATTTGAATCAGGCCGTAATTACTGTTTAAATGTTCCTTATTGGAAAACTAGAACCTATAAGATTAATAGGAAAACAATATTTTTGTTTTTCTTATTGGGTTAGAATCGTTCTTGTATGTGGTGTAGTGGTGTTTTTGTTTTTTCTTATTAAATCAATGGGTATTGTGTAGGTGGGCTAGTTAGTGCCCACCTACACAATACACATTGACCAATGATCGTCGAATATCGACAAAATAAAATAACTATTTGAATAAAATTTGTTACATACCTACCTACAGCTTCGTTGGAGTCGCAACTGCTACTGCTGAGCATGGTTTCTGGGTTCGATTCCCGGGCAAAGTGTAATTCGGTTTTTGACGGCAATAGGCTGGCCTCCTGTTACATGGGACTTAAACATAACAGACTGGTGAGGTGCTGTGTGTACTTTAGGTTACACCTCTGCCTAACCCTTTGGAGAATGCAGGTGTGATATAATGTTATATATTATTGCATAAGTAGATATTTTTTTCTGATTTATAACAGGGTAAAACTATCTAAGATTCAAAGCAATGATCATTTTTGAACCCGAACTTCTCACTTTACTTTTACAGAAACTTTAACCTTGTACTAGCGACATCTCTTGTCTAAAAAATACAGCAAATTGCAACCACCCTTGAAAAGATGTGGCCACGTAACGCCATCTATTGAGGGGTGAGTAAATTCAAAATTTTAAGTGGTTATTGTCCTATTAGGAACAACAAAGATTTTTGGATAAATACGAAAGTAAATAAATAAACCGTAACTACTTATCTACTTATTAAATATATTTATTTCTGGTAGCTACAATGACTGAGCAGGTGCACATTCCAAATCATTCACATTACACATCGAGAATCTTAGTCAAATGATTTGATTACAACTTTTATAAAAATATCTAATAAAACATAATTTAACGTAAAGTCATGGTTGTTTATTCTATTAATAATAGTCTCTAATGAGGTAGCAATAAGTGATATTTAGAATATTAAAAATCTTATATTATGAAAAAATTTAAAAAAACTTATAAGAAACTCTCTGGTTAGAACAACTAGCGACATCTATTATCGAATAGAATAACAAATAGACATGTAGGTAAAACAGTACAGAAAATGCTTCGGGACGTGAAGCCAAAATAATAAAAATTAGGTTTGAAAGTAGATGACTGGTTCTTTGAAACTTTTTTTATTATTTTCGTCTGTGGATTATTTAATAATTAAGCAGATTATAAAAAAAAACTAACTGAATTGACTCTTAGAAATTATTTTCTCTTTGTTGTGTCAATTCGGTTGTTTTTTTAGTTTTGCTTGTAGCTAATATTTTTTGTATCGTTTTCTGGTTTCAGAAGAAAACTTATAATATTATGGTAGGAACTTATTATGGATTAAGTGTGATTGGTTGATCTAATCAGGAATAGTCAATTTGATACCAACTTGACAGCATTCATTTTATAGTCATAGGCTTTATAGTAAAAAGGTTACAAAATCGGTACCTAACAACACTCGGATTTAGGAATCCTAATATTTCTACACACTGCAATAATTTAGAAAATGAACTCGGTAAAGAAGCAAAGTGTTATTAATTATACCTAGATAAGAGTTATCATAGGTAATTAGGCACATAAGTTGTTAGTTGATTTGTTCCTGACTCACCTAGCTTTACAATCAGGTAATTAAACTATTCTGATAAGATAAGTGATATCTAATCCTGAAGAGAATCTAACTTATAATTTTTAGAACGAAGTTCATTAACGCACGGCATACGCGACACACTTGGCGAATGGGAGCTGTGCGAAGATCGAAAAGGTGTACCTAACATTTTGACCATCACAAAAGTGACGTCGTCAAAGCCGTGACGAACTTTGTTCCAACCGGGTGTCCCACAACACCTCTGGAATGTGTTTTTTCATATTCAGATATGTAAATATTGGTAAAGCTGGGTTTTCTACTGAACAACTAACAAAACCTGCTGTTGAATGGTGATCATTCTTGAAATAAAATAAAAAGTAATAATAATAAAAAAATATTCTTATTCTTAACTGGCAAATTCTTAGGTGATAGCAGCTTGTATTGCAGGTAGGCCCAGATTCCTATTTTGTTTTTTAAATCATCAGCCTATCCTTTCTCAACTATGCTGGGGTCGGATTCCAGTCTTACTGGCTGCAGCTGAATAGCGGTATATTACATGCCGCGATTGCCTATCTATCCTTCACAACCCAGTGATGGTAAAACGACACCCCTTGGTAAGACAGGTTGTCAGAATTTTTTGGCTTCTGACTACACTACCTTTTTTTTTTTTTTTGATCCGGGGTGGAAAATCCTCATGGATGTCCGCCGCCCTGGGGCGGGCGGCGGGGTCTGTCAGACTCTTACTGACTAAAAACCACCCCGGGTGTTCCATCTCACACCTACGCCGGGGGTCGCGGGAACGTACGATCCTTCCGCAACCCCCGGCTGGTGCTGGCCCGCCGCAGCGGGCCCCGTCTGGTCGGGGGGGGGAGTGAGGTGTTTGACTCCCCCCGCGACGTCTAAGAGGGGCGCGCGTGGAACACATCGCGCGCCGCCACCTCGGGTCCTGATGTGTGGGGGGCGACGGACGTCCCCGAGTCCGTCGCCCCTGGACCCGTTTAGGGGGGCCGGAAGAGGGCGTTGTCCGCCCTCCGCCGACGCCCGGTGCGCCTGCTGCGGGCAGGGTGAGTGGACGAGATCTCCCTCTCCCTTTCCGCAGCCTCCTTCTGCGAGACGACTGTTTCACAGAAGGAAACCACCGCGTCCCAGGACTCCTCGCTGTCGACCATGGACTCGACCACGGCCGGCAGCGAGAGGTCACTGCCTACTTCTGAGATGAGGGCACGGCGCGGCTCCTCCCAAGCGGCACACTCTGCCAGCGTATGCCACGCCGTGTCCTCCCGGCAGTCGACGCAGTGGTGACACCGGACGTCCGGCTCCCTGTTAATGCGACACAGGTACTTCCCGAAGCAACCATGCCCCGAGAGCACCTGCGTCACCCGAAACGACAGGGAGCCGTGCCTCCTCCCGAGCCAGCGCTCGAGCACTGGCCGGACCGCCCCGATGGTACCGAGGCCGGCGGTAGGGCGCGAAAGCCTGTCCCGCCATTCCGCCACCAGGACCTCGCGAAGCTGAGACCGACGCAGCTCCATATGGCGCTGCGTCAGCCCCTCGCCCCGCGCCCGCGCTTCCTCGCGCCACCGGTACAGTGACGCGAGTACTTTCGCCTCCAGGTCCCAGGGCGGGGATCCGGCCAGTACACAAGCCGCCTCGTAGGAGATCGTGCGATACCCCCGGACGACTCTGACGGCCATAGCTCTCTGCGGCTTTCGCAGGACTGCGATGCTACCGGCCGTCAGGTCAGTCGCCCAGATCGGGGCCCCATATAGGGCCATGGATCGCACGATCCCCACGTAGAGCCGCCTACAGGCGGCGCTCGGGCCCCCCAGATTGGGAAGCAGCGTTGACAGCGCCCCAGCGGCGCCCAACAACTTGGGCGCCAGCCGCCGGAAGTGGGGGCCGAAATCCCACCGGCTGTCGAGCACCAATCCTAGGTACTTCATGGTGGACTCGACAGCGATCCGAGCCCCCCCGACCACGATGTGTGATCCGGGCGGCGGCGCCCGCCGGGGGCCATGAAACACCATGGCCTCCGACTTGTTGAGGGCCACCTCCAGGCCCAGGCGACGTATGCGGCTCACCACCTGTGACACCGCAGCCGTCGCCAGCAACGCTGCCTCCCTGTGCGAGCTCCCCCGGGCAGTGACCAGCGTGTCGTCAGCATAACACGTAAGGTCCACGCCCGGTTGGAGCTCGCCCCTCAACACCCAGTCGTACCCGATGTTCCACAGGAGCGGGCCCAAGACCGAGCCCTGTGGAACACCGCACGACATGCGGTGCTGGTGTCCGCCATCACGTCCCACGTAGGTGACACACCTCTCCGACAGATAAGCCCCAACGACGTGGCGGAGGTAGGGAGGCACCCGATGGTACCGCAGTGCCTCCCGAATACAACTCCAGGGCAGGGTGTTGAAGGCGTTGGATATGTCCAAGGACACCGCCAACATCACCCCGCCCCGGGCCACTGCTTCCTCCGCCAGGACTCTCACTCGCGACACAGCGTGAATGGTAGAGCGCCCGTGCCGAAAGCCGAACTGGCTGCCGTCCAGATCCGGCCCCTCTCCGCACAAGTGGCCGACGAGGCGGGCAGCGATTATCCGCTCGAACAGCTTACCCACCTCGTCTAGCAGCACTATGGGCCGGTACGCGGACGGCGAGTCCGCAGGGCGCCCCGCCTTCCTGAGCAGGACCAGACGACCAGATTTCCACAAAGTGGGAAACTGGCCCCGCTCAAGGCACGCTGTGTAGAGTCCTCTCAGTTGGGGCTCAAGCTCCTTCAGAGCGAGGGCTAACACGCAGCCGTGGATCCCGTCGGGCCCCGGAGCCACGTTTTTGGCCCGGAGCCTCATCACGGCTGCCTGACTACACTACCTACACTAACCTACCTAATTACAAAAATAAAATCATTTCATCATCATTGCATTTCATTTACACTTAACGACTGTTAAAGACCTATGAACGACGGCTGGGCCCTACGGCTTAACGTGCTTTCCGATTTTGTTATTAAAATAATTTTGTTATATGGCTCTTCTTTGCTACTGCAACTCAAATTTAGAAGATATATGTTAAAAATTTCTAATGTACCACATAAAACGGCTCTATTTAACAAAAGCTTCTTTGGGATGGCATCAAAAATATACAAAAAAATGCCTATTGGCATTCGCACTAAGGAACTTCCAGTATTTAAAAATAAAGTACATATTTTTTTTATTGAGAAAGCTTACAATCATTGATTGAAATTGTTGACCATGTATTAATTTGACTACATTGATATTTTGACATTTATATTAACTAAATTTGACATGTAAAATAATTGTAAATGTAATGCCATTACATAATTATTGTATGCCTATTAGGCATATTGAAACTTTAATTTATTGTTTAGACCTGTAACTAACATATGCCCACAATAAAATATTTTGAATTTGAAAATATCGTGAGGAAACCGGCATTTCCTAGAACAAAACATTCGTAGGTACACATGTTCCATCTGCCAACCCGCACTGGGCCCGCGTGGTGGATTACGGCCCACTGCCTCTCAAATAGAGGAGGCCTATGATCCAGGAGTGGGAACATTATAAGCTGATTATGAAGTGTGTCCTAAGTCGGGGACGTTACCTATGGGCCACCACTACTCAAAATCGATTACCACCGAATATCATATAAAGTTGACATCGATTTATGTAATACTGGGACTTGTAAATTGAAAAGGACTCTCTGCAATATTTATATTTTTTGCTAATTTTTCATAAGCAACTGATGTATCTACAGTGTAATGTAAATATTGTCTAGAATATTGTTATTAACTAAATTATAAATGGAAACTTGCCTTGGCCTTAATTCTAATAAAAACTGAAACCATTCTTCGTTATTACTGTAAATTTTCCGAATAAAATAATACATAATATTATAATAATTTTAAAATACACTGATGACGCAACCCATCGAGATATAATTGCGTAACACACTATCAGTAGCAATGGCTTTTATTTTGACATTACAACAACATTCATTGCGTTATTTACGTTGTTGAGCGGACAAATTTTTCGAACAAATGAAGCAATGGGTTAGCAAATCCTTCAAAATGATTCAGAATGTGATTGATAATGTGTTACGCTATTAAGTGCAGGTGTCATTTAAGCGTCTTTTTTTAACCTCAATCTCTTCTAGCAAATAAATGATCATTAATCATACCTTTAATCCAAATACCACTTAATTTAAGTCAATACATATAAAAAAAAACTTACACAACGGAACACTAACAAACTGTCAAAAAAAAGTTAAAAGAAAAAGTTATCAAAATTAAAATATTAAGATACCAAAATGAGTTTATGATAGCAACAAAATTATAGGCCCCCACAAATTATGGGCTCTATGACAGCCCACCGTAATTATAAGAAACCTTTGACGTTTTAACTTTAAAGTTAACTTGTCAACGCTGGCAGTTTGTATTTTGAACACAACTGACTTTTTTTAGAACGTGAAAGTGTCTCAAAAGCTTTCGGAGTAAGGCTGCGTTTCCACCAGAAAGCGAAGATGCGTAGCGAGGGATGTGCGTAAAACTAACCAATAAGATAGATAGTTAAACCATTTATTTGGCACACACAAGAAGACAGCACAACACACAAAAGTACAATATTAGATGATAACCAAATTACCCACATGATTATAAAACAAGGTGCCGATAAAAAAACAAAAAGTAAACACATCTAAATAAAAGTGACACTATGACGAATATTTAAAATAAAATTAATAACGAAACATACACAGTGCGGTGTGTCTCAAGGTTGCACCAAATGGGAGTCCAGCTCAGCATGTGTCAGGCAAATGTACCTGACGCTGATATTCTGCTGGATCCCTGCTGTGACACACGGACGTTGAGAACACGAAATAAAATAACAATAACAACACTAGCTTAGCTCAAACTATGAAAATGAAGCGATGTTATTCGTTAGTTTCACACACACATCCAACGCTACGCAACCTCGCTCATTTCTGGTAGAAACGCAGCCTTTGTCGGAAGTTTTGGTAAAAATTACTTGTGACGTAACATACCATCACGCATGTGATCCCCGAAAGATTATGCAGAGGTGTAGGTACCTATAGTAGAACCATATTTCGACAGTTACGTTTAAGTCTCATGTTACAGGGGGCGAGCCTACTGCCATCTATCGGACCCAAATCCAGACTCCGAGCTGCTACTTAGAAATTCCAGGTGGAAAAATACGACAGCGCTTTATCCGACCTGGGATTCGACCCTATGACCTTATGTCATGGGTGCTATCGTATTTTTCCATCTAGGTTCTATCATTTTTGTTCTAGGTTGAACTTTTTGAGAGTGCCACTTAGAAATGAAGGTGTGAAATGAGTCGGGAGCCGCACGACAACTCCCGGCCACTGTAGGCGCGGGCCTGCGGGCGGAGAGTAATGGGTAGCTCACAGTCGATCAGGACCAGGCCCGTACCGGACGGCGCGTACGTGGTCCACGCGCGCCTCAAAGAGATGTCAGCATCAAACGAAGGGGCCCCGCAAGGGCCGAAGCCTGTCGGGTCAGCGGGATTGTCCGAAAGGGTTAGGTACCGCTGGCCCGGAACATAAAGGGCTAAGGAAGGAACACGGGTGTGTTTTAGTCAGTAAGAGTCTGACACTCCCTTCCGCTCCACCCAGAGCGGGAGGGGTCATTTGATGATTTCCCATCCTGAAAAAAAAAAGGTGTGAAATGAAACAGAAAGTACCACATTTTAAAGAATTTTATTTCCATTTGCCACTCTAAGAAACAATTACAAAAGCATCTGTTGAATCAATTAATATTAAGGATAGTATCATTTATCATTGGAGTCATCATTATATTTATAATTTATCGTTGGGTTGGTATCTTTATATTTTTATATCTTTATATTTCTATTTAACTACTAACTGACCCAGTAAACTTTGTTCCGCCTCAGAATCAATAAGAACAAATGTATGAGAAAATGAAATATCTTCATTATAAATTTATTCGTTGATTTTTCCCTTGTTTTAATAGTTATTCTGCTATTCGGGGTGGAGAAAAATCCAACAAATCAAAGATCCTATAAATTGGTCCAGCCGTTCTTTAGTTATAAATGGTGTAACTAACCCGACTTTGTTTTATGTATAAAGATAGATGTATGTACACACATATAAACAGACAAAGAAAAAATAACAGAAAAATAGGTGATGCTTATTTCTAAAGAAATGTTTTCCAGCATACCTGCGAGAAAAGATAAGGAGATATAGACAGCGTGTGTAAAAGTAAAAGAGAAAATAAAATACATAAATTCAAAAGCACCATCATCTTTTTGGGGTTCCGTACCACAAAAGGAAAAAACGGAACCCTTTAACGATCACTTTGTTGTCCGTCGGTCTGTCTGTCAAGACCCTTTATCTCGGGAACGCGTGGAGGTATCGAGTTGAAATTAAAACCATTAACTCAAGTGTACAGTTACTTGAAGCTGTGAAAAAATGAAACTTCGAAGTTTACGTAAAAAAACGTATATTATTTCGACACTCTCAACGGAATCAAAATTTATAGGGTATTTCCCGTTGACCTAGAATCATGAAATTTGGCAAGAAGCAAGGTCATGTAGCACAAGTAAAGGAATAAATCCTAAAAGCGTTCTGTTGTTACATTTTTTTTTTAATCCCGTGGTAAACTATTTACAATTTCCGGTTTTCACATACAATACCTACTATTTTCCATACATTATTCTGCCATGGAAAGAGGGGGTTATTTTATGTATGTATTATCTTTATTAGCCGTATTTCATTCATACAAGTCATTATATTTTCTTCGGTTAGCCTCCGTCTATTTTCTTTACGTACCTAAACTTAAATTAATTTATTATAAATTTTATCACGTATTTTAATTATTTGGAACCAACATTATATACAAATTAATGATAATGTTTCATTACAGTACAACCTACTTAATATCTCTTTATAGTAAATAAAATCATAATACCTACAAGCAAGTTCTTAACCCTTTAAAAGGCTGTAACAAAATTTGTAAACTGCATTTAAAGCTAGACTAAAATGACAGCTGTTATCGACCTTTTCTGTCAACATGACATTATTTAGTTTATATTAGCTGTCATTTGGGTCTAACTAATTAAAAATAAGAGTTTAGTTGACTAGGTTAAGTCTATTTAAGGGACTCACAGGACCTAAACGCAAAAAACGCAAGTTTTAGAAACAAAAAAGTATATGATCGACTATAGTAAACAAAATCAGAAAAATATATGATATTGTTCAGGATATATGCTAGGTAGTGCTTTGAAAACATAATACAACTAATTTTATATGATAGAAAAAAATCATGAAGATACCTCTTCAAACTTTCTTTTTACAATAAAAATCATACTAATACCTAGGTATAGGTACATATTTTTTTGTCAGTTTTATTCTACAAGCAACATACTAAAATACTAGTGTTTTAATTTTTAAGTTCAAACAATAGATTTTTGACAGTGAACGCGCTTTAGGTCATGTAAGCCCCTTAAGGTCGATTTTTTATTTATAGAATCGACTTTAAAATCGATCTGATGGTTACAGGCGCTGCAAAAATTTAGGTTACCTAATCAAAAAAGTTAAAATCATAGTAGGTACCATTACTTTAGCTTTTAACAGTACATAATAGAAAGAAAATATTCGTCAATGCAGCAACTTTCATTTGTATTTGAATAAAGTAAAAACAGCAGTTCAGTTCAAGCACATCAATACATTTTCATACATTTTCTAGAACAGTGCCAGTAAATCAACTAAATTTATTGCTGTAATACACATAAACGTCTAAATATGGTGACTTGCGCTGAAATATTAAACTTAAGTTAACTAACTGGTTTAGTTAAGAGTTTTATTACGACATATTTTTTAAATGTTTTTTTATGAATTTTTGTTTTTTAATTGAAAGACATAAATAATATCAAGTGGAAATGGATAAAGGTGTTACAAACAAACTGCGTTATGTCTTTATAAAACATGTAGCAAGGTTGACAGCCCAGGGTGTGTAGAAAATGTAATTATTTCCGCACATGAAGTTTATCTATAAAAATAAAAAAAAGTTGGATTAATTACACCATTTATAATTATAACTCAAGAACGGCTGGACCGCTTTTTATGAACTTTGATTTGTTGGATTTATCTCTACCCCGAATAGCAGAATAACTATAAAATCGTTCACTTTTAAATAATTTTTTTTTCTATAGGCAGCTCGCACGAATTAGCACGTTTTGAATTTTATGCAATACTGTTTACTTGTAAGGTTGAGAAAAACTACATTTCGAGTAATTATCAAAGTCGCCCCGGTTTTCAAAGTAATCTCGTTTTACCAGTACATATATAAATTGACAGATTTTGTTCTAAGGCTTGAATTCCTGCTACGCTTACGTCGGTCGTGTACGTCAATCGCGCGTGTGAATATTAGTGTTCTATATATCACCATACTGTGACGCTGACGTCAGAGGTGCGTATGTTGGTACTGACCCTACGCGACCGACCGTACGCAACCAACGTCAGTGTAACAGGAATTCAGGCCTTAAAGTACAAATAAACACCTCACAACGTTATTTCTATTGCACAACGGAAAAACCACAATGGTATTTTAATACCGAAACCAAGATGGAAACCAAAAAAATAGTTTCGCTGCCACCCACCCCGATACGGATATTCCACCCCCAACATTCGCGTACCACATTGCGTGTCCCACCACTTTGATTAAACAGAAAAAAAATGGAGTTTCGTCACGATGAAAATGAAAAAATACTCACCCCATGGGGTGCCACCCCGCATTAAACTTTTGGGCTGAAGCAAATCGAAGATTTATAAAAAAAAAAACTTTATGTAATTGTGCTGTGGTTTATGGAAAAATTCGCATAGATAATCGTTTTGATTTTTGACTTTTAAATAGTTTGGTGTATGGATTTTTGTTTAACTTCCGTTCATCACAATTTCTAAACGTTGACAATTATTTTGGAGTTTCAATCGTAGCGGTTTCTTGTATTTATGAAAAAACAGGACGTTATTCCCCTAAATAATCTACCATTTTTCCTTCTGATAATGTTGTTTGTGTTTATTATCTATCAGATAGAATGTTGCTGGCCACCCTCGTGACGAAAAGCTTGTGGCCTTTTTTATAAACCTACACTGTTCCACTACTGGGCAAAGATCTCTCACAAAACCTTCCAAGCATTCTTTTCTAAAGCCTCCTTGATTTAACTCTTGCGGTACGCGTCTGCTGCAGCGCCGCGTATCCTCAGGCACCTCATCATAATCAGCCTATAACGTTCCCAGTACACAGGCCTCCTCTTAGCGAGAGGGAGTGGGCTGTAATCCACCACGCGGGACCAGTGCGGGTTGGTAGATGTCGTATGTCTTCGAATTTTTGTTTCTAGGATATACCGGTTCAGGCACCTACCGGGTGGAAACTGTTGCCAGGACACTGTGCATGCGGCTGATGATACCCTTGACTATTGTGTCATCATCCTCTTGTCCTTAATCCGATCTATATAGGATCAAGGCAGCGTGTGTTCTTCGTACAGACGCCAGCACATCAAGCTACCCGATACTGTCAAATATTCCCAATCAACTTTGAACCTCATGCTGTAGCGATAAAGTTGAAAATCTATTAAAGAATTGTAGTAACTTGATGTGCTGGCGTCTGTACATTCAGCTCTTCTACATAAGATCTATCAGCCATTATCTTTCATCTCGTTAGCCTTTCCCAACTCTTATATCCTCTTCTACCTTATACTTAAAACTTTCCTCACGACACGTCCTCCATTCCTCCGTTTCTCCTTCTTCCCCATAGGAACCCTGACAACCGATTCTCACCCACACAACTTTTCTGTCAAACTGCGCAATTTCCTGACGCAATCCTTTAGTCAATTTTCATTTACAAAGGCTTCCTTCAGAAATCTAAGACTACGCGAAATATAAAAATGTAATGAAGCGAGTTCTACCAATCATCGTTTACCTGTTAGGGGTCGTAACCGCTACGACCCCCGGGGTGTGCAATTTTTGCGACCCTCACTGGCACGGCACTAATGCTTGGTAATTATCAATTAGCTGGCGCGATTTTGTCTTTCCTTCTTGATTTTATTTCTCTAGAGATGTTGTAACACGTGATTCAATTAGTTAATAAAAAAGAAAATGGCATTTTCTTTTTTCAAATTTGTGTCCAATTGATCTTATTTTAAGTTAAACAAATATCAACATTACTTTAGTGGTAATTAAGTTGATTTCAGGGTGACTAGCACTACTGAAAAAGTTATAAAAATGTTTCAAGTTGTAGCGTAAAATGAACTTTATTGTGTAGGACTTAAAGTTATTTTTCCAAAAACACATATTTGTTTACGATTTTGGCAATTAAATCGCGAACGCAGATTAGCTTTGTTTTGATAAAATGGAATATAAGGCACATTAAACAAAACTTTATAATCAACACGACCGTTTACAATAATTTCAGATTAATTGGTTAAAAATAGCAGGTGGCGTTCTGTAGTTTCTGCCTACCCACATGGGAAAAAGGTGTGAGTTTATGTATGTATGTAAGTATATTTTTCCGAAGAAACTCATTATGTAAGAGTCAAAAATATTCTCTGCCTCCGCTCCGCTACTGTAATCTGAAACAAAAAGAAACATATTACCTACTTAAGGGGCTTACAGGACTTAAACGCAAAAAATGCAAGTTTTAGAAACAATAAAAGTATATGATCGACTATAGTAAAGAAAATCAGAAAAATATATGATATTCTTCAGGATATATTCTAGGTAGATAGTGTGTTGAAAATATAATACAAATAATTTTATATGATAGAAAAAAAATCATGAATATACCTCTAAAAACTTTCTTTTGACAATAAAAACCATACTAATATGCATACAATCTTTCTGTTTTTTTGTCAGATTATTCTACCAGCAACATACTAAAATACTAGTGTTTTAGTTTTTTAGTCCAAACAATAGATTTTTTATAATTAAATAATTGCTTTATATTTCGCAATAAATTATCAGCGTTGTGTCATCGCGCTTCTCTTTCTTTTCTATGCAGTCCGACAGTGACCGCGCTTTAGGTCATTGCGTCTAACCTGAAAACTTTAGTGTCGTATATAAATGCTGGTAGAAAATCGGTCATTAAAATAACAAACCAGCACCTTGATTGCGTATCACACTATCAATCAGAATTTGAATCATTTTGAAGCATATCGCTAATCCATTGCATCATATGTTCGCAAAAATTGTCTGCTCAACAACGTAAAAAACGCAATGAATGTTGTTGTACTTTCAGAATGAAAGCCATCGCTACTGTTAGTGTGTTACGCAATTATCTCGCTGATATAGTAAAGCTAGATAATAATCGAACATCATCATTCTCTTGCCCTTTTTTTTCAGGATGGGCAATCATCAAATGACCCCTCCCGCTCTGGGTGGAGCGGAAGGGAGTGTCAGACTCTTACTGACTAAAACCCACCCGTGTTCCTTCCTTAGCCCTTTATGTTCCGGGCCAGCGGTAACCCTTTCGGACAATCCCGCTGACCATTCTCTTGCCTCTATCCCAATTTATTTGTGGTCGGTGCAACATGTCGTTTTCTTCCATACTTCTCTATTAGTCGTCATCTCAGTAGTCACCCCCTTTCTAACCATATCATCATTCACACATTCCATCCTTCGTTTCTTTGGTCTTCCCCTACTCTTATAGCCATCGACATCCATACTCAAAACTCTCCTCACGACATTTTCCTCATTTCTCCGTAACACATGCCCATGTCATGACAACCGATTTCACAACTTTTCAGTTACCGGTGCCACTTTCATACTTCCTCTTATATACTCATTTCTTATTCTATCCATTCGTGTAACACCACACATTCCTCTTAGCATTCTCATCTCAGCTGCATGCAATTGCTTTTCATTCTCCCTTTTGTGGCCCAACATTCAGATCCATACAAGACAGCAGGTCTAATCATGGTTTTATATATCTTCCTCTTAAGTTAAAGGGGAATGCAGGAGTCGCAGATTGTTCCCGTGACCTGCCGCCATTTCATCCATCCAGTGTTAATTCTGTGCTTAACCGTCTGATCTACTTCGCCATCGCTTTGCACGAGTGAACCGAGATACCGAAAATCGGAGCAGACTGGGAGAAGTGCGCCATCAAGCGCTATGGCTCCAGAACTGGAGAGACCGCCGAAATCGCAGAACATATATTCGGTTTTGGTTCTGCTGATTTTCAAGCCAACATTCTCTAGCTTCTGTTACCATTTCTCCAATCTGCTCTGGATCTCAGGTCCATCTTCAAGGACAACGTCATCGGCAAACAACATGCACCAGGGTGCCTCTTTCTGGATGTCCGACTTAATATAGCGTCCATAATGGAACATCGTCACCAGTTAAAAAACAACTATCCCGTATAGACGTCAAACTCTTTCACGGCATCCCTTTTTTGGACCTGTTGCACGAGATTGAAATTGAATTTTGACTGACATGTCAACGCCTAGTTTTACTATTTTTAGTCAACCCTGAATGTTGACACAGTTGGATTTTAACATCGATATATCCTGTTATCCTCGACATAGAATAGGGCAGTCGTTCTGAGAGGAGGTCTGTGTCACTGCACATAGGTCTCCTTTCGTTGAGAGGGCTGTGATTTACCACGCGGGCTCAGTGCGGGTTGTTATATGTCACGGTCATGTCTTCGATTTTTTGTTTCAGGACATGCCGGTTTCCTCACAAAGTTTTCGTTGACCGCTTTGAGGGCTGTGGTGACGAAATTATTTACTTTGTGATCATATTCATAGATACAAAAAAAACAGAATCCATCGATAAAAAAATAAATTAACAGCTCTATACAATTCCATCCGCAGTGAGCGATCAGTTTGATTAACGCCAATCTTTTCTGCGATTGAAATGTTTAAAGGAATTTTATATTAAACGGCTTGTTAACGAATTGTTTAAATTTAACCGTTCGTGTGTTAACCGTTCAAAGCACTGTATTGTTTATTTTGTAGATAAAAGTAAAAAGGATGTGTTATTTTGTCTCTGATATAAAAAGTGATAAAGAAGGGCAGAGTTGTATTTTTTTATTACAATTGACCACCGTATAAAATGATGGATATATTTTATTTATCAAATTGAAAATGTCAGTACAAATATTGTCATTTAGATGCAATAATTGGAACTTTTTTTATCCTTTATTAAAAAGAACCAGGTTCTTAATAATTAATTACAATCTAGCCTATAAGACTAATAAGCAGTTTTAATCTAACTTAATTTTTTACGTGATAATTATTTTAAAACTTAGAATAGTGTTTATTGTACTTTACACAAGTCTTGACAGAGAACATCAAGTCTTGAGACACTTGGGCGGGTGAAACCGCGGTGGCAGATAGTAAAAAAAAAATGAAAAAAGAGGTTTTTCTCCTGCAGTAAATTAAAGATTCCATACCAAAAGTCACCATTATCGTAATATTCGTAAGTAGATTACCTACCAAATTCCCTGAATAGGAACCACAGGCCAATGAAAAATTAATGAAAGACGCATCACAGTCGAACTTATGCTAAGTACTCGATAAATCTCCCCCCCAAAGCGGTTTCCTCCCAATTTATTCTTTCTTCTGGGCCCCTTAATCCTGTTATTAATGGTATTTTGCCTCCCCCACAGATGTGTGCAGGAACTGTCTATGGAATGAGATAAGTAGCTTTTTAGTATCGAGAATCATCTGCAGGGTAGAGCAAAAAATGTCCACAAGGTGTACCTAATAGTAATAATTATATTAAAAATAAAACATTTATTTCAGTTTAGAATGGCCTAATGACTAACTACTTTAACTAACTAACATATTGTATAAAATATAAAACAAATCTTGTATAAATTAATATAGCTTAAAACTATGCTAGTAGCACTTCTCTAGCTTATTCAATATTTTTTAATAGATTTTGACCAAAATTTTAAAAATAATATCTTAAACTAGAAATTTTTATGTTAAAATAAAATTTCTAAATTAAAATTTCTTAAATTATATGTTACCTACTAGCTGACCCGGCCACGCGTTGCTGTGGCTAACGTTTTTGTGCAATAAAATAATATTGGGATTATAAATGGAGATGTGAGCTATCCTATCTTTCAAGTTGGATCAATCTGCACACGGTGTACAAATTTGATTAAAATCGGTTAAGTAGTTTAGGAGTCCATCGCGGACAAACATCGTGACACGTAATTTATATATATTAAGATAATAAATTTATTAACTGCCCGGTTTCTGCTTATTATTTTTCTGTGTCCAAAAATAATAATGATTTCTGACATTTCTGTTTTCCATTCGTGATCTTTGGCGATGATGAAAATTCTGAAGGTAATTCAACACGCAAACACCTCAAAATCGTGAAATGGTTTCTGTTACACTTAGCAAAAAATCAAAATCGAATAATTTTACTATAACAACTTTTATTTTCACATAAGTACTTAACTTTTATTCGAGGAATAAAATTGACGTTTGACAGTTTTTATATAAAATAACTGTCAAAATTTCAAAAATATTCCTCGAATAAAGTTATCAGGTGAGTTATCAGATGAAGAGTTATCAGGTGATCAGATGATGAAAAAACAGCCCATAAATCTAAATGGGCACTTATGCAACGTCAGAAGCTAGGTGCACGGTTCCAATTGGTCGTTTCCTATGGCGAAGAGCCGGCAATAAAGTCCACGATTATAATTTTAAAAATAATTGGCTTTTACAATGTTTTCAAATTACATTGTTAACGGGTATGGGAGGACAGTGTAGCCTACGCCACGCTACGCTTCGCTACGTAAGTGCTACGCAAATGATATCGTTGTTAATTATATTGGTATATAGGACATCGCTATGAAACCAGGCATAAAACATGATACAGCGTAACGTAAGATCACGCCTGTATGACACGAAGTACTGGGCATAGGTATATACTACACCCACATTTCAGTTACAGCTTCAAGGCTCCTGCAAACAGGCGCGATGCACGACGCGAATCGCGCGCGACACAAGGGCACCGCTCGTTGCGCGACTTGCGGTGCCTTTGAGTCGCGTGTCGCGTCGCGCCTGTGTGTACGATCCTTCATCATAAAAGCTAGTTCTCAATTTAGGATTAAAAACTACTATAGAAAATACAATCATTACAATTATTATTTATTATACCCATTGTCTAACAAGACTGAAAATGTAACTATTGAAAATCAAATTCAACAAAAATATTCATCTAACGATAATACGAAATTCTTGACAAAAGAAATAACACAGCGGGTCTAAAATGGGACAGAAGCACTCTCGTAAATGTAGGGGACAGTACCTAGAACATCTCATATAAAATTTATTTCAAATAACAACCAATTTCGCTTTTGACCCACCCTGGCGCGTTATTAGGAAAATGTATAATACAATTGTCTTGTCGTCTAAAACATTTCAAGGGATAAACACCCTTATGAACAAGCAATAAAGAAGAAAATCGTGGAAAAAAGTCAAGGTGGAAAAAACAAAAATATTTCCGACTGACTACTTATCAACATTGCGTTTATTGAAATGAAATATAAAGCGAACAGAATACTGAAATTGGTCTAAAGGTGACGTGTTACAGTGTCGGACAAAAAATATACCATCTTCAGCTGTACTACGTATGTACTATGTACAGAAGCCAGCATATCAAGCTACCACAATCTGTCACATTTCTTTAATACATTTTCAACTTTATCGCTAAAGCATAAGATTCAAAGTTGATTGGGAAAAATTGACAGTTTCAGGTAGCTTGATGTGCTGGCGTCTTAAATAACGTCAAGCTAAAGAGCCAAGAACACATCGTGAGGAAACCTGCATGCCCTAGAGCCATAGATTCAAAGACATGTGACTTCTTCCAACCCGCACTGGGCCCGCGTAGTGCATTACAGCCCACTCCCTCCCACCGAGAGGAGGCCTGGGTCCCAGCAATGGGAAAATTATAGGCCGATTATGTAAAGAGCCATATCGGTGCCTTGCAATCTTCAAAACAGGGCAACTAACTAATTGTCTGACCACTGTGTTAACAGAGCTATATCTTGTCTCTCCAAAGGGACTCCAATGCAAAATTATAATGGAATTCCAAATGTCTTAATAATAATCCATTTATTTCTATATCGGCGTCGCGTTGATGTAATCATGATAACGCGCTCTTTATTATTTAATAGATAAAAAGCTACACTTAATTTACAGCGCTTTTTATACATAATTTTAGAATAAAACAGAATATGGTTGGCAGTTTAACAAAAAAAAATTAATACATAAAGTCGGTACATGCTTTAAAATCTTTACAACAACTGTGTAATATTATTTTAAAAGTATACAATTACCATTGGCCGCCACTGTAAACCGAAGAAAGCAACACGAATTGGCCCTAGGCTGAATTTTAATAAGATGTCACTGCCATAACAAGGGCCTAAGGGAAGCGAAATTTTATTACAACAGAAAAACTTTATCAGAGGACAATAACACGCGAAATTACGTTTACATTTAATTGGATCTAATCGACTGGGCTATACGATGATAGGGCGAAAAATTATACCAGAGGGTATTTTTAATTTGACAGCTCGGTTCCTTAAGAGTGTATTAATGTTGGGCCAATTAAGAGTTTTTAGATATTTTTGAGGTGGGCCGTTTTTTTTTGTCCTACAGTGTAATCTTAATTATAGATAAATGGCGTTTGGAGTGACGAAACGTTGAATTAATAGGTTTTAATCACTGTGTTATTAAAGCTTTAATTGTTACGTAATGGGTGTTTAATTTAATTTTAATGGTGTTAATATTGATAGTCTAAGAAATTGCTTTTTTTATTTTTATACTGACATGGGTTTTTAATAATAATGTAGTTGCCGTATTCATTTGAAAATATAGTAATTTCGGAGTACTTTTGACCCTTTTTTAGATTAGGAGAGCCAATTTAAAAACTTCATGGCTGATTACATTTTTTTCAGAGTGCATAGAAAATTTTACGTAGGTTTGCTGTTTTAGATTTTCGCAAAGAAAACTTTACTTCCTCACCTCATACCAATACATATACCTAACTACCTACCACATAAATAAAAACGTGAAGTGTGCCTCACAGTCCCACATCACCCTAATATTTATGATTTCGCGTGAATATCGATCACAGAGGAGGCAGGGGCACAGCTAACAAGTGACGGCAAGAAGAGTAAAAATAATTTCTGCTTCTACCTACCCCCGTGTTAGCAGTTAGCACGCATCCAATACTTAGAGCGACTTCACTTTTGTAGTATATGTATAAAAGTTAGATAAAACTCGGTTGGTTGGATTAAGTATTTTTCTCGATCAATCTGGTTCAATTTTCACAGTAAATTGATTAAAACGTAAGTACATATATAAATATTATTTTGTTAATGAAAATTGCAGAAATATAAATAAATAAATGTTTAACCTATGATTTATAACCTTTACCTATTTTAAATCAGTAGCTTCGGCTGACATTTAAGCCCGTCTAGATATAAAAGTGATATAATATTCTGGTTGGAGATATGAGTCAAATTATTATCTGGAGGTGCTTCGTATTCTGAGCCTTAGAAGAAAAGTTGTTTAGCTACGGTTTCCTAGACAAGCGGTGACCGCCATATTTGGTTGTAATGTCCAAATACCGAACGTTTTTTGACACCTTAATGTCAAATACTGGGAAAATTTACACACTTTTCATGGCATCCATTATAAAACGCTCACGATGGAAACGCTCTTCTAGTTGTACTTTAGAACAAATGAATGCATTTGTTTCTTTGCTTTCAAATTATGATTGCTACATTCATAGATACAAACGCTATAAATATTGGTAAAATCCAACCTGTTTCGCTATTACTATTAAGTTTGTAATAACTTATATTAAAAACTTATATAATAACCGCTCTCTAAACAAAAACCAAAGGGCCTGACTGAAACATCTGGAATTTTCACATATACTACGACCGCTAACGCGACTTTACCACCAAACGGGGGTAGGGAGGGACAAAATGGATTCTCGCGACATTCGGCAGCCATTACTCCGACCCTCTGTGCCACTCGCGCCCTCTCTCCCCTCGCGAGGCGTGTTTACTAAAAATGCGTTCAATTTTATATGCGGGCCTTATATACGAGATAGAATGTGCTTTGTACAGGCTTCTTAGTCAAACAGAATAACGAGACGTTTTGATTTGAACGGTGGAAAAAAACGCCTCATATCGATCGAAGGTAAAGCTACGCTTGCCGGGGTCGATTCGTGGATGGGTAATCACCCATTACAGATTGCGAGACCCTACCTAGGAAATCACGCAAAGCAGTTTGTCCCGGCTGTCATTCGTGGGTTTTTGACAATGGTTACGGGTCGTCAGAAGCCCGAAAATCTGACTACTAATCTTACCAAGGGGTATCGTGTTATAGGTAACACTGCCTATCTGACCTCCACAACCTAATTACTGGGGTAAATGGGTTGTGGAGGTCAGATACGGCTTAGCAGCCGTTTGTCCCGGCTGTCATTCGTGGGTCTTTGATAATAGTTACGGGTCGTCAAAAGCCGGAAAATCTGACAACTAATCTTACCAAGGGGTATCGTGTTATGGGTAACACTGCCTATCTGACCTCCACAACCCATTTACTGGGGTAAATGGGTTGTGGAGGTCAGATAGGCAGTCGCTCCGTGTAAAATACTGGTACTGGAGACAACTGGGTGTAGCCGAAGCCGACCCCAACATAGTTGGGAAAAGGCTAGGTAGATGATGAGATGATGAGAATGCTTCGTATAGGCTTCTTAGTCAAACAGAATAACGAGACAGTTATTTGAACGATGAAAAAAACGCGTGGCTAAAATAACAGCAGAGTCGAGTGTTTTAAAGAAACGGCACTATTTGTATTCAAAACTTAGCGATTAACCCACCTTCACGACCAACTGGGTAATGGCGTAACACACTAACACGGCTACCCCATTTCAAAACCTAGTAAGGACTTAAAATGAAATTTTACAGGAGAGCGCATAAACTTAATATTGGTCAGCCTATGGAATGTATTTTTTGAATTAGGTCAAGTGACTTACTAGGTTTTAAATGGTCACTAGGGAGTGAAAGGTGCACTTACTAGGTATCGATGCTTAAATATATCTCCTTTTAATGTAAGTTTTGTATTTGGTAGAAACCTTCTAGGTTAGCAAGATTATGCAATAAAACGATTTTTGTAAAAAGTGTCCCTTACTGTTCGGCTGTCCCATTTCAAAACCTAGGTTTTGAAATGGGACAGCCGAACAGTAGGAATGGCGTTCATTTTGTCAGTTGAACAACATTCATTGCAATGTTTACGTTGTAGTCTATAATGTTCCCACTGTTGAGACACAGGCCTCCTCTCTGTGAGAGGGGGGAGTAGGCCATAAACCACCAGACCACCAGTACACCACACAGACACCAGTAGATGTGACATGTTTTCGAATATTTGGTTCTAGGACATGCCGGTTTCCTCACGATGTTTTCCTTCATTGTTTTGTTAGCAGTGACGATGAAATTAAATACACAAAGTGCCTGGCCTGGGTTCGAACTCACGACCTACAACTTGTAAGTCAGGACTGATACCAATGGGCCACGACTGCTGCCATTTACGTAGTTGAGCGGACACATTTTTCACTAGACAATTTCACTCACCGGATCTTAAAACTTAGGTGACTTCATAGAAATTGGATCTCACGAAAGTTTCTCTAATTATTTTTTCTCAAATTTCTAAAACGAATAATTAATACACAGACACGTCTTCCACAAATCACAATCCAACACTCAATGAGGTTGATATTTAACCCTTTCGATGCGGACCCAACTATTTTATTCCAGTTTTTTTTTTATTCCAACCATAATGAATTCCAGTTTTTATGCGTTTACCTTTAGTCGGGACAAATTGCAGACGGTTCGTCTTATAAATATTCTAGCGGTTAAATAAAGGGTAGGGACTGCGCTTCCGAAACTTTTTCGCTCCAAACTTTATTAAGACCTTTTGTTTTCTGTTATGAAAATGTACTTTTTAAAGTATGACGCTTTAAGGATTACAGGAATGCAACCTACTTTTTGTTTGTTTGTGGGTGAAATAATATGTTTAATTTATAACGTCTGTTGGGACGCGTGCATTGTTTGCGCTATTATATTTGTTTGACTTGACTCTTCTCAAATATTAAATTTGTGGGTTGTTGTGTTGCTTTTATGCAGTTGATTCTTGGATATGCTAAAGCGACGGAGTTTCTATTACGGCTTATATAATTCGAATAATATTAAAAAAGTTGTTAAGAAATAAATGTATATATGAATATAATTCCTGAAAATTATAATAATAATAATAATCGTTTAATAATATTTTTTTAATAATTATAATAATTATAATAATAATTTAATAATTATAATAATAATAATAATTCGTTATGTTATTTTATATATCTCGCGTATTGTTTTATTTAAACGTTTCTGAATGTTTGGAAACGATGAATGACCGTACTTTTATTAATGGGAATGAAATCTCAAGCAGTGAATGAATGGAACTTAAATTGAGTTCTTTGAAAAGATGAATTGATGTAAGTTCTCTGTTAAAGTTCTTTACTATCGTCATTAGTATTTTTATGAATAAAAAACGATTCCACACCAAATTTATTTAACCTGCAAATTCTGGGTAAATATCTAAAGACTAGTTTGCTACTTTTTTCTATTCCGTGTCTTATAAAATGAAATTTTAAAAAATAATTACGATTTTTAGCCCCAACTAAAGGAAAATAACTACTTAAATGATTAATAAAAAGTAAAAAATAGTATAATATTAATAAAAAAGAAACAAATTGTCACTTCTCTTTCATTACAAGTAATGAACGTTGAACATAATTGTTGTAATTACCACGCCTCTAAACTGTCTACTATCTCATAATCTAGTATTATTTTCGCTAAAATGCCATTAATTCACTTACAAAATACATAATTCAGAAGGAAGTTATAAAAATTGATAAAATACGGTTTTATCACCTGCAAAATCGCACCTCACATTTAGTTGTTATTATAGCTTGATATCCTTAAGCTGACTTTTTTCTACATTACTGTAATAAAAATAAACTTCGTATTCACACATGTTATTGAAAATGTTTTTGCGTAATAAGTATTAGTCCATTATTATTGTTAATTTAGCAATTTGTTTAATACAAATGGTAGTGGCGTATTTCATTAATTGTATTGACATTGATGAGGAAGCTTCAGGTATCAATATCAGGGTTAGGTAATATGTTTGGTTTTAAAGACACATTTTGTTTATAACAAACAATTAAGTTCTACTTTCTAACTGCTTTTCCTTTTGTTTTCTATATACAATAGTTATTTTAACAAGAATTTAAGTTACGCACGACCCACTGTTCTTGTTAATGCATTCTAAATCTCACACTTTTCATGACAAGATAGCTATCAAGAACACCTTGTTAAAATGAAGTGAAACGTGTAAAATTGAGATGATCACCTACCCACAATCACTGTAGTAACAATAGTAACATAAATTTTACCGTATTAAAACGTCGTGGGTACCGCGTCCATATGAACAAAAACCAAAATAAATTCATTGTGCCAAAAACATCTGTTACGATGGCAACATTACTTTACGGATTTAAATAAAAGGCACAAATGCTTCGAACAAAAAACTTATTAACATGTGAACGCGTAACTGTTATAATTTCGCATTGTACTCGCATAAAATAATCACAGGAGGCTCTTAAAGGAAAAAAATCGTTTAAGAAAAAAATATGCAAATTACAACAGCATCGTACCTAAGGGTTAGCCGGCGACCGTGTCGAAATGTGTTGTTATTTCGAATAATTATTTTCGTATTTACACTTTTGGGTCGTTTTGTGGTATTCATTTTTGGTTTTACGTGTTTTTTAGGGCTCCGTACCTCAAAAGGAAAACGGAATCCTTCCCTCGTTGTCAGTCTGTCTGTCCGTCGGTCAAGACACTTTTTCTCAGGAACGCGTGAAGTTATCAAGCTGATATTAATATCACATCCTCAAGGCTGCAATTCCTTGAAGCAGTGAAAAAATCAAACTTCAAGTCAACGCAATCAAATGATAGGCGTTTACGTTCCGGAATCAAAACCTATAGGGTACTTCCCGTTGCCTAGTCCCGTTCCGTCCTAGAATCATGAAATTTGGCAAGAAGCAATGTCATGTAGCACAAGTAAAGGGACAAATCCGAAAACCGTAAATTTTTAGTTACCTACATTACAAGAAAATTTGTTTTCCCGTGATAAACTATTTACATACCTATTCGTACAACAAATTTGTTTGGGACCCTCGGTGCGCGATTCCAACTCGTACTAGGCCGGTACTTTTTATAAAAACATTCTAAATACCTTCTTGTAATTTGTGACATTGTGACCAGGGTATTTTGGCTTTGCATTTTAAGAACATCCTCCCATTTTGCTGTGCCCGACAGGGTCGACAATGATCATGGCTTTGTTCCTCTCTCCTACTTTGTGCCTGACACGATCCATAATGATCATGGCTCTGTAAACCTACAACCGATGTTCAAATTTTGGAATGCAATAAATATATTGATTATTGAGAACCATGGTGATTGGCATACTTACCTACAATTTTATACGTCTTTTTTACATCGTTCTCACATATAATTATAAATTCACATTAATGAAGTAACTAACATTTTTGTAAAAATATAATTTAAAAGAGTCATGGAGTTTCTTTCCCGTTCTTCTCCATAGGTACCTACGCTTTGGAATGGGCATCTAGCTTCATATTTTCTGACTGACCGACTTTTTGACAATTCAAAAGTGTCTGTAAATGGTTTAATTGAAATAAAAGCTTTGAGTTTGAGTTTATACTTTTTACCTTTCGGAGCAGTAGTTAATTAATCACTATGTGATGATATTTTTCTTTGAGTTTTTTTGTTTAAACTAGCTTATTGCCCCGGCTTCGCCCGCGTGGAGGTCGGAGACCTTTTTCCCGGGATCATACTCATCATCATCTGCCTAGCCTTTTCCCAACTATGTTGGGGTCAGCTTCCAGTCTAACCGGATTCAGCTGTCACAACATTTTCTTATGAAAACTTAATATTGTACAATGGACACAACTTGGTATAATTCGATGCGAAACTGTAGATTGCAAACAAACTTACTTTCTTCCTCAAAACACACTTACGCAAGTAACTCGACCCGTCCACACCTTTTAGCATAAATTAACATCACCTTCCCAAGGGTTGTTATCATTAAAATAACTCTACATCCAAAAAAATATTATCTCTCGATAGACATTAGATGTTGTGATTCAAATGAATTCTGTAACCGATATCCCTGAGACCATATTCAAATCGAGTAGCGTCGCCATATTGTTCTTTTTTTGTCTTTTCAAAGTGGGCCACGCATATCATTAAATGGGCCTTTTTAAGTTTTTTTTTTTCTAAAAAACCGGTAACGTTATGAATAATACTTAATCATTAGCTCTATTTTCAAATTGGTGCAGCTGTGCGTTGTTTTTTTTTCGCGACATTGTTTTTTTTTTTGTTTTGTGCGTATTTAAAATTGTTTGGTTTGTGATTTGAATATTTTTTTCGCGTTTTGACTGTAGAGTCAAAAACGTAAAGCTTGTACAGAATTTATAGTATTTTTTGCGGTACATTTTATTGTTATTTTATGTCATACCTGGTTGTGTTATAAAAACTCGATGACGAAAAAAATCGGAATTGCAAAGGATACAAAAAATAAGCTATAGGTAACTTCGGTTAGTATAATTCTTCTTTAATTCTAATTTAAAGTTATTTCTATAAGAGCAATTTCAGCAATCCTCAATTTCCATTAAAACTTTTAAGCTCTCTTCACACGCAGGTTGATTTCAACCACCACTGCAGAATACCAATGAGTTAACATTTTAATTTTCTAGCAAAATATCTATGAAACAACCTCATTATAGTATTATGTTTAATACTGCCTTAATGAGAAGCTAAAAATGTTAGGAGTAAAAAAAGTATCAATATGTCTAACACGTTTTACCTAGGAGCCCATAAAACATTGTGGCATAAAATTAACTATTAAACGAGGCATTACAGACGGAAGGCACCCTATTTCCCACACCAGAACCAGTAGCTAAATAAATTTTCAACAGACATCTGCTTGCTAATTGTCTAACGAGCGGTGTGCATAAATTGCACAAAATTATTATACATTACACAAAAAAAACCGTCACATTGCGACAAGTCTTTATTTTTAAAAGCAATCGTCTTTAAACCTGTCGTTTCCCCAAGCTCAAGGTGTGAAATTTGCAAAATTAAAAGAAATTTTATATTTAGGAACGCACCTTTAAAATTATTCGAAATTCAACTTACGTTCGTTGGCTTTTATGCCAGTTTTGCATACAATCCTTATGCGTACTTCTTACACTTCGCATTGCAGGGTTAATATGCAAATTGACTAACCCATTTCTTACTAACCCTATAATTACAGTATTTGCATATTATTTGATGAATACATATTTATAAGGAAGTGAAATTGAAGAACTTTTTCATTATAAACTAGTTCTTAATAAAGTGTTCGTTATTTTTTTATTTTGTAGTGGTGTAGTTTATGCAAATATTTTGGAGTTTAATAAATTTCGTGTGAAGATACGTCTGGGAACTTCTTCTGATGAAGATATTTTTAAATTGACATTAATTTAAACGCATATATTATTTGTAATTTGTCATTGAAATTGTGCCTCGATTTAAATTATAAGATTAATTTGCAAACAGTGGTCTTGCATGTTTTTGGGAGCATATCTTTGAAATTTGTAGATTCTTTGGCCGATCAATTGTGATCAATTGTGTTGTTTTACAGGCATTTGTAAATTGTTTAGGCAAAAGGTATTTATTCAGTATAAACACACCAACAGCACTGTCACTTACCTACAATTCAAATTACCTAACATCTAAAAATTGGCATTTCAGTAACCATTCAAATGACAAAGGGGCAATTCTACAGTCTGAATCTGTCAAAAATACCTACATTTTTGACATTGTCGCTAAGATGAGATTGCAACTAGATTTCTGATAAGCATGACATATTATGAAAATTAGAGACAAAAAAGAAAATAATAAAGTGTGTCCAGTAGACCTAAATCTAGAACACTACAGAACAAACCAATTTGAGGTACAGACGCCAGCACATCAAGCTACTACAATCTGTCAAATTTCTTTAATAGATTTTCAACTTTATTGCCAAAGATTCAAAGTCGATTGGGAAAATTTGACAGTTTCGGATAGCTTCAAGTGCTGGCGTCTGTACATAGACGTGCATTAAGCCAAAACGTATGTATTAGACATAGAATATTAATTATATTTTCTAAATCTTCAACACCATATCTAAATTCCAAGATAAACTCTCATTGTTGAGAGTTGTAATAATAATCAATGTTTCTGAGGAACTTTAGCCAAAGTTCCATTAACAAAAGATACTTGTACCTATCTCAGAAGTCCCTGAGATAGGTACAAGTATCTATCTCAGGGGCCCCTGAGATAGGTACAAGTATCTTTTTACTTAGTTCAGGAGCCAGCCGTTCAAACTGCTTTTGATCACAACCTGTATAATTATGTTTAGTGTATGACTAACTTTAAGTATGTATGTGTTTCTATTTGTACAATAAACTTATTATTTATTTAGAGTAACTAACTATTTAAACTAAGTAACTAAATAATTAAATTACTAACTATACAAATAATACAAAACAAAAGGATATTAGTCTGGAAACGTGCCCAGAAGACCTATAACAAATTATATTACCTATATTCATTGTTTTCACAAATATAAAGCACCTATTAACTATGGTGTTTTTTTACCTCAAGCCAGTCACAAAATTATCGTTTATTAAAAATATTAAAAAAAAAATATATAAAAATAAATTAACTTTAAATTATCAATTTGAGACATAATAAATAACCATACTTTTATATTTATTTAATACATATTTTTTCTCCAAAAGTTAACAAGGAGGCGTGAACCATAAACTACACAATAGCTAAATACCCAAATCATATATTGACATCCCTAATGCCAATCGACAAAAGATCGATCCTAATATCGAATGAATGGAAACCACTTGACTCGTGTTAAAAATCGATTCAATTGTGAGCGCCCTATTCGATTGTATTGTGTGGAATCGATTTATTCAGGGAACAATTCAGCTTATTGTAAAGCGATCTTTTCAATTCGGATGTGTTTTTGTAATATTTTGACGTCGCTTTGTTGCACTTGTCGATATCTGATGTGAATAGCAAGCACGTAATTACTATTTTTAGTGATGGATGCTGTAAATTGTTGGAGTGACTGTCATGGCGGATTTTATTAAAAAAAGGGAAATACTAAATTGGTTTTTTAGAGAAGCAGTTAAATATTTTCCTTTTGTTTCTTGTTTTTTAATCTTATTGATCTTTTAATGATGGATTTTTTTTTGTTGTATCTTAATGAATCTCTAAAAACGTTTTGCGCTTCTAATGGTGCACACTTTTTTTTTAATAATTGAACCCCCCGATTGAACCCGCTTAGTTTTTCGCAGTAATTAAGCTAACCCAGACCAAATAGGTTAGTTTAGAACTGTGACCAACTGTGTACATTCATTCACTTGGCTATTTAATATTTTTAATAGGTAAGTACCCCAAAATAGGAATTATTTGAGGTTCACAAAAAGAGGCGCACACCTTATATAGGGTGTTAGGAAGCTGGATACAAAGCCTTAAGGGGATGATAGGTGACACCATTTAGAGCATTTTGAGCCATACGTGTCTTAGACGACTGACGAAGTATGTTTTTTATTTTTTTCCCAGTTAAAATTGGTAAGTATTATTTTTGACGAATAGTTTGTAGTTAAAAATAAAAAAACATACTTCGTCTAAGACATGTATGGCTCAAAATGCTGTAAATGGTTTCAACTATCACTTCCTTAAAGCTTTGTACTCAGCTTCCAAACACCCTGTTTTAGTGTTCATTCACATTTTTAGGAGCACCAAATGGGCATTACTTGAGGCACAGAATAACTAATAGTACAATGCGTGCCACGAAAGATGAGACTTGACCCCGCCTCCCCCGCTCTTTCCGCTGCCCCTATGACGTCCGGTCCCGTCCCGCACTCAGACCTCATACCGCTAAAGATACCTAAAATCGTGTTCTGCGCAAGTCAAACCACGTGGTGTGTCAAGTCTCATCTTTCGTGGCACGCATTGTACTTATTCTTGGGGTTCAATTAAATACATGCTTAAAAATCTTCCATGATATTCAAATGTTTGTGTTTTTCCAATAAAAAGGTGTATTATTTTGTTTTTCTGATAGATATGTAGATAGCATACTCATCTTAGTATTGGGCTCAAGAGAGTGATTTCATTTTTTCACCTACAACAAAACGAGACAAGTAGGTAAGTGGAGCAAATTAAAATAAAATCATGTTTAAATTGTCCAATAAAATTAAGCTTACAAATCCTACCAATGTTACATATCAATGTTTTTTTTTAATTATTGCAGGAAGACATAAATTAAAATGCTGTATGTAAACTTGTTTAACATTTTAATTACAAAACGACATCGTGTAATAAAAAAGCTGGTACACTTCACTCATAAAAAACATGTTTATACAAAATAAAACGCAACACGTTTTTTTTTCCTTTATTAAATTATAATTTTACCAAAATCCATTTAAGGGTTGCACCTGCTAAAACGACACTGCGACATTTTTTTTTTTTTAATATAACAATAGCTCATTTTAAAGGCAATATCAGCTTTTAATTTTATTACTTCGTGACCGGTGTCGATGCAAATGCGTATTTAATGGGCCATCCTTAATATATGGTTTGGGGAGAAAGAACGCAGCCTTAAGTGGACACAATATAGTCGTGGTGATTAAATTATGCCTTTTAACTTGTGACGTGCCCCCGCGATTCTGTCGATCATTCTTTTCATGACCGTTGGAAATATAGCCTTTTTCTTTATAGCTAGGTACTTCCTAACGAAGTTAATGTCAAATCATATAATTTTATTTCAAATAAGCACATAAAAGGCACTTTTGAACGTTAAAATTTACCCAACAAATAGAATTTGTTCTAGTCGCCCCTTTCAAAAAGTAGTTTCATATGGAGAGAAGAATGGGCAAGAAACTCCACAGTTACTCTTTTAAAAATGTTTAACGATGGTTTTTACACTACAATTATTTATCTTAGAGTATTGTAGTTCGGTTGTGTTGTGTTGCCAATATTTGTAATATTTGTAGATACATCGTTAAAAAAAACATTAAAAAAAGTAAGTAGATAGTTTTATTTTAGGTACCTAACAGTGCCAAAAAAAAGGTACTCATCGAATCCTCCTTTATTAGAATTGAGAGTACTCCTTTATTGCGTACTAACAGCGCCCCGCGGACTCACCCGCATAAGTGTCGATCCCGTTGGAATATCGGGATAAAAACTATCCTATGCCCTTCCCCGGGATGCAATCTACCACTCTGTCAAATTTTATCGAAATCCGTTCGGTGGTTTAGGCGTGACAAGGTAATATATAGACAGACGGACAAAGTTACTTTCGTATTTATAATATTAGTATGAATTTTATTTATATACATAGATGTAAGTTATTTGTTTTTTCAAATTCATACATCATCATCTGCCTAGCCTTTTCCTATCTATGTTAGGGTCGGCTTCCAGTCTAACCGGATGCAGCTGAATACCAGTGTTTTACATAAAGCGACTGCCTATCTGTTACACAACCCAATTACTAGGTATATAATACTTATCAGAAGTGCGTAATAGGCAGAGGAATGAAAGTCAAGTCTGCTAATATGTAGTACTCACGGTTATATTGAGCAACACACACAGAACACAGTCAGAAGGAGAATAGTTGGGATGATACACACAGTCACAATAGTCACAGCACAATAATAACAGTTGTTCGGATAGATTACATGTAAAATACTGGTATTCAGCTGCATCCAGTTAGACTGGAAGCCGACCCTAACATAATTGGGAAAAGACTAGGCAGATGATGATGACAATGGCGCGGTTTTTTTTAACTGTCAAAGTACCTACACGTTGTTCGTACCGTTGACATTTCGATTCAATGATAATGATAAATGATTTTATTTTTGTAAGTAGGTTTGTACACACTTTTACACGTCAATGATGTTATGTTGTGTAAGTTTAAAATATAAATGAATATACTAAATGATATGGTATGTACCCTATAGGTAATACGATACCCTTGGTAAGACTGGTTGTTTGTCTTTCAGGCTTCTGACGACCCGTGACGACTGCCAGGAATGACAGCCGGGACCAACGGCTTATCATGCTTTCCGAGGTATGGAGGGGTCTTGATATGTAAAGATGGTCACCCATCCACGGATCAACCGCGGCAAGCGTAGCTTAACCTGATCGATCGACCCGTGCGGCTGTTATTACTTACCAACAAGCTCCTCTAATTATGTTAAGTAAACTATGATAAATTTACCTACAATCGAGGTCAAATATCTCAAATTTTACAAAAAAGGTTTATTCGCAAAGGTGTCTGTTACAAACATAGACATAGACAAAAGGAGAGACAATGTTAACGTTGTGCATCCAAGTGTCTATGGCTGTTGTCTATGGTTATATCGCGAGAACTAACCCAGTGACCGCTTGGGGTTCTTTGTTGCGGTTAGTGGGGGAGTTTGGTCAGCAGTCGACGCGACGACGCGACGGTTACAGGTTGTTCTGATTGATTTATACCGAGGGACATAACGTAAGGATTAGACACAAAATGTGCCATGAGAAACGGTATTTTATTTAGAAATAGTTTTTAGACTTTTTGATGTGAAAACTTCTTTAGCATCGTTGTGATTTGAAAGTTTATGAAACGAAAAAGCGACCGTAAAAAGAGACATGTAAATTCATAAGATTTAACGTGGGAGAAAATGAGATAGGAAGCATTATACAGTATTTTTAAAGGTTTCACTTCTACCACGTGTGAATTGCACACATGCTGTTTTTTTTTTGTTAGCCCACATTGTGTCCCACTGCTGGGCAAAGGTCTCTCCTTTTTCCTTCCAAACCTCCCTGTCTTGTGCGATCTCTGGCCATGTTGGCCCTGTAAACGTTACCAGTGGGGTATAAATTGCGTAGAACACTATCAGTAGCAATGGGTTTAATTTTGACAGTTCAACAACATTCATTGCGTTATTTACGCTCTTGAACAGACACATTTTTCGAACATATGAGGCAATGGATTAGCAATATCCGTCAAAATAATTCAGATTGAGATTGGTATCTAGTGCGATACGCAATTAGAGTGCGGATCGTCACACCACCTTCGCCGACTAATTATTTTATAAAAGAAATACAGTACCCGGCGATAAATATTGCACATCGACCTTTAGAAAGAGACAATCGGCTAATTTCGGCTTCGTAGAGCGTTATCTCTGTCGCACGAAATACAAACAGTCCGGTATCTATTAGGAGCTGTTAAAACAACTATGATTTGCTTCTTTTGATAAATATTTTTATTCTTTGTATAAAATACAAAAAAAAAGTAAAGGTCGATATTAAATTTATCGCCGGGTACTGTACATTGTGTTTTAAGGCATCTGATTTATTGTGAAATTCTCGAATGCTCAATGTCTTCCTACAAAAGCTTATCCATGTTATTCACATACTTCTATGATCCAAAATTCCAAACTCCAGAGTTAGGAATACAGCCGGTCGATTCTGTAAAAATCTCACCATGAAAACTTAGGTGAAGTGAGTTTGTTTTTGGTAGGAATTGACACTGTTGACAGCTCACTCCACGCTCAGTTCACCTAAGTTTTCACGGTGAGATGGTTACAGAATCACACTCTTACTGCGTAACACAATATCAATCTGAATCTGAATCATTTTGACGGATATTGCTAATCCATTGCTTCATATGTTTGAAAATATTGTCTGCTCAACAACGTAAATAACGCATTAAATGTTGTTGGACTGTCAAAATGAAAGAAACTGCTACTGCAGGTCGATTCTGTTAAAATCTCACCGTGAAAACTTAGGTGAAGTGAGTTTGTCTTTGCTAGGAATTGACACTATTGACAGCTCACTCCACGCTCACTTCACCTAAGTTTTCACGGTGAGATTTTTACAGAATCGCACCGCTGTTAGTACCTATGTTACGCAATTTTCCCTATGGTATAATTGTGCATCACGTTGCCACGTATTGAAACAGTCATTACTCTTCTTCCAACCTATAATTTCTCAAAGAAATTACATGACAAGGCGGGTCTCCAAATTATTTCAAACATGGTAATTGTAAATATCTCGAACGCAAGAGATCAAACATATACAGATCAAACAATTTTAATCAGAAACCATTCATATTTTTAATGAATCCCGCCTTTGCGAGCCAAGCCGAGCATGTGAACATCTCAGATCCAAAGACCGGCCAACATTAGATACTGGACTATTCACCTTTTAAAAATACAAACGAATTAGGAACCGCCCGCACAATTATTTCGAGGAGACGTAACAAAAGAAATGCGAAAATACGAATGAAAAAAAATATAAGCTTTGTTATCGAAATTGGAAACGAAATGAATATGAGAAGGTAGGTACCTAGAAGAAATTCGGCTTCTGTTGGGGTGCATTTTTTTTCAATCCAAACGTGTATAAAAAACACCCCTCCGTGTATGAAACATTACCCCTACGTCCAATGGAGCCGTGCCCCAAACATATCTACGCTCTCATTTTTATAAACAGATTTTTTTCTTTGCAACAGAACGAGACAGATAATCGCCTGTCACATTTGGACGGTGTGCCGCCACATGTGCGAAAGAGACGGAACGAAATAAAAAGTTCGGTCTACGGATAAAGAAAGCTCAGGTATGGATAAGGGTGTGGAGGGAAGAAAAAAGGGATACGACGTGGGGTGGCGACCACCCCTCGGTATAGTGGGGGCTGTTGTTGAAGTTCCCGCCACCGCCGCTAGATGGGGGTGTTGGAGAAAAGTTTTTTTTTTATTGAATTTCGGCGAGTTTTGGCATAATGATGATGGATTGTGCCGTGGCTTTCGGCTGATAAGTTTTGGCGGATTTTCCGCGGCGTATAATGTGTTTTGCGGTTTTTTTTTTGTAAATTAGGTACAAGTCGGTACGTGGATGCTGTCAGACGACTATAAGATATGGGTGAAGATGTATTGGTTTCTTTTTCACAATATTAATTGAGTTAACTTTTCATTTCCTTTAAAAACTTCAAGCAGATGGCAGTATCTGCAGCGGAGCTTAAAGATGGGAATTAGAAAAATAAATATAAATATTTTTCTAATTCCTATCCCACAAAAAAATAGGAATTAGTTATACCTAAACACTTTTGTTGCCACCCTTTATTCTTATTAGGGTTTATTTTACCAAACCTTAGTTACCTAGAATAAGTCTTATCCTGAGAATAAATTTTGAATTTTTGACAGTTTTTCCATACTAGAACTGTCAGACGTCAATTGTATATGACCACAGATAAAAGATATCTGGCTTTGGTAAAATCAGCCCTTAAGGGGGAAGCGCTAAGGTAGCCCGCGAAATTCAAATTTTCTGAGGTTTTTTGCAATTTGCTGGTCAGTATTAAGTTGTACGTTGATTAATATATGAATCGCGGCCGTAACTAACATGTATTTACAGAATTATAATCATTAAGTCATCAACACAACTCTCTAAGACCACGTAAGTCCGAAGAATGATAATTTCATGAAACAGTTATTCTTTGGACTTACGTGGTCTTAGAGAGTTGTTTTGATGACTTTAATGATTATAATTCTGTAAATACATGTTAGTTACGGCCGCGATTCATATATCAATCAACGTACAACTGAATACTGACCAGCAAATTGCAAAAAACGTAAGAATATTTGAATTTCGCGGGCTACCCTGGCGCTTTCGCCTTAATATAATAAACCAGTCCCAATAAATTTATCAGTAATAGATAAAGTATGTACAAACATCTTATAAGAATCCCGTCACACCTCTGCTTGGCACAAAAAACTTGAAACATTTGTAATTAAAATTCTAATTAAACAAAATTCTTACAGGATTCACATTTAAAGCAGCGTTCTATTGTTTCGTCTCAAAATCACTACAGTTTTTTGCGACTTTTCGTCGTGCGACTATTATGCGCACTTGCATCGAAACCTTTTAATTAGCGGGGTGACGAGAGCGTGCTCTCAGCCGCTAATGAGACAAGTCCTTAAAATGTCTGTCTGTGGTTTCGTTTCCCAAATTAAGGTGTGATGTTTGTGGTGCGATTTTTAGTCAATTTTTTAGTTTGGGTAAAGTTTTTGAGGATCTTTTCGCGTTGTCGGCTAATTGCTGGGTGACGAAATTTTAAATTTGAAGTTTTTGCATTCCTGTGCGTGTAGTTTCTACATAACATGATTTAGTTTTATACAAGTTATAATTACAACTTGATGGAATTGTAATGTAGGTAGGTATTAATAAATCCACGAACAAATTATTTTAATACACCAAATAAAACCAGTCACATTACGAACTCAATACCAATAACCAAATACAAATGCAAGCTCCGAAAAAAAAAGTAAAGAAAAGGAAAAAAAAAACTAATATTTTCTATCGGCGAACGACTCAACCTTTCACAAATATCCAATTTGGGCTTCGTATAAGCAATAAATAAGAGGAAAAGCCTTTCCAGACGGTGCCTGGGAGGAAAAAAAGAGAGAAAAAAAGTAAAAAAGGCATCGGATCGAAGTCTTTCGTCCGTCGGATCCAATAATCCGGCCGTCTGTCCGCCCGCCTAATGTGATCGTAGCCTAATGAAAAACGCTCGGCCCGTATCTGTAGTCGGGACAGTAAAAAACAATGTTTGTCTCTTTTTTCATCAAATCATATACAGACGCTAGCACATCAAGCTACCAGAAACTGTAAAATTTTCCCAATCAACTTTGAACCTTATGTTTTAGCGATAAATTTGAAAATCTATTAAAGAAATTTGACAGATTGTAGCTTATAGCTTGATGTGCTGGCGTCTGTACCATACTTTTGTATAGAATCAAGTTCTTCTAACATGTGTCATTGTTAGGATAATTTATTTAATTTCGGCACTTTCCTGTTGACAGCGAAGCGGACGATTTTTTTTGATGCCCTATGATCAATACATGTACATACATTATTATCATTATTATTTTAAGACTATTAGTTAAAATGCTGTGTAGATATTAAGTATCTTGATTGATTGTATTGATGGCCCAGTAGTGAAGGTACTCTCATGCACGAGGTTTGTGGGTTCAATTCCGAGCAAAGTACCAATGTGACTTTTTCAATTCATAATTACTTATACCCGTACCCGTAATATGCGATAAGAGCGCGATTTCGACTTATATATGGCCCGTATTAAATAAATTTTCCGCAAATATAAAACAAACGCCTCAATATGAATTACATAATAATTCTGGCAATTTGTTTTTCCTCTAGCAATAATTAAAATTACCTTCACTTCCAAATTGCTGTAACTGTCCTTTTTTATCGCATTCATATAAGAAAGAAAGAAAATACATTTATGTGCGGCAAACATGACGCATAAAGAGAACACAAACACAAAAAAAAAATAACTAGTTGGGGGAAAACATGCGTATTAGAATGAAAATCCAATTACTTTCTATTTATTCAACTTTCTGTGCCCAGATTTCAAATAAGACCAAAGACCACCTAGCAGCAACTGCCAGACTATGAATACGGCCTCCAGCTACACGAATGTTAAAAAGAAATCGTGAAATGGGTTTGCGTTGGTAACGAAATCAACATAAATTTAGAAGAAAATTCGAAAAAAAGATACGTTGTGTACCCAGACTGTAATTATATCGATAATTCAACGTGGTTTTTGAAGTAAAAACTTCTTTAGGCGCGTTGAGCTTTTTTTTTGAGATGGGGAAAAAACCATTGAGCTCGCGTCACTGTTACTGTAAGCGACACCGTGCATGTTTTGTTTATAAGACGATTAAAAAAATACCCGCTTCGGATGTGTTCGGCTGTCCTCGGGATGTACTCGGTTTTAATGTATGTCCGATATGTCAGTGAGTGACGGCAAAGTTTTCTGATTGTGTTTTGTTTTCACTTCTGTCGGCGCTCCCGGAGTGCCACTGTTTTATTTTAATTTTTATATTGACTATAAATTAGTAAGTAGATACATAAAGAAATGTATTGTAATTCTTGAAAGTTTTCTTAGACATCATTATAACAGAATCGTCTCCCCTATAAAAAAAGTAGATTTTTAAACAATGAATATTTGAAAGAAACAAACTGAGTCAGACTTATAGAACACAAATCATCATCATTTACCTAGCCTTTTCTCAAGTATATTGGGGTCGGGACCAAACTTGAAATCGCAAAAAAAAAAATCTGTTGTTTAGTACATTTTGACCAGTTATATATAATGCGAGCATAAATGTAGGGAACAACAGATTTTTTTTTTAATTTCAGCTTGGGTCCCATAGTAAAAGTTGTTCATAATGATGAGTACAATGACCCCTTAAGGGGTTTTGTGCATTTAACGTTACACCCTGTATACACAATAAAATTACAAAGAAAACTTATGAAAACATAAAATACACTATCGACACTACGATCCCAAACTCCCAATTTGTTTTAAGAACTGTCTTACAAAACCACGAATCCTACCCATATTTGTCTCCCCAGAGTTTCAGACTCTCTCTTAATAAAGTCAACAAGGCTTAAAGCAACTAAAAGTCTTTCACAAAAAACTTCACTTAGCCAAGACTGCCAACTACCCTTTTAAAAGAAAAAGATCGTAAAAGGAAACCAACTTTTTCCTCAAAGGCGATTCACCTTGAAATCTTCGCAAAGTGTTTAAAACTGAACTTTCATTGACACATCTTCATTTCGATTTCATTAGAAGAAAGCGGAGTACTTAAGAAAATCTATTCATTCAAGCTCAGTGGGTGTATGCATCTCTCTCTTACTTCTTAATTGGAGGACCTTCTGTCTCTTTCGGTGCGAAATTCAAGAAGTAGTGACGTCATAACGAGGTCGTCTCTCCGATTCACTCATTAAATAAACAAGGCAAGTGTGCGTTATGTTGGCGGGACCACTTGGAGTTACAAAAAATTATCTGTCTGTATTTTTGCTATTCGAGGAGCAATTTGTAGTTTCACGTATGTAATGAATAGTCAGTATTGTGCTTAACATATATTAAACACGATTATTTTTTATTAAGACGACAAACTTATAAACAATGTTGCTTTTCGCTTACTAAAAGCTACAAAATGCTTACTAGAATATTCACTATGTAGCAACATCCAATAAACTTTTGTTTCTAATAAGATATGCATAATTTTTGTTTTAAATTTTTTTGTTACATGTATATTCTTATTATAAAATAAAGTCACTTTTCATGTTTGTCTGCGTGACCGCATTGTTCTTTTAAACTACGCAATGGATTTTGATGCAGTTTACTCTATGATTTAAAGAATTTATTCCGAAAGGTTTGTGTATAATTCATTTACATTAAGCTAACATATAAAAAGAGACCTCGATGTTTTGTCAAATGCACGGCTGGTGCGGGTTGCTAGTACCAACTAAATAAATCAAATAGATACGTTGAAAACCCTTTAGTTAAAACACAAATAACGAACGACCAATTTCTGAACAGTTGTAAAGTTCGTGAAGCTCGGAGGTGGTTCCTCCACTGTGGTGCACGTTTCTCGTTTTAATTCGAAGCTCGACCCCGCTGTTCTTCATTATCTTATTACTTAGCCAACTTTGTACACTGCGACCGTTCAGTTTTGATACTGGGGACTAATTGTGAAAAATGCGAAAATTACCGTATTTTGGTTTTAATGTTGAAAATGTGGTAATTTATTCTGCGGGCTAATTACGTAACACACTGTCAGTACCAATGGGTTTCATTTTGACAGTTCAGTTAATATTCACCACAATACTGATCCTTACATTATTATAAAAAGCAATGTCACTCTGTCCGTCTGTCCAATAATGCGCTTATAATTTGAGAACCACTTATCTGATGTATGTGTTTTCTTATTATTTGTAACCCTAGGCAACTAATAAAATTTAAACCTTTTTTATTGTTATTTCTTTCCGACTGCTGGGCATAAGCCAACCTTTCCTTCCAAAACCGACCGACGATTTCTGCTTCCACCCACCCTGCAAACATATCCAGATCAATTTTAATTAAAGTTTAATTATCCAAGTATCAAGACTGCTGGATCCTGCTACAAATCTTAAGGCGGTGCTGCCAAGAGAGTTGTTCTAAGTGCAGACGTTAATGGGCGCCTGCTTCACCTTGACCAAGGCTGAACTTTCACCCCAGTTCACCAGAACTGGGTCGGAGGAGATAGGGTTGAGAGAAAAGACAAAAGGATTCTTTTTTTTATTATAATTTATTGTTGGTAGAGATAAGTTTTGGTCGCTTGTTTGACAGAGTTTTTTGGGAACGATTGTTGTGTTGGTTTCTTTTCTAATTGAGTAAGAAGTTAGGACTATTTACCAAATTGGTGCTATGAAAACCATCACATACCGTACACATCATAAAATGAAAATACATCTCTAAAAGTATTTTCTTACAGCTATTAAAATGTTTATTCCCTTTCTCAAAAATTAAATATTTATGAAGAAATGTGGTATAACTTAGTTGTCCAAAGGGTAACTACTTATGTAAAGTTTTAGTAAATTGCATTTCAGAAATTATTTTTAATTATCAGTGTTGTTGCAATTTTTATAAAAAACTAAAACTGGATATTTTTAGTGTAGGTATACTAGTGACTTTAACTGCGTTTTTTCTAAATGAAGGCTAATTATAAAGACAAATATCATTATTTCTACTATTAAATAAATCACAAAAATAGCACAGCACCCCATTTTATAAATAAAAATAATTGTGTGAAGAAAATAGCATATAATGATATAACCATGCAACGCGGTGACATCAAAGACGCTTTGCCGACGGGCGCGAGATCAAAGCTCCGCCGTCGGGTGTTATCTCTTTGAACTTGCCGACGGTAATGTGCATTCGGATACTTTACCTTAAGTTTTCGTCTTTTTCTTATATATTCTATTTTTATTTATTTTAGTAAATGGTTTCAAGAGCGTCAATAAGTTTTTAAAGAATAGTGTTGCTTGTGGAATGTTATTTTTTGTAGGTACACCTTTTGCCTGTGACAAATTTTAATTGAATTTATTTGCAAAGCAATGGGGGCCCGTGGCTGAAAAAATCAGCTGTTCCCTACATTTTGACGAGTTATACGAAGATAAATATAGGGAACAGCGGTTTTTTTTTCGCGATTTCAGATTTGGTCCCATAGTAAAAGTCGTTCATAGTGATGAGTACAATGATCTCTTAAGAGGTTGTTAATGTTTTACCAATAACCCTGTATATGTATATATTTTCTTTGCCTTTTCTGTCAATCTGCAAGCAAAAGGTAGTTTATGTTCGATTTTCAAAATTTTGCTTAGATTCTATAACAATTATGTTATTTGAAAAATGGTTATTCTACAACTGCTTATTTTAGTTTTAGTAGTTTTAAGCATTCCCACTGCTCATTTTAAAACACACCCTTTCATTTTAAAATCTGTAGAGTCTGGTAGAGCACAACATACTTACTTTGTACTGTGACTGTACCTAGCGTGATTATGCATAACGCTAGGTAGGATACCTAGGTAAGATTATTTTGTCTTGAATTAAACACTGGGGCATGTGATGCGGATGGAATACTGAAAATTTTATGAAGAAAGTTTTAAATATGAATAACGATGTTTATACGAGAAGGGAAAGACCAAAGAAACGATGGATGGAATGTGTGAACAAATAATTATTGCTAAAAAGAAATATAATGGAATTCTCCATAAAGATCTTTAACTTTCAAACAGAACCTCACACCCAACATTTTTCTCAACCAACAACAAGATTAGGTTACAGAAGCAGCTGATTAAATTCCTGAAGAAGAAAAAAAAACCCACAAAGAAAACTACAACAAAAAGTTCCTCCACCTTGAAGTTTAATACTTAACGTATCTACCCTTAACAAAAACGCGTTATTCCTTTACTGGAGGAAGCTCACCCGGTATTAAAAAGGGACGCGCTCATGTGTGAACGGCAGTGTATCTTCTGCCGAGAACAAAGGACGGGGAAAACATTCGCTTTTTAGGGTGTTTTGTACACCGAAAGATGTGCTATTCGAAACTAGTGCATAGCGGTGTAGATAAGTAGCGGTATCTATAACGCCACATGCGAACTACGCGTCATACGGACGTCACGCAAAATCTTGCATCGCGCAAGCAGAGTTTACCGCGCAACTAGCATGATACAACGTCCCGACTTCAACCACCAGACGCAACACCCGTCTTGTCGGAAGATCCCCCTTTTCTATAGAGTATAGGTGAACTTTACACCCTGTTTCTCATACCTCATGTATATAAGAATCTTATTAAAATAGGTGCTTGATTGTGTTCAGGCTTTATAAAGCCTTCAAAGTGGCAACATTTTACGTGTTTTGATTTTTTTTTGGCAACATTGTGTTCGCTGTCAATGTCATAGTGACGTTATGACTAGTTTATGGAGTTTAAGGAAATTGTTCAGATGTGGACGCTCAGTTGAAACAGAGTATACAGAACAAATAACATTTGAAGAATTGACCAGTTGGATTTTGAATGAAACCTCCACGAGTAATCCAAGTGTTTAGGTGTTTAGTGTTTAGTGTTTAGTAGGTACTTATTTTATAATTATTAAATTAAAGTATAGCATTTTGGTAATAGGTTAATAAAAATGGGCTCTGTACCCAAAGCAGGCTGCTTCTTGTGTTATGTATTTAAAAGGTTTAGTAGTTTATCTGTGGAGACTTTCCCGCCAATACCCGGTTAAAAAGCTTTGTAAACTCGGTCCTCGTAAAATAAAAATTATAATAGTGCAATTTCTGGGTTTTATTTACACCAATATATCCCCAAAGATATAGCAGATTGTTTTTTATGACTGCGTCCAAAGTGGTGGACTTTTCCTTGTGTAAATTCTTCATCACTAATGCTCTCGAACAAAATATTGTAAGAAAACCAACATATGTCTTAGACGCAAAAATCGAAGACACGAAGTTGACATCCACAAGCTCGTACTGGGCCCGCGTGGTGGATTACGGCTCACTCTCTCTGACAAAGAAGAAAACTGTGTTTGTCCCAGCAGTGGGAATGTCATTACAGTACCCGGCGATAAATATTGCACATCGACCTTTTTACACAAAACCATTTTATACAAAGAATAAAAATAATTATCAAAAGAAGCAAATCATAATTGTTTTAACAGCTCCTAATAGATACCGGACTGTTTGTATTTCGTGCGACAGAGATAACGCTCTACGAAGCCGAAATTAGCCGATTGTCTCTTTCCAAAGATCGATGAGCAATTAACGCCGGGTACTGTAGCTGATTATGATGTTACGTGTCAAAATAAACTCAAACTTTATTTGCATTCCACAATGTGTACTTAGGTGGTAAGTTGAAAACTGTGATCATTAGTCACCCTGTACTAGTAATTTTTGAAAATTAGTTACAGGTAAATAAGTGACTGTCACTGTGGTTTACACTGAGTGTCCAGTACCCTATATGCGAAACACTATCAATCTCAATCTGAATAATTTTGAATGATATCGCTATTCCATTGCTACATATTTTCGAAAAAAAAATCAGCTCAACAACGTAAATAACGCAATGAATGTTGTTAAACTGTCAAAATAAAAGCCATTGCTATTGATAGTGTGTTACGCAATTACACCGCCAGTCCCGGGATTGATCCCCGAACCCAACGATTTGCCATTTGGAGTATCAGCCCCAACTTTAGATTTGTCTCCTGGCGGTCATAAGCCTCTCCAATCGCACGCCATTCATCTCTTTTCTCTGCCACAAGAGAGACGAAATACCAAAATACAGGGTTATTGGTCAAACATTAACAATCTCTTAAGAGGACATTGTACTCATCATTATGAACAACTTTACTATGGGACCAAACCTGAAATCGCGAAAAAAGGCAGCATTTTCCTACATTTATGTTCAAATAACTCGTCAAAATGTAGGGAACAGCTGAGTTTTTTTCGCGATTTCACGTTTGGTCCCATAGTAAAGTTGTTCATAATGATAAGTACAATGACCTTTTAAGAGGTTGTTAATGTTTTACCAATTACCCTGTATAGCTAGTATGTAGGTATATCTTGTAGTGTGCATCAATCCTTCTCCACCGGGTATCAGCAGACACAGAGATCTCTAGCAGCACCCTCCTTATACCGACATTGAGACGTCTTCCACATTAATACCAATACTGTATCCTTTCCTCAATGTTTTCTTTCGTTACGGTTTCTTTTTTTTATTTCTAGTGTTTTTTCAGCGAGTAGGTAGTCTGTTTTTCTTTGATGAAGCTTATGGTTTGACCAGTAGAGCTAGCTCTTTCATATACCTACTAACGTAATTACAGTCTAAAGTGGAGTCATTTTAATAGGTAACATTTGACAATTCATCAAATATTCAACAACGTAACCTTGTAACGGCGGGCATAAAATAACATATTTTTTCGTTTTGTTAGAACTGCACAATTGCTTACCTTTTTTCAATTACGATTACATATTTATTGTAATAATGACCGATACGAGTAATTTTACGATTTGCTTTCATTAATAAACCATTCTAAATATAATAAACAATTTCTGATCTAAAGAACTGAACGTCGTTACAAGGTTACGTCAGTTAACCATTTTTCTTTTTAAACACTAGGGATGTTACTCTAAAAATCGAAAGCTGATAAGTAGAATCGAATACAATGATGACTTGTGAAGAAATATCACCATAAATTAATAACCACGTTGTGATTATAATAAAACATTTATTTATTATTCTTTTAACTAACTAGGTATAAAAATACAAAAAATAATCAAATAGAAAAATCATTGATGTTAGGTACAATTTAGGTGGTATGTTGCTGGCAACACCAGTGCCTGTCGATGACGCCATGTCATGTCGCAATTACATGACGCAGTCTTTTGTCGTTGTGCGAAGTGACTGTGCGTTTTTGGTGTGCTCTCTGTTATTTTCTTCTGACCCGGCTTTTTTATTGGACTGATCTTACTGACTACGTTTACCTGGCTATAAATTGGACTCCGATTGCTTAACGATTAGTAAACAAGAACAACATTACAGTCTTACCATGTCGAAACGGGGGAAAACGCTAAACAGTCAATCTCGCGAACTAGTGGTGAAATTGTACAATTATTTTGAACGTGAATCAATTAACGATGGGCCTCTTTTACCATTGACACAACCGAGAGAACGCGTTGCCGAAGCATTGGAAATAGGGAAGAGGACAGTAACTCAAATTCTGAAAGAGAAATACGGACCATCAGGCTCAGAAGATAATACTTTACGTACACCGAAAAAAAGAAAGAGGGACAAGAAAATTGTTGGCATTGATAATTTTGATGCTGCTGCAATTCGCAACCACATTTATGGATATTACTCGAGAAAAGAATATCCTACACGGGAAAAGCTAATAAGTTCGTTAAAAGACGCAGGCTTATTTTTTGGCGGTAAATCGTCTCTATCAAAGGTTTTGAAATCGATTGGCTTTAGTTTTAAAAAATCTGACAAGCGGAAAATCCTGCTAGAACGCTACGATATTATTTTGAAGAGAGTAACATTCTTACGTCAAGTAAATAAAATTACAGATTGGGACAATGTCGTGTTTATTGACGAAATATGGTTGAATGTGAACCATACGGTTTCGCGGACATGGACCGATGATACAGCGGCGTCCACCTCAAAAGTTCCACCGGGAAAAGGAGCCCGACTTATTATATGTCACGCGGGATCAGCTTCTCAAGGTTTTATTCCAGACTGCCTCCTCGCATTCGCCTCTAAAACATGGCATGACACGAGCATGGACACGAAGTTATTCGATTGCCTCCCTACCATTGCCAGTATAACGCCATCGAGCTTATTTGGGCACAAATAAAGGGTTATGCAGCGCGGAACAATACTGAACCACCCTTCAGTACTGCTAAAATGATGTCTCTGCTAAAAACTGCGTGTGCAGAAGTCACTACAGAAGACTGGAAAAAAGTCGTAGAGAAAACAAAGAAAATAATTTTACAAGATTTTGAACGAGATGTGAGAATAGACAATATTATTGAAAATGAATTAATAATATCTCTGAGTGCTGACAGCAGTGATGAAGATGACAATACTTTTAACAGTTCTGATAGTTCAACTGAATAAATGCAATTTTTTTGTTAAATTGTGTACTTGTCTTATTTTGCTCCTTAAATTTACGAAAATAATAATAATAATGGGACAGGGATTTGCCTGATGATTTTTAAAATTCGCATATGTTTCAAGTCCGTATCGATTCATTCACTTTAATCGATGTTTATAAGCAGGTCACCTCACTATGAGGATAAAACTGACAGACGTCAAATGTTACCTATTAAAATGACTCCACTGTAGTATACCTACTGTTTTTCTTTTTTTCAGGATGGGTAATCATCAAATAACCCCTCCCGCTCTGGGTGGAGCGGAAGGGAGTGTCAGACTCTTACTGACTAAAACCCACACGTGTTCCTTCCTTAGCCCTTTATGTTCCGGGCCCTAAAGTAAAATCTAGGCTGCTTCTGGGAATTTCCTAATTTCAATACCCAGTAACACTATCTGGCCTGGGAATCGAACCTGAACTCAGCAGTTGGAAAAACAGAAAAAATAAAAATTGTTGTATCTGCATAGGGGTCAATAAACGTTTATTTTCAAAACAAATGTGTCTTAAGAGTCGCGCAACATATTTATATTTGCACAACAGGGGGTGAAAACTTAAGGGGTAGAAACCCCCATCATTTCTTAGAAGCAATAAATTCTACGAATGCGTACCATAAATTTTATCAACCGCCTTCTAATGCAGCGTTATGTTAAATCGTAATGGTAGCGATTTTATTCTGAAAAAGTGGATAAAGAAAAATATTGTTGTGTTTTCTTTCAGTTGGATCTTTGTTATTTATTTGTGTAGAGAACACTTCCTTTATATATGTATTTTATATTTAAGACAGCTTAGCTCGTGCAAATTGAATTCGTAGTTTACTCTGCCAAGTTAGTCTAAACAGCCGCAATGACGCAAATCTCCATTCAGTAATTTTGTCTCACGAAGCGGCGCGCGCTTTACTTATATTAACCAAGTGTACAGTGCGTGCCACGTAAGAAGAGACTTGACCCCGCCTCCCCCGCCTCTTTCCGCCGCCCCTATGACGTCCGGTCCCGTCCCGCACTCAGACCTCATACCGCTAAAGATACCTAAAATCGTGTTCTGCGCATGTCAGACCACGTGGTGTGTCAAGTCTCTTCTTACGTGGCACGCATTGTACACGCTGTGAAAGTGTGCGCGAAGACGAGTAACGACTGCACATAACACACGCGCATACACACATTCCGACTTCGCGATTGTCTCGGACGACACCGTGAGCTTCTGCGTTTTCATACACATTAACAGCGTATTTATACACTTGGTCACCACAAGTAAAGCGCGCGACGCTACGTGAGATAAAAATTCTATTGCAGTACAATGTTTGACATAGGTGTCCCCAATCAGACTCCATTTAACTCGATCCGCAGCTACGCTGCAACCAGCCATCCTGCGAAGACCATCGTCATCGTCGTTCGATTCACTGAAAAAATTCCTAAACTAAAATCAAACAGTTTCTAAAGCCACTTAGATGACCATGGGCAATCATATTACATTTCCGTGTACGTTTACTCCAGCAGAAATTAACAGCCACCCATTTTTGCTTATGTTATGAAGAGACAAAATATGTTTAGGGCTGTATGTCTAACAAGCAATCAAAATTTTTCATTAAAAAAATACTTAGGGAAATCCCACGTGAGAAAAAATTGTCAGGACTTTAAAAATAAAACATTTATTCCATATCATATCAGGGTCATTAGTTTTTCACAAATGAATAAAACAACCGCGAAATGTATATACATAATATATATTTTCTTTTTTACATAAAAACCTTCTTTTCCCTTCAGAGGAAAACGGCGGAAACACGGAACCGGAAGTTGCGCCGACCGCTACCGGAAACGACTCGGCCTGTGAACGTTAAGACCATGTCACATAAATCACTTTTATTATAGCACTGAGAAGGGTGCAGGCTGTATATAATAGGTATATACTAAGTGTTAAATGGTATATAAACAAATGGTTCTGTATCGGGTTCAGTGTCAAAGAAATGTTTCTTGATGAGGTCAAAAGAAATTATAACACACGCAGTGGCGAAGGGTGAATTTATGACAGAGGTAAGCCGGAGCCAAAAAATGCATGTAGGCGTTTTGCAATGTTTTAATTTTATGGTGTATTAAATACCTACAGTATGATATGATTATATTTCAATGATTTCTCATTCATTCTGAATTTTCGAAGGGAAGCCGGTGGGATTCGAGTCACTGTAACACAGCATATGTCGCGAGTTATAAAGGGTGGTTAAATTTTAAGGGCCGATGTTGATTTTGAATAAAACACAAATTATTTAGGAAATTATTGTCATTTCTTTTTATTATGATAATATGGTATGGTTCAATTATGTATGCAACAAAATATCGGCCAAATGGCCGCCGCGACCTCGGCGGCACACCTCCATCCGATGGTTCAAATTTTCGATGACGCTGAGGCATAATTGAGGTTCTATGCCGTTAATGTGCCGAATCATCTCATCCTTTAGGTCTTGAATTATTGCTGGCTTATCGACGTACACCTTTTCTTTCAAATAACCCCAAAGAAAGAAGTCCAACGGTGTCAAATCACATGATCTTGGCGGCCAATTGACATCACCACCACGTGAGATAACACGGCCATTGAATTTGTCGCGCAAAAGAGCCAATGCATTGTTTCGTTAGCTATGTGGCAAGTGGCACCGTCCTGTTGAAACCACATGTCGTCCACATCCATATCTTCCTGTAAATGCAAGCCTTTGCATAATGTTCATTAACGACGAGCGTGAGAGGTGCAATTATTGTTGGGCACGACGACGAGTTGAGGTGGATGGCTCTTCAGCCACACTATCGCGAACAGCAGCAAATTTTCTGCAGTACGAGCTGTACGAGCATGCACTGGTGTTTTCACATCTCCTCCAGACCTCAAATTTTTGCACGATTTTTTCTATTGTACGCACATTTGGACGATTAAATTGACCGAAAAAATCACAAAGTGCACGATATGCATTTTGATTTGAACGACCATTTTCATAATAAGCCTGAATAACTTTAACGCTTTGCTCGGATGTGTATCTTTCCATGGTTCAAATTGAGTTAGTCTGAAATTGAGAAATATCAAATGAAATGCAGAAAAAAACTTGACGTTTAGGTGTGGTTCACATTCAACATCGGCCCTTAAAATTTAACCACCCGTTATGACTTTTCACTAAATCTTCTATTGCACAGAGACTGACACACACTGGAAACCGGCATGTCCTAGAACCAAAAATTCGAAGACATGTGACATGCACCAAGCCGCACTGGGCCCGCGTGGTGGATTACGCCCCACCCCCTCTCACAGATAGGAGGCATTGTCCCAGAAGTGGATCCCACATTTATAGGCTGCTTATGACTGAGACTGACGTATCTAAGGAGTAATTCTCATAAAAATCCTGGGTACATTATTCTTGTTGCTTTTATATGTGAGATCAATTTAACAAATAAACACAAATGAAGAAACAATTCAAAATATAAGATTAAAAATAAGCCTTGGCAGTTAAAAGATGACCAGTCTCAACCGACGGCGTCCGTTCACGAACATCATCAGGATCAGCACCATCCAGCTCAACCATTTTGTAGGGAACCAATCTACATACATCCCAAAACAAACCCAAAGCCGCTACCTGTTTCAAATCAAAGAAAGGCGTCACCTTCCACGACTTCCAATATTACAGAACGCAAATTGTTTTAAATTATCGCCGCCTGCGCAAACGAGACAAACGCTGCCATTAGCGGTAATCAGTAACAGACTAATCATTAATTACAGGAGAGAATGCAATCTTTAAGTAAATTGAGACAAAAAGAAACTGTGGGGTGTTTCAATTTGGTTAGGAAGTGAGAAGGGATGGAGGAGGCAATTGACATGCAGGTTTTTCAACGTTTATTGCAGCGAATAAGAAAAGAATATAATATGAGTTTAAGTGTAAGAATTGGACTCCAATTATACAATCGTAGATCCTGGAGAATTCGAAGACATATGACATGTACAGACGCCAGCACATCAAGCTACCCGAAACTGTCAAACTTTCCCAATCAACTTTGAATCTTATCCTTTAGCAATAAAGTTGAAAATCTGTTAAAGAAATTTGACAGCTTGATATGGCGTCTGTACCATCCCGCGTGGTGGATTACTGCCCACTCACTTTCACAGAAAGGAGGCCTGTCGCCCAGCATTGGGAACGTCACAGGCTGATTATGATGCAATTCGTGATGTTCGATGAAAAAATCGCGATAGCTGATTGTTCGGGTTAGTAGTTAGTGATGTCTTCGAATTTTTATTTCTACGCCATGCCAGTATCCTCACGATGTTTTCCTGCACCGTTTTGAGAGCAGTGCTGATGAAATAATTTACACAACGCAAACCTCCTGGACGCGACGAGCTGGTTAGGTTCCTTCAAAACTGAAAGGAGGACGTGTGGGCTCGCGAAAGATGGAAGGAGTGGGACAGCGTAGACTAGTAAAAAAAAAAGCGCCTGTCAGAAGTAGAACCTAAACCTACAACTCGTAAGTCGCGGCCGCTACCACTCCACCACTGCTCTTAATCGCTTTAAGGCTCCTTCAAACAGGCGCGACGCGCGACGCGTATCGCGCGCGACACAAAGGCACCGCTCGTTGCGCGACTTGCGGTGCCTTTGTGTCGCGTGTCGTGTCGCGTGTCGTGTCGCGTGTCGTGTCGCTTGTCGTGTCGCGCCTCTTTGAAGGAGCCGTTATTCACGAATCACATAATGATGCCATATCCAAACTTCGGAGCTCACTTAGCGAAATCGTTAAAACTCTCCGGACGAGTAGAAATGGAATTATTAAAGACGCCTGAAGTCGTAACTGAGTTATCTTCGCCACCTGTTGATGCGCTAATCAATTCGATTTTCCAAGCACCTTCATGTTTTAGAGTTCCCTAAAGAATCTTTTAGGAAAATGAAAATTTAAGGTAAGGTTATCTTTATTTGGGTTGTGGGCAGGTTGGGGTTAGGACAAAAAGGGTTGATTTTCATAAAAATATTTAATGTCTTAATGTGTTGAAAAAAGATTTAATCTTCATAATTTAAGAGCGTTCGTAAAACTACTTTAATACACTTGCGAGCAAAATAAAAAAATAATATTTTATGAAAAACAGTAAACTGGAATACCAAATTAATAATTTTTAGATTTTAATTAATTGTTAACGACCAAAACGATCTAAAAGGGAAACACTTTAGTTTGATTTACTACCATTAAATCAAGGGGTTCACCCGAAAACAGTCTAAAATAATGCTTAATTTTAACTAACTTTCACAAACGCTTTCTGTATAATAAATATACGAAGCGAAGACTCGGGGACAAATTCGTGCAGGTGGTTTAAAGTCATTAAAAACAGTTTATTGCGAACATCGGCTATCGCGGCCATCTTGAGCGCCATATTGTATTTATATTTATTACTGTAATTACGTCACGTCACTCGCCGCAATTGATATAACAATGTAGCTGGCCTGAAAAAAAGGAAAAAAAAAGTACTTTATTCTTTTCGTCACATTTTAAGAAAAGAGTTGGTCTTGAAAAATAATTAGCGCGGTAATTTCATATTTTTAAATTGTTTGTCGGTTGACACTTGTAATTACTGTCTTGTGTAGGTAATTGATGTCGTTAAGTTCATTGGTGTAACTTTATAATTAGATCAGATTTTATAAAAATTTAAAATTATCTAAAAAAAATTGTCTGCGACTCATAGACCAATAGGTATGGTTACTAACATATAATAAAAATAAAATAAATCCCCAGCTAGATGGACGGACGACCTAAAGAAGGTGGCTAGGACGGACTGGATGCGGAAGGCGGAGGACAGGGTGGTGTGGCGCAGTCTGGGAGAGGCCATGTCCATTGTCCAGCAGTGGACTGCAATAGGCTCAGTTGATTGAAATTAAATCCAAGACGAAAATATGGAAGTATTCATCAGTATTCAGGTATGGCTTCATTTTTTCCGAAATGAAAGACTTCTGTAGGTAAGTTCTGGGTGGAACGGAAGGGAGTGTCAGACTCTTACTGACTAAAACCCACTCGTGTTCCTTCCTTAGCCCTTTATGTTCCGGGCCAGCGGTAACCCTTTCGGACAATCCCGCTGACCCGGCAGGCTTCGGCCATTAAATATTAAATATTCATTAAATATTTCGGCGTCATTAAATATTTTCACGATGATGAATGAATGATTACCATTCAGTTTATGTATTTTACTTAAAGTTAAGTTGATGCAACATTCAGGTATATTTAGTTAGTTTTTTTACTGACACTTAACCGTTGACCTTTCCTACCAACAAAATGAAATAAAAGCCAGAATTAACACTGTCTAAAACAAAACTCCAGCATTCTTAAATTCACATACCTACAAATTTTTCAACGTTCTTTCGTTTATTTTTCGTCGTCAAACAAACGCCGGTGTGTTTATGCCCTTAGTGACATTTCGCCGACAATTACTGTGTCACATACATTAGGCTGTCAGGTTGTCAACCGTCATGCCGTCATTAGCACTATGTTTTGGCATGTCCCCACTTATCTATATAACCCTAATTGAGCGCCATTTTAAAAAAGGTTATTTTCGTTCCGAGTCTAAATTTAAATTTAGATTTTTTTTAACCAACTGCAGAGAAGGATTAAGTTTTTTAATTGAGCTCAATCGATTAAGATGTTTTTTTCGTAATATAATGAAATGGTTATAGAAAAACCTTGGTATTGTAATTGTTATTTAAATGGTTAGTGCGAAGATATCCGCGTGATATTGCAATAATAACTGTGAATGTTAATGTTTCTTTGTGTATCCAACACCTTTCAATACACTTTAAATAAAATATTGGTATTTCTAACCACAAAAGAAGGTTTAAAAGGATTATTTCTATTCGAAACGATGTAATAAACTTAAAGTGTAGGGTCTGTGTTACAACAGACTGCCGTTCGCATAACAGCTTAGGCCTTTGTGAGTCAAGTATTTAAAGTAGACATTTTTAAAACAGCCTTTTTCTTTTTACAATTATCGGACAACTCCTTTCTGATAAGCGTATGAAAAAAATATAAAAACGCGACATGCCATTTTGTCATTTAAGATAAACAAAAGTATAAAAATTACACAATATTAGACAAGAATCTTATCAAAATCATTCTAGCGGTTTGCTAGAAAACTGGCCATAAATAAGACAAACAAAGGTTTCCTTTGGGCGATTTTATTCGAGCACTGGATTTAACTCGATCTAACCTCGAAAAAAAAAATAGGAAATGTAGTTCAAAATTACTCACACCACAACACAAATGTCTTTGTTTATGGCCAAAAAAGTATTTATTACTACCATAATATAATTATCTTTATGTCTAATGAATTTACTTTTTATCTGGACACGAACTTTTTTTATAGTTATGGCGGATACTTCACAAAAACTAGATGAATAATACAACACATTAAAGTATACTTAAGTACCCGAAAATGGCCAGCGGGTTCCTTACATTTAATTAAAGGTAATTATGACCTGGCATGCATTTTGAGTGCTCGTTAGAGGTTGTAATTTTGTAAACAATAAAATTATGCAAGTAGTAGGTTTATAATGGTCACTAAACTTATTAATGTAGCAGGTAACATTCGTTGTGAATTTGGTTGTGGATTCTGTATTACTGAGTTTCAGTTTTTGACATTTCAAATTGACAATGGTAATTGGCACTATTTCAAAAACACTACCAGACCAACTAAGCTAATCTATTCTCTGCTTAAGCTACGGGGTAATTGCGTAACACACTAACAGTAGCAATGGCCTTCATTTTGACAGTTCAACAACATTCATTGCGTTATTCACGTGTTGGAACAGACGAATTTTTCGCAAACAGGAAGCAATGGATTAGCAATAACATTCAAAATTATTCAGATTAATTGTGATTGATAGTGTGTTACGCAATTACCCCACTGGGCTAGTTTGGATTTTATGAATTTTATCATAACATTTATTTAATAATTAAGAAAAAAAATGTACAGAGGCGAACTTTTTTATTCTACATTCCGTTATTTTTTACATTACCCAAGTAACATTTTTTGATTGACGTTGTCACAATAAGTTGTCACTCAAAACTACTTAATTTAAATTCACTTTGCATTATCCTCCCCACGGAACCCCAAAAGATCATCGATTAACAGATAACCATCGCAAGTAATTCCGTACATTTTAACCCAAAAACAGGATTGCAGTGACCATTAATTACATAGTTCTTTGTGTATAAATATTTATACCCACTTATTATGTTAATTTATGTACAGTGAAAGCGCTAACTCGATGGGTTTTCGGACCCTTAAATATTCCATTTTGGTAACGACCATCGGTGACTGCCCACCTGATGTTAAGCGGGTATAATGCTTGATAATGTTTTATTTACGATGAAAGCTATTATAATATTATAATTAGTGATTAAAACAATTTTGTATCACTGAGCTTTTTATCATTTCCGGAGTTGGTTGTGTCAATGGGACGGTGCTTCCTCGAAGCAAGGGAAAGTACCTATTTGTCGCTTTGAATATCTATATGGACTTGACCATGTTAATATTCAGCAGTGCCCGTGAACTGTTGTTACCAAATGCAGGTGAAGGCGTATACCTTACATTACTTCTGTTGCTATGACTTAATCCAGTCCTTCCCTTGCCTTTTAAGGCTCCTACAAACAGGCGCGACAAGCGATATAATCGCGCGCGACACAAAGGCAACGCTCGTTGCGCGACTTGCGGTGCCTTTGTGTCGCGTGTCGTGTCGCGCCTGTTTGAAGGAGCCTTTAGCGATAAAGTTGAAAATCTATTAAAGAAATTTGACAGATTGTAGTAATCGCTACTACAATCTGTCAAATTTGCTGGCATCTGTAGACTCGGTGATGAGAAAGCATGCCAGACGATGTTCATTCAGAACACATCGATTGCCTCAAAAAAGTTTTTGGTAAACTTTTTCAAACCAAAATATTACGTCAAAATTGAATTTCAAAATCGTTCTTCAAATGTTTTACTCTCCTTAAATTAAGGGTCGACAGCGGGCAACCCTATTAACAGTTAGTTAAGACAACGACTTTGAATTAGGGGTTAAATTACCGCGTTAATATCACGATTAACACTCACAAGCATCTCGTTAATTTGCATATACTATGTGTTTTTAATTTTATATTTTGGGCAAAGTGAGTGGAATTTTGTTGGTATGCTGCTAGCGTAATTGTTTCGGAATTAATTATATTTTAGTCAGATTAATTTATTGTAATTTATTTGTAACACCCATTTTGTGTTAGTTAAGTTTTTAATTTTAATTAAAGTCAAGTCAGTCCGTAGTAGTAAGTTTTTAATTTTAATTAAAATTACTACTACTGTTTAAGCTCTGTTAGCCAAAGATGGATCGTTAAAATATTAAATTAGTTGAATTTTTTTTTGCTCCCTCGTTCTCGTCTTCCTGCCTCATTGGTATAGTAGTCGCAAGCACTACTGTTGAGCATTTGGTCCTGTGTTTTATTCCCGGGTCGAGAAAAGTGTTATTGGGTTTTCTTCTGGAATTTCTCAGTAACAGCCTGGAGTCTGGATTTGTCCCCGATTAATGGCAATAGGCTTGCCCTTTATTACAGAGGACCTAAACCTAACTAGCGAAATATGGATGTACAGACGCCAGCACATCAAGTTACTACAATCTGTCAAATTCCTTTAATAGATTTTCAACTTTATCACTAAAGCATAAGGTTCAAATTTGATTGGGAAAATTTAACAATTTCGGGTAGCTAGAGGTGTACCTATAGTACAGACGACAGCACATCATGCTGTCGTCTGTACTATAGGTACACCTCTATCTAACCCTTCAGGGATTACATGCGTGATGTTGAAATTATTATTATTTTTTCTTAAAAAAAATGAGAATTATATTGAGTGCGGTAAAGAGGGTGGGCCTCTTTACCGCACTCAATATAATTCTCATTTTTTAAGGTAGGTAACTAGTAGTAGTAGCAATATATTATATGCAGATACTTCTTTTACGTCCTATGGTATATTTTAATTAAAACTCGTACTTTGGTAGGCAAACTACCCTTTTGATTTGAACATTTACGATACAATTATTTACAACCAGTAGTCGTTCCGCTTCCCCAATAAAAACGATAATTAAACTTTTTTTTTTTCAAACATCAATTTTGCGGAAATTATTCACTAGCTTCTGCCCGTGACTTGAAATTTCGGTCCCATCGCATCGCATGACATTCTTTTTCGCTAAACGATCTATTTATTTTATAATTTATGTACACACATGTACATAAGAAATTTCTTCCAGCAGACCTGCGAAAGGAGAAGTAAAAAAGAAATGTAGACAACAGTGTGTGAGATCAAGGAGAAGAGTAATATCTATATGACTTTTTGTCTTATTGCTCGGTTTCTAAGAGCCGTAGCGTGATGTTAAGTGGCCTAAAGTCTTCCCCAAGAATTGGACTATCAAAGACAGAAGGAATTTTTCAAATCCAACTGATAATTCCAGAGATTATCGCGTTCAAAGAAACTAACTCTTCAACTTAGTACCAGTATATAGATCATTTGTATAGATATAATGCAATTACAATAGCCATAACTATAAATTAAACCAATAATATATTATATGATATTGAACTTATTTGCCATAAAATCCACCATAAAAATGTGTTTTATTAGACCACGAAAGTGACCCCAATTAATTTATCTACATAGATACCAATCAGACAGAGGAAGACTTCTTAATAGTAATTTTAACTGTAATGAGATACAGAATCACAATATATTACAATGGTTGTATAAATGACATAATTATTTATTTTATGTCTTTTTTACGACACGGTCATTTAATATTCAAATTTTCAAGCTAGTTTTTTTTTTCGTTGATCGAAAAAACGTTGGGACGCCTTTCGTTGCCTTGGGGTTTAAACGGACCTCCTCCTGACGTTAATGCTTTGTTTTTCATGCTTCGAGGTTTTCATGAAGAAGATATCGCTGTATCCTGAAACAATACAACACATGATTTAAAATAATTTAAAATGTTTATCACACTTAGTGCTGATTTCTCAATCGACAGATAGTTTTTGTTCGTGAAATAAAATTGACGTCTGACAGTTTTTGTATACATAGAAGAACTGTCAAAAATTCAAAATGGTTCCTCGGATAAAGTTATCTGGCGTTGGAAAAATCAGCCCTTAATCTTATAAAGGCGAGTTTGTGAGTGTGTTTGTATGTTTGTTACTTCTTCACTCACAAATTGGATGTTTGGCACACACATAGTTTATATGCATGCAATGTGCAAAAATTATTTATTCTTTTTTTTCAAATAATTTTCCTGTTTAAATCACTTTTTGTAACATGCTCCCACCTTTTAAAACAAATACAGCCAGCTACTTAATAAACATATAATTATAATATTTATAATTTCAAAAAAAGAACGAATCAACAACACATCACCTATCAAAATAAGTAATTTTGTTATTAAGGTAGCTTCACACGGAACGACTGACGCCCACAAAAGTGCGTTCACTCAAACACACTTTTTTTTCGACCGTTTAATTTGCATTCATTCGGTTATCTGTACGATCTGAATGGTTAATTGTGAACCTGGTTGATGTTAACCGTTGGAACTTATCTGATAGCTAACTGTATTAACACGCAATGGTTTAGGATGTGGTTACACGAGCTTGGTTGAACAATGGCTTAAGGTTTTTTTATTGTTTTGTTCTACGTTGGTACTTTTGTTTTGTAATTTACCGAGAAGTTAGCTGAGTTTACTGAATGATGGCCATTATAACTTTGGGTAATAAGTAGGTAATCATTAGACACGCCAGTGATAAAATTATTATGTTACCTCTAAGTTCAACTAGGTATATATTACATAGGCACCTATAACAATGCAAATATTATTTGCTGTTTTTCTTAGATACTCGTAAGAATCGGAACGTAATTCCCGATTTTTTTTTTAGAACGTTCGCGTTCTAATCTGTCTTACTCTGTCAAAAATACCAATATTTTAACCCGCCATAACTCGCGCGGGGTGCTGTCAGCACCCCACGCATTTTTGAACGTAAAAATGAATAATAATTTCTCTAGTTGCGCATCCGCCCGTCTCAGTACCTTTAAGTGACCTTTAAACGCGTCGACACAGGGTGAGAGGGGCTGTGTAGCGCGAGTGCTCGCAGCGTGAGGACGCGTCAAAGTTTTCGTGGGGTGGTCACGACACCCCGCGAGCGCTCGAGCTATACTTTTGCGGAGGTTACTTTATCAACAAGGTACGTGTTTTCAATTGTTTTGTGAATCTAAATTATTTAACTGTACCCTTATTTACTATAATATAAATAATGATGTATTTCTAAGTTTATTTAATGGTTTTTGTTCTTAGAAACTTTTGTTTATTGTGCTTTGTCCGTATGTAACATTTTTTTTTTCTAATTTTATTTGCTTTCAACCAGGCTTACCCAAAGCACTCAAGAGGATGTTGAATGCTCCTGGATCAAGCACCGAAGGAGGGTCACCAACAAAAAAGCAGCACTGTATAGTTTGTCCACGCTCTAAAGACATTAAAACATTGAGTGAGAGTGCAATTTTCGCAAACAAACCATGTGTCAAAAACACATGAAGTTAATTTGCAGTTCTTGTTACGAAAAATAAGATTGTTTTATTTAATTTTGTTACTTAATCCTTACATTTATGTTTTTTAATGAGAAATTTTATGTTAAAAACGAGGAGGATTCTTTTTTTGTGGTTCTTTGAGGAGAGATCTCAATATTATGACTAAAAAGGCTGATTATTATAATGTTGTGTAGAACAGTAATAAAGTTGATTATAAAATTAACGTTTTTTTATTTACATACGTCATACAACACAAAATAATAAAATGCTAGTATAATTCCACTAACTGATATTATATATATATAAAAATAGACTTTGAGTATGTGGGGTGGCCACAACACCCCGCGAGTGCTCACGAGGCTAAAAACCCGCGCGAGTGATCGAGGGTTAAATACATTTTTGACATTGATTGCAGCAGAATTGAGATTGTGATTAGATTTTGAACATGTTTTATTACTGAAATTAGCTTGCTGTGGTGTAAAATATGCTCTCTCTATCTCTTCTCTTTACTATTTTAGTTTTTGTCAGATAAGTTTTAAATAAATTATGTTCCCTTGCCTGTATTTTTTTTACATCAGTCGATTTATTCTGTAAAAAAATAAGCGCACCTTTAAAACTCAGGTGAAGTGAGCTCAGAGTTAGTCTTATTATAGTTAGCGAATCCCTAGCATCAGGACACAGGCGCTTTACTTTGTGTTAATTATTTAAAAACCACTGCTCTCAAAACTGTGAAGGAAACCTATCCTAGAGCCGAAAATTCGCAGACATGTGACATCTACCAACCCGCACTGAGCCCGCGTAGTGGATTATGGCCCACTCGCTCTCACCGGGAGGAGGTCTGTGTCCCAGCAGTGGGAACATTATAGGCTGGTTATACCTAGGCTATGCAAGCATCAGGTAGATTGATTTTCATGGTGAGATTTTTACAGAATAGGCGGGTTGTAGCCCGGTTGTAGGTGCCGTCTGTTGACGCCTTAATACAACTCAGTTTATGTTTTTTCTAAGCCTCAGTTATTTTGTTATCGCGATGTAGCGATATGTTTTAAATCGATATGTTGCCGCTACCCGCTGTTTTGTTAACTCGATCATGTTTATTATCGTGGGCTTTCATTGTACAGTAATTATCTCTAATAATAGTTGTTATAATTGTTCGGGCTTGCTTATAAAGGGTATGTTTGTCCCCGAGCGAAAAAAACGCTAGAATAGTCGTGTTGTGTATAAACGTTATTTTTATAGCTTATTGTTTGATTCGAACGAATTTACTCGCCCGATTCAAAATGTTCCATTTGCCTAAAACGTATTTCTGGAGTTGTCTGTTCACGCGTCAAGCGCGTGATCATGTGGACTGCAATGTCACCGGCGGCTGAGGCGCGGGCGCGGGACGCGGTGCCGCGGGTGCCGCGGGAGCGGCGGCGGCGGCGGCGGCGGCTCACTCCACGATCGCACGGCTAGGAGACACTCGCGCCCCCTTTGACAACATCATCACTGTACCGCTACTTATTTATCGCCTTTTCTAATATAATAATTTAAATAGTATACAGTCCACGTTTCATTTATTAATCTCCTGAGCTTCTGAACATGGTCCTTCGAGCCGGATACTTCGTGCGAATCGCATACAGAAAAAATAATTAGGTGTCGATTCGCCCTTTTCGGGCGAATAAATTCTTGCGAATCAATCAATAAGCTGTTTATATTTTTTCCCTTGCAGCCTTCATTCAGTATTTTCTACTGAACATTCTTTTTTTTCTTTTCAACCTGTATCGTCCCACTACTGGGCAAAGACCTCCCACACAACTTTCCAAAGAAAGAAAGAAAATACATTTATTTAGCACAGACTAAGAGACACACAATACACCAGATAGTTAGATAATTAGTCGTACATCAGATAAAAACAAAGACAAAAATAAAAAGTGCAAAGTCCGATGTAAGAAATTAGCAGGAAAGTGTGCCTCACGGCTGCGCCAAAAAGGCCCAGTTCAGCAAAAATGCCAGACAACTGGTGCCTGACGCTGGTTTTCAACTGGTCCTGCTTATTCTATGAGCTATGTCGACAACTTTGGTTCTCCACCGGATCACCTTATTCCGAATTTTCTTTCTGTACCTTTAATTAACCTTAAAAAGTAGGTATCTTAATAATACAAGGCTTTTTTTTTCAGGATGGGAAATCATCGGATGACCCCTCCCGCTGTGAGTGGAGCGAAAGGGAGTGTCAGACTCTTACTGACTAAAACCCACCCGTGTTCCTTCCTTAGCCCTTTAGTTGATGCTGACATCTCTTTGAGGCGCACGTGGAACACGTAGGTACGCGCCGTCCGGCACGGGCCCGGTCCTGATTGGACGGTCACCATAATACAAGGCTGAGACGACAATAAGACATTAAACTAAACTTCGCATATCTAATGACGTTCCCAGTTTTCATGCAAAAATTCAGCCAAATTTATCCAACAGTTTAGTCATTATGGGCTATTCATTTATTACGTTAGACAATTTTGACCACTTTCTGACCCCCTCCCCTACATAAGAAAAGATAAGACTTGGTTGGACCCCCTTCCCCCCTTTTTAATCTTACGTAAGATCAGTATCTACCAAAATTGCAAAGAAAAAGTAACAAAAATTAAAAACTTATATATTTTGCTTATTTTTGTGATCTTACGTAAGAACAGTCTAGACCCCTCCCACCCCCCACGTAAGAAAAAATATGACTTGTTTGGACCCCCTCCCCCTCAAATCGTCTTAAGGCTCCTACAAACAGGCGCGGCACGCGATATAATCGCGCGCTACACAAAGGCACCGTTCATTGCGCGACTTGCGATGCCTTTGTGTCGCGCGTGATTTTATAGCATGTCGCGCCTGTTTGAAGGAGCCTTTACGTAATAAACGAACAGCCCCATATAGCTTGTCAAAGATTGGCAAAACTGGTCGGACCATCCCTACATGATCACTACCTACTAAGTATTTACGTTTGAAAATATCACTTTTTCAATATTTATGGTAGGATTTATTTGTGTGTGAGTGAATGCCCCTTACACACAGCGGCACATTCATTCAGGTGCCATTAAAGCGGGTGCCCAATTTGGAATACGTCTTAAGGCTCCTTCAAACAGGCGCGGCACGCGATAAAATCGCGCGTGACACAAAGGCATCGCAAGTCGCGCAACGAGCGGTGCTTTTGTGCGCGCGCGATTATATTGCGTGTCGCGCCTGTTTGTAGGAGCCTTTATTTGATAATTCTAAAATACTCTTAAACATTAGAATTGCCAGTGTTTTCAATTTTACTGTCGTAATTCGTCTCTACATTGATTATGTCGTCGCTCGCATGACTAAAAGTCCTACCTCATTTTTCTCATTTTTTAGCTGATTTGAGTTAATTTTCAGTAACTGTCGTGCCTCTATGTTATTTGGATCTCAAAATATTACCATTTTGAAATCCAACAAAATGTAAACCATCACAAATTTAAAAATGTAGTTGTCCTAGCTCAAATCAGCTACAAAATGAGATAGGAGTTTTAGTCATGCGAGCGACGCTGACATAGGCATTGATTTTGTTATTGTCATTTATTGAGTATGTCATTGTCTGACAGTCAAACCAACCATCTATCTGATGGTCAGTGGTCATTGCCGCCATGAACATCTGCATCACCAGAGGCTAATCTCAAAAAAAAACTTGCTAAAGTATAATTAAAGTATTTCTACCTAATAATAAACATATTTTAAAGATGTATCAATACGGCTTGACATGTTAACCCTGCACCTGCCAGTCCTGCTACACTATCAAGTAGCCACGTATCATTATAATAATCAATAGTCATCACTATCCAACTTTAATAATAGTTCCATAATTCAACAACAAAATGAAATGTTTCAATATAAAAACACAATAAAAAATAATCCTAAGCATAATTGGGACATTTATTAATTTTTATATTCCACATTTTATAGGTTTTTAATGGGAATCCGTAAGCAATTAACAAAGGAACACGATTTTGACTAATACAAGTTTTTTTTTAATTATTAATTTATGATGAAGTCATAACTTTTAAGGTTATGACGTTTACGAGAAAAATAGCCTCGTCTGAATCGGATAGTTTAGATAGTATCAAAATTAATTATTGTTGGAAGTAGTATTTTAATTTTTAAAACGCGTGTTCAGTTTTACTTCTGTTTTATCTAATCTAAAGTTTAACATGTTAGAAGAATTTAATGGCCCTTAAAAGAAGCGTTTTTGAATAATGCACAATTAAATTAAGGGGCTTACAGGACCTAAACACAAAAAACGCAAGTTGTAGAAACAATAAAAGTATAATATGATCGACTGCAGTAAACAAAATCAGAAAAATATATGATATTCTTCAGGATATATGCTAGGTAGATAGGTGTGTTGAAAACATAATACAACAAATTAACTAGCTAAAAGCAGAGCTTTGTGAGGGCTCGCGTCGTTTTTCTGCGTGGTAATAATCTTTAAGGCAGTTTTTTTTAATATTTTTTTTTCGTAATTTAAATTATTATTTTTTTTACTGATAACACATCTACATATAAATAGAAATTATTATGTTAAAGCACAAATCAATAGGCGTAATAGTTTTTCCGTAAAGTGTACCACAAAATGCTCAGGTTGTGGGATATAGCAGGGCTCGCTTCGCTCGCCCTGATTAAGGTAGAAAAAAATCATGAAGGTACCTCTAAAATCTTGCTTTTTACAATAAAAATCATACTAATGTATAATGATTTTTTGTCAGATTATTCTACAAGCAACATACTAAAATACTAGTGTTTTAATTTCTTAGTCCAAACAAAATATTTTTTGTAATTAAATAATTGCTTCATATTTTGCAATAAATTACCAGCGTTGTGTCATCGCGCTTTTCTTTCTTTTCTATGCAGTCCGAAAGTGACCGCGCTTTATTTATTTATTTATTTTTATTTATTTATTTATCCATTTATTTCAGGCGCCAAGGCCCATATAAAACACATACAATACAATATTAATATAACTTAAAAATGCTATAAATACATACAACATTAAAATTACATTAAAAACGAACAGCTAAAAACTAACGCACACGAAGTGTCTGCATCGTGTTTCGTTAGGTCATGTAAGCCCCTTAAATAGGAAAGCCTTTGTGTGTTATCCGTGAGTATCTAAGAATGTTTCTCTCGCACTATTGCGGTCAGGAAGACAAAGGCGAAAGATATGTGAGCGATATCGCAGCTACATTAAAACAACAGGTATTTTTGGCCTTTTACTATTAATGTAGGTAAGGGTAAAAACGGACCCTATTACTAAGACTCCACTGTCCGTCTGTCCGTCTGTCACCAGGCTGTATCTCATGAACCGTGATAGCTAGACAGTTGAAATTTTCACAGATGATGTTTTTCTGTTGCCGCTATAACAACAAATACTAAAACAGAATAAAATAAATATTTAAGGGGGGCTCCCATACAACAAACGTGTTGTTTTCGGCGTTTTTGCCTTGTGGTACGGAACACTTCGTGTGCGGGTCTGACTCGCACTTGGCCAGTTTTGTTAACCATCAGGCACGGTTCACGCATGTTGCATTAAAGACTAAAAACGATAGCTATTCGGACATCGGAATAAATTAGAACTTATGCAATTTAGAAAAAAGTATACAAACTAGCTGCGCCCCGCGGTTTCATCCGCTTAAGTTTCGATCCTGTGGCAATATCGGGATAAAAAGTAGCCTACATGATAATCCAGGGTGTCAGCTACTTCCATACAAAATTTTATCAAAATTGGTCCCGCCGTTTGAGCGTGAAGAAGTACCAAACATATAAACACACACACACACTCACAAACTTTCGCCTTTATAATATTAGTGTGACAAAAAAAACCATATCATTCGCAAACCGCTATAAAATGGCTTCCACATACTTCCGAAAAATCAATTTAAGCCCCAAAAAAACGTATCATAATTTCGCTGTTGCCACCCCACGCAGCGTGATAGTGTGAAAGAGACAAAAATACACTTTCCTCCCGAAAGAAAGGGACAAGAAACAAACAAAAAACTTCTACGGGAAAAAACATGGTCGCGAAAACCTCGTAGGGGTTGATTTTAGAGTGGCACATTAGTGAACCCTACACTGAATTTGACTGGAGAAAAATGAATAATAACCACCCCCGCGAACGGGGGGTTAACTTTAACGACCTTATTCGAAGATATTTTGTAAGAATGCGAAAGGATATTAAGTTTTTAGTGCTTTTTAAAGTTGGAATTTCTATGATATGGACACTCCACTTCATTAAATAAAACTTGTACGTATGCAGTTGGAATCATGATTACAGAACGACCAATTCTCATAACTTAAAACGTAAAAAATTTAGTCGCAGTCTCGTTTCGAAGACAAACAAATGTCAAAAACTTGTCAAAATATAGTGATATTAGAGGTATTTTTGACAGATTGAGACTGAGGACAAAGAGGAGCGGAAGGGAGTGTCAGACTCTTACTGACTAAAACCCACCCGTGTTCCTTCCTTCGCCCTTTATGTTCCGGGCCAGCGGTAACCCTTTCGGACAATCCCGCTGACCGAGAATTGTCCCTCTCTAGCTGGTAACAAGAACTAAAATAATCCAAGATACTTTACTTAGAAACTTTACTAACTCGAAGCGACAGTCATGCTATTCAAAATCAGAAGTCATTTATGCAAATCAGGCTGAAAAACAGCACATTGTAAACGTCAAAATTACAAAGACAGTCCTCAAAATGGCCGCCCTTCACCGCTTCCTAGTGCTTTAGTTGAGAAGAAGAAGGAACAATCTCCCAAGCAGCACAGCTGTCTGTATCCATATCCATAAGTAGGTCTACTGTCGATGAAATTAGAATAATATATGAAACAACAACCTATAACAATACACAACAACAACAACAATACAACTATAGTTTGATAACAACGAACGAAGAAAAATTTAGCAATCATTTGAATTCTATTCTATTATTAGCAATCTGTGTCTTCGGTAACAACGGTGCATTTTGACACCCCTACCTAATAAATATTAATCTATGAGTAGAACCACACATAGTAACATGCGATCAATAAGTTCGAAATATTCTAATGTTGTCTATTCCTGAATTCAAAATTCGAATAGCTAAAAAATCTGACGTCTTTAGCAGCGGCCGGATTAAAATAAGGCTAGGTTTAGACGAGACAGCCAAGCTAAAAGCCAGTTTAAATAAAAAGCGATTTTCCAAGTACTGCTACTTACTTTTTTAAACTTTTCTCAATCCCGACTTGTACCTTCTTTCTGTCAAGTCGTTCTTAAGACCTAATCCCTCGTCAATAAGAGTTTCCTTACATAATTCATTGTATATTCTTTGAAAATATCCCGGATAATCCCCGTCTGGACGATGTTATGGCATTTAATGACGTCATTAAAGTAAACAGACACAACTTTTCTTTTCTGCATTGTATTTTAATTCTTCTGAGATATTCAATACCTAATTTAGACTCTCTTTTTGGACACAAAGAGTTGATTTTTCTTTGAAATTTTTTCTAATTTATAAGTCGCCCTAAATATTTGCAGTTATTTGTCAAGACCGCTAATTGCCTGTTATATTGGGTAAAGGAGGGAGTGTTTGTCTGTTTATGTCTCATTAATGATCAACACCCAATTTGTTTGGCTGAGTTAAATTCTAATTTATGTGAGAATATTTAATGAAGTTCAAAATGTATGGAGACTTTAATCCTGTGTTTTGTAAAAAGCAACCAGGTGGCTTCTATAACGAAAAATCTGTGAAAACATCCTTTAATGTTCCCACAATGGGACACAGGCCTCCTCTCAGTGAGAGGGAGTGGGCCGTAATCCACCACGCGGGCCCAGTGCGGGTTGGTTAGAAGTCATATGTCTTCGAATTTTTGGTTCTAGTACATGCATGGTTTTCTCACGATGTTTTCCTTCACCGTTTTTAAGAGCAGTGACGATGATATAATTTACGCAAAATAAACTGCTTGTCTGGGTTCTAACTCACGTCCTCCAGCCGGTTTGCCACCACTATTTACAGCTCACTCCACCTAAGTTTTCACGGTGAGATGCTTACAGAATCGCATTGCATCTCACCGTGAAAACTTAGGTGAAGTGAGCGTGGAGCGAGCTGTCAATAGTGTCAATTCCTAGAAAAAACAAACTCACTTCACCTAAGTTTTCACGGTGAGATTTTTACAGAATCGATCCGATGGTTACAGAATCGCACTGCTGCTCAATTAAATAATTATTATTATTACCGACTTAGTTCTGCCTTCCAATAAGCTGCAATGAATGGCGTAATTTTCATCACCACGCTTGTTAAATTCGTTTGCTCACTGTATGTATACCTATAACGCAGCTGTATACCTATAACGCAGTGTGACTAACTCTCGTTATGCCTAGACCAAACTAGATGTATTGTGACTTAGGTCAATTCCGTTTTAGTATTGATGGCTATAGCATTTACATCGGTTTCAATTAATTATTTCTGATACAGAAACTCCTAGAGTATCTCCTAGAGTAGGTCACCAAGGTACCTAGTTCTAATCAATCTAAAAAGACAACTTGGACAGAAGCAGACTTCATCATTTCAGCTGAAAGACGTCCACTGCTGGACATAGGCCTCCCCCAAGCACCTCCACTTTGACCGGTTCTGTGCTTCTCGCATCCAACGGGTTCCTGCGGCCTGCGGCGGGAGCGGGCTTATACGATTGAAAGTTAATCTTGACTTGAGTGGCCCTATAAACTCAATGTAGCAGTTTATAGGGCCACTAGCTGACCCGGCGAAATTCATACCGCCTCAGAATCAATAAAAACGAATGTTTGAGAAAATTAATTATCTTCATCGTTTTTTTTTCGTGAATTTTCCCATATTTTAATAGTTACTCTGCTATTCGGGTTGGAGACAAATCCAACAAATCAACGATCATCAAAATCAGTCCAGCGATTCTTAAGTTATAAATGGTGTAACTAACCCGACATTGTTTTATTTATATAGAAGATTAGAATAGGTATAATTTGGGTATAATCATTAAGGTGTTAAAGGACTTGTAAGGGCAGAGATTTAGAAGAGTGTCCATGGAGTTTCTTGCCCGTTCTTCTCCATAGGTACCTACGCTTTGGAATGGGCAACCAGCTTCATATTTCTGACTGACCGACTCCTTGACAATTCAAATGTGCCTGTAATTGGTTTAATTGAAATAAATGCTTTGAGTTTCGAGTTTTTTTTTTTTTTTTGAGAATAAATGTGGATAAAGGCTCCTACAAACAGGCACGACACGCGATGTAATCGCGATGTAATCGTTGCGCGACTTGCGGTGCCTTTGTGTCGCGTGTCGTGTCGCGCCTGTTTGAAGGAGCCTTAAAGTCCCTGAGAAGAGTAAAGAAATATTCAAGGTGTAAAATAAATGTTATTAATGTTATTTATTCTATGTATTTCTAGGTGAAAAAATACAGCACTCTAATATTGCTTAACATACCATCAATCTCAATTTGAATCATTTAAAAAAAAATATTGTTAGTCCATTGCTTCATATGTTCGAAAAATGTGTCTACTCAACAATGCAAATAACGCAATGAATGTTGTAGAACTGTCAAAATGAAACCCATTGCTACTGATAGTGTGTTAATTACCCCGCAGCGCCTAACTAACTGAAATCGTTTTCGTACCGAAAGGTATTTACTCGGATCTGGCAGGTAAAGCAATTATCCCAATCTTAGTCAACTCCGACCAAATTAAGGCTCCTACAAACAAGCGCGACACGTGATAAAATCGCGCGCGACACAAAGGCACCGCAAGTCGCGCAAAGAGCGGTGCCTTTGTGTCGCGCGCGATTCGCGTCGCGCGTCGCGCCTGTTTGCAGGAGCCTTTAAAGAAAAATCTTTAATTTACTATAATCAATAAGCTTTTTCAAGGGACACGTCTGGCACATTGAATTATCTTTTCCAGAAAACCCATGAAAATTACACAGTTACGCATGCCAGAAGAAACAAATTCAATATAAGTTAAACACTCCTAAAATCCTGTTACAAAATAGGTGCTCTATACGGAATTGAATCGTTCTTACCAAGCTATAAAGACCCTCGCACACAACAACACATCAACATTTGCGACATGCCGACTATCCACATAAGACCTTAAACTCATATAAAATACATCCACAAAGAAGGAAAAAGTAATGCAAAGGAATCAGTACAGACTATCACGAAATTGATCTGTGATTCTACAAGCGATAATCGCTCTTAACAACCAAAAAATAAAGGATATAATCGGGTGGGTGCTTGTGTTGTAAATTGGTTTTTTGCTGTAACGTAATTTCAACTGTATTCCAGGAATGATAGAGTCTAGATTTGAGTGTACAACGCACCTCATATACCCCCACATAAGTTAGGGCCCAAGTAATACGGATGACGATGCGAAGTTAGTGGAAAGAAAGGGGAGAAGGGAAGTAGAATAACGAGGGGGGTGGGAGGTGGGGGGTAACTCCCCCTGTTTCGGGTTTTCAATAGATGTTAGAGTTTCACTTCCCGTACGATTTAAAATGCAGACAGGTGTAGATGTTGTGTGCTCGTGTATTGGTTTGTGTAATGTTGCGTCGTGTTATGAGGAGACGAAAATTGTCATTTTGAGACAATGACATCGCAGCGATTTATTGGTCAATAGATTCCATAAATATCTCAATGTTCTAAGACATTGATAACGCAACAATTGGCTAAGTAAGTAATAAGAGCCGCGAGGATTAATCGATCAAGTCAAGCTACGCTTGCCGCGGTTGGTCCGTGGATGGGTGACCTTTACATACTGAGATTCCTCAGTGCCTTGGAAAGCACATTGGTCGCGGCTGTTATTTGTGGATGTTTGACAGGCGTTACGGATCGTCAGAACCCCGAAAGTCTCAAGTCACCAAGGGGTATCGTAGTACCCCGTAACAGGTAACTGGTGGTGGAGGTCAGATAGGCAGTCGCTCGTAAAATGCTGATATTCAGCTGCATCCGGTGAGACTGGAAGCCGACCCCTACATAGTTGGGAAAAGGCTAGGCAGATGGTGATGAAAACGCAACAATTCCTACTCACTTTGAAATCTGTTATCTATGGTTTTACGTAAGTAATCTTAGTAGATTACTTACGCATAACTTATTAAACTATCACTCAAATAGAAAAATTTTAAATTTCTCTCTATAATATTTAGTAGAGCTTCGTAAAAAAAGTTGTTTATTCGAACTACGCTCAGAATCCGCACGTTTCGAAAGTCAAAATTTTATAAGACAGTCCCCCAAAAACTCCCGCCCATCAACACTTTCTAGTGCTTTCGTTGTAACTAAGTCGTTCAATGGGAGTTTTCGTGAAAATTTACGACACCAGTTGGCACCACTTTGACAAAAGGTCTTCCATTTCGACAATGAATAATATATGATGACGTTCATCATTCGATTCATTCATTCGTTCATCATTCAGTCATGACTAAAGAAAATATAGGCTCTTTGACAGATGCCTGGACCTGATGTGTCAGTGCTGCCACCTAACGAACGTCATTTCAGAAAACCCTCATTGCCAAAGTACTAGTTATCTTAGAGTTTATTAGTGGAAATCAATCAAAGAAACCAGTAACTATGGTTTTAACTGACACATTATCATATGTACCTCCAAAGTCAGAAACCAGCGAACCTAACTATGTAATTATATGTACAAAGATTTTCATAATATTCACTTGGGTACACAAGCGCAGATACATCTCGAGATATATCTTGCGATATGTCTTATGATATACAACCCATCGCCACAGAGCGCCGCAAAGCATTTTTCAAGACACAATCCACCCTCGCTTTTCTGAACGTATTATTGTTTGGTCTAATTTATGAGCGAAAGCGGACTACTGACAGTCATGGTTTATCTTGGATTTAAAGACTCTCTTGTGTAATGGATAGGTGAGCACACATTTTGAGCAACGGTGTTAAACGAGCTTCTTTTGGTACTGCATGGATACAAGTGTCTATGTTTCATAACATTTAATCGCTGATCTACCAATTCCACCATTGCGGTCGTCGCCGTGCTTCTGTCTGTCTGGCCGTTAGTGCGCACCAAACTGTTTTAAATTATTTTTAGCTAAAAGGACATTGATCAAACATTTCAAGCATTAAAACTCACTAAACTAAATGCTATTGGAACAACAGGTAATACCACGATAGGCCTCACGATCAAATTAAATCCGCAATTGGAAGACCTGTCAATGAATGCGCCAGACTGTCATCTAACAAAACCAGATGGACCCGATCGTGGTGTGAGCTACGACTACACCTGCGATTGGACAAAATTCATCGTGACCACGACCGCCCATTCAAGAGCGAAGCGAAGAAGACAAGAAGATCGGAACAACAAAAAACAGCCTGAGTTGTAGCCTAACTGTGATCTGAGATACTTATCGCACAGTATCGGAAAATCTACTGAGCTTCAAACACCGCTGATCTCTCAGAACTTGTACCACACACCCAGCAAAGTTCGTTTTTTCTCCCTGCTCCTTGGCAGTTTTGATGCATCGCAATATTTTCGTGTCAGCCGCATAGCCCGTGACGTCACATGATATATTGGAGCGTCGCCTCCTTTACGATTTTATAACAATTTCCTTTCTAATATATTTTGTGTAGGCTTTATTTATTTTCGAGGAGAAAATTGAATCATCTATAGAAAATGGATGAAAAGTTAATTTGATTAAATATTTGAGTTTCAGCAGTGGTGGCTTAGTGGTAACGGCTGCGACTTACGAGTTTAAGGTACATAGGTTCGAAACCAGACGGGCACTTTTCTTTGTGTAAATTATTTCATCACCACTGCTCTCAAAGGAAAACATTGAGGAAACAGGTATGTCCTAGAGTCTAAAATTTGGAGACGTGTCTAATTATTTAATTGATAAGGTTAACTAACTAGGTTAACCATAAAGGTTCCTTAAAACAGGCGCGACACGACACGCGACACAAAGGCACCGCAAGTCGCGCAACGAGCGGTGCCTTTGTGTCGCGCGCGATTATATCGCTTGTCGCGCCTGTTTGTAGGAGCCTAAACTCTTATCGTATTAATGACTATTAAGCCCTCGAATATAAAATCGATTAAAGAGTTTTCCTAAATGAAAATAAACGACACGGTGTTTCACATCAATGGCCTAAGACTTACTCAAACAGTGCAAATATGTACTTAATAATATAAAAAAATAGAAACATCCGAATTGAGAACCTCCTCCTTTTTAGAAGTCGGTTAAAAAGGGGTATTGTCAGTTTGTATGTTGTATGGTTTTCCATTGTCATGTAGGGGGGGTAACATTCGGAACTACTTGATTCGATTCTGAAAATTCTATCACTAATGTGAACCTACAGTATTGTCGAGTGTGACAGGACATATTTTGTGTTAAAAAAAAGAAACTTCACGCTGACAAAGACGCGGACAGAAGCTAATGTACGATACACTGAAACACCACCATATCACCAGCCTCTAATCAAGACGAAAATAAAGCAAATGTCGAAAGTACCCAACCCTTCAACACTCGAGACTTCAAACAAACATTATACACATACGCTAATACCCCTATTCGTATGTACCTACGGTTAAACCCCCAATATGCCTCCAAAAAGTATTCTAAACAAGCTACGTTCCGAAATACTAAGTAAAAGTGAAGACAAAAGAAGGTAAAAAATGCTCGACTCACAAAGCGGGTGTAAGGAAAGGTTCGTTTCGGCTCCTTGCAGCGCAGACTGCCTCATATGTATGGAAATGTGGCCTAAACCCGCCACGGTTAGGGCGAGGACAGAATAGCGAGGGATTTCGGAAAAAAACCGTTTCCGTGAGAGTAAAAACAATTCAAGTAAGGATAACCATTTTCTAATGGAATTCGTATTATTTGCTCTATGGTAGGGATTTAATGTAGACAGGATGTGGATTGGTATTTATTTACATTGCGGTATTGGTACAAGAAGAGAGGCATATGCCCAGTAGTGGGCAGTGAGAAGTCAGGTTGTTATTATGATGATGATTGGTTAAAACCCTATAGCAGGTTGTTAACTCCTGAATTAATTATTCAGAGTGTAGGCCAAGTTTTTAATTTTAGGTTTTGATCAAGCCTTCCTGCTTTCCACATGAAAATGATGTATAGATTCAAAGAAAAATACTGAGTAACTAATACGGGAAAAAAAATACTACCGGAATAACAAAACACTTATATCGCTTAGTAATGAAAACAGCCGATCGATTCTGTAAAATGCTCACCGTGACAACTTAGAAGAAGTGAGCTATCATTTCACCTGGTGCTAGAGATTGATACAATTGACAGCTCACGTCAGAATCACTTCACCTAAATTTTTGCGGTGACATTTTTACTGAATATACTGGCTGATCTACCTTTTAACACATCAAAAAGAAACTCTATCAAACACTTATTCGGAAAACCGAAAAACTTCGAACTTACAAACCGTTATGCCCTCAGCTTTACAATAGACATCACATAAACACAGCTATATACACTATACAGTTTACGAATACATTTTTCCCGTGATATTGCTCCAAAGATTTGTGGGCATCTCGCAATATTTATATACACCTATAAAATTGCGAGTTTCTATGTAAAACTTGCAAACGAAGATATATTGTGCAAGTTTTCTGTTGGAAAACTTTCGGCGCCAGTTCGTGTATTATGTATGTATGAGATGTTCTATGAATGTTTAGAGTTTAGACTGTTCATCATATATTTAAGATGGTTGACGAGATATTTTGGTGATGATCGAAGAGATATTACAGATTAAAAATAATGGAAATAACGTATGATGAAGGATCCAAAACATATTTGAGGTTATTCTTATATAGGAAAACCAATACAAAGTGTATTCCATTAAAAAAACAGCATAAAAATTATTTAATTTGTTAGTGATACGCTCAAAAATAGTTCAATTCATGAAAATACATTACACAATATAAATTTGAAATGCAAGTTTTCGCTCAGAATTCTCCATTAAATTTATCATTTCAGAATCCGAATTAATTTATTTTGTTTGATGATATTTGATGCTTTCAAATTATGAAACTATGATTATATATTATTTATATATATTCTCTTATAATCCGACATTTAATTAGTTGCAGTAAAATGACACTTTTTACTGTCATTTCGTTTAAAAAATGATACCACACTATCTCTACTAGTGATGTGATTAAAACGAAATGAAACATCGTTTTAATTTAGATATTCGAAATTGACCAATTTTAATTTACCCGTAAACAATGAACTATTCTTTGTATTGATCAGATTATAAAAATATATGTTTTAGTTTCAAATCAGCGTAAATACATCAAAGATAACTTTGTTACCATCTATACTCTAAAACTCCTACTAAATCGATCTAAGAAATCGTTTTTATAAATAAGTTAAAGTTTTCATTAGGAATCACGTTCACTTTACTATACAGGATTATTTGCAAAACACCAAAAACCTCAAAAATAAGAATATTTAAAAGATATATGTTTGTGATTAGAATTAATGCTTTTATAAATCCTACCCGATCACTGATGTGATGAAAAAACAGTTACTTAATAGATATTGCGCAATGTTTTTGTTGTAACATATATTATCTTGAATTTCATTATAATATCAATTCAACATGGATCGATTTTGAACTGAATGTTACTTGAATGAATCGATTCTTTTGTCGCATCACTATATAAATTTCATTAAAAAGTGGTAACACATAAGCTGTCATTTTACTGCAGCTAATTAAAGTCCGACTATAGACCTAAACGCGTAAAAGATCATGCCTACATAGTTCGTAAAGGACATTGAACCCATAAATAACATTTTCTACTGCCAACCTTTTTCTTTCAACCCACCAAAATTCATCCACCTCAAACCACCTTCTCGTCACGTAATGCATCAAACGTAATCTTCTTACATCGTCTCAATTTCGGGAAAACCCCCTCCCTCCGGGATTACCCCCTGCATGGGCGATTTTTCTTTTTTTATTATAATGCCGCGCCGAAGGAAATAGTCGAATAGATTGGATTTATTTATGAATTTTGTTGGAAGGAGTTCTTATTTTGAATGTGAGTAGGTAGTTTTTTTTTATTCGTAAGAGGATGTTGTTTTCCGAATGTGTGTTTTGTAAATTATTCTTGTTTGTATTTGGAATCGACCATAGAGACAGTTCATTCTTACATTGTTTACTTATTTGTTTATAATATTTTTCAAAATAGTTACCTAATACCCCGTAAATGTCATTGCCATTTTTGCCATGTATTTCAATATTCTTAATAGTTTACGTATAAAATATATAATAGCTGGGTTAAATGAGTTATTTTAATAATACCTACCATGTGGCAACTATGATCGTTAGGTTACAGAAAGACTTGATTAAACTTTTTCAAACGTATTGAATCTACGTCGCCCGTCCCGACTGCCATTTATAGATCTTTGACAGTCGTTACGGATAGTTAGAATTCAGAAACTCTAACAATCAGTCATGTTATCAAACACCTACCTGGGTTATGGAGGTCACATAAGCAGTCACTCAATGTAAAATACTGATAAACAGATGCATTCGGTAAAACTAGAAGTCGACCCCTTGGTAAAAGGCACAGCAGATGATTCAAACTACGCTGAGAACCACTAAAGATTTTTGTGAAAATCATATCAAGAAGATTTTAGTGCAATATGAAACGTAGTCTATTGTCACCAGAATCCACGTAGTAATTCTATAACATTCCCAATACATAGTAGGTACACCCTTGGAAAACCGAGAAAAAAAAAACATAATTTACTTACATCTCCTATCCAAGACATTACGGTTCTAACAAGACACAATGCTTTCGCGAAATCCTCCCTCTAGCATCGCGACCATTCTAACTTAACCCTCCCGCCGCCGCTGTGGTACTGAAACCGGGGCGAATTCAGGGCGAGACGAACAAAGTCAGGGGTCAATTTACGCTGGGGCGATATTAGGGATAGCTTCCACCCGCTAGTCAGTTTGTGAGTGATTGATGGCGTAGGCGGGGCGAATCCAATCATTAAACTTGATGCATGACCGGTGGTACATCAGGTTTTGGGATTTTCGATTTTGAGAAAATTAGTTTTTCGGTGGTTGACTGTTTGTTTTTTTTTTTTTTTTGTGACGATAGGAGATGTTTCTAATTATAATAGAAAATAAAAAGGAGTTGAATCAGCTGTAAGTATGTAGGTATAGTCGAACTTTTAATTAGCTGCAGTAAAATGACAGCTTATGTGTTACTTAAATGACTGAAATTGGCATCTTTTTGTTTTTGCGGCCATCAGCCAAATCTTGTTTACCTAGTACAGAATAGAGTAACAAACGAAACTTATTTGACGTGCATATCTCTAAACTCAGACCGAAATGAGTTATTAAGAAGTGTCATTTTACTGTAGCTAGTTAAAAGTCGGACTATAGTTCTGTAATTTATTTATGTATGTTATTCTTTTACGTATGACCACAATTTAACCCTAAAAGCTATACTTTTATTTAGCTATATTCGCTAACAGTTTTATATTTTTTCCTTGCATTCTTGGTTTAATATAGCACGTATAAATAAATCGTATGATAAATTATGATCAGTGGAATAAGATTCATACTCACGTACTACATTTTGACCACATTTTCTCACAAGCATTATACAAATTAAGTACGTGCTTTACAGATCTTCTAAGACACTACAAATATCTAACACTATCGTACATTATACGCTATCATCAACACCAATTTCTTAAAAAACCTTCCACACACTACGAAACCCAAAATCAAACTGAATGCGCAACAAAAAATCACATTCACAAACGTATCTACATTTTTAAAAACCGAATACATTAACCCTTGAATAATTAAAAATATGCGTGAGGGCAAATAATCGCGAAGAATTAACCCTTTGCATGCAAATGAGGCGCGGATGCAAAATCACGACCGGTCTTTGGGACCCAGGTGTGTTATTATTTTAAAAACAATTTGCATACGACTTGGGGACACCGGGGAATATTAGGAAACATTTGTTAAATAAAAGAGGTCACGTACACCGGTTTCGGATTTAAGATGTGGACTTTTAACTGTCACATTTATTTTAAAGGGATGCGAACTAGCATTGGAGTAAACTAATTAGGCTAACTAAATTTTGGTTCATTCATACTGAATATAATGAAAATTTTCATTCTGTAAGTTGGTTATCGGAATCATGTTTTACGCTTCATATTTTAAAATCCTATCTGACTATTCTGAGAAGAAAAGCCGAAACAAACTCAGAGGTCATAGTCTCCTTTAAAGTCCAGACAATCATAATCTAATATGATGTCTATGTCACGTCCTGACCTTGAAATGACCAAGGAACTTTAATGTGATAGAGGTTTTGGTCTTTATAATGACAATATGTGTATGTGTGTGTGTGAGAGTAGCTACTCACACTGTGGTATATACACATAATGACACAACAGAATGGTGCTACTTATCACCATTCTGTTGTGTCATTATTATTAGACCAACACCTGTTATTATAAATCTTTAAACCTACTCGAGGTTTAAAGATTTATAATTTAAAGTTTCGAAAACAACTCGCCTCGGTTCGAGGCTTTTTTACCAAAGTCATCAAAATTCTAAGGTAAACTTTTAACCCTTACTCACCCAAGTTTTTCTCAATACCCAAAAAAGCACACATAACGACATAGCAACAAAAGCCTCGTCCCTCTAATTGCCACAAAAACAAAACTTACATCAGACCTATAACCACATATTTAACAACATCGCGACAAAAGCTCAGTGCAAGACAACGAACCTGGGACATCTTAACTGACGGAAGTCGTCACAAAGACACCGTAGGTACACCTGCCAGACGGAGGGGACACAAATTTAAATTTGAATGGCCAGCGCAGAAGGGTTGAAGACATTCGTTTCAAACAAGAACTTTTTCAAACTTGGAATTCTATGTCGATTTTTTTTTAATTCATTCTGATGTGATTTGAATGGGTGTTTTCGAGAAATTGGAAATTAGCTGTCTTGCTGTTTCAGATAAAAATATTTAGGTTTTTTTCTGTCATTAGACAAAGGAGTATGAATGCTCAATGGAAAGCTTCTTAACTTTTTATTTGACAAGGCATCCGTTATAAGCTAGTAATTTCATTATCAGATTCAGATTCAGATTCTTTATTTGTTAACATAGGTGGTTACAAACAGGTGTTACATTTTCATATGCGCTCTATGTTTTGCCATTTGGCGTACAAATATGATCATCAATTTTACATTTAATTATTAATTATTTACGTGCAACAAATACTATTATCAATTAAAATTATAAAAAAACAAGAATCATCATAAACAGCCTATAAAATTCCCACTGCTGGGACTGGAGTGGGCTGTAATCCACCACGCGGATCCAGTGCGGGTTGATAGATTTCATGTCTTCGAATTTTTGGTTTTATGACATGCGGGTTTGCTTCACCATTTTGAGAGCAGTGGTAATGAAATTTTTTACACAAAGTTAAGCGCCTGGGTTCGAACCCACGACCAACAACTCTTCGTAAGTCGGAGGCCACCACGGCTCTCCCATGTAGTAACTTGATATAGAGATATTGAACTCTTTGGAAATAGGGGCGAGCAAGAGCGATTTTTCTAATTACTGTAGAATCCTAAAGCTTACCTATAAAATCCACATTTTGTAAAATTATTCAATTTCGATCCCAAAAATCTAAATCAATCCACAAACTTCTATAGCCATACATTCCGCTCTCCCGATTTCAACACCCAATAAATTAAAATCAATCGATACACCATGACACCTTTTCCTTTATTACCGATCAATAATTACCATATTACAGCAAATGTTGACACAGCTTTCCATAACATGCAACCCCATCGATTATACCATAAAGGAAATAAAGGACTCAAATCTCACAACCTAAAGATCCGTTCCCACGAAATCTATGAATACATTAAAAAAAAGGTTTTATCTATTTTATTTAAATTCGGACTGGCCTTTAAGATGCTCGAAATTTGAATATAAAGTGGAAGGGTTATTCTTCCGAGTGTCAAAATTGCTCTTCCGCATTCACAGGATGGTCTAGTAATTTGAATATCGAATCTGAATGCATGGGATCTACTTTGCATATCTTTTTTCTTCCTTGTCAGTTTTTAACTTTTCGCACAGTGTTACAAAGACGCGTTTGGTGTGCGCATTATTGATTTTTGCCGGTCGATGCGTAACTTTGAATGCGTAATGAGATAAAATATTTTCCTTGTGTTGTCATATTTGTATTTTGTAGTCTAATTTATACGTGGCTTTGTGTGGAGGTGACGGATGTTTGTAGTGCAACGTTCCCAGGACTCGGAAGATAAAGATAGACATAAATTACCTTTATCAAAGGCTCATCGTAGATTATGAGCACGGAAACCATATCAGAATAGGTAGGTGTGTTCTTAAACACTGCGAGTAATTTATTATCAACCATTTCTGTCCCACTACAGGGCAAAAGCCTCCCTTCCCTCCTTCCACTTATCCCTATCCAGTGCTTTTATACGCCAATCCTTGTGGAAAGAGTCAAGTTCGTCCTACATCTCATTCTGAGCCTGCCGCGTTGTCGTTTGCTGCCGTTTGGGACCCATTTGTATGGTTACTTTAGCCCATAGCTCCTCCGGCATGCGACAGAGTGACTAGCCCAGTTCCATTTTAGCTTGGCAGCCGTGTGACCTACATCGGCAATTTGAGTTTTAGAACTCAGTATCGAGTTCCTTAAGGCTCCTTCAAACAGGCGCGACACGCGATAAAATCGCGTGTGACAAAGGCACCGCAAGTCGCGCAACGAGCGGTGCCTAGGTGTCGCGCGCGATTCGCGTCGCGCGTCGCGCCTGTTTGGAGGAGCCTTTATACGATCAGTACGTTTAACTCTAAGGAGTCTGCACTCCATAGGTGAGGGTAGGAAGAATGCACATGTCAATGAGTTTTCTCTTCAGTGAGAGTAAAAGAGTAATTAAAGTCAATTAATGAACAGTGATGGAGGTCATGGGGAGAGGCCTTTGCTCAGCAGTGGTGATGATGATGCAGGCTAACAATAGCAGTAATGAACAGTGGTGGCCCAGTGGTAGGGCGTGAGTTCGAACCCCAGCAGAAGCAAGCGGCTTTACTTTGTGTAAATTATTTCATCACCACTGCAGCTCTCAAAACGGTGAAAGAAAACATCGTGAGGAAACTGGCAACAAAATATTGAGGACATGTGACATCCACCAACCCGAACTGGGCCCGCGTGGTAGATTACGGCCCACTCCCTCTCACAAGAGGAGCCCTGTGTCCCAGCAGTGGGAACATTGTGGGCTGATTATGTAATGATTTCAAGTTTTCAAATAAGTACTTAATTAAGTTGAAAAAGCAACAAAGAATTTCAAAACATTTAAAGTAAACACAACTTTCTAAGTTTCACTATCCTACAAATAAAAAAATGGATGCACATCACAATAAAATGATGTCTCTCAAAGCGATAATAACAACCAAACACAAGATTAATTGCATTTATTTCAATAACAATAAGCAATTGTTATCTATCGATCGTGAATTATTTAACAATTGACTAAAATAAAATAAACAATTGACATTTCATACAGTTCGCAGATAATAAAATAAGGTTTGAATAAATTAAAAGTTTCAATTTTATAATTTATTGATTTCATTAGCATATTTGAAAGCTTACTATTTTAACTATTAAAATTCGTGATTGTTTATTTTTTATCGTTATTATTTATTAGTTTCTATTAAGTACCAATGCCTGATATAATCGTCTATCTATCATCCATTTATTTTAAAGAGGTAAAACTTGTGAGTTTGTATGTAGGGGTAATCTTTGGAACTACTGATAAGATTCTGAAAATACTTTTACTGATGAAAGCCTGCACTATTGCCAAGTGTTATAGTATTTAGAATAATCTAAACATAGAAAATAGAAACTAAGATATTGTTAGTGTGATTGTAACTTAATAGTTTTTTTTTTATGTATAAACTTGCAACGCTAGACGGAAATTTGTAATTTTTGTGGTGTGCTTATGCTGCGCGCCCCTTCCTGTTAAAATATTGTTACGAGTGACTGAGTTCTCTGACTGTAAAATTTAATTACAAAGTCTTCCAACTTTTCCATGTATTTTTATTCCATACACATACAATATATTTTATGTTAAAACAAGAAATTTCACGCGGACGAAGTCGCGGTAGAAGCTAGTTCTTTAAAAACTTATTTATTACCTAATACAAAACAAAAAACATTAAAATCTGTAAATTTAACCCAAAGGTGATTTTTGACCTTATTATTCATATTGAGTTCTACGAAACAGAGAAAGAGTTAAGGCTCCTTCAAACAGGCGCGACACGACACGCGACACAAATGCACCGCAAGTCGCGCAATGAGCGGTGCCTTTGTGTCGCGCGCGATTATATCGCGTGTCGCGACTGTTTGTAGGAACCTTTAAAGTCTAGTATAAATAACATACTAAGTTTTGTAGCTCTTCTTGTTTTTCTTTCAGAGTTTCTTTCGCAACACCTTCGCGGAATAACGACTTTGAGAAAAAAAGTTGTTAGGTAAATCAATGCATTTTTCAATAACTTAAACGCGAATATTGAACAAGTAAGTATTCAAAGTCAAACCATACGAGTGCTTTAAACATTGCTCGTTTTACAGAATAAATTGTACAAAAACTGTTTCAGTTCAACACGGGTTTATCGTGCGTGACTAAGTGCTGAAATATTGTCTCCTTGCTGTTACGTCTTTTTCAGGCTTGAGACCAATCGACGTTGGAATGTTTCCATGAAAAAAAAGCTTTCATATTTTATTCCTTGTTTAACCAAAAATATAGTTTGTTACAAAAAGAAAGTTTTTTTTTTTGTGAAAATGAAGCGATATTATTTACTATATTTCTGATCATAATAGAATTACGCTTTTTGTAATTAATACCTTCAAATAATGATCATATTTCTTGTCACCAGATACAAATGTTGCATTTCTTATTTCCTTTAACAGTGCACCAGTCAGCTCAAGAATTTTATAATTAAAGAAAAAGATAAGCTAGATATTGCCTGCTCCTCATTCCACGCATGTTTTATTTACAAGATAATTAAAAAGAAAAAGTTTTCTATAATTACACCTTTATTAGGTACGCGTCATTAGAAGAAATAGCACCTTTTACTAGTCATTAAAGGAAATTGATTAGCGTTTTTACGTTTTCAATTGTCTAATAGAATGCCTCAGAAATGCGATAATTATATCCGAATAAAAAGTTTGTAAATTGCATATAAAAGCGACAAAAGCTGGGACTTTCAACTATGTGTTACCTCCCACTGCTAGTCAAACGTCGCCGCGTCGGTAGATACTGACACTAGATTTTAGGATGGCTCATTAACATTTTAACGTCACTGGCTTTAGAGCACATTTAGCCGTTAACCAATAAAAAAGTAACTAACATGAATCACCCAGATCAGTCGCACAGAAAGTTAGAAACAGATCTGTCGCACAGAAAGTTAGAAACAAATCTGTCACACAGAAACGTAAAAACAGATTTGTCGCACAGAAACTTAGAAACAGATCTGTCGCACAGAAACTTAGAAATAAATCAGTCGCACAGAAACTTAGAAACAGATCTGTCGCACAGAAACTTAGAAACAGATCAGTCGCACAGAAAGTTAGAAACAAATCTGTCGCACAGAAACTTAGAAACAGATCTATCGCACAGAAAGTTAGAAACAGATCTGTCACACAGAGACACATTGCACTCATCATTCTTCTGCTCTTATCCCAATTTATTTGGGGTCGGTGCAACATGTCGTTTTCTTCTATACTTCTCACTATTAGTCGTCATCTCGGTATTCGCCCCCTTTCTAGCCATATTATCTTTCACACAGTCCATCCATAGTTTCTTTGGTCTTCCCCTACTCTTATAGCCATCCACATTTATACTCGAAACTTTTCTTCACAGAAACACACAGTCGGTAATATAAAAAAAACAACGCAATCGGGACTCGACTTCCGTATATCGCAGATCAGAGCATCGCCTAACACGAATTTGCATACATTACCAGATAAAGGGCGAACCCGTCATAATTTTTAATATCTAATTTTTTACAGTTACAAGTACCGGTTTTTTGTCTATTGTCACATTGTATAAAATATTTAAATTGAAAACAAAATCGTTGGGTCGAAACAAAAGAGAGCACCTTTTTGTCCTCGCTTGCATTCATTTTGAGCACTGTGTGACAATTTATGTGCAAACAAATCTCACCTTTATTTTTTGTTGAATAGAGTCTTTATTCTGATGTTTTCAGTTTGAAAATGACGTGTAAAATTAGTAATAACAGCGTTAAAATTGTATTAAGAGTGCATCAACAGAATGTTTATGGGGTTAGCACCATACCTATGTCATTTGAGAATAAAATATCATAAAGCTTATTAATTATTCTCTATTATACAATTATTACACGACTAAATTACTATAATATTATTAACCATTAATGTCCCACCGCTGGGCAAAGGCCGCCCTGCAGTCTTTCCATCTCTCTCTGCCCAGAGCTGCTAAGGATGAGCTGGACTCCTTTAATAAATAAATAAAATAAATAAATACATAAAGATAAAGAAAATAATATACTAGGTACTAAATGAAATGACTAACAATACAAATGAATACAAAAAAAACACTAGCAAAAGGACACAATTAAACGTTAGATAATAATAAAGATATTAGTAGAACTTATTTTCTACCTAACCTACATTTACTAAAAGACTTGACAGAGCAAAATTAAAAACAAATGCCTAATACCTACTACAAACAACTTCACTCTACTTAAATTGATCAATAGAAAAAAAAAATTAAATACATATTCCTAAATTAGACCGAGAACTTTTTAACCCAACCTGTATATACATATAGGTACATACACAAATTTTGACTCAAATTAGAGAAAAAAAGAAAAAAAAAAGTATGATTGTTCAAAATCGCGATCATTATTCCAAAAAAAAAAACAAAACACAACAGAAAAATCGGTTAAACATTAAGGCACCGCCACACCGGTCCGTATCAAATCGCGAACAAACATGAAGAGTTCGGAACGAATCGTCGAATCACAATAAGATGCTAATCTTTTACACCTTTAGCTGAATTTGCATATTGTGTGAGCATTAGCTTAACTGACTGTGCGAATAAAATATCTGTGATAGGATATAGGGTGACATGTTGTAAATTTTACTACGCCACAAAAATTTTGGTAGGTACCTATCGTATTTTTTTAATAAAAAAACATCACAAAACTATATTTTTTCCTGCATAAAATGCAACATCAGGGAACATTGGTTGCCCATTGGAATCGTACCCGATTTACGAGTTGTAGGTCGTGAGTACGAACCCAGACGGGCACTTTACTTTGTGTACCTATTTAATTTCATCACCACTGCTCTCAAAAGCGCTCGTTCCATCATAGACCTCATCCATCGCTTTCCATCAGGCGTGATCGAGGTCAAGAGGGGCACATTCGGCAATATAAAAAAAAAGAAAAAATCGTAAGGAAACCGGCATTTGCTAGAACCAAAAAATTCGAAGATGTCCACCAACCCGCACTGGGGAAACGTGGTGGATTACGGCCCACTCCCTCTCACCGAGAGGAGGTATATGCCCCATCAGTGAGAACATCATAAGCTGATTATGTTAAGGCAAGTGGTTTTCCTTATACCAAGAAGGAATGAGTATTTTAATATATGTTTCCTCAAGGTGTTTTCTTGTCAATTACTTTTGATAAGTAACCTCTGAAAAGGCCATGCAGGTACTGTTATAAAGGATGGTTTTACCTTTAACTCATCTATATTCTATATATTTACTAGCTGACCCGGCCACGCGTTGCTGTGGCTAACGTTTTTGTGCAATAAAATAATATTGCGATTATAAATGGAGATGTGAGCTATCCTATCTTTCAAGTTGGATCAAACTGCACACGGTGTACAAATTTGATTAAAATCGGTTATGTAGTTTAGGAGTCCATCGCGGACAAACATCGTGACACGTAATTTATATATATTAAGAATATTCCAATATTGGAGGAGGAAATAGGCGAAAACCAACCTACCCGTGTGTTAAATTAATGTCGCCATTGTAGCGCCACGTTTTATATGAAATTCAAAGTCCTGACTGACTGATGTATCAACGCAAAGCCAAGAGATATGAAATTTGAAGGGTTGTGTACTTTGTGAAGAGTAGGTATCCACTAAGAAAGGGTTTTTCAAAATTCCACCCCTAACAGGGTGATTGGGGGAGGGTGAAATTTCAGGCGGACGAAGTCGCGGGCAGAAGCTAGTACATCATACTATTGGACATTTTGAACATCAAAATCAACCATTACCCCTTATTACTTAACTCTTAACGCTCTCACATTCAGAAGTGCTGTCAAATTCTCCAACTGCGAATAAGAAGTATTCGCATAAACATGACATTTTAAAACAGATTTTCAATCTTCTTCAAAAGTCTTTTTTAAACCAGTTTTTTACTAAAACACTATCAGCAATCCTTATCCCTAATTGACCCTACTAATCCTATACGTAATCGTCAAAATCACAACTTTTGAAGTCTTGATATTCCCCATCGAAGTTGGATAAAAAGGCGTGCTTCTTTAAAAAATGCGGACACCTGAAAGGCTCCATGTGCTGGAAAATCAATACTAAGCCTGTCGTACGCGTGATACCAACGAAAAACTACTACAGCCACCCCAACTCACCCTACGTGGATTTTTCTTCACCCTATCCGCCCCCACCGGCTTAGGGGAGAAAGGGGACGCAAAAAGATGCCCGGTTTTTTTCTCATTCGCGTGTGTTTTTGTTGACTAAACTTTTCAACGCATGAAACTCGACTTTGAGACTTTAGAATTGAGTTGGTTTTAGATCGGACATGGTCTTGATATGTGGACGATTGTCATGTCGAATTCGCAAGGTAATTTCAATCCTAAATTGTGGAAAATACGGTGGGATTTGGTTTGGAGACTCATTATCAAAAAATGCCTCAGTAAACGTGGTATATGGGAGTTATTCGGTCTTCGCAACGAAATTAGGGTCCGTATATCGTACGCTCGGATGCCTAATGACTTCTTATGATTTTGATGTCATGTTGCGTATAAGATGCATCGAGTTTATTTGATTCGGCATTGGAGGGTTCGCTGATTCGTATTCGCAGCGAATTCCAAATTTGAATGAATTCGAATTTCAGACGGAGTTTTAAATTGACAGCTGTCAAAATAACGGTCATTCGTTTATTCAAAGATAATTGTGTCGTTTTACTTTAAAATGAAGGCCTAGGGGTAGGCAGACATCTCAGTACCCATCAGTTTTCTTATTTCATTTCTTTCTTTCGTTTTCACAGCGTGGTATGTAAACTCAACAACAGTTTGGGACTTGGTTTTCCATTTTGCACGTTCTGATTTGATGTACCAAAGTTTGATTTGTTTTATTTTATAACTAAGTAAGTATTGATATATCAATAATGTTTTACATAAACAATATTGTTACATCAATGCATAGTTTTATATTATTGTATTAGCAGCGGTTTTACCGCGGTTTTACCTGCATAAGTGTCGATCCCGTGGGAATAAAAACTATCCCATGTCCTTTCCTGGGTCTCAAACTATCTCTATACGAAATTTCACCTAAATCGGTTCAGCGGTTTAAGCGTGAAAAGGTAACAGACAGACAGACAGACACACTTTCGCATTTATAATATTAAGGGGCATACATGACCTAAAGCGCGGTCACTGTCGGACTGCATAGAAAAGAAAGAGAAGCGCGATGACACAACGCCGGTAATTTATTGAAAAATATGAAGCAATTATTGAATTACAAAAATCTATTGTTTGGACTAAAAAATTAAAACACTAGTGTTTTAGTATGTTGCTTGTAGAATAATCTGACAAAAAATCATAATGATTGTATGTATATTAGTATGGTTAAAGAAAGTTTTTAAAGGTATCTTCATGATTTTTTCCTATCGTATCAAATTAGTTGTATTATGTTTTCAACACACTATCTACCTAGCATATATTCTGAAGAATATCATATATTTTTCTGATTTTGTTTACTGTAGTCGATCATATACTTAGGTAATAGGTAATACAGGCTTTTTTTTTTTTTCAGGATGGGAAATCATCAAATGACTCCTCCCGCTCTGGGTGGAAGGTAATAGGTACAGGCTGGTGTCCGCAACTCCACGTCAATGCGCGTATTTTGCGTACTAAATATATATACTTACTTTTATTGTTTCTAAAACTTGCGTTTTTAGCGTCCTGTAAACCTCTTAATATGGTTTATTGTGTACACACAATAAACCATGCAGATAATGCATGCAGCAATATACATATTGCTGCATGCATTATCTGCATTGTTACAATAATCATTTAATTTGCCTTATCTTTGCTTAGTACCTAGATCTACGCGTGTTTGTTTATTTTATATATATACCTATAATTCCTAAATAAAATAACCCCACGTTAAAGTTCAGCTTAGAAGTAATGTTAACTAATAAAAGTATTTTATAATGAAAGAAGTCACAGGCCATTCTGATAGGATCTAACAGTTTCCTAACGATTACGCCGACGACTGTACTTTGAGCAACTAATTAGCAAAACGATCAGATAATTTTGAACATTATTACGGTCGTAGTTTCAATGTTTTCCGCCAGAGGTCGCCACACGTAATGCGTGTCGCATTCCTACACATCAGTTGTACACTTGAACGACATACTTGCACTAGATGATTAGCAATATCTTTAACGATATTCTAATTTTCGGATAACATATTTTCACTAGGTATCGATTTTCTTGGAAAAAAAAAAATCACAAATTGGGCGGAACTTTCCTTCTGTGCGCACAAAATGTTGTGATACCTATGGAGGTGTCACAAAATTTTGTGCCGGTATACGAAGGTTAATGTAGATACACAGGATAGCTAACTAAAGCCCTCTTACATCATAATTCGCTGAATGCATGTACTTAGTGCTAAAATAATTAAAAACTGTTCCTATTATTAGTTTGAAGATGACAGAGATAGTGGTGTTTTAATTACGCCTATCGTTAAATTCATTTAATAGTTTGTGCTGCATTCGGGCCTAGGACTTATATTTTTATTGTTGACTGCTTCAGAAACCAACATTTGTAAAAGCTAGGTAGGTAGTACCTATGTGGTTCCGAATCCAGCGTCCAGCTGTTTATTTTAGTTAGAGGGACAGCAGATTTACAAATTACAGCACTGACGAAACCATAACGTAGGCCCTTAAGTTCATCATAATTATTTTTCTCACTAAAAGAACTAATGTTGTTCAGCAGTTCGTAACCATAAAAAAAAAACACAAATCACTCACACACGATCAAATCTCAGATAAAATCAGCCCACAAAAATTAAAATATGAAACATAAAATTTTATATCCTTACGACCAATGCCAGTGTGGGGTGTTAGGCTGTCCAGTCACCGACCAATTACAAGACCACTGAGTAATAAAATGTTCAAATGATTAAATCAGTAAACTAAGTAACTGTTGGTGGCAACTTTGTACCCAAACAGAACTATAACCCTTTGTTATAATTTTATGGGGCTATAAAATATATTTTTCTCTATAGGTGCGAGAACATCATAATTTTCAGAGTTTTAGTTCACTGACAAGCAACTTATGGAGTTTAAATGAACACCGAATACAACCGATCTGCAGCCTAACTGACGGATTGATTTTGTAGGCATTTGACATTTCCTTATATCATCCAGGGACATTAGGAGAAGAAGTACTTGTCAGTGGTTTATTTAGACTGTGCCCCGCCGGGCTTAGAATGGTTTCATTATAACTAGCCATATAGTGTTTGCACATTACCATACTTTTGTTAGTGATTTAATGAACGTAGGCTACTGGTTCAATTTCCATGTCTGGCTATTGAGTTTTATTATTTTAGTTGACTGCATAAGTGTCGGAAAATATAGGTGTCATATTTATTCATGCATTAGGACTTAATACCACAGGGAGTTCTCTACCAGTCAACCCTTGTGTTAAAAAGACAACAATGTGATAGGTGTCCAAAAAAAAACCATTTTATTATTATGTTGTCATAAGACTCATAACTGGCAAAATGTCATGCAACGAAAGGCGATCATACTGACATATTTTCACTCACCCCTCGTCTTGAGCAACGGGCTATTGTCACTTCTGATGACCAACACCGCCTTCAAGTGTACAGGTCCGTCCACTGTCCGACCAATTACAAGCACACAAAGTAATAAAACGTCCAAATGATGTTATCAGCGGATAAATCGGGAGTGTATCTGGAAATCGCTCGTTAGTCCAAGTGAGCGCGGTGTGCGCCCACGTCGCTTGTGTTAGATAAGTTTATACGGTATTGTCTGTATTGTTAGGTTTTTGAGGTTATTCGTTAAATTATTTTGTAATAAACTGTGAAGTTTTTTTTTGGAAAAAATAATTAACTTCAAATTAAGTTCATTTCCTGTCTATGATGATAAGCAGGAAATAGCACGACGAGGGATGTACAGACGTCAGCACATCAAGCTACTACACAATCTGTCAAATTTCTTTAATAGATTTTCAACTTTACCGCTAAAGCATAAGGTTCAAAGTTGATTGGGAAAATTTGACAGTTTCGGGTAGCTTGTTGTGCTGGTGTCTGTACAAAACTGCATTAAGGCTCCTTTAAACAGGCGCGACACGACACGCGACACAAGGGCAACGCAAGTCGCGCAACGAGCGGTGCCTTTGTGTCGCGCGCGATCATATCGCATGTCGCGCCTGTTTGTAGGAGCCTTTAACTGGGTAATACAATATCCCTTGGTAAGACTGGTTGTCCGACTTTCGGGCTTCTGACTACCCGTAACGACTGTCAAAGATCCACGAATGACAGTCGGGACCAACGGCTTAACGTGCTTTCCGAGGCACGGAGGGGTCACGGTATGAAAAGATGGTCACCCATCCACAGACCAACCGCGGCAAGCGTAGCTTAACCTCATCGATCGACCTGTGCGGCTGTTATTATTTAACCACGGGCCCCTCATCTGGCTAGTCAATAGTGTTTAACAGTAATTAACCTGTCTTACAACTGATTTCAGATCTTTACTCTTTTATTATCTCTTAGGGCTGATTTTTCAATAATCACATAACTTTTATCTGAAGAACAAATTTTACGGTTTGACAGCTTTTGCATAGAAAAAAAGTCAAACTGTCATAATTATTCTTCAGATAAAAGTTATATGACTATGGAAAAAACAGTCCTGAATCAGATGTCTTAAACCTTTGCTCAATATTTACTTAAAACATTTAGTCCCGCCAGCACCCCAACTTCTTAATACCACAGATATAGATACACCTAGATAACGTAAGAGCAACTACTTCGCGTGCCAAAAATCGCACCAGCGCACATAGGGGTTTTTTGCTGATCTAGCCGGTCAAAATTATTTATTTAGTTTTTTTACTCCAGGAAGTTGCCCTGGTTAACTATAAGCTATAATTTTCTTTTTTAATGAATAATGACTAAAAATATTGGGAAAAATATAATAAAAATATATTTTAGTAATTTATAACTTCCATGTTTATTATTTTCTTAAACAAAATGTTATAAAATTGATGTAATTATAATGATGATGAGTTCCATGGTTCTTCATCATCCTTATCACTTTCAGTGCCTCCAGAACCCTCCTCCAAATCAAAATCTGAATTTTCTGATAGTCTGAACTTTTTTGATAGTTAAATTGTTGAATTCTTTCGATGATGCTCCACAAATGTAGCACCTCATTGTTAACGCGGTCTGTGTGGCAGCATTACATAGCATGTATCAACACATCATTATCCGCTGTAATACGTAAGGTTTCAGTTTTCCTTTTACTTCTTTCGCTTAGCTTATTAAATGGTTTTGATGGTCGACCTGCACTTTTAGGCTGCGCTCTCGGTATTTCGAAAGTTTTTTTCGCCATTCGTCATTATTACGAAGAATTCCGACTTAATATGCGAAAACTTGTGCTTCAACGCTTTTAATTCATCTTCGGAATATTTTTTGCTGTATAAAATCCAATTTTCCAAGTAATTTAATTTTTCTTCAAAATTAGGCAAATTTTGCTCTTTCATTTTATTAAAAAGTGATCTACGCTAACACCTGAGTGAACAGGTGACCCTGAAACCAAATAATTACGAAGGTAATATAGTGTAAATTCCAAATAAAGCTTTTTTTTTTTTTTGGTCTGTCACCTCTGGTAAAAAAGGGTGCGGGTATGAACGGCTACTTAGGCCATAATAATTTTATATAAACTATAACCTGTCGTTATCAATTAACATTATAACCGGGAAGAAACCGGAAATACAACAAAAACCTTTTTAAACTTAAAATTGGGTTAGAAATTTTGAGAATTTTAAATTATATTTTCGAACGTCAAATAGCAACATCCTTTTTATAAAAATACAATATCATATTTTAACAATATGCATTCTTACCTTCTTGATTCATATCCATAATAATATTTCGAAAGAAATTAGTAGTCACGAAAATATTAAACTTTTTGTCAGATACTATCACACTTAGGAAACGCATAAGATACGTGCAGTTGAAGCGATGATTAATTTGCGACAAAACAAGAGCCCAGGGGCATCCGATAAGAGACCGGGACGGGTTGGCTATTGTTCTCTAGTCATTCGAGAACTATAAGAACCAGTTTTTTTTTATCTGCGACAACTTCTTATAAATTGATTTTTGGCCGACTAGATCAGCAAAAAACCCTTATGTGCAGCGTACGTACAAAAATCGTAAGCCGCCACTTTCGCGCTCAGTCCTGTGTACTGCTGGCTGGGTGAGCGTGAGCGCTGGCGCTTGGCCCCGGGGGTGGGGCGAGACGGGTGTCGCACGCAGCGGCGTCTGATTTGATTTTCCCATCACTAAATAGTGTTTGTGACGTCATAGTAGATAGTCAAAAAATGGCACGCTTGGTTTGTATACAGATCGTGATACTTGCGTTATCTAGGTCTATCTGTATCTGTGCTTAATAAATTTTCTGACAGAATACGAAGGATTTTAAAAAGAAATTCCTAATCCATTTCTTCATAATATGTTTGAAAAATTCGTTTTCTGCTTGACAACGTAAATAACGCAATTAATGTTGTCAAAATGAAAGGTAGGTACTTAATTGCATTTGTTACGCAATAACGCCGCTGTTAACCAAAGTCTTCTCTGAAAAAGTTTACTATTGAAGGCCATCCATGCCGGACGCATGGTGTTAAAAGCCTCTACAACGGAAACAAGTACTCTTACAATAATACTACATACCTACTACATTCCACGCTTGCTTGGCACAATTTCCGATCGTCATAAAAACGCGCCAACAGATAGGTCATCGCCCTCGCTAGTGTGGAGTAGAATCAAGTTCTTGCACATAATGTTAATTTGTTGGCGTTTACTGAGTGAATGGTTAGTTCTCAGTAAAGCTTAGTGATTAGGCATTCAATTAGCTCATTGTTCGTATACAACATCTATGCAACTTAAGTTAAGTTGTAGGGATAGCAGAATAGTTTATTTACTTTGATACCAGCAGCGCCCCGCGGTTTTACCCGCGTAATTTTCGATCCCGTGGGAATATCGGGATAAAAACTATCCTATGTCCTTTCCCGGGACTCAAACTATCTCTATACCAAATTTCATCTCAATCGGTTAAGCGGTTTAAGCGTCAAGAGGTAACATACAGACAGACACACTTTCGCATTTATAATATTAGTATGGATACCTAAACAACCAAGCACTTCTCACAGAGCGGAGGCCTGCGTCCCAGATGTGGGAACATTATAAGCTCATTATGCAATAAAACACTTGAAAGTAAAAAAAAAAAAAAACTGGCACTCCGGTAGTGCCGACAGAAGTGAAAACTTGAACAATTACGAGTGTATTTTGTGAATCGTCTTATAAACAAAACACGCGTGTTAAGGTGTGTTCCTTATTTTATAGGGTTTTTTGCAAATCAGGTGTGATGACCAAAGTGACTGGTTTATTCTTCTCGTGAAAGGAATTTATTCAGATTTACAAATAAGCACACAGGATAGACTTCAGTTCGTGGTGTTGGTCGCGGCAGTGGTAAGAGAAGCAAGCCGCTCGCATGGAGCTCGTCGTCAGTTATATATCCGTGGTTCAGCGCCATCTCGTCGTTGTTGGATGAACTACGTAGTTAGTACGCGAGGCCCTCGTAGTTCTTCCCGATGTGCATAGATGGCGCTGTCCTCAACAACGCGCGTCTTACGTTTTACGTCTTACGAATTTTCGATCAGGGTCACGTGACCTGACGCGAGTTTAGAAGTTTTTACCCATTCCAAAAAAAGTACACAGCGCCGCTAAAGAAGTTTTCACTTCAAAAATACATATGGGTCACATCAGCCGTATGCACGATGACCGCTGGGTCTGGGAAATCTCCACACAATGGACGCCTGAAGATGGACGGCGCCGCCGAGTACGGCCCAGAAAAAGATGGTGAGAAGACTTGGACGTGTACCGCGAGGGCTGGTTCAAGGTGACGCGGGAAAAGAGTACCTGGAAGGATTTGGGGGAGGCCTTTGCTTAACAGTAAGACAGTAACGGCTAACAAAAAAAAACTTATGGTCTGTTCCAAAAGTGTCTAATGAAAATGTAAACAAATGTATTAGAAGACATACCTGTGGATGCCAATTTGTAGAGCCTCTTTCAAATTGAGTGCTTAGAAGTAATTATGTAGGTACATATTTGAATACATTCGAAATTCTAATTGTAAATCACCTTATAGAATGATGTTTATCATTTGACAATTGAAGTTACTTCTACTTCCTACGTTCTTCCTTTTCTTTTAATAGGCGAATTATCATTGATTTTCCCATCACTATTTTCTTTAACCCATTTAATAGTAGTGAATCTGCTGTCGGTACTTGATAACATCTCTTCACGGTAGCGGTCGCGGACAAAGGAGTGTTCTGCTGACGTTACAACAGTACATGAGGCCAGGCTAAATCACTACTTTTATCTTTCATAGGATGCATACAGTATGTCATTATCGCCATTATAGTTTTTTTCTAGGTAAAGTTATATCATGGTGTAATACATGATTATGAATAGAATGAATTTATTGCTTGATTTCGAAGTCATCTGATCGAACATCCATTCGTTTTTAGGGTTCCGTACCCAAAGGGTAAAACGGGACCCTATTAGTAAAATTCCACTGTCCGTCTGTCACCAGGCTGTATCTCATGAACCGTGACAGTTAGACAGTTGAAATTTTCACAGATGATGTATTTCTGTTGCCGTTATAACAACAAATACTAAAAACAGAATAAAATAAATGTTTAAGGGGGGCTCCCATACAAAAAACGTGTTTTTTTTCGGCGTTTTTGCCTTGTGGTACGGAACCCTTCGTGTGCGATTCCGACTCACACTTGGCCAGTTTTTATTTAGTTACTAGCTGACCCGGTGAACGTCCCCGCCAGCCGCTCTGCCCCCGCTTTTTAAATCTCTGATATCTTCTAAGATATTCATTTTAATGATATGCTATAAAGGGCAACTTTGATCTACTACTACGTGTCTAATGTATTTAATTGGATAAGGAATAATACTGTATTTTTTTAAATAGCTTGGTAAATAACCCATAAATATTTTGTAACATGTAAAATATAAAAATGGTTACTGTGGGTTATCCTTAGGAGATAAACATATACCATCACGGACTTTTTCATCAATCTTTTTAAAATATACAATTCCGTAGTATATTAATTTGATCTATCTTGTAAGGTTTAGCCAGCGTTTGTAATGTAAGTACACAAAAATATGTTAATTACGACATCACATTGCAAATCTTTGAATTTCTCGGCTTTTCTCTACTATATTATGCATGTATTATACATATAAACCTTCCTCTTGAATCACTCTATCTATTGCTGAAAACTGCGTTAAGGGTCTACAGGATCTAAACGCAAAAAACGCAAGTTTTATAATTCCTAAAAGTATATGATCGACTACAGTAAACAAAATCAGAAAAATATATGATATTCTTCAGGATATATGCTAGGTAGATAGTGTGTTGAAAACATAATAAGTACAACTAATTTGATACGATAAAAAAAATCATGAAGATACCTCTAAAAACTTTCTTAACATAATAAAAACCATACTATTCATCAGCTATCATTCTGATTTTTTGTCAGATTATTCTACAAGCAACATACTAAAGCAGGCTGTTTTAATTTTTAAGTCCAAACAATAGATTTTTCGTAAACAAATAATTGCTTCATATTTTGCAATAAATTACCAGCGTTGTGTCATCGCGCTTCTCTTTCATTTCTATGCAGTCCGACAGTTACCGCGCTTTAGGTCATGTAGTCCCCTTAAAAACCGTTGCGTAGTATAAAAGATCTAAGCGTACAGGCAGCGGGAGCGAGTTTGTTTTATACTATTTAAAGATAAGTTAGGTTTCTTTCATTATCATCATCACCCACATCCCTACTTCACCCACTGCATAGGCCTCTCTTCTCTTGTGCCAATCACCTCGCTCCTGTGCCAGCTTCATTCGTGGTGTGTGTGTGTGTGTGTGTCGTCCGCCCATCTTGCCGCCGGACGATAGACATCTCCTCTTCCAGTGCTTGGACGCCACTCTGTCACAGCCTTTGGTTTAAGGCTCCTGCAAACAGGCGCGACGCGCGACGCGAATCTCGCGCGACTCAAAGGCACCGCTCGTTGCGCGACTTGCGGTGCCTTTGTGTCGCGTGTCGCATCGCGCCTGTTTGAAGGAGCCTTTAATTTATAATACTGATTCACAGTCAGAATAAAACTAAAAATACCCAAAAACATTCTTCCCTACAGTAAGTTTCTAAAACACTTTTCAAATACATTGTGACATTGACAATCGAAAACACTGCCGTCCTTCATACTTGACTAATATAAAGAAAATTCTCTAACAGAACGTAACGGTACCTATACTAAGAAGTTAAATAACATTTTCAATAGCACTCGAAGCACTACAAACTCATGCGCACCCAAAATGAAATAAAATCGATCGTCATTCGACGCAAAATCCCCACCCTTCAATTTGAAATGGGAAAAAAAATCTATTGTTGTAAAAAGGGGTGTGACAATGATAGAAAGAGAGAGAATGATATTACAAAAGTTTGTTAGAAGAGTTAGGTAGTGTTAGAAAAGGATAGATATATTTATGGAAATGTTCGTACGGAATAATAATTTTTATTTTGTGTAAAGGTATGTGTACACGACACCGGTAGAGTTTGTTCTACAAAATCCAACTTAGGTAAGTACGATGAAAATGTTAGGTATACAATGAGATTGAAATCAACATGATTTCAAAAACAAATTTAAAAAAAATAGAATGAATCCTAATGGATATAAAAGATAGGTAGGTACTTAGTTAAGTATGACTTACTATCAGTGGAAAACTATGTGACCTACAACCAATGACGTATTATATATAGACACGTTATCAACCAACATCTCGGCGCTTAAAAACGGCGAAAATACTAGATAACTACATATACGCGTAAAGAAAGGGAAAGAAAATATATATCACCGTACGGCGGGATGTCTGTTGCTAGAGGGAGATAAATAAACATCTTCAGTTACGTCACAGGATAAGTAATAGTCAAATTACATGCTCATTGGTCGAGCGCATGAGTGACGTAGCTATCAGAGTCACTTCATGCGCCGGCCGCCATTAGACGCAGCGTCGTACAAAATAAAATAAAATAATCTAGTTTTGTAAACTTACGCGTGAAATGACACATTTTTGTCTTTAACTTTTGGGGTATAATTTTTACATCCTCTGAAAACACACGACGGCATATTTTCTTTATGTTTTGCACAGGTTTTCACATACGATATAAATTAAAAACAAACATACGTCGCGTCGCGTCGCGCGACAGGTTGGTGCGTGACTGAGCGCAAATGTGGCAATTGGCTTCATTTCATGTTGCCATTTTAGAGTGCGGACAACGTATCTATAGTTTTATACATCATTGCCTACAACTTGGAATACCTACACCAAGAGAGCTCCTTTACACTGCTGAGTGCCGTGATGTTATCCTTTTATGTGGCCTTTTTTAAGGCCCTCTGCTTATTGTATTGAGAAAGTAGGTAAGTAGGTTGACCTATGTACAGACGCCAGCACATCAAGCTACCCGAAACTGTCAAATTTTCCCAATCAACTTTGAACCTTATGCTTTAGCGATAAAGAAATTTGAGAGATTGTAGGTAGTAGCTTGATGTGCTGGCGTCTGTACTTACTCCTAAAGTCAAAAGGAAATAACTAGGTAGTAGGTACAGTTAAAAAATGTTTAAAATCTTAACAGATGTTGCTCTTTTAATTTCCTACAAACTTCCAATACACTAAATTCCAATCAGTCTAAAATTAGAATATACCGACATTTTCTTATTGGGTTCTTATAAAGTACATACATCTTCATAAAAGAGCCGAGAAATGAATATAAATGCTTAAAGGCGTACAGAATAAGATGTGAGGTGGCAATTTGAACAGAAAATGAGACAGTTTACGTTTGAAGTCACGTACAGGAGGTGGCAAACGGGATATTTGCTCGACTGGGCTCGGCTTAACGAATGCTACTAGTACTGCCATCTATGTTAACATAAAGGAACAAATATTTAATTTAAGAAAAACCACACATGAATAGTCACAATTAAAAATTATTTCTAAACTAGTTTCTGAACTAGTAGATACTTACAAAATAAAAGTTATGTACAATTTATTAAGACAAAATAACTTTAACCATGAGTGTTGAGAAAGCGTTACTAGCGCCATCTGTTATCGAGTAGCAACATTAAAAAACTGTTTTACAACTAAATTTGACGCTTCTGGCACCCTCGTAAATACAGGGACTGCTTTGTGTATGTGTGAGTGAACAAAAGCGCTCGAAATTCAAAATTGTAGTTTGGGGTTCATCGTAGAGTTTGTTCGAATATTTGAATTTTAGCGGTCATCCGCTAGTTTTTTTTTTGCGTTTAGGTTATGAGAACTGTGGAGTATTTGAACGACTGAAAATCAATATAGAACCAAATCATTTCAATATAAAATAATTATAAGACAAAATAAATTTTATGTTGTACCTATTTGCAACACATCTACTTAACTATCCACAGTAATGAGGCGCTTACGGCCGAACCAAATAACGTATTTTCAGTTAAAGACAGATCTCTACTGATGGTAGCCAGTATAATCATAACTGTCAGTATAATATAATTAATCATAGGTACATATCGCAACTGATGATTATTGTGACGTTAAAACCAGAGATAGATAGGTTTTCTACCTCCAGTACCTATGCCAAAACTGGTGATAGACAGGTTCGGCAGTTAGAACAGTTTAAAATTCACAAATTGTAAAGTAAGTACTCATTGTTGAAGAGCTTCATAATAAATAATTAAATTTTTTTTTCCATACATACTTACGTAGTAAGTACCTACCTACAACAATACACAATTATATTTCTAATTATTTTTATACGCGTTCAAAAAACAAACAAACATCAGGCTTATTAGTATAAATTAAAATAATGAGAACGCAAAACAATGCAACTGTATAAATTCATCACTTTTGTCGTTGACGGTACTTGTTAAGGACAATACACGCACTTATGTAGTTTCAAAGTTCCAACAGTATAATTATTATTTAAATAATTAATAGCCATACATGTGAGTAGCACAGTTGTGAGTTCTATGTATGTGCTATATATACCCATTGTACCATTTACCGGGTAATATGTCTTTCATAGACTTGAATGTGCCCTGGCGGCTGATAGTATGTCATGCTCACACAAATGTCTCGCTGACGGTGGCGTGTGTGTTGGATCATTTAGCTCCCTTCAAAATGTTTGAGCTGAATGGTGCTGATCTATGCGTCATGTTCGTGAACAGGCGCCGTCAGTTGAGGCTGGTCATCACTTAGCTGCCTCGGCTTATTTTTAATTATTTTACTTTTGGATTGTTGTTTTCTTACTATTTACTGTACTCTGGACGCTTTTATCGCGTACGTTTTTTTTACATCGTTCTCACATATAATTATAAATTCAACATTAATGATGTAACTAATATGTTTTTAAAAATATAATTTAAAAAAGTGTCCATGGAGTTTCTTGCCCGTTCTTCTCCATAGGTACCTACGCTCTGGAATGGGCAACTAGCCTTATATTTTCTGACTGACCGACTTCTTGACAATTCAAAAGTGCCTGTAAATGGTTTAATTGAAATAAATGCTTTTAGTTTGAGTTTGACACATTGTTTTCTGCACAAATAACATTCCAAATGTGTAGCTACAATTATAAAAATTTTATTTAAATGCCTATTCAATTATTTTAGATGCAAGCAACTGAGTCGAAAATGGCCTTCAGGCTAAATGCGCGCACGCAACTAGAAAATTTAAGTTATACGCTTTGAATAGAGTTTTCAAGTTTTTAATGCAATTTTATTAATTCTTATTCAAATTCTATTAAAAAAAAATTCATCATTCATTCATTCATCAAACCCTTTTCTTTTTTTTTTTCATTCATTTTTTTTTTGTTTTTCAATTATTAATGTTTTGTTATAAAGTAATTACGACACCCACTTCAAAGAGCATCTTTGAAGTGGGTGTCGTAATTACTATGGTGAGTAAAAAATGGGTTGAAAATGTTGGATTCTGGTCTAATTTTTGGTTAATCTGTTTCTAAGTTTATTATTAGTATCATTACTTCAGTCACTCATAAAGGCTCCTTCAAACAGGCGCGACACAAAGGCACCGCAAGTCGCGCAACGAGCGGTGCCTTTGTGTCGCGCGCGATTAACGCGTGTCGCGGCTGTTTGTAGGAGCCTTAAGTCGCTTCTTGTAAAATACTGGTATTCAGTCGCATCTGGTTAGACTGGATGCCGACCCCAAAATAGTTGGAAAAAGGCTATGCAGATTAATTTTTACCGATGTCACTTAAAAAAGTACAAAGTATTATCGTAAGAATCTGTTGATATTTATTCACTTTTGAAAAATTTTTAATACCTACTTAAAATGAATGAAAACTTTGAAAACCTATTTTGCCCACCATACCTTTATAAAAAAAAATACATGTGCTTATGACTTATATAACTGCCCCCCAATAAATATAACTATTCGTAACTGGGTCACACTTAACAACCGAAAAAAAAACAACAAAAAAAGTATAAAAAGCTACTGGCAGGTAAATCAGATTGCAAGCGATGCATGAAAAATGACTCCGGCGGATCGTAATTAAAAAAAAGCATCGACAATAGAGTTCTTAATTTAAATTCGAACGTAACCAAAAAAATACCCCTATCAAGGGTCTTTTTTTGCAAAGTGAATAAAAAATTACCCTCATTTTAGTGTCACTGGAATGAAACAAAAGATGAAATTTGACTATTACCTTCCGATATTTTTTGATTTAAAGCTTATGTTACAATGACACGAGTTGAGATAAAATACTGGATGTAACGACGAAGACAAAAGATTTTTTTTTTGTTTTTTTTTTTACTTTTTGTTTATAAAATCAGTACCTACATGTCGCATCTTTATTTGTGACGGTTCCGGATTTATTTATTATTTTTATTCATGTAGCAAAAACATTGCAGTAAGCCGTAGTAAGCCTTTGCATAGCTAAATAATATTCTCTACATTAACAATAACATGCGATTATAAAGAAATTATCCAGTTATAATTTAAAAACCCAAAGAATTGAAATGACTAGTCTTTCCTTACTGGCCGTAGTATCTACATAGCATAAACAGCCCACTGCCACTGCCACTGCCCACTGCTGGGACACAGGCCTCCTCTCTGTGAGAGGGAGTGGGCCGTATCCACCACGCGGGCCCAGTGCGGGTTGGTGAATATGTCACATGTCTTCGAATTTTTTGTTCTAGGACATGCCGGTTTCCTCACGATATTTTCCTTCGCCGTTTTGAGAGCAGTGGTGATGGATAAATTTCACAAAGTAAAGCGGTTGGGTTGGTACCCACGACCTATATATAACTCATAAGTCGGAGCCGATACCATTAGGTAATCACTGCTATGCAAATATCAATAGTTCATACAAAAATCCCATAGAAAAAAGGACTCAAACTCAAAGCATTTATTTCAATTAAACCAATTACAGGCACTTTTGAATTGTCAAGGAGTCGGTCAGTCAGAAAGATGAAGCTAGTTGCCGTGTATGTTCAGTTTTTCCCGAATTTAAGAATTTTCCTGGCAACTTTCTAAATGTTTCTTTCCCTAAAAACCCAATTCGGTCTATTACGAACATTTTGAAACAAAAAGTTGCCAAATCGGTCCAGCCGTTCTCAAGTCATGCGCTTATCAACGAACAGCATTACATTTTTATTTATAACTGACTGGTCACTTGAGCGAAGTTCGAAGAGAATTAGGTACTTTACAAAAATAACTTGTCACATTCATAAAACGCTGGCCTCGAAACTTTGATATTACAATTTAATCTAATCACGATACTAACATGGTAAACAAAAACTAATAGATATATCAGTATTATCAACGACACAAGTATTATAGATTTCACCTTCAAGCCGTATATTATTTGCCGTCTAATAAACAGTCCAGCCGTTTGAATGCACATGTTAGGCAGATGGTCCTAATGCCTTTGTTTGTCTAAGTATCTAAGTCTAAGTACATATGTATGAAGGTTTATAGAACTTATAAAAGGTGCTGTTGCGTCATTAAGGCGAAAGCATCAGCGTAGCCCGCGCAAATCAAATTTTCATACGTTTTTTTGCAATTTGCAGGTCAGTGTCAGGTTGTAGGATTGATTTAAATGTTATTCGCGGCCGTACCAAATATTTATTTATAGAATAAAAAATTAAAAATCCATTAAACAAAATCATCAATACAACTCTCTAGGTTCAAAATAGGGTTATTGAATGACTATTCATGGAGTTGTATTGCTGATTCTAATGATTATAATTCTTACAAAAAAATGGCAGACAGGTACCGCCATTTTGTTTTTTTTACTTGACAAAAAAGAAAAATGCTCCGACAGTAGGTATGCTAAACTCCTTAGAAATCTTAAGGGCTTACATGACCTAAAGCGCGGCCACTGTCGGATTGCATAGAAAGAGAAGCACGATGACAACGCTGGTAATGTATTGCAAAATATGAAGCAATTATTTAATTACAAAAAATATATCGTTTGGACTAAAAAATTAAAACACTAGTGTAGTATGTTGCTTGTAGAATAATCTGATAAAAAATCAGAATGATTGTATGTATATTAGTATGGTTTTTATTGTGAAAAGAGAGTTTTTAGAGGTATCTTCATGAATTTTTTCTATCGTATCAAATTAGTTCTATTATGTTTTCAACACACTATCTAACTAGCATATATCCTGAAGAATATCATATATTTTTCTGATTTTGTTTACTGTAGTCGACTTTTAGGCACTATAAAACTTGCGTTTTTTGCGTTTAGGTCCTGTAGTCCCCTTCGCGGGCTTAAGGCGAGCTACCTTAAAGCGCATCCCCCTTAAGTGATACCCTTTAAGATGCTTGTTATTTTATATTAGCAGCGTGTTTAGTAGTGTGTATTTAGTGTTTTAGCCTTTATGTTTGAAGCAGATGGTCTAATTTGTAATATATGCTTACGGCAAATTAACTGTGCCTTAAATTAACTGACTTACAATGCGTGCCACGAAAGATGAGACTTGACACACCATGTGGTTTGACTTGCGCAGTACACGATTTTAGGTATCTTTAGCGGTATGAGGTCTGAGTGCGGGACGGGAACGGACGTCATAGGGGCGGCGGAAAGAGCGGGGGAGGCGGGGTCAAGTCTCATCTTTCGTGGCGCGCATTGTACCTAACCGAATAGGTATTAATATTGGCAGTCTGAAACCTAAAGTTATATTCCACTTACGGACAGACGGACAGACAGACGGAGAGACGTTCCTTTTTATGGTTCCGTACCCGAAGGGTAAAAACGGGACCAGCTATTACTAAGACTCCACTGTCCATCTGTCTGTCTGTCACCAGGCTGTATCTCATGAACCGTGATAGCTAGACAGTTGAAATTTTCACAGATGATGTATTTCTGTTGCCGCTATAACAACAAATACTAAAAACAGAATAAAATAAATATTTAAGGGGGGCTCTAATACAACAAACGTGTTATTTTCAGCGTTTTTGCCTTGTGGTACGGAACACTTCGTGTGCGAGTCAGACTCGCACTTGGCCAGTTTTTATATCATGCGAGAATAGGTAAGGATGTGTCCGGGGTAGAAATTTGACTGGAACAGGAAGCCTACCTACTCAAACTCAAAAGGTTTGTTTCAATTAAACCATTTACAGGCACTTTTGAATTGTCATTTACTCTAGGATGCATATCCGATACGGTTCTTTTTTTTTCAGGGTTGGAAATCATCAAATGGCCCCTCCCGCTCCGGGTGGAGTGGAAGGGAGTGTCAAACTGTAACTGACTAAAACCCACCCGTGTTCCTTCCTTAGCCCTTTATGTTCCGGGCTAACGGTAACACTTTCGGACAATCCCGCTGACCAACTGATACGGCTCTTAAATCCTTTCCTATCCTAAGAGCACGTCTTCCCTACCTTTACAGCGCCCCCCGGTCTACTCCTTGATATGCAATGGCTCTGTAGCACCATGAACGTGAGGCTTCAGGAGCTAGTGCGAATTTTGGGGTTCATTCGATTAATTGAGTCTGGTCAAACCACGCTGTGGTTGGAACAGGAAATGGTCTTTTGTGATCCCACTGCTGGTACATAGGCCTCGGCTCGATGAGAGGGAGTGAGCCGTAATCCACCACGCGGGACCAGTGCAGGTTGGTAGATGTAACATGTCTTTCAAATTTGGTACTAGGACATGCCGGTTTCTTTACCATGTCTTCTTTCACCGTTTTATGTTATGAAATAATTGACACAAAGTAAAATGACAAATTGTAACTCATGGGTTATACAATTGAGCCACCATGCTGCAAGCAACATGAAGGTACCACAACGTTGTTAACGTTTGAGACACAGCGGCCGACGATTCACCTTACGAAAAGTGGTTATCACGCATCCTTCGAAATTCAATTAAAGCCCGTTATTGTCACCAATTATTTTAATATCATTCGGTGCCAATATACTCGAAAACAAAATACAGTCGTGCTTTTCAAACCGGAATGAGAAAGTTTATAGTGGATAAGACAGAGATTAAAACAGAAGACGAACTAGCAGGAGATCGAGGAAGGGGGTGGAGGGGGGGATTCAAGGATCAGACCGGAATAACTCGAAATGTAAGTATAGCATTCTTGACCAATATTTTGTCTAGACTTTAAAAGAGTCTGTAACGGAGTAAACAGAGTTTAAAAGATCCATACTAATATACATATATTATAAATTCGAAAGTAAAGGTTCCTTCAAACAGGCGCGACACGACACGCGACACAAAGGCACCGCAAGTCGCGCAACGAGCCATGCCTTTGGTCGCGCGCGATTCGCGTCGCGCTTCGCGCCTGTTTGTAGGAGCCTTAACTCTGTCTGTATGTTACCTTTTCAAGCCTAAACCACTGAACGGATTTCGATAAAATTTGGCAGAGAGATAGATTGCATCCCGGGTACATAGGATGGTTTTTATCGATATACCTCGCGGGTGAAGGCACGGGCGGCAGCTAGTAATTTATATTTTTTACGTTTAGAAGGCTAAACTGGAAGTTTGGCTAGAATGGATCCCAACATAGTTGTTAAAAGGCTAAGCAGACCTTCGTGTCACTGGCACGACAGCTATTCTGTTAGCCCAAAACTTCACCACTTTTTTTTTATTTTTTTTTCAGGATGGGAAATCATCAAAAGACCCCTCCCGCTCTGGGTGGAGCGGAAGGGAGTGTCAGACTCTTACTGCCTAAAACTCACCCGTGTTCCTTCCTTAGCCCTTTATGTTCCGGGCCAGCGGTAACCCTTTCGGACAATCCCGCTGAAAACTTCACCACTTCCACGGCGTTTTCAGTAGCAGCGCAGAGGTCACTTCAGCTGCATGTTTTGAGGCACAGAGTGCAGGATTGGCGGTGAAGCATCCACGTCCTGCTGCTGCAGTTTAGGAGGTTTGACCTACACCTTCCCACTTAGGTTCGGAGACGGTTCAGGGAAGTCCCTGAACCGTCTGCTTCTCCTGCTTAGCCTTCCGTGGTTCACTTGGAAGTCCAAGTGAACCACGGAAGGTCTGGCTAAGCAGATAATAATCCCTAACATTGTTTTTAAAACCTACTTATAGAAATAAACCGTTTATCATTTACCACTTTGCTAGAAAGGTCCTTTCTCAAAGATAAAGTCTTAAACTTCCACAAAATAAATGCGACAAAATTTCTTACCGACAGCGCAGATAAAAGGTGAGTCATGTGTTTGCAGAAGCTTCCGTATTATAATAAGCGATGGTCTACGTGACTGCGATGGCGTACGTCAGTGCAATTTTAAAGCCTGTGTATGGTGCAAAAGAAAAGCAAAAGCGAGAATATAAAAATAAAGTTTTTAAGGACCTGTCTCGAAATCCTGTTGTTAATAGAACTCTGTTAAAGCCTTTTGTAATAAGTGTGTTGTTCACTGACAAGGTGTTCTGGTTGCTGGGTGACTGTTTTTGTTTGTCAAGTTTACTAACAAAGACCCAGAATACAGCGCTACCATTTCGAACTATGCAAATAATGTCTCCATTGTACACATTTTTTTTACCTTTTAGAAGTGGATCACACAAATAAATCATTGAGAAAAATGTTACATTCAATTTAAAACTGTTAGTTTCATATTAGAGCATCTCCCTGGAATACAGGACTACCTACTTTAGTCCTTAACAATTAATTAACTTCAAAATATACTTTAAAAAATCTAATATTTGACTAAGTGCTGAGTAACTTGATTGTTACTATCAATATCGTCCCCGTATTTGGAAAACTAAATAACTTCGTTTTTGGCGATTTTGTCTTTTCCCTATTTTTAAATTATCCAAAACATGACGCATGTTTTAGTCTTACAGGAATTTACTTATCTTATTCCGTTCCAAAAATATAGCCATTTTTGTCGTTCAGATGGAATAATGCATATCTTCAAACTAATTCTAATTTTTTGAAGGAAAAATAAACAACTCAATAAATAAATCAATAACTGTGGTCAATGATTAGTTAAATTTTTAATAAATTAAATAAAATAAGTTGTTGATTTTTTCTTCAATTTACAAATTCTATCATAAAACTAACAAAGTTCTAGGAAAACTAAATAACTCTACTTAATTAATTTTGCTACTCAGAATTCTGTCAAAACGTACATTACTTTATAAACACTTGATGTTATCTATTTCTTCTACAACTAGATAATTATTAATTACAAGATGATAGGCAAATAAAATCAAATAGATTAAGTTATTTATAATTGCCACGCGAAATATTGTAGTGTCTATTCAATGAATCGGAACAAGGAAGTGCGCGGACACCCGCGCTTCCCGCGCGGGTGTCAGCGCGTGTGACTGATGCATCGCTCGCGTCACAAGCATTTTAGTGTAATGCGTAACCTTCAATTGCGTTGACGTCAGTGACCAGAGTGAGAGTTTTACACTATAATGAATTCGCGGGGTAGATTTATGGTGAAAATGTGCCAAGAAGAAGATAATTCATCTGAGGTATGTAGCTACTTTACATACATTCGGTAATGTAAACCGAATGCATTTGTTTTTTTTTTTATTAAGTACTAAATTATTTACCGTAAACCAATCTTGGACCTGAAGAATAGAGTTATTCACGACGTCAAGATTTTGTGACCGTCGGTCTATTTTAAAGATCAATGATGTGTCATCTGCAAATAACACCATCTTCGGTTGATTTTGAAGTAATTGGGGTAAATCATTAATGTAAGCTAAAAAGAGGAATGGACCCAATATCGAACCCTGAGGAACGCCCATTGTCATTTCAGACCCCAATGAGTTTACGCCGTTTACTTGAACTTTCACCTTTCTATCTTTCAGGTATGATCTTAGCAAATCAAGTGCTGTTTTTCTAATTCCATAGTGCTCCAGTTTCATCAGAAGTGTCTCATGGTTTACAAACACAATCGAACGCCTTAGAGAGGTCGCAAAAGATTCCAATGGCATCTTGTGCTTCTTCCCAGGCGTTAAAAATGTTCTTTATTAAGGTAACACCGGCGGCGTCAGTAGTGCAACGCCCTTTAGTGAAACCGTACTGGTGTTCATGAAAGATGGAATTTTTATTAAAGTGACGTAACATTTGATTGAGCATCAACTTTTCAAACACTTTACTGAGAACTGGCAGAATTGACACAGGTCTATAATTGTTGGGTTCTTTACTATCACCGGATTTGAACAAAGGTAGGTACTACTTTACTATGTTTCATAAGATCCGGAAAGACTCCTTGGTCAACACTGGTGTTAAATATGAAAGCTAAATAGGGCGCAATGGTTTCGATGAAAGATCTACATACTTTTACAGACATTCCCCAGAGATCTTCTGTTGATTTAATGTTAAGATCTTTAAAAACTTTCATGACAGCCTGGGGGTTTGTAATGCTGAAACCTAAACTCCAAAGGGCATGCCTTTACATTCTTATTAAGTAAGGCAGCAGAGAGCGTGGGGGATGAATTTAAAGCTTCAGTAGTTTTAAGGGGAATATTAGCAAAAAAGTTTTCAAATTCCTGAGCTATTTCTACATCTGAGTTGATGGGGCCATGTGCAGTCTCTAAATTAAAAACTTTGTGTAAATACTTTTAGTTTTCAGTGGAAAAGTTTCATTAAACTGCGCATTTAGTATTGAAAAGAACTCGGCGTAGAACTCATTTGGGTCACCTATATTATTAAAATTCTGATCACATAATTTACTGGCCAAAGAATTATTTAATTTCTCTACCTATTTACATGTTATTGTCCTAAACCTTATTTGAGTTTTTTGTAAAGGCATGTAGGAGCCAAATGTTATTGTTTGTCCACTGTGATCATGGCAACTTATTTACAATTCCTTTGTGTAAGTAATCACAATTACAAAAAACATTATCAATACAAGTGGCAGAAGAAGCTGTCACTCGGGTTGGTTCAATAAAAACATTTGACAAATCAAATGACCTAAAAAGACTTAACAATCTGACAGTATTCGAGTTATTTTCCAATAAATTAATATTAAAATCTCCACATACGATTATCGACTTACTACTTGTACTAAGTTTCTTTAACACATCTTAAATTACAGAATCAAACACAGTTAGATTCTGGTAACTTGGAGGTCTGTATACGCATACTATAACATGCTTATCAAGCTCAACACAGGACAATTCAATGGTGTGTTCAACAGACAGCCCAATTATGTCTTTTCGTTCTTTAGATTTAATAGAATGTTTAAGTAGTATTAATGACCCGCCATGTATCATACCTACGTTTCCGGCTGAAATGGACACAATAATTTTCATAATTAATTGACATTACTTGATGATCTTTCAACCAATGCTCTGTTAAACAAATGACATCAAACTTGGTGTTTTCCAAAAACAATTCTAATTCCAGTAATTTGGAAGCGCAACCTTGGATATTTTGATTAAATAATTTTAAATTATGTTGCACTCCCTTTGATTTTTTAGTATTATTAATTATATTACCAGAAGATACCTTTTTATTATTCTGTAATAATTGGTTATTTAAAGGGGTAACTTCTGTTGTCTCCCCGACTAGTTTAAAAAATTATCTGGAGTGACCTCCACAACTACAACTGGAGAGTTTAGATGGCCCGAATAAGTTCCAGCAGAAGGAGAATACCCTATCTGACTGGTAGTGGTCTCCAAAGATAATGGTATTATAGGTGGATCCTCCTTCGTACATGACGATTCATAAATTAATCACTATGTTGTTAGTATAACTAGGCAACACAGACTCGTCACTAAAACTAGAATTCGTTATATTAGCTATAACCTCGTTAATATTATATGCTATCAACATAGCAATCAGATGTCTACATATCAAAGTAATAAACGTTCAACTTTTACATTTAAACATATTTCAAGTTTGATAAATTCAATAACTGCATTTATTTCACCTTCTTTTACTCTACCAGATGGATCTAGGTTGTAGGAAAACTAAATAAATAGCCGAAATAAATAACTAATTGCAGTTACGTTACAAAAAGTAGTTGTGGCAAAATTAAACAACTTGGTTTTATATATTTTATTTAGTTATTGTTGAAGATAGAGTCCAGTTTGTTTAAGCATAATGTTAAAGATAATCAGGTCCACAAAATATAAAATTACCGACAGTAAAATTGTCTCAATTTTTTTAACAAATGAACATTAATTGAAAAAAAAACACTAAATCGCGTTTATCTCAAAACTAGAAAATCGGAGTTATTTAGTTTTCCAACTACGGGGACGATATATATTTGTCTACTCAATTATCTATTAATCAATAGATAATTGAGTAACTCTCAATCAAATACAGGTTCCAAATAAAAGTCTAGTCCGCTACTGCTTATGAATTGAACTATAATTATAATATGCGTATCCCCGTTCGGTAAACACAATCAATTAGTATTAAAATTATATATACAGCTCTTTTTAATTCTATAGGTATTTAAAAATATTTATTTTCTCTGAGGACTGGTTTTATATTCTGCCTTTTAGGCCTGAGTTCACCAACATTCAAACCATCGGTTAGGTATTTAAACAGTTATGTCAAGTTTCCTAAGGAAATTTTAAAAATAGAACTGATTAAATATTTAATCTGTTGATTTAAATGTTGATTCAAAGACGACGCCGCGTGCGGCACCCATCTCGCCCCACCCTCGGGGCCTAGCGCCAGCGCTCACGCTGACCCAGCCAGCAGTACACAGGACTGGCGCGCCAAGTGACGGCTTACGATTTTAGTACGTAAGCTGGTGCGATTTTTGGCACGCGAAGTAGTTGCTCTTGGGTTATCTAGGTGTATCTACATCTGTGGAAATTATAGACTTTCATGTTTTTAAGTACCCTCTCTATTATGATAATTACTCTTTCTCCTTTATCCCAATTTATTTGACGACACGTAGCCCGTAACGACTGCCATAAAACCGGGTCGGGGACCGCCGGGAGGTGTTTCTTCGGTATTTAATGGATGGCCACCCATCCACGGACCTACCTCAGCTAGGGTCACTTAACCTTAAATATCAACCATGCTGTCATTATTTAGCCACGAGCCCCTGTTTGTGAGTCGTTTGAATCTTAGGACAAGTGTCAAATATCGAGTCTCTTTTCCCATCACTAGGAAAATGATAAGACCTGTAAAATTACGCATAATGACCAATAACTGTCGTCCTAATCACCATAAAACAGGTTTATTTTCATATTACAAGATTTACAGTTTGACAGTAACAAATATACGGAACATTTCACACGGTGACATTATTTGCACCCGCCTTTATTCTCACAAACTCTTAACACGTAGATGTAAGGTTTAAAATCCTTTGACAAAGTATTTTCAAGGTTTTATTAGATTGTGGTGAAAATGGAAAATATTTAAGACGGGTATTGATTGTCCTGTGGCAATTACAACCGTTTGAAATTGTAAATGTTGTATAATAAATCGTATTAAATTGACATCTTGATTGTTGCAGCTACCCGTAACAGGCAGCGAAAGGGTAAATAGCGTAACCCATAATGTATAGAATTGCGTGTCCAGTTAGTTGAATTTGAATTTATTACGATTTGAATTTATTCGAATTGAAACCAGAAGTTGATCATATCATAGTTTATGTGTCATGTGCTTGTTAATTACTAGTTGGAACCCGCGGTTTTGTTCGCAACTTGGGGACACTACTCTCCTATCAAGATTAAAAGTTTCTGCTCAGCCTATAATGTTCTGGGATACAGGTCTCCTCTATGATAGTGGGAGAGGGTAATCCCCCACGACGCGGACGGCCCAGTGCGGGTTGGTAGATGTCACATGTCTTTGAATTTTTGGTTCTAGGACATGCCGGTTTCCTCACGATGTTTTTCTTAATCGCTTTTATAGCAGTGGTGATGCAATTATTTCCACAAAGTAAAGCGCCTGCTTGGTTTCGAACTCAGGATCAACAACTTTTAAGTCGGTGCCGATATAACTACTGGGCCACCATTGACTCAAAAGTACCCCTTACCTGTGCGTTTTTCGGGCTTTTAGGCCCAATTGCACCAAAAATCTAAAGCAAAGAATTTAAAACATCGTTCTATTCGACAGGGACAGGATGAAGTTTAAAATTTGTACGTTTAGAATTAAATGCATTGACAGATTTGTGGTGCAAGTGGGCCTTAATTCTATCTGTACGCCAAATCTCAATTGAAACCTTTTACAATATCAGTACTTAATAGATAAATGAGTCCGCGACTTTACCAAAGCATGTCAAGTCTATGCGGGAAGGAAAAATACCATAAGTTCTTTTTTGAGTAAAATGTAGGTACTTCTTTGCCAAAAGACAATAGACAATATAATGTGATAGGTGCCAACAGTTGCAATCTTCGGGAATAAATTCTCGGTTTTAACTAGTAAGCTATATTAATTAACACAAGTTTTGTTTTATACCTACTTCACTAGTTTTTCCCCGCGACTTTGTCAATTTTGGTGATTTTTTTTCCCCGACTTTTTCTTTTTACTCGGCTCTAAGGGCCCTAGCGTGATGTTAAACAGCCTTTAAGCCTTCCTCAAGAAAAATCTCATCAAATTCAAAAATAATTTTTCAAATCGACCGCTAGTTCTAGACTTCAAACAAACTTTACACCTTTATTATTAAAGATATATTTTAGTTTGTAAGCTATATGTTTATTGGTCATTGTAGCCTGAAATAAATGCTTTATTATTAATATTAAATTGCTCAAGATCAAGTAAAGAACCTCACAACGAACAAAAGTTACTACATCATCTCCTAACCGTAACTATTGTCGGATAAATGAGAGTATGCTTTAAGATTTACGTACACCTAAGTATAAACTTTGATAGTACGGTTGGATCTGGTTAAACTGGTACTGCAAGCGACTATACATTTCCGTTTTCTTGTGCAATTAAAATAGGTCCATCCAAGTCTTAAATCGTTCCCACAGCATCTTACCTTCGAAGCAATTTATTACGAATGCAAACAATGCGCCTATTAATTTTTAAGATGCAAACCAAACAAAACAAATCATAAAAACATTTCCTTTGCTTCAAGAATGACATTTAAAAAAAAACAATTTATGTTTTAATAAAAAACGAATGACATTCTCGTTCCAATTTTGAAATAGAACCCGTTCGGTGGGAACGGTTGCAATGACAAAACTATTTTTATAAAAAAAAATAAGAGAATGCGCACTTTGTCTATATTTTAATTTTGGTGAATTTGCATACGGTTCGAGCCGTGAATAATTTCTAATGAAATGTATGAATAAATTATAAATGAGGACAATGTCTTCAAGGCGCAGGGGAAGAGGAAGCTATAATTAAAATACGGGAGACGACAGGGTTGGCGATTTGATAAAAAGACAACTCATAATCTGGCATTGGCAATTTTATTGGTCTCAAATTATCACTGAAAATTTCAATAATTATTATATAAATACCTGTTTGAGGTTTCTTTATTTATCGGTGCACTGAAATCTTTATCATTTCAATATATTTATCACAGTATGATTTCTTATAACTTAGTAGTAGAGTACCCATGAGTTTGGCTAAACAGTTCGTCTTCGAACAATAACTTGTCGATGGCTGTTCAAATTTTAATAGGAACACGACGAAAATATTGGTCATTATCATCATTTTCATTGGCAGCCTTGTTCCACCAACTACTGAGTATACGTCATCATCATCTGCCTAGGCTTTTCCCAACTATATTGGGGTCGGCTAGCAGTCTAACCGGATGCAGCTGAATACCAGTATTTTACATGGAGCGACTGCCTATCTGACCTCCACAACCCAGCTACTGGGTAATACGATACCCCTTGGTAAGTCTGTTTTTCAGACTACTGCGCATACGACTACGTATCCTTTCTTTTGTGCCGAGCTTTCATGGTCTATGCGGGTCTCATACAGGACTTCCTATTAATATTAAAATATTGATTACCTGCTTTCAATTTAGCATTACGACACAACTATGAATTATTTCAAGTTGGCAACCCTATATTCATGAGCAGAACACTTCACGGGCTTACATCTCACTCTACCCTTTCTAATGATAATGAAAACCTGTTCCTTACTATAACAATCTTTTTTTTTTTGTTTTAACATCACCTTTCCGGTGCACCGTGATTGTCAACGGTAACTATTGTTGCTTTTATATTATAAACAATAAACCCAAGGGTTGAAAACAGATGTCGAGCCAAATCAAAAATGTTACATTGTCTTAATAAAAATAGAGGTGCAAAAATTTGAATAAAATTTTTGTTTATTGAAATTAGTTTTTTTAGTGTTATACCGTTTTGGATGTGGGAATGTTTGACCCCTTTTTCGGACGTCATTGTTTATGGTTTCTATTGTTTTTTTTCAGATGGCAGTTATTTTTGTTTTATTGCAAGCTGGATTGGCTATGGTGTCGGCAGATGGGTTAGATGTCTGTTAATAGTAAAAGCGGTGATACTTTATAATATGGCGAGGACGAGTGCGTAATTTGAGTCTTAATTAAATTGGGGCAGCTACACTTACATATTATCTAAAAATATTTTCTCTATTACGAGATTAGAGGCCTAAAAAATTTTTTCTCTATTACGAGATTAGAGGCCTCTTGATTAGATGAAAAACTTTTACGCTGTAGTACCGATACGAATGGATCTGTCATATAAAATAAATCGCGGACTGCCTTGTTGATCTGGTTCTGGTGGTCGCAGGCCTTTGATCAACCTGTGCAGCTGTGACCTAATATTTAGAGCCACGAGCCCTCCAAAGTAATATTTTTCTTCTCCATTTCCACGGCGTTGTCGGTGGCAGTGCAGAGGTCACTTTGACTGGTTTTGGGACACAGAGGGCAGGATAGGAGGTGGAGTATAGTTTGTGATATAGCTCCACAATCACACCCCACTGCCATTCCGTCAAGGTAGCCCCACTTTAGGTTGTATAGAGGTATGAGAAACAGGGTGTGAAGTTCACTCATCCTCCATAGAAAAGGGAGGATCCTCCGACCAGACGGGTGTTGTGTCTGGCGGGTGACTGCCCGATGATTCATGTCGGGCCGTTGTATCTATGCTAGTTGCGCGGTAAACTCTGCTTGCGAGATGCAGGATTTTGCGTGACGTCAGTATGACGCGTCGTTCGCATGTGGCGTTCCGGGACCAACGGTTTAACTTGCTTTCCGAGGCACAAAGGGGTCTTAGTATGTAAAAATGGTCACCAATCCACGGACCAACCGCGGCAAGCGTAGCTTAACCTGATCCATCAAGCCACTTTCTACGTTATAGTATGTCAAACCCAAAAACATAATTTTAAAAATTATTTATATAACTGATTAATAATACAGGCTTGCTTTTTATTTAAAACTATAAATTTCCTCTATACGGATGTAATGACCGCAGATAAAATTGAAATTTTATCTCCGGTTATTGAAAATATAAGGAATATCCTGTTTACAAGCTGTAATATCATTTGTATGTGTTACTGCAAAACCCAGAGCAGTTAATCTCGTTGTTACTCTTGGCTATTTTCTAGCCAATATCATCATCATCTGTCCCAATTTATTTGGGGACTTGGGGTTGTTTATTTGGGGACTTGGGGTCGTTTATTTGGGGACTTGGGGTCGTTTATTTGGGGACTTGGGGTCGTTTATTTGGGGACTTTTCTATCATTCGTCATCTCGGTAATCACCCCCTTTCTAACCATATCATCATTCACACATTCCATCCATCGGTTCTGTGGTCTTCCCCTACTCTTATAGCCATCCACATTCATACTTATTCTTCACGACATATTCTAGCTGTTTACGCACATAATTAAAGTGTGTTTTAGGCACACTTATTGAAAATCTTCGGATTTTGAACAGTAGTTTTATTGTTTCTTGTATTACAAAAGGCGGGGAGACGCCGGTCCCGACATGACAGTTCCGAGAGGACGCGCAGAAAAAAAAAGTCTATGCACCACCACGTGGTCTTTGGTGTTCATGTTTTGTTTTGTGGCGCCATTATTGAAGTGAAAACTTCTTTAGCGGCGTTGTACACTTTTTTTGTAATTGGTAAAAAATGTTAAACGTGACCTGATGGAAAATTCGTAACAACAAAACACGCGCGGTACCGGCTACGGCCATCCGGGCCGTAGCCGGTACCGCGCGTGTTTTGTTTACAAGACGATTCACAAAATACACACGTAATTGTAGAAGTTTTCACTTCTGTCGGCACTCCCGGAGTGCCGCTGTTTTTTTTTTTATTTAATTACGCCATAAAACCCAGTATGTAATGCCAGGACGAGCTGGAAAAAAAGGAACAACCACCACCACCACCACCACCACCATCCACTTTAGCCCTGGATACATCTGGAAATCACGGGGAGAGGCCTGTGCCTAGCAGTAACATGATGCAGGCTAACACTAACAGTAACGCAAAAAAAAACAAAACATGGACATGGCAATGGTAGATATACATTTTATCGTAGAAAATATTTAGACTAGTATTATTAACCCGGGAGAAAACAGGAATACCTTAGTATGGAATGAACGCTAATGACCACGTGACAGCGTTTCTCTTAACTACTGCCGGTCGATTCTGTAAAATACTCACGGTGAAAACTTAGGTGAAGTGAGTTTGTTTTTGCTAGGAATTGACACTATTGACAGCTCACTCCACGTTCACTTCACCTAAGTTTTCACGGTGAGATGGTTACAGAATCGCACTGCAGATTATTTTGGGCAACTGTCCTAGGTCCACCCAAATCCAGATTCAAAACAAAATTGTCTAGACTTACCTCGAGCTCTGCCCATAATTTTGTTATAAAATACGTCGATTTTATACGGTTTGGTTCAATAACCAAAACAAACAAAATAACAGCCAGACAGACGTGTTCGATGCTTAGTAAACAAATAAAATCAATACCTACCTAACAAAAATATACGCACATGTTACTCAATCATCAAATTGAGCCCAATTTTTGTGAAGCTAAGGTCGTTTTTATGTTGCAGGAAGTATATATACTTCCTGCAACATAAAAACGACCGTTATTATTAGATTTGTTAGCACACAGACCGATTCTTAATATAACCTCATGTATATATATATACATGAGGTTATATTAAGAATCGGTCTGTGTGCTAACAAATCTAATAATAACGGTAACAAGCGATGGGGGAGTGCATCTGATTTAGGAAAAAATATCCCATCGAGTTTGGGGTGTCATGATGCGTACAGTCGCCGAAAAAACGGTTGAAAACTATGAAGAAGCGCAAATGGAATTTAAAAAATGAAATAGTTTACGTTGCACGTTGGATGGTTCATTTTTCTGCAGAAATCAACCTATATTAATAAACCCAGATATAAAGTTCTTTCATCATTATAATCTATATTTTGTTTAATTAACGGTTTGAATGGTTAATAGAAAAGAGGAAGACCAAAGAAAAGATGGAAGTACTACGTGAAAGAAGATATGGCTTGATAGGAGATGACTATTGAGATGATTGCTAATGATGAGATGTATAAAGAAAAAGGCATGCTGTGCCGACGCAAAATAAATTGAGATAAGAGCAGGATGATTATAAATATAGTTTTTGATTCAACAATCAAAAGTATGCACAAACTGGTTTCTATAACCTTTTGACCGCCACAGTCATATATAGATGACAAACCAAAATGTGCCCAGCACGCCACGTTTCGACTACATGACAGACTTTGACGCCGAGGGCCCGTTTGTGATTTTTTGACCTGTCCGCCACACGTCAATAGGTTAAAACAAGCTAAACTGTGCAATATTTATGGATCATAAATACCATAAAATAAATAAAATGTAGACATTTTAAGCATAATTTCTTTACTTTTTTGTGTCCAGATCGTGCACGCTTCCTTCGTCTTTTTTTATATTTTTTGGTACCACAAAAGAAACTAACGACCGTTTTCCCCGACTGTACAAAGGGGGTAGGTAGTAAAGTCGAATTTCTTCAAAACACCATCTCTCTTTGCAACCTCATACGCAGGAGGTATACTTATATATTTTATATGATTACTGAAGGGGAGAATTTTTTCGAGTTTCCATCAACAGGAGATCGAATTTGAATATAAAATTTTTCTATTTGTAAGAATTTCTTGGGGTGGGTTTGTAAATAACGTGCCGTGTTTGCCTCGAGGGTAGAAACGAAAAGGTAGGTAGTTAGGTACCTATTTATTTTGATTTTTCGACAGGTTATATAAAGAGATGTATATTTTGTTTATTTATTTATTTAAACGTTTCGCACAAAAATGCACAAAGCCTACTTAATGTCTTAGACAATCTCTACTCAAAAGAATATTGAACACAAATCGAATAAACAGGCTATATTGTCGTTTAAATTATTTATCTTTATTTTGCTGTCTTTACAAAGTTTCACAATTTCACATAGTTATAAACATAGAGACAAGAATGTGTTTTGACAACAATGCACAAAATATGATCCTTTGTGACAGATTGGCATTCATACTTAGGATGCCCTGTGTGACAGATCACCAGGCTCTAACCCCGAATTAAAGGTATTTAATATTACTATATCTATAAAGGACATTTTGTTAATTTTATGACGAGACATATGGCACATTGTTAACACAGCTTTCAACTCTAAAGCTTAAAGTTTATGTACTTTAAACTTAGAGAAATTAAGGGCGAATTTCACCAAACTGTTACACCCAGAATAAGTCTCATCCTGAGAATAAATTTAAAATGTTTGCCAGTTTTTTCCATACTAGAACTGTCAGACGTCAATTTTATTCCACGGATAAAAGCTAATCTGACTTTGGTAACATCAGCCTTGAATGTATTCAATCAACTTTCCATATAAAAAATACTGCAGCTCTTTCATAATCTCTATTTAACTACATGTAAAGTATTTAGCATGTTTCATCAAATCATGATATTTAATTTGATGTAAAACACTGAAATGATGAAGGACTTTAGATTTCCCTTTACTGTACTAAGATGCGCCAAAAAGTGTCCATATACTGAGAAGAGTGAGGATATAGTACTACTCAGTAACTGAGTTGTGGAGGTCAGATGCCTATCTGACTTCCACAACCCAGTTACTTCGCTCCATGTAAAATACTAATAATTCGCTCCATGTAAAATAATGGTACTTATATATTAATTCGCGCCATCTAAAATACTGGTACTCAGCTACAATCGGTGAGACTGGAAGCCAACCCCAACATAGTTAGGAAAAGGCTACGCATATGATGATGACAGAGAAGAGTATGCTCATACAATAATAATGGTATTTCCATGGCAAGTCAACTCTGCGACATTGTGTATTACAGAGGTGTTAAAACGAAACAGAAACCGTCCATGTTTTGACACGGCAAGGCGGATCTACGATTCAAATCTTTGATTTAAATATTATAGCACAGTTCTTTCATATCTCTACCTATCTTGGTCAAAGGGGTGATTTGTCAATAAACAGAAAACTTTTGTCTGAGCAATAAATATTGCGGTTTGACAATTTTCGTATAGAAAATATGTCAAATTGTGTTAATTATTCTTCAGATATAAGTTATCGGACTATTGAAAAACAGGCCAAGTAAAGTATTTACCATGTTTCGTCAAATTATGGTAACATTTAATTTTCCATTTGTCTTTCTTTTCCTTGTTCTCCGTAGCCATACTCCAAAAACTGTATCATAACTTCCTTGTACAGTACCCGGCGATAAATATTGCACATCGACCTTTTTACACAAAACCATTTTATACAAAGAATAAAAAGAATTATCAAAAGAAGCAAATCATAATTATTGTTTTAACAGCTCCTAATAGATACCGGACTGTTTGTATTTTGTGCGACAGAGATAACGCTCTACGAAGCCGAAATTATCCGATTGTCTCTTTCCAAAGGTCGATGTGCAATATTTATCGCCGGGTACTGTAACACAGTTTCAAAACCCTGTCTTTATTATTATCAACGGCCCGATGACCGTCAAAACTGACCTCTATCTCGACCATGGTATTCACAGAAGCACACCATTGAACTGAACCTATCGATTTTTAAATCCTCAACCACCATACTTGTTAGGGTCACGGGGCGAATCGCGGGGGTGAACCGATGGGGTGCGACAACCCCTCTCCGATAGTTTATGTAAAATTTATGTGCGTTGCCAATTTGTTCGACATTTCGCGTTTTTAATGGTTACTTATTTTGAGTGTGAAATATTCCACAGTAGTGGTGTTTAATTATTAAGGTCTTAGAAAATTTTAATGCTAAGCAGTAAATATTTTTGAAATAACCATAAAGTAATAATGTTTTATTTATTTATTTATTTCCCAACTTATACCTATCCTTACAGGGAAACCTATTGCGATAGTGTTCATTTATCTAAACTCTTATCTTAACTTATTACTTATTATAATTAAATTTTGTAACTTATTACAAATAAATGCATTCTTTGTGAACTCACTCAGAGAACAACAGAATAGGTCCGTGTCACTAGCTATGAGGTTGAAAGTGCGAAGTGAAAAATAATGGCAGAATAAAATATGCCAAGTGCTTCTTACCAAGTGAATCTTATCAAGGGGTAACGTGTTACCCAAATACCCAGTAGCTGAGTTGTGGAGGTCAAATAGTAAAACACTGGTATTCAGCTGCACCCGGTTAGACTGGAAACCAATCCCAAAAATGGTTGGGAAAAGACTAGGCAGATGATGATGGTAGTCCAAATGCTAACTACCCTAACACTGATTTTCAGCTGCAACCCCTTAGATGACAAATGCTTAAAAGGAGCAGCTTATTCTACAGGCCTGAGTCTAGAAGTATCTCTACATTTAATGAACAACTATATGTTACACGTTAAAGAAAACAGAAATAAACACAATAAAATCATTTCACTCACAGATTTGATAATATCCTATCACAATATCCAAGCTACAAACCTCAAAGAAAGAAATATGGTTTATTCTGCAAAAATAAGACGCACATAATAAAAAAATAAATCATCTCCTTAAAAATTATCAGGTTAAAGTCAGACCCTTCATATTTATCAAGTCCCTGCCAAGGACAAGAGATTTTGGAGTTCAAACTTCACCAAGAATTATTGTTGGTGATTGTTTTTAATGGGTTTTCTTTTCTTCGCGATTTTTCCGCAGATTTTTCTTCTTCGGCAATCTCGAATCTTTAATTGTTAAAGTTATTTTCTTTCGGTTTACTGCCGACTGACTTATGAGTGTGTTTTCTTTTACTTAGTATTTTATGATGTGCATTTTTTCATCTTCTTCTGCTCCTGAGCTTTTCATAGGCATTTTTTTAAGTGAAAACTTATTTAGGCACGTTGGGCATTTTTCGAGATGGGAAAAAACCATTGAACCCGCGCCACTGTTATACTGTAATCGACACCACACGTGTTTTGTTTATTACGATTCAAAAATACCCGCTTCGTATGTGTTCGGCTGTCCTCGGCATGTACTCGGTTCTAATGTATATCCTATATGTCAGTGAGTGATGGCAAAGTATTCTGTTTGTGTTTTGTTTTCCCTTCTGTCGGCAGCGGTCCTGGAGTGACACTGCTTTGTTTTTGTCTCGATTTCAGCTTCCGTGTTCTCCTCTTTAATACATATTTGAATTTGCATACCAGCTTTGCTATTCTGTAAAAATCTCACCGTGAAAACTTAGGTGAAGTGAGCTGACATTCCACCTTTGATAGAGGGATTGCCATTATTGTATCGCTATGGTTGCTTTTTGTGCGTTATCATGTTTCTCTGTTAAAAGGACCTTCCTATAGTAACACCAACTTTTAGGAAATAATGGATGACAAAAGAATGATGGTAGTTTTAATATATTTAACTGATTTTCACACTAATGTCAAATTCCAACTATCCCAAAATATTAGGCACATCATGTCATGCATAATCCATACTAATATTATAAATGCCAAAGTGTGTCTGTCTGTTATACCTCTTAACGCTTAAACCGCTGAACCGATTTAGATGAAATTTGGTATAGAAATAGTTTGAGTCCCGGGAAAGGACATAGGATTGTTTTTATCCCGATATTTCCACGGGATCGACACTTATGCGGTTGAAACCGCGCGGCACCGCTAGTCAGCCTATAATGTTCCCACTGCTGGGACACTGGCCTCCTCTCAGTGAGGCGGGGGTCATAATCCACCACGCTAGCCCAGTGCGGGTTGGTAGATGTGACATGCCTTCAAAATTTTGATTCTAAGACAGCGGTTTTCTCACGATGTTTTCCTTCACCGTTTTAAGAGCAGCGATTATGAAACAATTTACACAAAGTAACCTGACTGGGTTCGAACCTACGACCTGCAACTCGTAAGTCGCGGCCGTTACCACTGGGTTACCACTGCTCAGGCACTTGGCAAATTGACACCAAAGTTTAAACGAAGTAAATCTTAATATATATAAATTACGGGTCACGTGTTTGTCCGCGATGGACTCCTAAACTACTTAATTGATTTTAATCAAATTTGTACACCGTGTGCAGTTTGATCCAACTTGAAAGATAGGATAGCTCACATCTCCATTTATAATCGCAATATTATTTTACTGCACAAAAACGTTAGCCACAGCAACGCGTGGCCGGGTCAGCTAGTAATGTATAGAAATATAATACAAACACAGGAACTGCATAATACCGGCTTAAGGCTCAATAATTTGGCGAATGGCGCATTGAGTATTATTTGCATTTATTATTGGGGCTTTGAGGAAAAAAGAAATAATTAAAGATGAGGTCGCGTGCCAACGTCTCCCCGATTGAAATCATGTAGCGTCAGCTAAATGGTATTGGGCTATAAAATAAATCTAATAAACTGATTTACAGAAAATATAAGAGTACCAATGCTGCAATGGTCCTACTAAATAAACCTGCCTACGGTAACTAGTACTTACCTACTACCTTCCCCGTAATAAGTACTAAAAAGTATCTATTTTAGTCTGCCTTAAATATCCATGAACTTGCATCGGAATCATTTTAATTAATAATAATTATTTTATTTTTAAGTATTTTTTATATTTTGCTTCAGCTATTCTTTGCTTCAGTAATTCTTTGTTTCCAATATGATTTTTTCAAATCATATGTACTTTCTGAGTTTACCTTGCACATCGGTGAAGAAAAAACATTCTGAGGAAACTTCGACATATCAATGCTCGGACATTCTGTGAAAGGGACCTTTGTCCTGCTGTGGTACAGACGCCAGCATATCAAGCTATCTGAAACTGTCAAATTTTCCCAATCAACTTTGAACCTTATGCTTAAATGATAAAGTTAAAAATCTATTAAAGAAATTTGACAGATTGTAGTAGCTTGATGTGCTGGCGTCTGATAAAATACTTCGTAGTGTAAAGATTTTCCGTTTTATTTACTTTAGTCCACTTCTGTCGCTTGCCCAGAAGATAATTCATTCACGCGTGACTTTGAAGACTATCAAATATTAATACTTAATAACAGCATGAAACAAATTGAGTACGAACTTATTTTATTATAGATTTTTTTTTATTAAACGATACTTTTGCCAACCCTACTTTATTTAAAAGATGAAAATTATTTGCCTAAACACCCACTCTGGTACCCCCGAAATGAGCATTTCTTTTTCCCAATTTGCTATTGCAATTATGGAAATCAAATAAGGGGGGGCACCTCTTGGCGTCTTCACATTTAATTTTGGTGATAGGTACATAAGGCGCCGTTACCTTATGTAGGTACTCGGCTTTTCACATAGGACCTTATATGAAAACTAAATACTTATTGTTAATTTTTATTTTTTATTATTATATCTTTTAAATTTTTAATTATATATGAGTTACATGCTTATGTTATGACGGCAGGACATGGAGAACTTTATTATAAAAACTAGCTTCTGCCCGCGACTTCGTCCGCGTGAAATTTCTTGTTTCCGACCCACGCCGTCGCATCGCATCGCATCGCCTACCCGTGCTGTCACTTCGTTTTCGCTTAGCGATCTTTCTGACTTTTATTCTTTTTGCTCGGCTCCTAAGGGTTATAGCGTGATGTTACATAGACTTCCTCAAGAATTAGGCTAGCAAACGTAAAAATATGTTCAGACAAACAAACTCTTCTGCCTTACTATTAGTATTTACAAATTCATCTTAAGATACGAAAATATTAAATATTATTTATTATCTTCGTCGTGTGTGATAGTCCATTGAATTGTATGGCGAGTATAGTATCTTAGCCGTGTGTAGCGCCCCTTAGTGAACTCCACTGCGGGTGACGTAACCTACGACAAACTTATTATTTGCGGTTGGTACAGTAATCGGGTCTAGGGATCGAACCGCAAAATTAAGTTTGTTTTTTGTTGTATATACTTTTCCGGGATAAAAAGTACCCAGTGTGGTGCCCAGGATATTAAAGAATAATTATACCAAGTTTCATCGTAATCTAACCGGTAGTTTTTGCGTGATGCCTGAACAAACAGACAGACAGACAGACAGACAGACAAAAATTTTTTTAATCACATTTTTGGGTTCGGTGTCGGTATAGTAACACCCCCTGCCATTTATTTTTTTGATATTTTCAATGTACAGAATTTTCACTTCTACAGATTTATTATAAGTATAGATAACATCTATGTCGGTAGGTAGTACCTAATCCTATATTCCCGTTGTTCCCGTAGGCGAAGTCCCCGTTAAAGGAGACAAAAGGAATTTAATAAAATAATTAAAATTACTTCTCTTTACCCCTTTTGGCAAAGTAATATATGACTTGTTTCACCACGCGGCGGGTTTGAGTACGGGTTGTTAGACGTCACATGTCTTTGAATTTTTAGTTCTATAATTACAAAAAAAAGATATAATAAAAAAAACAGAATAAGTACTTAACTAGTTTTTATATAAGCTCCTAGGTGAAATGCCGAGTACCTACACTACCTTCCTGAGTGGAAACATAATAGAATGACTGGAAAAAAGTCCCCTTTGTCAACAAAGGGAAAATATTTAAATGCTTTACAAAAACACATTCACCTTCTTAGGATATTCGCTTTTTAAAATTTTGCCTCTTTTTAACTTTCTGGTCTGTTCTCAAAGGCCAGTTGCAAAAACGAACCATTTAAAACAAGCTTATACAAAAAAAAAAACAATGAATTGTCTACGTATTTGTTTAATGACAAAATGACAGTTTAATAAAATATTTTATTTTTTGTAAAGTTTGCGTAAGTTAAAATCCAAGGTGAACGAAAGTTTTGGTAAAAACTTTTTGGTGATAGCTTTTGCTTTTATGTTATACAAGTGCTATAACAATGTATGTACCTACATTTTACGCCAGCACATCAAGCTACCCGAAACTGTAAAATTTTCCCAATCAACTTTGAACTTTATGCGTTTTTAGCTTTAAAGTTGAAAATCTATTAAAGAAATTTGACAGATTGTAATAGCTTGATGTGCTGGCGTCTGTACATAAGAAAAAGAGCAGATACTTTTTTTTATGTAGAAAACAACTTCATTATCCTATATTTATTTTCAAATATTAACACCCCCAAAAAGACCCCTTAATATTCAAATCAGTTAATCTTCAAAATCGACTAGCATACCTACTTCGTTTTCGCTAATTAATTTCCTAGAGCGACTGCGAGAAAAAAAATTGAATTAAGGGGTGGAAAATTTTTGTCGAAACTTAAATAAAAATGCAGATAGGTGGAAGTTTGTTAACAAGGGGGGGAAGCAACCCCCTTTGAAGTTCGCAAAGAGCACGCGAGCGTAAGGGGCGGCGTATACTTAGGGGTGAAAAATAAGTCTCTCCCTTTAAATAAGATATCAGCGAAATTGAAATTGTTGAGGCGAATGTTTTTTGGTTGGTTATATACCTACTCTTTTTGCGTAATTCTATGTGGAAGTTGTAGATATTCCTGCAGGTGACACAAGTTTCCTGTGACATTAGCGACCCGCCCGTCTCGCACAGTTTTTACGAATTGTCAAAACATCGTGATTTTAGGTATGTTGAGGTCGGTTCCAGTCAAACCGGATGCAGTTGATTACCAGTATTTTACATGGAGTGACTGCATATCTGACCTCCAAAACCCAGTTACTGGCTAATACTATATCCCTTGGTAAGACTTGTTGTCAGACTGTCAGCTTCTGATGACCTGTAACGACTGTCAAAGATCGTCGAATGATAGCCGGGACCAACGGCTTAACGTGCTTTCTGAGGTACGGAGGCGTCTTGGTATGTAAAGATAGCCACCCATCCACGGACCACCCGCGTCAAGCGTAGCCTAACTACTAGGTACTCGTACTACAACGAGCAACAATTTGTGGTTTCGTAAGAATGGAACTAAAGATGCACCCTAAATAAGTCCGTAAAAACACCTTTATAAGCAATGGACAAAATTGTCAACATTTTCTAAGCTTGAATACGAGGCTTTTGACTACGTTGTGTGATGTGTGTGTGTATTTTATGTCTTACTTTCTAATCATTTTTAATTTTTATTTGCAATGTGCGTTTTTGGTTGTTAGAATAAACAATTTTTTTTTCTTTTCTTTCTCTTTCTTTTAAACCAATAATTCAATTGTTGCCATACTTAACACCTTTAAAAAAAACATTATTGATCCCCTATTAGTTTCGGCTCGTGCCAAATAAAGAAACGGTTCAATAGAAGGATCAACACCTCTATTGATCAAATCGATACTTAAGTGACAACAGGTAAAAAATACCCTTCGAATTACCATAAAAAAGATTGCGCTTGCACTTTTTTTTTAAGAAAAAAAAACCTCTTAACCGTTTTTGTTATTCAAATTTTTTTTGTGACCAAAAATTGATCCGATGTGTGAACGGAATTTTAATTATGGGACCCAAGACTTTTTTTTCTTGTTTTTTGACTATGTTTGCCACTTAACTCGCTTACGGTAGATGTATTTTGAATTAATGTTTGCGTTTTTTTTTTGTTTTTAGAATGAAAAATCGTGCGACTTTGGTGAAGAACTCTTTTTTCGGTTGCGATTTTTTTTGGGTAAGTTGCCGTGAGACAAAAATACTTTTGATTTTTAACTGTTATTCTTATTTATGCATAACTAAATAAACATTATAAGAACGCAGCAATTTTTTTGCTAAAATGCTTTCAATTAAAAAAAAAACTTAGGGAGGAAAATTATAAGATGGGTACGGTCACAAGTAAGTTTAAATACAAACTTACGCAAAATTCAGAAGCGAACTCTGTAAAAAGATCTATTGCATAAAACCTAGTATCAAAATAAAAAATTACTATAAATTCGTAACATCATAAAATATCTGTCAATTACTGGTATTCAGCTGCATCCGGTTAGACTGGAAGCTGACCCCAACATAGTTGGGAAAAGGCTAGGCAGATGATGATGATTTTTGGAGAAAAGATATTTCTATGGAATCTTGTGTAACGTGTTTATGCTCGTAACTGTACCTAATATTTTACTATGTATTTTGACTGTAGCATATTTATGTATGCCAAGCGAACAACTCAGTTCAATCCAGCCTAATTCTAGACTGACTGAACATCTGGCTAAAAAGTTGCAACCTAAAAAACCTTATATAAAAAAAAATATAATGGCAAAGTAAATAAATCTTGCCTCGTCATTCAAGTAATAAAATTCCACATCCTTCCCTAAGATCTTTTACAAAACACTTCGGTTCCTCTCATTCATAGTTCCCAGATGACTCCCGTTTCTATCCAGCCAGGCAGCCTCAGCTAATCGTTACATATGCAGTTACACCGCTATTGCAACCTTGGGACTTGGAACAGGTCCAAGCTAGTAGCGGCAGAAACCAGTTATATAAACTTGAACTTTACTCGTAGGTTATCGGAATTACGGTTCCGTAGCGTAATCGCAAATCGTGTAAGTGCAAGGTAGGTAAATCACACTACTGGTTACACTAAACCAATGGATCTATTCTGTAAAAATCTCTCCATGAAAACTTAGGTGAGGTTGAAGTGGGCTGTCATCCCATAATTCCCACCTAATACTAGGGATTGACAGCTCACTTCAAGGTCACTTAATCTAAGTTTTCACGGTGAGAATTTTACAGAATAGCACTACAGAAGAATTATTCTCTAAAATCATTTCAAAATTAGGTGTAGAGGTGTGAATCGATGTGATTTTGAAATGATTTTGTTTAAAACAAAATTACAGTTGACTTTCACTCGTATAAAGCTTGAAATGAACTTTACAGAAAAGCAGTGGTAGGTAGGTATTGTTTATAGAAAAAGTAATAGTAGAGTCAATTTTTTGGTTAGGTAAACCTATATAGATAAACCTATAATAGGTAATAATTATTATTTAAAAAACTGACCGAAAGCATAACCGAGGACGTTATGCATTCGGTCTTTTTTATTTTGCTGGTTATCTTACCTCCTGAGTCTTGTTGTTGTCCTTAAGTCTTGAGTTGAGCTGCATGATTTCTGACAAATGCGTGCACTGACTGGACAGGTCCTCTCAATCTGTGTGGTTCTTTCCTCAAAAAACCATCTCAGACATCGACCTACATGGTCTTCATATAACCTGACCAAGATTATGTCTGGACTTTAAAAGAGACTATGACCTCTGAGTTTGTTTCGGCCTTTCTTCTCAAAGCAGTCAGATAGGAAACGCCAACCTCATCTAGTTAAAAAAAAATATATGATTGTCGTGTAAAAGTGTTTGTGCAAACGTACTTACAAAAATAAAATCATTTATCATTATCATTTATCTCTTTTATTTCATCCAATATTATGTATATACTAATATGTAATCCTCATTTAATTTAATAAATTAAAAACTGGCAATTCAACCTGCATCATAATTGTGCAACACACTATCAATCACAATTTTTCACATTCATTTTAAAGGATAAGGATATGCTTCATGTGTTGAAAAAAATATGTCTAAATAACGCGCAATGAATATTGTTAAACTGTAAAAATGAAAGCGGAATGGCTTTCATTTAGTTTCGCAATACCTCGACGGACTTTACTTTTCTTTCAATAAAATTTTCCTTCCTTAACCAGTATTTCTTCAATGTAAACAACTACACCAAATTTTTAATTCCTTGTCTTATTGTTTTCTACGGAACCACCAACTCAAAACAACATTCAGATTGTATTATTTTTCTTAACAGTAAGTACTTCTACTTGCGGCGTACAACTTGGTTCACAGGGGGAATGTTTTCTTAAGATCAATGGAACCCGTTGCCTTTAAGATTGTATGGAAAACCAGTTTCTGTACTTACATAACGTTTGCAGATATAATCTCTGGAATAATACGGCGTTTTTTAGGTTTGTTTTGTTTGTAAGTAAAAATTTTTTGGTGTGCGGATGTGAAAAAAATTTTTTGGTGTTTGTCGAAAAGGACCAGTTTCCAGAAGTTGACTAGGGGTGAGACGTAAGACCAGAACAGGTCCGATCCTTTTTATTAGTAACTGGGAATAACCTGGAGTCTTAGTTACCTACCTACCCATTAAAGACCGTATGTTGTCCGTTATTTACCTTTAGCAATAGTGAAGCAAAGACCACATAGCTTTGCATAGTAGTCTAGCATAGTAGACTTTACCTGTGATAACTGCTTCCATATAGAAGGGAATGTATGGAAGCAGGTAAAGTTAGCTTACGAATCTATTGATATGCCCAGTTTGGCAATAACAATGCTACCATTGGTAAGCAAAACGATTCGTTTTTTTTATAGGAACTGAGCATAGAGGTGAGCATTTAGATTCTTAGACTTGTAACTATTTTCTTTCAATCAAAACCTTATGTAATTTAGGCAATCTGAATCTATGTCCTAAAGTCTGACAATTTATCTAGATTGTAATTTACTTGTAGTGGGCCACCACGACTTAGGTACGTGTAGGGTCGTGGGTTTGAACCTTCGAACCCAGACAGGCACTTTACTTTGTGTAAATTATTTCATTACCACTGCTCTCTAAACGGTGAACGAAAACATCGTGGGGAAACCGGCATGTTCTACAACCAAAAATTCGAAGACATGTGACATCTGCCAACTCGCACTGGGCCCGCGTGGTGGATTACGGCCCATTCCCTCTCACCGAGAGGAGGCTTGTATCCCAGAAATGGGAACATTATATGCTGATTATGCTTGTTTATAAACTCAATATTTTCCGGTAAAAAATAAACTGAAAAACGGGATAAAGTCGGCAATAACGAGAGTCCAGTCTCACCCCCAAGTGCGGGGAAAAACTCAACCCCTTATGAAACTTCGCGAAACTTTCACAAGCTAATTAATTAAATTGTTTTATTAAACTCAGAGAATTGTTAATTGATTTCAAGAGTTCATTATGCATTTGTTTAGAGGTATTTTTTTCTATTTAATATTTCTATTGGCAAGGAATTTATGCTGCTAAAGGTTATTTTTGTCTGAAATTTAGCTTTTCATCTAGACTTCTATATTGTTTCTTGATTTTTAATCATTTCTCTCTAATTGCGTAACACACTATTAATCTTAATCTGAATCATTTTGAAGGATTATATTGCTTAACCTCTTTATACGTTCGAAACATTTCTCTGCTCAACAACGTAAATAACGCAATTAATGTTGTTGAACTGTCATAATGAAAGCTATTGGTATTGCTATTGATAGAGTGTTACGCAATCACCCCGCTAGTCATACGATCATATTATTTCGAGAATAATTTAGTTAGCGAGAAATCGTGAGGCGAATTACATCATCACGAGAAACTACGTGAGGACCACGACCGCTCTGACAAGAGGATGAAGATATAAAAAAAACAACATGTGTGCAATTCACACGTGGTAGAAGTGAAACCTTCAAAAACACTGTATAATGCATCCTATCTCATTTTCTCCCACGTTAAATCTTATGAATTTACATGTCTCTTTTTACTGTCGCTTTTTCGTTTCATAAACTTTCAAATCACAACGATGCTAAAGAACATACATACATCCATCCATCCATCCATCCATCCATCCATTCATATCCACATCCACATCCACACATCCATTAAATGTGATGTCATTTGTACCTACTAATAAAAAACAAACACACTGTATAATGCTTCCTATCTCATTTTCTCCCACGTTAAATCTTATATGTCTCTTTTTACTGTTGCTTTTTCGTTTCATAAAATTTCAAATCACAACGATGCTAAAGAAGTTTTCACTTCAAAAACTATGTCACAAATATAACGCATTAAAAAAAAGCAAGCACCCTGAACAACCCAATGAGCATGCACCATTATATAAAAATCTTTTGCTCTATAGAATTGAACACAATGGCGACACAACCCCAAAATCAATACCTATTATGTACCAATAGAGACGAAAAATCTTAAACGGGGGTGAGTGATGGACGGCAAAAAACCCGCGAGGGTGGAACTTCACCCCTGGGGTTTTTTTCGTCATTTTTTCATCAGGGGGACGTAATCACAATGGTTAGTACATCATTATGTGCTTATTTATGGGTGTTCCCCCCTGGGTCGATAGTTATCGAGATGAAAAATTGGTATGTATTTAGTTTGCGATATAAATAATGTACCGATAAAAGTTGCCATTGTTTGAATGGTACGATTTCCGAAAGACGTTTCGATTTCAATTGCAACCAAAACGGGTGGTCATGACGAAGCATTTTGAAGCATTGTACTGCATTTCTTTGATTACATTCCACTCGTAGACATGATGGAGACAATACAACAATAAATTAAACTAATTATAATATTTATTGCCGTTTCCAGTTCACATACAAAAATTATTATATAAAAAAAAATTAAAAAAAAGAAGATTGGCAAATACCCATAGACAGCTCATCACTACTATTATATTTTGTTTGAAAAAAAAAAACACTTTTTTAGTTAATCACCTATAGGGCATTATACATTTATAATTAAAACAGCACATCGCGGCAGGCCCAGACGAAGATGGCGGCATGAGCTGGACACCTTTAATAAAGGTTGGTTCTTGGCAGCTCTGGACATAGAGAGGTGGAAAGAGTACGGGTACTCTACCATTCTCACTCTGGGCAAAGGCCTGGCTACATTAAAAAAAGTATTTTTAACTAAATCTTTATTTTGCAAGTGTAACACCAACAAAAATATTGTAAAAATGATTAATCGGAAAAGAAAAATTAATACTTAATTGAAAAATTGTTTCCAGTCCCTTATTTTTTTGTTGATTCTGACCCGTCCGGCATTTCATACAAACTTTCAAGCCCTTGTTTTTCGAAATGAATGAACCGACTTTAATGAAACTTCATACGCATAAGCAGGATACAAAGGTCTAAAAAGTTACTTAAGAACGTTTTTGAAATATCTTATTTAAAAAAAGATAACTGAAAATCTCTGTTTCAATGGAAAATTTAAAATCGGTCTAATTTGGCTGTAACACTATTTTTCGAAAATGTTCTTAAGTAACTTTTTAGACCTTTGTATCCTGCTTACGCGTATGAAGTTTCATTAAAATCGGTTCATGTATTTCGAAAAACAAGACTTGAAAATTTGTATGAAATGCAGTACGGCGTAAACGCTCTTAAATAAAGAAACACATTCAAGCAAAGTCGCGGGCACGCCTAGCTTAGTTGCATAGTTAACACTGAACACTATTTTCGTCCGTCACACACGAGAAATTAACAAATACCTGAACCACGATCGCCCACATATTATTGATAAAACATCCATTTTTTTATCCAACTGCCTACAATATAACGCTTATGCACACCGGGGTAATCAGAATAATTAGTAAGCAAGCAACTGAAGTCGTAATTATTTTAACCTCCACACAATGTTAAGGCGTGGTTTCCGCTGCAGTAATTGTTTCTAGCTGCAAGACTATTGGCTAACACCCACCATACAATGTTTGAGGCGTCGCGATTGCCGAAGATAACGCAACAGTTTTTATGGAATATGTAAAATACTTGATACTCGTGGTATATAATTTATTGTGCTATACAATGGATTTATTAGTGAATTGCAATTAGGAATAGAAATACTACCAAGTGTGACTCGGAGTCGCACACGAAGGGTTCCGCTCTGCTGTATAATATTTAACACTAGATATTTTTGTTCTTGTATGGAGACCCTTTAATTTTTAACTTTGTTTAGTTTGTTGTTATAGCGGCTATAGTATTAAACAAATCAACACTCTGCTAAAGTTTCTACCTATTACGGTTCAAAAGACACAAGCCCTGTGACAGATGGACGAAACAATGTCGGACAGACAGTGAAGCCTTAGGCACACACACTCACATCACACTAGGACACTCACCCACTAGGCACACCACACACACACTCACTCACTCACTCACACTCTCTCTCTCACTCTAGGCTTATCTCACTAGGACATCATAGTGGCGCAACGGTGGTCGCGATGCCTTCAAAATATAGGTATAGGCCGACCGCTTAACGGAGACGTTGCCTGAGGTAGCTTCGCGGTGTGGGAGGGGTGGTAGTTGTCACAAGTTGACGAATCACTGAGCTCTCGCATGTCACAACACCCCTCCCGCACCGCGCTGCTACCTCAGGCAACGTCTCAGTTATAATAAGCGGTCGGCCAATACACATCTTTATGGTGGGTATCTTACCAGGTGTCCGACCGGTTGGGCAATCAACCATACATTTTTTGGGAGTGCGATCATGGTTACGCCGCCACTGGTGTCCTAGTTAAGGCCCTTAGTAAAGGTTCAAAGTTAAAGTCAAAGCATTTATTTCAAATAAACACATAGAAGGCACTTTTGAACGTCAAAATACTGAACCCTAAAAAATGGATATTATGCGTTTTGCGAAATAAATTGGCAAATGAACAGGTTGTAGTTTTATGATGTTTTCTGGTCCTAAATCGAGTGGAAAGATGATGGTGGATAGACAGATAGGGTGTTGATATGCACGCACGGCATACACTAGAGTTCTTGACATTTAAATATATTACCGGCTTTATAAATGGTGTGCACTTATTGATTGATGTGAATTTAAATTGAAAATAACCAATTTACCTTTGTTTATAGCCTTATGGTTTGCTATGGGGGACCCACAGCACAATGCTGTGTTTCAGTGGACACCCGAAAATGACGTATGGAGACCACGTCCTACAGTGATTTCGCTCTTTTTTTCGAAACACAAGACAGAGAAGGCCAAGTCTTTTTAAATCTTAACAAACGTTCTAATTCAAGTCGCAATCTAATCTCAGCAACAATTAATGCCCAAAACTTGTCAAAAAGTAGGTAAGTTAGAGGTTTTTTAGACCGATTGAGACTGAGATTAGATGGTAATGTTTTGGGAAACAGAAACTGTCACTGGTCAGAAAATACACGGGTTATGTTGATAGGTACAGAGGCCAGCACATCAAGCTACCCGAAACTGTCAAATTCTCCCAATCAAATTTGAACCTTATACTTTAGCGATAAAGTTGAAAATCTATTAAAGAAATTTGACAGATTGTAGTAGCTTGATGTGCTGGCGTATGTACATAAATATCTAAGTACCTAACTATGTCATAAATAAGAAATAATTACTTAATATGATTTCCAATTACAAAAGCTCATAAGTCTCGTCTAGACATCAAAGAAAAAAATATACGTAGAAGATTTATCTTAATTAGTCTTATCTTGATCATATTCCACCGCCACAAGCAAATCATATTAAAAGTTAATAAAACACCAAGAAAAAAACTCAATTTCTTTTAATCTCAACCCCAAGTAATAAGCATACCTATTTATCAAACCTAATTAGTATATAATCTTACTTAGAAAAGAAAATTTTAAAACAACACACAAATCCCTTTTTGTATATAAAAAAAAAATCTTTAAACGAACTCCACATCGTTAAAACTTATTTCTGACTTAAACTTGAAAGACAATCAACACGCGAAATGGAAATAAAAATCTCCCTCGTCACGAAAAATCGACATTGCGAGGGCGATTCAAGATGGCGTCGCTGCCTCTTAGCACCCTATTTTTGTATTCTTCCCTCCCTCCTGTATTTATGCATTTCACCCCATCTCGCCCCCGCGTAAAAGTGCATCGACTACGGACTAGTACCTACAGACGCCAGCACATCAAGCCACACGAAACTGTCAAATTTTCCCAATCAACCTTGAACCGAATGCCTAAGGGATAAAGTTGAAAATCTATTAAAGAAATTTGACAGATTGAAGTAGCTTGATGTGCTGGCGTGTGTACCTCTACCTACCCTTCGTTGGTGTAACCTGAATATATCCGTCCGACTAATTGAGTACGTTTTATTTTAAATTATTGCATTTTTCTTTTGGTCCTTCGGTTCATAAATAAATCTATTAACCGTGTTTAGTAGAGGATGTCAAACTCAAACTCAAAGCATTTATTTCAATTAAACCATTTACAGGGACTTTTGAATTGTCAAGAAGTCGGTCAGTCAGAAAAATATGAAGCTAGATGTCTTTGGTAGCGAACGATATTTAAAAAAATTGTAATTGTACTTGTACTTAAAGCTGTCAAATGTGAATTAGGATAATAACGCTATAGACTACCTAATTCTGAAGGTTTATTCCCGGTCGTCCCCACCTTGTCGTCCCCAGTGGGAACGAATGGGAAAAAAAAGTTTCGTTCGTCCCCAGTGGGGACGATTGGAACTTTTTATTTCCCACTCGTTCCGTAATAGACCGAGAGTCAAAATGCAGTAATGGAGATTTCAATAACAGATTTCACGGATTGTTAAAATGTTTCAATTACGTCTTTCTGAGCAAGAGTGAACAACGTTTTTGATTAAAAATATTTTAAAAAGACTGAATCACAGGTAATCAACGTATTTACAATAATTCTCTCAAAATTATGCATCACAGATAATCAACTTAATACACAAATGCGTACAGTTTTAAGGTGCGCATCACAGATAATCAACTTATTTACATAAATTCTAACAGTTTTAATGTGCGTATCTCAGATAATCAACTTATTTACATAAATTCTTACAGTTTTAAGGTGCGTATCACAGTTAATCATTTATTTACAATTATTATTATTAAGTTCTTATTAAATAAGAATTGCATTACGCTGATAGTCTACTTATAATTATCAATAATAAGCATGTAAATTAGTAAGTACAAATAAAGTTTCTATAAAAGATTTTGAAATTTCGAATTTATACAAGATTCGCAAAATGAATTAATAAAAGGTGTCGGGCATTTTCTTGAAATGGTACGGTTTTAACTTGTTTAGTTATGTAGCTGAGACCTTTTAAATGTCTGTTTTTTTAATCATTCAAATGTGATAACTTTGTGATTAGCCGAGATTTTTATACAGAACTGATTAGAAATTTCAAAATCTTTTATAGAAACTTTACTTGTACTAATTTACATGCTTAGTGTTGATAAATTATAAGTAGACTATCAGCGTAATGCAATTCTTATTCAATAAGAAAAAAAAAATAAGAACTTAATAATAATAATTGTAAATAAATGATCATCTGTGATACGCACCTGAAAACTGTAAGAATTTATGTAAATAAGTTGATTATCTGTGATTCAGTCTTTTTAAATTATTTTTAATCAAAAACGTTGTTCACTCTTGCTCAGAAAGACGTAATTAAAACATTTTAACAATCCGTGAAATCTGTTATTGAAATCCCCATTACTGCATTTTGACTCTCGGTCTATAACGGAACGAGTGGGAAATAAAAAGTTCCAATCGTCCCCACTGGGGACGAACGAAACTTTTTTTTCCCATTCGTTCCCACTGGGGACGACAAGGTGGGGACGACCGGGAATAAACCATTCTGAATTACCCAATAGTTTATTTTATTTTTTTGCCAAATGTTACTGTTACTGTTAAACTGCATCATCCCTCTGCTGGACAAAAGCCTCTCCCACAACTTCCAGCTCTTCCGTTCAACTCAGATCAGCGCTTTCGATCCAGTGATAATGTGGACCACTGGTAGTTTGTTTTCTCCAGCTGGACCCGCCATATTCTACGCGGTCTGCCGCGACGCCTTCTGACTAAGAGTAACCTTGGCAAAAATTTTTTTTTTTTATAAATTATATAAAATTTTATTAAATTTTATTTTAAATAAAATTTAATAAAATTTTATATAATTATAAAATTTTATATCATCATCTGCCTAGCCTTTTCCCAACTATGTTGGGGTCGGCTTCCAGTCTCACCGGATGCAGCTGAATACCAGTATTTTACATGGAGCGACTGCCTATCTGACCTCCACAACCCTGTTACTGGGTAATACGATACCCCTTGGTAAGACGGTCGACTGGTTGTCAGACCGGGTTGTTCGGGCTTCTGACTACCCGTAACGACTGTCAAAGATGCACGAATGACAGCCGGGACCAACGGCTTAAAGTGCTTTCCGAGGCATGCGATTTTTCCAAAATAAAATTTTATATAATAAATTAAAATGTATACATAGTTCACTTAAAAATAATAACTAGAGTATACCATTACTTTGAAAATAGCTTTGATACAAATAACATAGCAACCGAGCAATTATGCAAACCAAATAGATAACCAAAAACAAAAGAATTTGTAATTTTCCTTTAAAAACACATCTACTATGAGTTCCAAGATATACATGCTGGTCTACATTTAAATTCAAAATAATAAATCATGAATAATTATGAGCTATTCCCATATTTGAATATTAATTTAATAGAACATGTAAATAGAGCAATATAATTAAAATAGTTGTTTATTAAAAGTAGATAATAAAGTCAAATGCAATCATGCAAAATACTTTATATATCTAAGAGATTGGTCCATAAGGTAAACAACGCATTATAATTAATGTCTTCATTAATTGAAGAACTTAAGAGCGTGTACGACGTACGACATTTCATACAAATTTTCAAGCCCTTGTTTTTCGAAATGAATGAACCACTTTTAATGAAACTTCATACGCATAAACACAATACAAAGGTCTACTTAAGAACATTCGAAAATAGTGTTACAGCCAAATTAGACCGACTTTAAATTTTCCATAGAAACAGAGATTTCCAGTTATCTTTTTTTAAATAAGACATTTCGAAAATGTTCTTTACTTACTTGAAAGTTTGTATGAAATGCCGTACGGCGTAAACGCTCTTAATATAGATACTAATTGAATTATTACTTACTAGCTTTTGATCTCGGCTTTGTCCGCGTGGATGTCGGAAAATATCCCACGGGACCGTACCACCGGGATTAACAGTATTCTGTGTTAATTCAGGTTATAAACTATCTGTGTGTTAAATTTCATCTAAATCCGTTAAGTCGTTTTTGAGAGATTGACTAACAAACATACAAACTATCACTTGTATAAAATAAATTAGTAGAATAGGATAGGATAGTAGGATTTGTAGGAGAAGGAGATTTAGAGGAGGATTTGAGGAGCTCGTGGCTTATAAATAATAACAGCCGCACAGGCCGATCGATCAGGTTAAGCTACGCTTGCCGCGGTTGGTCTGTGGATGGGTGACCATTTTGACTAACCGAGACCCCTCCGTGCCTCGGAGGAAGGTGTTAGGTGTTTCCCAACTGTCTACTCTGAGAAGAAAGACCAAAACAAAATAAGAGGTCAGTCTCTTTTGAAGTCACATAAGCACATTAAGCCGTTGGTCCCGGCCGTCATTCGTGGATCTTTGACAGTCGTTACGAGTCGTCAGAAGCCCGAAAGCCTGACCACCAGTCTTACCAAGGAGTATCGTATTGCCCAGTAACTGGGTTGTGGAGGTCAGATAGGCAGTCGCTCCATGTAAAATACTGGTATTCAGCTGCATCCGGTTAGACTGGAAGCTGACCCCAACAAAGTTGGGAAAAGGCTGGGCAGATGATGAGGATAGTAGGATTTGTACTGTTTACCTGCCTCAACTAGATAATCTACCTGACTATTATTGTCCCACTGCTGGGGAAAAACCTCTTCTCATACAGAGAAGGCACGAGCTTTGATTACCACGCTTGCTCAACACGGGTTGGCGATTTCACTAAACGCCAACCATGTTGTAACTCACACACTTGTTAAAATTCTAGAAAAATCATCTACTTTTCCAATATTTGTAAATAATCTGTAAATATGTGAGCACCATGTATCTATCACATAATTGATTTACCCGTAATGACTTCATTTTTAATTCTTTTTTTTTTTGGGTAGACTTCTTTTATTCTAGGTGCATAGTCTTCACATATAATTACATTTATTTATTTATTTAAACTTCTCGCAAAAAAAGGTACAAAGGCGGACTTAATGCCTTAGGCATTCTCTACCAGTCAACCAAGGGTGGTGAAGAGGTTGGATGGCAGGTGCTTTAATTGAGAGGAACAATGATAAAAAAATTATATTATGTATGCAAAACCTTGTAAAACATTTTAAAAGAGTAACGGTGGAGTTTCTTGCCCATTCTTCTCCATACGAAAACTACCTTTTGGAAGGGGCGACTAGAATCAATTCAATTTTACTGTAAGTTTTGACGTTCAAAAATGCCTATTTGAAATAAATGATTTGACTTCGACTTTGACTATGACTTCAGACCTATACAGGGTTAAAATAAAATTAGCTGGCGAAACTCCATAGACGTGTTTGGTATCGATATCGAAGCATAATAAAAGATAAAATAAACTAATTCGATGATGTTTTTTGTGGGATTATCGACATCAGTTAGTGTAGTCACTTGAAATATCAGTTTACAGTACCCGGCGATAAATATTGCACATCGACCTTTACCTTTTTTGTATTTTATACAAAGAATAAAAATAATTATCAAAAGAAGCAAATCATAATTGTTTTAACAGCTCCTAATAGATACCGGACTGTTTGTATTTCGTGCGACAGAGATAACGCTCTACGAAGCCGAAATTAGCCCGATTGTCTCTTTCCAAAGGTCGATGTGCAATATTTATCGCCGGGTACTGTACTATAAGTCCAGGTTTCCTAATAGCAGTAACGTCCAAGATAAACTCGGAAAGTACTTGGGTACATATGAATTGAAAACATCACATTTCAATACTTCATGCTGCGTTTTATTACGAGCTTGATTCTTTTTAAATCCATCCTAAGGTTGTCTTTAAAAGATCGCTCTTAGCGATAAGACCGCCCATTGTGTCACCCTTTGTACAGTTTCTATATTTATGTCTGTAATTTATATTGTGTACATAATAGAGAGTATTCTATTCTATTCTTGTTTGTAAAAATATAAACAACTAGCTTCCGCCCGCGGCTTCGCCCGTGAGATATGTCGATAAAAACTATCCTATGTCCTTTCCCGGGATGCAATCTATCTCTCTGGCAAATTTTATCGAAATCCGTTCAGTGGCTTAGGCGTGAAAAAGTAACATACAGACAGACAGACAGAGTTACTTTCGAATTTATAATATTAGTATCATCATCATTTCAGCCGAAAGACGTCCACTGCTGGACATAGGCCTCCCCCAAGCGCCACAAGACCGCAGGAACCCGTTGGATGCGAGAAGCACAGAACTGGTCGAAGTGGAATATTAGTATGTATTATAGTAAAAGTATGGACTAACAGTTGACTTCTAAATCGCTTGATAATAATGGTACAGATGTTCTATGTCACGAAGTCCGTTTGGCTATGAATGTTGTCAAGCGTGCACATGCACATTGTGATCAACAGAGACTCAACAATGGGTGAAGTAAAACGGTACACATTCGCGGAAATAGCCTCATGCGACGGCAGCAAGGGGCAGCCGCTGTGGGAGCGCGCTTGTCGGGATACGTCACTACTACAATCAAAGCCGAACGGACTTCGTGAAATAGAATATCTGTACAGTACAGGTCTGACCTGACGTCCCTAGGCGACATCAAACTGCCCAACTGTCGGGTTATGTGATTGTAATATCTTATTCAGGAGCAGATTATTAGGTACAGTTTGCATACGGATACACCGAGCATCCAGAACTTTATGAGATTGATAAATCGTATTTATTTCTGTAAATCTATACAAATAAAATTGAAGTGTGAAATTGATTGTGTGTGTGTGTGTGTGTGTGTGTGTGTGGCATTAAATCCGCCTTTGTACCTTTTTGTGCGAGAAGCTTAAATAAATAAATAAGTGTCTGTTTGTTATATCAAAATAACAGTTTTTACTAAATTCATATGAAAGTATATACGCTATTTATGACAAAAACACTTTTGCAGAGCGCTCGGCGCGTCCTAGACAGTCACACCCAACACCTTATTTGACTGGCCAATTCTTCCCTTGCGGTGGTAGGGCTAACACCCGCCTGGTTTGCGACCACCCTCCCACCGGTGTCCGGCGTCAAGCAGCCTGCTGTGTTTCGTCGATATGTGAGAGCTCCAGTTCCTTAGGCATCTTCTGGGCACGCACGTTTCATCGTAGACCTCATCCATCGCTTTCCAACAGGCGTGATCGAGGACATTATAATGAGGGTTTTCTGAAATGACGTTCGCTAGGTGGCAGCACTGACACGTCAGGTCCAGGCATCTGTCAGTCAGGAGTCATTTGATGATTTCCCATCCTCAAAAAAAAAAGGCATCTGTCAAAGAGTCTATATTTTCTATAGTCATGACTGAATGATGAACGAATGAATGAATCGAATGATGAACGTCATCATATATTTTATATTGGAAGACCTCTTGTCACAGTGGTGCCAACTGGTGTCGTAAATTTTCACGAAAACCCTCATTGCAAACCAACATCATAATTTGATAAAATATTGTCTCATTCTTAACTAATACCAAAGTAAACCTATGTGTGCATAAACTGACATTGCTGAACACAAATTCAACGAGAAATACTTCGTCCTCTACCTCATTTAAAAAAAAAAGTTTCGTAAGAACTCCGTAATTGACGAAGCGAGGTGCAAAGTTCTAAAAATTAAAATATATTTTCAGATATATCATTTTGTGACAGATTTTAATTTTAGGCTGAAAGTAATGGACATTGGTGCCATTTTTAATTTTTTTTTCTCAAAAAAAATGCTTATCTATGGGCCTATAATCCGTGTTTTGACATTATCAGGATGAAGAAAAGATGGATGTGACATTCCCTTGTATCCTATGTTCGTTTAGACTTAGGATAGTACTTGAGCAAGTACTGGCGAGATGAGTTTTAAAACCATCATCATCGGCCTTAAGCAGTCCACTGCTGGATAGAGTGCATTGATATAATAATATGACAGAAATATTCCAATTAAATTGATGATTAAAGATAACAGAAACTCGGAAATTTTTAAAATACGTTATCATTATCACATACAATCGTTCCAATTATTTCGTATCCATGTGCACATTGAACTTATGTGCACATTGAACTTTGCCAAGTTCAATGTGCACATGGATAAACTTAAAAAAACACCTTTTTTTAATAAAAAAAATATTTTAATTTTACCTATAACGTAACGTTATGTATGTACTTACACCAAATAAATAAAGTATCAGGATAAAATCGCCTAAGATATAAATTCTTTCGCGAACAAACTCCCCTAAAATTTCTAATTCAGATTCCTACTGTCATGTTCACTGGCAAGTTTACTAGCGCCAGTAACTGTCGCGAGTAAGTGAATGGGGCTCAAGTGAAGTCTTCACGAGGGCACGTTCACCCCTCCGGGGGCGGGAACCGAGGGGAAGACACACCCCTAGGCACGCGGTAAAGTACAGGAGCAAAACCATTTTATGAACGTTGTTGTTTGTTACTCGTATTCAAATCATTTTGGCCGTCAGTTATCGATGGATTAGTTAGGTTATGTTAGGCTGTTAGACTCAAATCAAAAAGTAATAATTTTAATGTGATTTTTTTTTTCATGTATTATTTAACGACTTTTCATTATTTAGTTTTTCGAAACGATTAAAAAATAATTGCTCCTTTTGTACGAAGCTGTATTTAAAATAGAACTTATAAACGTTTAAACAACTTTAACCTGCAAATCTGATGACTGAAAGAATCGTCGGCCACAACAGGAGGTTACCTTAAGTCAATGATAGACGAAAAGTAAAAAGTGCAAAGCGTTAACCGATTTGTTACAAGACCATGTGCGTTGCAATTATCACCTTGAGTTGTCCTACACATCAACGAAGTCATCATTTGATTTGGTAGACCCCAAGTTTCTTCCCCACAAAATCACAAGCAAACTCGCGTGGAACCTCTAGTTCAACACCCGCACCTCACCGCGAGCTCTCCTTACTTCGGGGTCACCCCACGCCACTTCTTTCTCTTATTTCCCGGCTTTTTTTCGGCCGCCATTTTTGCGACGCATGCGTACTCGCTACCGCGGCATAGTATTCGTCGCCATCGATTTATCAGATACTATACGAGTAAATAAAAATGGGTATGTAAGACTTTTTTACCTATTTTTATTGAGATTTTTCTTTAAATATGCGGATTTGTTTTGTGAATTAGGTGCTTTGTGATTTCTGTTTGTTTTATGTGGAGATTATGTATGGCGAACGTTGGTTTACGATGTTTCCAGTATTTTTATACCTACTGCAATGGATTGGTTGATGAAATATGTCGTCATTGGCGTAGAGAAAGTTACCTTCTTACCTACCTTCTTGACATATTTGCTGGGTCTTCTTACAGGGCACTTAGGATCAAGGATAGAAATTGTGTAACGAATTCCTAGAAATTAACTACATAGGTATCATAAGAGGACAATACAATAATCACCACGCTTGGTAGACAGATTGGTGATAGCAGTTTTTGTTATCAGCCAGGTAGAAGTTTGCCTCTTCTTTGACATTTTCATCTGTATTATAAAGAGGTAACATTTGTTGGTAAGTTTGTTTATGTGACCAGTCGGATTTGAAAAATTCATTTTGCATCTGATAACCCAATTCTTGAGGACGTTATAGGCTATTTAACATCAAGTTAAGACCGCTAAGACCCTTAGGAGCCTAGAAAAAGAATAAAAAAGCGAAAACGAAGTAGTAGTAGAGCGATGGGATGCGATGCGACGCGATGCTTCGTGGGCCGAAATTTCACGCGATCGAAGTCGCGGGCAAGCTAATAGCTGGTCTTGCATAACATCGGACAACATACGGGGAGTAGGTATATTTAGGTTGACAGTCTGGACCGTAATGATCTTTAATAGATACCCCAAATTGAGGTGTCTTGACCGATATCACGGTCTTAAACAGATGCCTAAGCCCCGTGACGGATTGCCGGTCATCAGAATATAATCAAGAAGCAATTCCAACGGTACAGGGGTGCCAACTGCGCCAGGCAATATCCGGCTGTGCGGGTGGTAGACCGGTTTCAATCCGACGGTGACGCAGACGCACGTTTCCGGAGCTCTAATAATAATTATTAATCTACAATTTAAATTTTGGAATAGAACGCATTTTTTTTTATTGGCTCTTTATATTTTTCTGACATCAAATAAATTAGTATCTAACGAAAAAGGCGAAGGCGAAAGTTTAGATTTTTATGCTTATGTTCATTTTCCTTTGAACATCTTTGCTTGGCTAAAAGTTAGTGACAGCAGTTAGTAGTCGCTTCCTTATTACTCGGTTCCTATAAGAGCTCAACTGTCACTAATGAGATACAATTACTTTTTCTATTGTTATCAAGCTTGCCTAAGCTTGCCTTGCAAAGGAATCGTTTATCGATGTCGATAAACAAAAGCGAATCGTTTTTCTTACCAATGGTAGCATGCATAATGCCAAATTGGGGTTATAAATAGATTCGTAAGCTGATTTAACCTGTGATAGCTAATTCCGTATGGGAGGGTTTACTATGGAAAGCTTGGTAGGTCTTTGCTTCATTATTGGTCGTGAAAAAAGGCTTTTTGTTGCAGTGCGATAAATAAAAGCGGTGGGGTAATTGCGTAACACACTAAGAGTAGCAATGGCTTTTATTTCGACAGTTCAACAACATTCAAAGAGAAGACAAAATTTTTCGAACATTTGACTTCCTATGTTCGAAAAATTTTGTCTTCTCTTTGCCACTTCGCACTAAACATCGGCAGAGTGATCGTGTGTGCACAATACTTAATTTTACCTCTGCCAACCTCCTCATCGTTATTGCCTTGAACATATTTATAAAAATTGCACCTGTTTTACAACTATTTAAATTCAGTGTAACCCCGATCGGGGTTCTTCCGTACCGGTCAACTATGGATTAGCTGCCGCTGCAGGGACTGTGGCTGGACAACCCTGCATGCTACGCACGACCCTCAGACTAGAAGACCGACCTACCTACCTGACTACTATCTATCTCCAACGTTCTGGAACCTTCAGGATAGTGGTTTTCTTTAGGCGGTCTAGAACCCAACACAAGCTCGATATTGAGAACCCACGCCAGTCTTCTACTGGGGTGATTATAGAAGTCTACCTACTCTTAATTTTATTTTTATTAATAATTAAATCTTGTTATACTTACTCTTCCGAGTTTTATTTACCGGCTGAGCCCTAACCGTTACAGTGGCGTGTCCAAGTTCTCTTTTTTTTCACAATGTGAAACATTTTGAAGGAATCATTAGAATGATTCCTTCAAAATGTTTCACATTGTGATTGAAAATGTGTTACTTAATTAGGGTGCTGGTCTTACTAATACTTTATTTTTCTTTACTTTTCTAGGTACCTGAAACTATGAAATTTCTGTAACTAAGTAATCCATAAGAATAAAATACTCTTTCAATAATGCCAAAGGGAGTGAACATAATTAAGAATTTCCACAGAACCCAATCAATTTTGTCCATTCAAGTGAACTTAAAAACAAAACAACTCACCACCGAATTACTAAACCAACTTCAAAGAAACTTTGAAAGGTAACAAAGTCTTTGAATAATCTTCAGCCACGTACGCTTTTATGGGTTTCCAAACAGGAACCCATGGACAAGGGTATTTCTTTAAGAACCCTTTTACATTTCAAAGGGGTAGTTAAAAGAAAATGCTAAATAACACCCTGGGGATGTCCAGTCGTGTGTAAAAAATAGGGGTTGAATCTCCCACCTTTGAGTGTATTTCTTTTGTGGCTTCCTTATGTCATATCCCTTTATTGGTATCAAGAAAGCGCCATTGATGAAAAAATACTGGCAGCACAAAAATACGATAGATAAATCAGCATACCTACAGCAGTTTCATCATCATCTGCCTAGCCTTTTCCCAACTATGTTGGGGTCGGCTTCCAGTCTAACCGGATGCAGCTGAATACCAGTATTTTACATAGAGCGACTGCCTATCTGACCTCCACAACCCAGTTACTGGATAATACGATACCCCTTGGTAAGACTGGTTGTCAGACTTTCCGGCTTCTGACTACCCGTAACGGCTGTCAAAGATCCACGAATGACAGCAGGGACCAACGACTTAACGTGCTTTTCGAGGCACGGAGGGGTCACGCTATATAAAGATGGTCACCCATCCACAGACCAACCGCGGCAAGCGTAGCTTAACCTGATCGATCGATCTGTGCGGTCTGTTCTTCTCAATATTTTGATATAAGAGAGTAAGACCTATTTGGGGAGTTTCTTGCTCCATAGATACAGTACCCGGCGATTAATATTGCACATCGAGCTTTACCTTTTTTTGTATTTGATACAAAGAATAAAAATAATTATCAAAAGAAGCAAATCGTAATTGTTTTAACAGCTCCTAATAGATACCGGACTGTTTGTATTTCGTGCGACAGAGATAGCGCTCTACGAAGCCGAAATTAGCCGATTGTCTCTTTCCAAAGGTCGATGTGCAATATTTATCGCCGGGTACTGTACCTACTACGCTTTCGAAAGGGTAAGGGTCTAAGCAGACGGACTCCATTTGAACTGCATGCCAACTGTAACTTCACAGTTTAGATGCAGTTGACACAATTAGGTTTTGAAGCAGTTAAAGTCAACTTCATCCAAACTGCGATGTTTCAGTTCGTCTGTAGGAAGCCTAACTTGACTGATCGACCTCGTGACAATTTAAAACTGCCTGTAATTTAAAAACAAAATCGGATTAGTTACACCATTTATAACTCAAGAACCACGGGACTGATTTTTATGATCTTTGATTTATTGGATTTGTCTCCGCCCCGAATAGCAGAATAACTATTAAAACATAAGGAAAATTCACAAACCGAGAAAAAATACGTTCATTCTGAGGCGGTACAAGTTCGCCGGGTCAGCTAGTTTGAAATAAATGCTTTGAGTTTGAGATTAATATGGACTTCTTAATTAATATGAACCCTTGCTTTTTTCCTTGACGTCGCCGAATACAACTTGCTATGTGGCCCATATTTTTACCACGGCATGAGCTATGCTGGCTGCTACTGGCTGGTAGCATCTGGATGAGTGTTGCAGAGAGGCCTATATCCAGCAGTGGAAAGAAAATAAAGAAAGAAAAGAAAGAAAGAAAAGAAAGAAAGAAAGAAAGAAAAGATATTTATTGCTAGTATTTATTGTGGACTGCTGTAGGTTGATGATGATGAGCTATCTCAGCTATGACTATTCTAGTTCGTACCAATACTGTAAAAGAGGTAGATTACATATATCTGCCCATACCTTTTACCGAAATTTCAAAGTCACAGAACCCTTTAATCCGCACCGCTCAGGTAGGTTCTCGCTAAAAAATCCGGTTATAAATAAAACCTTCAGCGCTAAAACTCAGTGAAAAAGAAAATTCGAACCGCGCCGTCTCCCCGGCGGACCGACGTTCGCAAGATTCCCTTGTGTACCCACTCTTTTCCTTATTAACAACGGGATTCTGTAGTGGGAGCAAGAATGTTGATACTTGGTTGAGTTTTGGTAACTTTTATGGCTTGTTTTGCGAGTGATCGACCAATGGGCTTTTATTGGTACTCTGGAATATTTTTAAAAGCAAATATTTTGACGATACCCTAATAACTCCCATTTTTATTTCCTAAATATGCTAATCGATATGCATTGTAAATGGTTTTCAAGGCTTGTAACCTGAATCAAGACTTCATCTTCTTCTCTGTCTTGCTTGCTTGTTCTTAAATGGTTCAGATAATTGAACTGGCTTTCCTACTACTGCCGGTCGATTCTGTAAAAATCTCACCGTGAAATCTTAGGTGAAGTGAGGGTGGAGTGAGCTGTCAATAGTGTCAATTCCTAACCAAAACAAACTCACTTCACCTAAGTTTTCACGGTGAGTTTTTTACAGAATCGACCGGCTGCATGGTGAATCTAAATTAACGATAATCTATAACATCATGACACCACGCTTGTAATCCCCGAAAGGTCAGGCAGAGATGTACCTATAGTAACATCCATATTTCGCCAGTAATCCTAATCTATATTAATAGAAAATAGAGTAGTATATGTATAATGTATAATTATGTTATTATGTAACCATTGATGAAATGACAATATGAATTAGTGTTTACTAACCAAAAACTACAACAGCCAGATTTGATTTAGATACCTAAATATTTTTTTACCTAAACGTATAAAATATTTGTCTGGTCCGCAGTTGTTCTGAGTGACGTGATTTCTACATGTAACACTTGTAAAATATTTACCTTAATATTATTTTCTACAGATATTATCCCTGAAATTCAATCTCAAAAGCACCAAGTATCAACTCGTCCTCATCCTGACACACAGACACCCTGTATGCCATGGCTTGTTTCTTTTTGCGAGGGGCGCAGCACCCCGTGCATAACAGACCTAAGTGCGCAGAACGAAGCTACCCTCAACCAGGCCTCATATACTGAGAATGTCTATGTTTCTTACCTTCATGCACTGTATATAGAGACTACATAAAAGTCATTTTTGCTCGTATACCCAAACTTGTAGTTTTTCGGCAGGAAAGCTATTAGAGTCCAAACGATCAGATGGATTGTAAATCTTGCGGACCACTAAACTAACGAGGCAGTTATATAAAAAGGCGCTTTTAAACGGAATCCAAAAAAATTGAATTGATTCTAGTCGCCCCTTCCGAAAGATAATTTCGTATGGAGAAAAATGGACAAGAATCTCCACCGTTACTCTTTTAAAAATGTTTCACAATATTTTCTATGCATACATTAATGATATAATTATATGTGAAGACGATGCATCTAGAATAAATTTACTATAGGTACCTCAATAGGTAGAAATAATTAAAAATAAAACAATGACCGGTAAATTAACTATATGATTATAAAATATATGATAATTTACAAATATTGTAAAAGAAGATGAGTTTCCTAAAATTTGAACAAGTACCTAATAATTTTATTATAGTGTGCGAGGTAAATTAATCACAGAATGTTAATCAACGTCATAAAAAACGTAAATTATACAATTAAATTAGCAACCATGTTTGATTTTGTGTATCCTAATTACTTAGGGTTGGCGCTGTACCTACGTACTTCTTTTCTTTCATATTTCCCTAAGTCTTACCAAGGAATAGAATAGAATAGAATACTCGAGGATGTTCGATGCTCGGGGTAGGAGTATCGTATTACCCAGTAATTAGAGGATATACCAGATCTACATAGAAGATCTACCTACCTGTAACATCATGCACACTATTGTAATTTTACCTACGTTTAAAAATAAAGCATTCTGATTCTGATTCTGATTAGGTTGTCGAGGTCAGATAGGCAGTCGCTCCATGTGATATACCGGTATTCAGCTGCATCTGGTTAGACTGGAAGCGGACCCTAATATAGTTGGGAAAAAGCTAGGCAGATGGTGATGATTTACCTAAATCTCTTCAGCCGTCATCTCAATGGTCACTAGATTCCTAGCCATATCATCGATAGATTAAGAATATTTTTCTAAAGTCTGGCTCTTTTCTCATAGCTCTAGAGAGAGGTTCATACTTAACACTTCCTGGCACATCCTCCTGTAACACCTAGTTTCTCAAAGGCAATTATTATAATTTACACAAATAAAAGCTCTGTCAAATTCATTTCAAGAGATTTAGCAGCCACTATGTATTCTGCAAAATCTCTCATCTTAACTGTCATTCCACATGCTGTGGATTGACATTATTGACAGCTCACTGCAAGATCAATTCACCTAAGTCTGTTCTTCGTCTTCGACGTGTGGATGACACGACAGTGTACTAAATTATGTTCGCTCAAAACTTGCACAGCATCGTCGATGGCAGTGCAGAATAGAATAGAATAGAATAGAATACTCTTTATTCTTTATTATGTACACCATATAGATTACAGACATAAATATAGAAACTGTACAAAGGGTGACACAATGGGCGGTCTTATCGCTAAGAGCGATCTTTTAAAGACAACCTTAGGATGGATTTAAAAAGGGGAAGGACAGACAAATACAGAGGCAGAGGTCATTGTGGCGTTTGCAAAGCAGTTGAGAGTCTGTTAGGAAAATGTGTGTAAGCGTTTCAGAGACTGGATGTGCTGTCTGTTACTAAATAAAAGCCAAAATATTAAAAACAAATACTCCTAGATTGTTGACTGGAAGTAAACACTCACCTAGTGCTCTCAAAGGGCCCTCGATGTTAATCTATGCACTAGACGTGTCTAAGTATCTGATGCTATCGAGTTCAAAAGCCGGTGAACGCTTATCTGATGTGACTTTAGGCATTTTATTTTTAGACGCTGTTTTGGAAATATTTTTATACATATATAAGGTCCCATTAAAATAGATGGACAAACTTTTAGAAATCATTCAGACCACCAAAATAAAGACGATGGTAAAAAAATATATAAGAACAACGCATAGATACTTACATGAAAAATAATCAGCTAACGAAAATATACTAATGTGCCGGGGCAATTTATTATTTTAGGTTAAATAAAATCACTTTTAACAGTGTTTTTTTTTTTGCTTGGATATCTTTAGTTAGACGTACTGAGCGCTGTGTTAAAATTTGTCCATGTATTTTAATGGGACCCTGTATAAACTGACCCCTTATTCCACCTCCTACCATCCTTACAAACTCCTTTTGCTTCGTTAACGTTCATAATAATATATCTGGGGGGGCTTACTCTCCAAAATAATTTTAATTCCAATGAGATGCCAATATGATTCCAATGTTAATTTTACAGTCACGTTATTCGGTACTCTTGAAAACAATATTGTCAACAATTACCCCACGCCAAGCCACTACACACTGACTATATAGTCAATTCATCATCATTAAGAATTTTCAAAGGGAAGCCGGTGGGGATCGAGTTGTATGGTACAAACGCCAGCACATCAAGCTACCCGAAACTGTCAAATTTTCCCAATCAACTTTGAACCTTATACTCTAGCAATAAAGTTGAAAATCTGTTAAAGAAATTTGACAGATTGTAGTGGCTTGATGTGCTGGCGTCTGTACCTTCGCCACTGATAAAATATAGCGCAGCAAGTGGTACAAAGTTACGAGGAATCACCAAAGAGGTCGGATAAGAGTGACACTGGCTGGTGACAGATGCTCTAGCAGAGCGTCGCAACGATGGTTGCGTGGCGGACTGGCGACTGTCTTCTGATGACGTCTACGACGAACTGCTATATTTCGGCACAATCCTGATGATATTTGAGCTGCTGAAACATTAATATGATGACCCCGTTTTGGTAAAGGCTATCCTGCACCGTTTACTTACAAGGCACCTTGAAAAATTTTAAAACAATAACCATCACGTCTTCATTTAAATGTAATTACTTAATTTTGTTATTCATAAGCTACCTACTGGTTTACCGGCAGATGTTTCAGAGAAAGTTATTGGTAAGTATTTTTTTCAATTATTATTTGTAATTATAATTACGGGCATAATGGTCCTTCAGTACATGCATATAGTTAGCAGGTACAGTGTGCAAACCAGAAACAATGCGGTTTTTTTTAAGTGCGCAAACTAGAAACAAAACAGTTTACCATAGACAGTTTCTTTGTTCATTGGTTATTATAATTATCTAAACAGGCATTTCAACCTTAGAAGGCCAATGAAAAAACTCATCTAGGATGTAATAAATTACCATAGTTTTACTTCACCAGCAGCTTATACTACCATTTTGAAGTACCTATTTTGTACTTTCTAATTATACTTCTGTAGAACAACAATGCAATGACTGGGGTACAATAATCAGCCTATAATGGCCCCACTGCTGGGACACAGGCCTCCTCTCTTCAAGAGGGAATGGGCTATAGCCCATCCACACGGGTGAGGGTTGGTAAATGTCACATGTCTTCGAATTGTTGGTTCTAGTATTTGCCGGTTTCCTCACGATGTTTTCCTGGATACAATCATAATGTTATTTTTCGCAAAATTATGTAAATCATAATTATACTGCTGTCCCACTGCTGAAGAATGGTTTCTTCACGTCTTCTGCACCTCTCATCATTTCCAGTATCAGCATCTTTCAACCGAGAAAATTCTCATTATGTTTTAATTATCGACAAAAATAACCTGAGTAACCGTAATGGTTGCAAAGTAGCCGCTTTTAAAAAGCCATGTAATTAACCCTTTAGATGTTCCCACAAACAAATAAAATCGATAATTTATTACCTTAATTTCTAATCGTTACGAATCGAAACAATTTCAAGTCTATTTTATTTCTAAAATTCTAAGGGCTTAAACATGATAATTCAAATTCTGGATATAAATTTACTTTTGAATGTATTATAATCATCGATATCTAATCATTTAAAAATTCCGTACGGCCAGTCGAGCAGATCAAATGGCTTCCCACAGAATCGATTAGACACATGCTTTCACGTCACTAATGAAGATGATTGACCTATTTTGTAATCGATTAATTGGATGTAATCATGTAATCGGTACGAGTATGTAGATTGGAGTAAACAACCCTTTGGCAAGTATTTTACTCGTGTAACTATATAGGATTGTTTTTTAAACCAGTGCGCGAACTGTAAACATGAATTCAGCATAATATGATTCTAGACCTCCAAGCGTAGAAACTTATCGTCGGTTATCAAAAAAACTGTTCGCGTGGTCAAAATGTATGGAACAACTAATATGTTTTTTGTATAACCGACGTAAAATTTCTACGCTGGAAGGTCTAGAATCATAATTATATGCTGAATATATAGTTATACTTTGCGCATTTGTTTTTTTTTTCCAGTATTACCTCCTGCAATAAAGAATTGAGAATTGGGACCGTATTTCGGCCATGGCGGCCAATTTCAGCGGAGACCAACCTTCGGCGCGGGAGATATTATAGTGCACAACTGGTGCACTCCCTCTTCCCTCACTCTCATAGTCCGACGGCAATCCGACACGACCGGAGAGAGATCAGATGTAAGACCAACGGCTTAACGTGCTACCCGAGCCACGGGGGTACACACCGCCAACGACTAGTTTACAAAACTACTAGTTTACTGTGTACTAGGTATCAAACTCAAAGCATTTATTTCAATTAAACCATTTACAGACACGTTTGAATTGTCAAGAAGTCGGTCAGTCAGAAAATATGAAGCTAGTTGCCCATTCCAAAGCGTAGGCACCTATGGAGAAGAACGGGCAAGAAACTCCATGGACACTCTTTTTAAATTATATTTTACAAAAATATTAGTTACCTACGTCATTAATTTTGAATTTAAAATTATATAATGTGAGAACGATGTAATGTGTGTACTCGTAGTTAATAAGATAAAATAAACCAATGAATACATTTTTATGAGGTTACACTGAAAAAAGTATTTAACAGAACTAGTTGAGTTAATTGACAAATAGCCAAACCTTGATAACTAACAAACGAATTTCATTTACGTATTGATCAACTGCTTTTGTTGCATTTTACAAAAATATTTGAGTTATTTGAGTTGGTTATAAGCTACTAAAGTTTATGTTATCTAATACAAAATTCGGTTTCGGCACTTTGCAACATAATATGTTTTGCTATAATCGAACAAACTTGTGACTTTACAGTTGACACAACTAAAACTATTTTTTTAACGAGTAGTTGCTATTTTTCAACTCTGCTATTAGTTTGATACCAGCTGTAAAGTATTGTTGAGATTTGTGTTGCAAAGTTACTATAAATAAATAAAAAATTTGACTAAGACCAACTAATATTGATTATGTTGATTTTAGAATATTTTTGGTCATCAATAACACAGCAATCTATTAGATGGTGATTAAAGTTTTGCTGCGCATAACGAAACGTTTTGTTCCCGCTCGCTGAGAGTTGTGCTAAATCAAACAGTAACGGAACCTGTAGAAACCTGTTCTTCTCGTGTTGCGAGGCGAGGGAGAACGCCGGTCGCCGGCGCGTCGCGTGGTTTGCGTTGTATTTTGTAAGTTTTGGTTTTATGCATGAATATATTATCAAGCAACGTCAAGAAAATTTCAAAAATGGAGCTGCCGCTGGCAGATGAGGCGGCGGAGAAAACGATCTCATCTGCGGTCTTGGGGATTAAAAGCTTACATTGCAAAATTTTTGGGTGAGTGTTTTTAACTTCTATTCCTTACATAATTAGACAATAGTGTTTCATTCATTAAATCACTATTTTAAACAGGGCATTTCCCGTTAGATGCACTTCTGCGATTCTTCTTAGTTAGATGCGTGGTGTTCGGTAAAGTAGAAAAGCAAGCACCATATTATTACACATCAGTCAGGGTGTCGCACAAGGCGACTGATGTCAAGTTTTACCGCCTAATAGGTACCTTCGTAAGCCAGGAAACGGGCAACAGCGTTTTCTACCGGGTATCTATCAGCACTACGGTCTCCAACCCACCTGCCAAACATGGAGATTATGACAGTACCCTCCAGTATTGGAGAACGCTTACGAGCTATTGTCTGACTTTTGACTCTTCAACCAACTGAGTGAAACTTAAAGCCCTCAGGTCTTTCGCTTTCCTAGTGTATGATATTAAGTATTAACTGCATACCTACCGCAACCGCACCTACATAACCTAGGGCCTGTCCTCTCTCAGCCAACTAGTGATTTTTAGAAAAGTCCCTTGGTACTAGTACACAAGCTGAATAACCGACTTAGTGCGGACATAAAAAGACAATACTTAATAAATTTATTATTCATGTGACTATCATCAATTTTACCAATAATTTATGTACCTATAATAAGTATCTGATTTTGTATGTACTAAATTTCAGAAGTCTATTGATGTGGAGACCCTCCAAATGTTGTCAGGTCAGAGGCTGACCTGAAAGACTTAGTGCCAATTATTGGACACCGGGCTAAGCTGACCACACAAATCAAACTTTTGACCAACATAATGTCAAATGCTTTTGAGAACACTGTAAGTAATAATAACAATATTTAATAATTAAGTATTAACAATTTAAATAATAAGAATTTTTAATTTTACCTATATAAGTAGTCATTTAAATCTACACTAAGATTATAAAGAGGAAAGATTTGTATTTTGTGTGTGTGTGTGTGTATGTTTGTAATGAATAAACTCAAAAACTACTGGGCCTATTTCAAAACTTCTTTCACTTTTAGAAAGCTACATTCACCCTGAGTAACATAAGCTATATTTATCCCCGTACTCTCACGGGAACGGGAACTACACGGGTGAAACCGTCTCTGTGGTCTAGTGGTTTGGGGCTTTGGCACCTGATCCAGAGGTTGTGGAATCGAATCCCATGGAAAATACCTACTTAGTGCATGAAAGTCACTTTGTGAAGTTGTTCCCAGTTTGATTAGGATAATGTAGCCGAACCACCTAATCCAGTGTTGTTGTCTGTTAAGTAAGATAGGTATCTTGTGCTTTGGAAGGCATGTTCAGCCATCAGTCCCTGTCACTGTCTCTGACAGTGGTTGTTATACAAAACCATGTTAGAGGTTGATCTGGTTATTATTTTATATTTCAGTGTCATACTACTCCAGACTCAAACAACAAAATAATGCGGTATACAGTGGAAGACTTGCCAGTTGTAACATACCCTGATGAGGACCCCCCTGAAATGTCTGAAACAAATCCAATAGAAGAAGACAAGTCGGAATATGATTGCGTTAGTTATTTTGACATTATTTTTAGGGTTTTGCTAAAATTTTTGCTACTGTAGTGTGCTAGCTCATTGTCTGAATTTATGATAAGTTCCTACTAAAATTAATTGATTTGTTAATTAATAAATAAATATAATTGTAGCAAATAAAGTTATTTTTCTTATTCTACCTCAAGTTTGTAACCGAAATTAGTACCCTAAATGAGGAGTTTTAGTAGGTAAGATTTGGGAAAGGATATATCTTGCTAAAACTTCTTATAAGTAGGTACACATATTAATAAGTAAATATTAGTTTCGGCTATAGGCTGAAAACCTATAAGGAAAAAAACACTTAAGGCTGATGCTCCGACCAGACCGCGAAATTTAAATTTTCTTACGTTTTTTGCAATTTGCAGGCCAGTGCTAGGTTGTATGTTGATTAAAATATTGTTCGCGATTGTAAGACGTATGTAGTTACAGCATTATAATCATCAAAATCATCAATACAACCTTCCAAGTTCATAAAAGTCGAGGAACGGTTTTTGCAAGGTCATTGCTAGACCTCTAAGAACTTGGTGGATTGTATTGATGCTTTTGATGATTATAATTCTGTAACTACATACGTCTTACAATCGCGAACAATATTTTAATCAACGTACAACCTAGCACTGGCCTGCAAATTGCAAAAAACGTAAAAAAAAATAAATTTCGCGGTCTGGTCGGAGCATTCACCTAAATAACTAAAAAGTTATGTTACTTTTAACCGGAAAGTTCAGTTACAGATAACAATTCTGTACTGTTACAAGTAATATGAGGGGCAGCCATAAATTGTTCAACAAGTTCATTTACAGATAACAAAATAGTTTGGTTACAATAATATTATAGTGATGTAACTAATAACTGAATAATACCAAACCCATGACCAAGTTTTAACCAAACGGTTTTGTACGCGCTAACAATAAAACGTGTCAATTTTTACATAACACTTTTGTTCATAATACACATATTAAGTTATATATTCTAAAACACTTTGGTACAACGTAAATTATAAATTTGTTAGGAAGTTATCATTTTTGTCGAGCCACTAATAACAGAACGACTAATAACAAAACTGAATTTGTTTAATAGGAACTATAGTTATGTAGTCACTATTTTTATGTAATAGGTTACTCAATTGTTTGTTATTTGTTACTCAAAACTTTTTTCAGAGAAGATTTGCTGATAAACATGTCATTCGAATGGATAGGATAACTTAGTAATCATCATAATACAAGGAAAAAAGAGACCAAAATATAAGAGGAAGACCGAGAAGGAAATTATATAGACGGAGATCAACTAAAGGGTAACAAAACTGCCGGACGGCGCGTACGTGTTCCACGCGCGCCTCAAAGAGATGTCAGCATCATCAGAAGGGGCCAGTCAGGGCCGAAGCCTGCCGGGTCAGCGGGATTGTCCGAAAGGGTTACCGCTGGCTTGGAACATAAAGGGCTAAGGAAGGAACACGGGTGGGTTTTAGTAAGTAAGAGTCTGACACTCCCTTCCGCTCCACCCAGAGCGGGAGGGGTCATTAGATGATTTCCCATCCTGAAAAAAAAAGGCCTGTGTCCAGCAGTGGACTGCTACTCACATACTGAAAAAAAAGGGGTAACAAAATGTAAATACCATCATCCATATTCACACCTTTTGGAGTACCCAGGACCCAGGTTGGACGAAGCAAGGAAAACCTATTCAGGTGGCGCTGTTCCACAAACGATAGGACACTTAATATCATGTCCTGCGTGTCCTGACAGCTGCACGTTACAGGAACTGGCGCCAAACACGTAGTTAAACAAATGCCCATGCTTTTCTTACATACAAACAGTGGTTTAGCCATGTAAAAGTAACAAACAGACAGAAAATTACTTTCTTATTTAGAGTAGGGATTCTTAAAACCCGCCCAATAAGTAAAACGGCGATAATCGTCCCACTATCACTCGCAATCGATTAAGAAATCGATGCATCGTTAAGTAGACAAATGTCAAAATGACATGTGACACATTGCACCTGCTTGCACAAAATCGACTAAATATTTAACGATTATTTCAAAAATGTACTCGAACACAAAGAAAGGTATTTATTATAAATAAGTAGCGAATGTAAAGAGGTTAGTGTTAAGTGGTTTTTCAGGTTTATTCGCTTTTTATGGGAGTTATTTTCTTGTCTTATGTAAAGTAATGGGTAAAACAAGGGACAATTATGGGCCGATTACAATGGCTATTGGCTTATAGCCGGGTGCGAATTTATAGTGTGGCCAGTTTATTTTGGCAAGCCTAAATATGGAACAAAGTTAAATTATGTACAGACGACATCAAGCTATCCGAAACTGTCAATTTTTTCCCAATCAACTTTGAACCTTATGCTTCAGCGATAAAATTGAAAATCCATTAAAGAAATTTGACAGATTGTACATAGTAGGTTGATGTGCTGGCGTCTGTACTTGCATAACATACCATCACGCTTGTAGGTATATCCCAAAGGGCAGGTAGATGTGTATACATGCTTAATGTAGGTATGGAAGTCTAACATTTCAGCAGAATTTGGGCAAATTAAGGTCCATCCCTTATATCCGGCAATGCTGCAGCAGACATATTGTTAGATGGTGAGTGTTAGTTTTTATTGGCGCTTGTTTTCCTGTCTGTACCCATTTATACATATAAGGTACAGAGAAAGGGTTTTTGGTTAAGTTTTTTTTTTAACACGATTTTATTAGCTTTATTGTAACTAATATTGTTTATGTGCCTTTTAGTCTGAGCTAAATAAATGTATTTTCTTTCAAAAGATCATCATCATCCTTTAGGTACAGTACTTATTCAAATTTATAAGGGATCGCTGCAGAAAGAGTTCAAAACAATGTCTTTTTTCTTCTTCCATATTGCTTTGAAAACAAATGCAAATATAAAAAGGCGAGTAGGATTAAATACCTTTTAGATAATAATATCGTCATCCCGCATCCATTTAGGATAGGCAGGGTAGCGTCAGCTAATTAACAATAGACGAGTAAAATAATATCCTGCCCGTTTCAAAAGGACCCCAAATACGGTCAGCAGAATAATAATTATATTCAAATAAGGGCCAGGTGTCCATTGGAAACTAAAAAACTGGCAATAGTGTGTACTGAAAGTGCTTTATAGGAATTTCTTTACTGCTGACCCTACTTAATTGAAGCGTAAAGTATTTATTGTTTAAATTGAAGCAATGGAAATTGGACTTTGTTATAATAAAGGGTGAGTTTTAACTTGATTGTTGCTAATTTATGCTCTGTGAGTATAGAAATTTATTCCTATTGACAGTTTGTTCATCGAAAATGTTTGATTAAGTTAGAATTTAGATTAAGAAGAAAAAGGTTTTACCGTATTTCAAACTGAAAAGTGATGCTTCTTTTCTTTTTTTTTTATTACGAAATCATCAAATGACCCCTCCCGCTCTGGGTGGAGCGGAAGGGAGTGTCAGACTCTTACTGACTAAAACCCACCCGTGTTCCTTTCTTAGCCCTTTATGTTTCGGGCCTAGATGGACAATGTGGAGTATCACGAGGTGACACGTAAAGAAGATAATCGCCTTTATTCATAAACGTTACTTAAAGTTATGCAGTGATTAGCGACTGTTTAATCATAGATGTTTGATGTTTAAACGTCAATTAACTTTAATCATCGTTTATAAATAAACCCCCAAATGTACAGACGCCAGCACATCAAGCTACCCGAAACTGTCAAATTTTTCCAATCAACTTTGAACCTTATGCTTTGGCGATAAAGTTGAAAATCTATTATAGAAATTTGACAGATTGTAGTAGCTTAATGTGCTGGCGTCTGTACCTAACAGACAGGTAAGGTAGGTACTTCACTCCAAAATAATAAAAATAAAAGAAATAAAAACACTACTTACAACTGCAACATCCGACCTCAAAAATCATAGACGAATCCGCGCGGAAACCGATATTCAACAAAAAGGGTTAGAGATTCGGACAACATTATCCTTACAAATTGACATTCGCATAATTACAAGGGTTATTCACAGAGGCCGTTGGACCTTGATACAGGGGTCAGGTAACCAGCTGGCCGCCATTACAATGCACTTTAATTCGGCCAGGTTTGACCTCGAAAATTAGGAAGCTTATCCTTTATAAAATCCCATGAATGGATGAGAAAAAAAAACTGTATAGACTTTTGTTTGGATTTGGATATGAAAGAGTTGTATGGGAACTTTTTTGTAGATGGCGCTTATGAGATGCAAAGGAAAAAATAAATAAATAAGGGTCTCATGCAGACTAAGCATAACGACGGCGAAGTGCCAATACCTCTTAACTGACATTTTCGAGAAATTCACTTTATTATCGTTTTGACCATTTTTTTCGTGTTATTCGCATGTTTTAGTGAAATATCCTAAGTGTATTTTTAGTTGCAACAGTATTAAATTAAAATGTGGAAGTACCTCCCAACTAAACCAACGCGAAGTGTCTTTTTTTGAACGTTTTTTTTTTCAGTTTGTGTAAATCACTGACTTTGTCAGTTAGGTGTTATTGGCACTTCGCCGTCGATAAGTATTACAGGTTTCCTCATGGCATTTCATCATTCGTGTTGTGAGCAGTGGTGTATCAGTGTTAACGGCCCCGACTTACGAGTTGTAGATCGTGAGTTCGAACCCAGGCAAGCATTAATTTTATCAGCACTGCTCTGAAAACGGTGAAGGAAACCGGCATGTACTAGAACCAAAAATTCGAAGACATGTGACATCTGCCAACCGGGGCTCGCGTGGTACCCCATTCCCTCTCAAAGAGAGGAGGCCTGTGTCCCAGCAGTGGGAACATTAAAACGATAGTGGATACAAAAGACCCTTTACATAAATGTATATTTTCATTTAAAAATTATGGAGTCCTCTCAATTCCCAATTATGTATATAAAGTCAATTTCAAATAAAAAAATAACTAGGTGACTAAAATCAAAATCATTCCATGGTTTTTCATTTATATGGTGTACATAATAAAGAGTATTCTATTCTATTCTATTCCGTAAAACTCATCCGAAACAATGTCTCAGTTTGCTTCTAACGCCATCTGTATTACACTTTGAAATTAAACATTAACGCGCCATCTATTATAATTCACATGAACCGCAGCCTATAAGTATGAAGTTGCACATGTAAAGCCATGATGACCGTTGCAAGCACAAGAAGTAGGTAACAGATGTCGCTAGTAGTTGAAAACTTAAAGTAACAACACTCAAGTAATTGGTAACTAATACTGGAGTGTTATTACTTTAAAACCTAATGAGCTAGAATGATGTATAGTCACCGGCACGTAACTTGGCAAGGTTTTGGCGGAATGGGAGTAAGTTAGCGCGTGGACACTTAGTGCAACAAGAAAATGGTCACTTTTATTGTTTGTCATTACACTATGGTTATTGCCATAGCTTATTTTTAAACATGTCTGTTTATAAGAAAGTTAAAAAAAGGAAAAACGCATCTAACGACTCTTGCCAAGTTACGTGCCGGCGATTGAACAAGGTAACGAAGGGACATACTTTAAGGGAGTGTAAATTGGTAAATCTCATGAAAATGAACAACTTTTCACCTCAAATTCCAACATTTCTTTTCTTCTTTTTTTTTTCACTTTTAAAGTGGGATATCAGAGTTTCTGAAATATGCTGTTCCATGCATTTCATTCGTGTTAGTATTGCACTTTTGTACCTTCTTTTACCTGCAGTGTTCTGTATCCATACTACCATACCAATATTATAAATGCGAAAGTGTGTCTTTCCGTCTGCCTGTCTGTCTGTTACCTCTTCACGCTTAAACCGCTGAACCGATTTAGATGAAATTTGGTATAGAGATAGTTTGAGTCCCGGAAAAGGACAAAGGATAGTTTTTATCCCGATATTCCTACGGGCTCGACACTTATGCGGGTGAAACCGCGGGGCGCTACTATTGAGCAATAAAAACACCACAGGTCTTAACCTAAACCTGTTTATTCCATTATACAAATAGTTTTAGTTTAAAATAAACTCCAGCTGGTCTTTTTACTCAAATTCAGTTTGGAGTCGAAAAATTCGTTTTCCTTTTCCAGCCCTTTCAAACCCATAAAATAAGGAAAATTGTTCTCAGTGGCCAAATAGAAGATTCCTTGTTTATTTCTATCCGTATTCAGACCCACGATATTAGTCACAACAGGATTTTTATCATAGCACTCTCTATTCCTTGCTTCTTGAACAGAATCACATTTCATGGCAATAAAGCTATTTGGATTCATGAGTGCTGAAATCCAAATAGTAAAAGCCCTCACATGACTGCAAATAACGTTGCAAGGAACCCAAAATATGTCACCAGGTTGGAACTCCCCACCGTTGACGTAAAAATTGACATGGCCAACAGGAGCCGCCATTCCGTAGCCATCAATATTAGTTTCTATGACGTCAACGAAATCAGCATCGGTTTGGTCCAATCGGTCTTCGGGGCCTAAGTTTCTGAAGCAAGGTCCAGATGGATCCAATCCAGTTACTCTGGAGATGTTCATGCCAGTTTGGAGTCTGTAGTTTTTGGCTATGAAGCTTATGGTGTGACCTCCAAGGCTGAGGCCGACAAGCTCGAGTTTTTTGGGATCTAAGCCACGTGTTGAGAGGGTAGAGTGCATTTCGGCGACGTGTTTGCCAATGGTCCGCATGTTGCTAGCAGCTCTGAAATAGACAGTAAAATTGATGAATAAAATGACTCGAAGATTAGGTTCTTGAGAAAGATTGTTAGATTCACGGACAATCTTCTGAAGAACTGATTGATAAATGATATATTATTTTTATCTGACAATCGGTTTTAAAAACCCTTTTACACGTCATAAAGAAATAACAATAGATATTTTAAAACTAGATGAGGTAGATGTTTGATGAATGCGATAAGGCCGCCAATTGTATATTTTGTAATGTTTGATGTATTTTTCTCATGTTATGTATTTTTGTGGTGTACAATAAATTATATATAAATAAATAATGTTTTCTAACCGACAACTCCGAGAAGAAACACCGAAACAAGTTCAGAGGTCCCAAGTCCAGAAATTATCTTGGTCAGATCAGAATGAGGACCATGCAGATAGACAGATTTGTTTGCGGACGTGTTCTTCCAGTGCTCGCATTTGGAAGTAGGATTAGGTTGCAAGTTCAAAACAGGATATCTGCCAATATGGTATTTTCAAGGTCGAGGTCGAGGTCGAGGTCGAAGTCGAGGTCGGAGGAGGTTTAACTTTGTTATTCATAATAAGACTATGATGTTCCAACTGGCTGGCACTGAGGCCCATGCCTCCTCTTTGTGAGTGGGAGTGGCCGCTAATCCACCACGCGAGCCTATTGTGGCGTCTTAGCCCAATGCGGGACATATCGATACCTCTGGGCTCAAAGGGTGTATAGCACATTTGGCTGAATGTGCTATACGCCCTTCAAAAATATTTCTTTAAGGAAGCGCCAGGGTAGCCCGCAAAAATCAGATTCTTACGTATTTTTGCAATTTGCATATCAGTGTCATGTTGTATCGTAACAAGTATGCATTTACAGAATTATAAATAATCATTAAAATCACAAACCTTCTAAATTATTATATGAACTTCTGGCGCTTCCCCCATAGAGAATAATTGAAAAACGCATACTCACACAGGATAGGCAACAGTCGTAAACCTATTAGTATCCAGCAAGAACACGTTATACCCCAATTTTTTATATACCACCCCAGCTGTCAACGCGAAGGGTAGTTGGGGGTGGTCCAAGAACCCCCCCACATACATGACAGTGGGTTTCTTGAAATCCACCCGAGGGTCTTTGGCTAAATCCTTCATTTGATAGTAATTGTACTTCGTTTTTGGCCAAAAGATGTTCCCTTTGCCTTGGACTAGTATGTTCAGGTATTTTAAGTCCTCCGATGGGATGGGTAGTGGTACGTTGGTTCCAGGACCTGGAAATAAGTTTGTTTAATGTGATTAGAATTAATCCGGAAAAATTACATCAGCACCCTAATGAGGGTTTTCTGAAATGACGTTCGCTAGGTGGCAGCACTGACACGTCAGGTCCAGATATCTGTCAAAGAGCCTATATTTTCTTTAGTCATGACTGAATGATGAACGAATGAATGAATCGAATGATGAACGTCATCATATATTTTATATTGGAAGACCTCTTGTCACAGTGGTGCCAACTGGTTTCGGGCCTAGATGGACAATGTGGAGTATCACGAGGTGACACGTAAAGAAGATAATCGCCTTTATTCATAAACGTTACTTAAAGTTATGCAGTGATTAGCGACTGTTTAATCATAGATGTTTGATGTTTAAACGTCAATTAACTTTAATCATCGTTTATAAATAAACCCCCAAATGTACAGACGCCAGCACATCAAGCTACCCGAAACTGTCAAATTTTTCCAATCAACTTTGAACCTTATGCTTTGGCGATAAAGTTGAAAATCTATTATAGAAATTTGACAGATTGTAGTAGCTTAATGTGCTGGCGTCTGTACCTAACAGACAGGTAAGGTAGGTACTTCACTCCAAAATAATAAAAATAAAAGAAATAAAAACACTACTTACAACTGCAACATCCGACCTCAAAAATCATAGACGAATCCGCGCGGAAACCGATATTCAACAAAAAGGGTTAGAGATTCGGACAACATTATCCTTACAAATTGACATTCGCATAATTACAAGGGTTATTCACAGAGGCCGTTGGACCTTGATACAGGGGTCAGGTAACCAGCTGGCCGCCATTACAATGCACTTTAATTCGGCCAGGTTTGACCTCGAAAATGAGGAAGCTTATCCTTTATAAAATCCCATGAATGGATGAGAAAAAAAAACTGTATAGACTTTTGTTTGGATTTGGATATGAAAGAGTTGTATGGGAACTTTTTTGTAGATGGCGCTTATGAGATGCAAAGGAAAAAATAAATAAATAAGGGTCTCATGCAGACTAAGCATAACGACGGCGAAGTGCCAATACCTCTTAACTGACATTTTCGAGAAATTCACTTTATTATCGTTTTGACCATTTTTTTCGTGTTATTCGCATGTTTTAGTGAAATATCCTAAGTGTATTTTTAGTTGCAACAGTATTAAATTAAAATGTGGAAGTACCTCCCAACTAAACCAACGCGAAGTGTCTTTTTTTGAACGTTTTTTTTTTCAGTTTGTGTAAATCACTGACTTTGTCAGTTAGGTGTTATTGGCACTTCGCCGTCGATAAGTATTACAGGTTTCCTCATGGCATTTCATCATTCGTGTTGTGAGCAGTGGTGTATCAGTGTTAACGGCCCCGACTTACGAGTTGTAGATCGTGAGTTCGAACCCAGGCAAGCATTAATTTTATCAGCACTGCTCTGAAAACGGTGAAGGAAACCGGCATGTACTAGAACCAAAAATTCGAAGACATGTGACATCTGCCAACCGGGGCTCGCGTGGTACCCCATTCCCTCTCAAAGAGAGGAGGCCTGTGTCCCAGCAGTGGGAACATTAAAACGATAGTGGATACAAAAGACCCTTTACATAAATGTATATTTTCATTTAAAAATTATGGAGTCCTCTCAATTCCCAATTATGTATATAAAGTCAATTTCAAATAAAAAAATAACTAGGTGACTAAAATCAAAATCATTCCATGGTTTTTCATTTATATGGTGTACATAATAAAGAGTATTCTATTCTATTCTATTCCGTAAAACTCATCCGAAACAATGTCTCAGTTTGCTTCTAACGCCATCTGTATTACACTTTGAAATTAAACATTAACGCGCCATCTATTATAATTCACATGAACCGCAGCCTATAAGTATGAAGTTGCACATGTAAAGCCATGATGACCGTTGCAAGCACAAGAAGTAGGTAACAGATGTCGCTAGTAGTTGAAAACTTAAAGTAACAACACTCAAGTAATTGGTAACTAATACTGGAGTGTTATTACTTTAAAACCTAATGAGCTAGAATGATGTACAAGGTAACGAAGGGACATACTTTAAGGGAGTGTAAATTGGTAAATCTCATGAAAATGAACAACTTTTCACCTCAAATTCCAACATTTCTTTTCTTCTTTTTTTTTTCACTTTTAAAGTGGGATATCAGAGTTTCTGAAATATGCTGTTCCATGCATTTCATTCGTGTTAGTATTGCACTTTTGTACCTTTAGACCGGGAGATGATGACACATTTTGGTAAGTCATTTCTTACAGGATGGCGCTTTCAGGGGGGTTCATATACGTAATAAGTGAGAGGAAAATGATGTTCTTACCGGTGGTGCGCGGGACGCAATTGCAGAATAATTAATTGAAATTGCTCGAAAATCCGGAGGTGTCAAACAATTTCTTTCACAAAATTTCTTCAATTTATCGGTATTTCAACAAAAAAAACCCGGCGGTCGCTATGTGCCATACTTCTCCGGTGGGTGTTTAGACCCGCCATACTTTTTTGAAAATGTTTTTTTTTTAATTTTTTTTTATTTATTTCTTACAGGCTGATTTTTTTTTCAACAATTGCTTTTTATTAATCTTGTACGAAAATCACCATGCCATACCATTCCGACGGTCCAAAATACCCGCCATACCCCCTCAAACATGTCATTTTTTTAAATTCGAGAAACCATTTCTTTCACCTTAAAATTTGGTCTAGTAGTTGTTTTTATGATTAGAAACGTAATTGTTATAATGCCATATCTGTAGAGTGGGTGATATACGTATAATGTTATTAAATAATTGTAAAATTTTATGCAACATTTGAACAATTTCTTACAGTATGGCACCATTTTTTTTTTAAAGTTGGTTATGTGAGGAACGTAAATACGAAATTTGAAAGTTGTATGTAGGGACAATCTTGTTTAATTAAATAATGTGTTATGTCGTATAATAATTCTACGCTCGAACGTCTTCGAACTATCTTCCTCAATACAAATTCTAATGCTGGTATACAGCAGCTGTGCTGGTCAGGCGTCACTAATCATTAAAGTCATGAACACAACTCTCTAAGACCACGTAACCCCAAAGAAAATCGGTTTTCCGGGTATGGCATCACTTTTGGACTTCATGATGAGTATGGGATAATTTTCCTGAATCATACTTTTTATAAACTTTCCGAAAATTAAAATGCCATACTGTAAGAAATCCTTTCATTTTTTTAATTTTTTTTACACCGCAGCGTGCGTATGACGGTCTTTCGTACCATGGTCACAGTATGGCATATTTTTTTCAACTCATAATAGTATGGGAACAATCTGATTTCATTTATGCCATACTGTAAAAAATAATTTCACGGCTTCTATAGGCGTGTTTTAAAAATGGTTAAAAAATACAATTTTTCAAGTATGGCACCACTTTCATACTGCACTAGAAGTATGGCGAATATAATTTTGTCTCACTGTACCATAAACTGACCACGACTTAAGTGCCATACTGAAAGAAATGGTTTCTCGAATTTAAAAAAAATGACATGTTTGAGGGGGTATGTCGGGTATTTTGGACCGTCGGAATGGTATGGCATGGTGATTTTCGTACAAGATTAAAAAAAGCAATTGTTAAAAAAAAATCAGCCTGTAAGAAATAAATAAAAAAAAATTAAAAAAAAAAACATTTTCAAAAAAGTATGGCGGGTCTAAACACCCACCGGAGAAGTATGGCACATAGCGACCGCCGGGTTTTTTTTGTTGAAATACCGATAAATTGAAGAAATTTTGTGAAAGAAATTGTTTGACACCTCCGGATTTTCGAGCAATTTCAATTAATTATTCTGCAATTGCGTCCCGCGCACCACCGGTAAGAACATCATTTTCCTCTCACTTGTTACGTATATGAACCCCCCTGAAAGCGCCATACTGTAAGAAATGACTTACCAAAATGTGTCATCATCTCCCGGTCTACTTCTTTTACCTGCAGTGTTCTGTATCCATACTACCATACCAATATTATAAATGCGAAAGTGTGTCTTTCCGTCTGCCTGTCTGTCTGTTACCTCTTCACGCTTAAACCGCTGAACCGATTTAGATGAAATTTGGTATAGAGATAGTTTGAGTCCCGGAAAAGGACAAAGGATAGTTTTTATCCCGATATTCCTACGGGCTCGACACTTATGCGGGTGAAACCGCGGGGCGCTGCTATTGAGCAATAAAAACACCACAGGTCTTAACCTAAACCTGTTTATTCCATTATACAAATAGTTTTAGTTTAAAATAAACTCCAGCTGGTCTTTTTACTCAAATTCAGTTTGGAGTCGAAAAATTCGTTTTCCTTTTCCAGCCCTTTCAAACCCATAAAATAAGGAAAATTGTTCTCAGTGGCCAAATAGAAGATTCCTTGTTTATTTCTATCCGTATTCAGACCCACGATATTAGTCACAACAGGATTTTTATCATAGCACTCTCTATTCCTTGCTTCTTGAACAGAATCACATTTCATGGCAATAAAGCTATTTGGATTCATGAGTGCTGAAATCCAAATAGTAAAAGCCCTCACATGACTGCAAATAACGTTGCAAGGAACCCAAAATATGTCACCAGGTTGGAACTCCCCACCGTTGACGTAAAAATTGACATGGCCAACAGGAGCCGCCATTCCGTAGCCATCAATATTAGTTTCTATGACGTCAACGAAATCAGCATCGGTTTGGTCCAATCGGTCTTCGGGGCCTAAGTTTCTGAAGCAAGGTCCAGATGGATCCAATCCAGTTACTCTGGAGATGTTCATGCCAGTTTGGAGTCTGTAGTTTTTGGCTATGAAGCTTATGGTGTGACCTCCAAGGCTGAGGCCGACAAGCTCGAGTTTTTTGGGATCTAAGCCACGTGTAGAGAGCATTTCGGCGACGTGTTTGCCAATGGTCCGCATGTTGCTAGCAGCTCTGAAATAGACAGTAAAATTGATGAATAAAATGACTCGAAGATTAGGTTCTTGAGAAAGATTGTTAGATTCACGGACAATCTTCTGAAGAACTGATTGATAAATGATATATTATTTTTATCTGACAATCGGTTTTAAAAACCCTTTTACACGTCATAAAGAAATAACAATAGATATTTTAAAACTAGATGAGGTAGATGTTTGATGAATGCGATAAGGCCGCCAATTGTATATTTTGTAATGTTTGATGTATTTTTCTCATGTTATGTATTTTTGTGGTGTACAATAAATTATATATAAATAAATAATGTTTTCTAACCGACAACTCCGAGAAGAAACACCGAAACAAGTTCAGAGGTCCCAAGTCCAGAAATTATCTTGGTCAGATCAGAATGAGGACCATGCAGATAGACAGATTTGTTTGCGGACGTGTTCTTCCAGTGCTCGCATTTGGAAGTAGGATTAGGTTGCAAGTTCAAAACAGGATATCTGCCAATATGGTATTTTCAAGGTCGAGGTCGAGGTCGAGGTCGAAGTCGAGGTCGGAGGAGGTTTAACTTTGTTATTCATAATAAGACTATGATGTTCCAACTGGCTGGCACTGAGGCCCATGCCTCCTCTTTGTGAGTGGGAGTGGCCGCTAATCCACCACGCGAGCCTATTGTGGCGTCTTAGCCCAATGCGGGACATATCGATACCTCTGGGCTCAAAGGGTGTATAGCACATTTGGCTGAATGTGCTATACGCCCTTCAAAAATATTTCTTTAAGGAAGCGCCAGGGTAGCCCGCAAAAATCAGATTCTTACGTATTTTTGCAATTTGCATATCAGTGTCATGTTGTATCGTAACAAGTATGCATTTACAGAATTATAAATAATCATTAAAATCACAAACCTTCTAAATTATTATATGAACTTCTGGCGCTTCCCCCATAGAGAATAATTGAAAAACGCATACTCACACAGGATAGGCAACAGTCGTAAACCTATTAGTATCCAGCAAGAACACGTTATACCCCAATTTTTTATATACCACCCCAGCTGTCAACGCGAAGGGTAGTTGGGGGTGGTCCAAGAACCCCCCCACATACATGACAGTGGGTTTCTTGAAATCCACCCGAGGGTCTTTGGCTAAATCCTTCATTTGATAGTAATTGTACTTCGTTTTTGGCCAAAAGATGTTCCCTTTGCCTTGGACTAGTATGTTCAGGTATTTTAAGTCCTCCGATGGGATGGGTAGTGGTACGTTGGTTCCAGGACCTGGAAATAAGTTTGTTTAATGTGATTAGAATTAATCCGGAAAAATTACATCAGCACCCTAATGAGGGTTTTCTGAAATGACGTTCGCTAGGTGGCAGCACTGACACGTCAGGTCCAGATATCTGTCAAAGAGCCTATATTTTCTTTAGTCATGACTGAATGATGAACGAATGAATGAATCGAATGATGAACGTCATCATATATTTTATATTGGAAGACCTCTTGTCACAGTGGTGCCAACTGGTTTCGGGCCTAGATGGACAATGTGGAGTATCACGAGGTGACACGTAAAGAAGATAATCGCCTTTATTCATAAACGTTACTTAAAGTTATGCAGTGATTAGCGACTGTTTAATCATAGATGTTTGATGTTTAAACGTCAATTAACTTTAATCATCGTTTATAAATAAACCCCCAAATGTACAGACGCCAGCACATCAAGCTACCCGAAACTGTCAAATTTTTCCAATCAACTTTGAACCTTATGCTTTGGCGATAAAGTTGAAAATCTATTATAGAAATTTGACAGATTGTAGTAGCTTAATGTGCTGGCGTCTGTACCTAACAGACAGGTAAGGTAGGTACTTCACTCCAAAATAATAAAAATAAAAGAAATAAAAACACTACTTACAACTGCAACATCCGACCTCAAAAATCATAGACGAATCCGCGCGGAAACCGATATTCAACAAAAAGGGTTAGAGATTCGGACAACATTATCCTTACAAATTGACATTCGCATAATTACAAGGGTTATTCACAGAGGCCGTTGGACCTTGATACAGGGGTCAGGTAACCAGCTGGCCGCCATTACAATGCACTTTAATTCGGCCAGGTTTGACCTCGAAAATGAGGAAGCTTATCCTTTATAAAATCCCATGAATGGATGAGAAAAAAAAACTGTATAGACTTTTGTTTGGATTTGGATATGAAAGAGTTGTATGGGAACTTTTTTGTAGATGGCGCTTATGAGATGCAAAGGAAAAAATAAATAAATAAGGGTCTCATGCAGACTAAGCATAACGACGGCGAAGTGCCAATACCTCTTAACTGACATTTTCGAGAAATTCACTTTATTATCGTTTTGACCATTTTTTTCGTGTTATTCGCATGTTTTAGTGAAATATCCTAAGTGTATTTTTAGTTGCAACAGTATTAAATTAAAATGTGGAAGTACCTCCCAACTAAACCAACGCGAAGTGTCTTTTTTTGAACGTTTTTTTTTTCAGTTTGTGTAAATCACTGACTTTGTCAGTTAGGTGTTATTGGCACTTCGCCGTCGATAAGTATTACAGGTTTCCTCATGGCATTTCATCATTCGTGTTGTGAGCAGTGGTGTATCAGTGTTAACGGCCCCGACTTACGAGTTGTAGATCGTGAGTTCGAACCCAGGCAAGCATTAATTTTATCAGCACTGCTCTGAAAACGGTGAAGGAAACCGGCATGTACTAGAACCAAAAATTCGAAGACATGTGACATCTGCCAACCGGGGCTCGCGTGGTACCCCATTCCCTCTCAAAGAGAGGAGGCCTGTGTCCCAGCAGTGGGAACATTAAAACGATAGTGGATACAAAAGACCCTTTACATAAATGTATATTTTCATTTAAAAATTATGGAGTCCTCTCAATTCCCAATTATGTATATAAAGTCAATTTCAAATAAAAAAATAACTAGGTGACTAAAATCAAAATCATTCCATGGTTTTTCATTTATATGGTGTACATAATAAAGAGTATTCTATTCTATTCTATTCCGTAAAACTCATCCGAAACAATGTCTCAGTTTGCTTCTAACGCCATCTGTATTACACTTTGAAATTAAACATTAACGCGCCATCTATTATAATTCACATGAACCGCAGCCTATAAGTATGAAGTTGCACATGTAAAGCCATGATGACCGTTGCAAGCACAAGAAGTAGGTAACAGATGTCGCTAGTAGTTGAAAACTTAAAGTAACAACACTCAAGTAATTGGTAACTAATACTGGAGTGTTATTACTTTAAAACCTAATGAGCTAGAATGATGTACAAGGTAACGAAGGGACATACTTTAAGGGAGTGTAAATTGGTAAATCTCATGAAAATGAACAACTTTTCACCTCAAATTCCAACATTTCTTTTCTTCTTTTTTTTTTCACTTTTAAAGTGGGATATCAGAGTTTCTGAAATATGCTGTTCCATGCATTTCATTCGTGTTAGTATTGCACTTTTGTACCTTCTTTTACCTGCAGTGTTCTGTATCCATACTACCATACCAATATTATAAATGCGAAAGTGTGTCTTTCCGTCTGCCTGTCTGTCTGTTACCTCTTCACGCTTAAACCGCTGAACCGATTTAGATGAAATTTGGTATAGAGATAGTTTGAGTCCCGGAAAAGGACAAAGGATAGTTTTTATCCCGATATTCCTACGGGCTCGACACTTATGCGGGTGAAACCGCGGGGCGCTGCTATTGAGCAATAAAAACACCACAGGTCTTAACCTAAACCTGTTTATTCCATTATACAAATAGTTTTAGTTTAAAATAAACTCCAGCTGGTCTTTTTACTCAAATTCAGTTTGGAGTCGAAAAATTCGTTTTCCTTTTCCAGCCCTTTCAAACCCATAAAATAAGGAAAATTGTTCTCAGTGGCCAAATAGAAGATTCCTTGTTTATTTCTATCCGTATTCAGACCCACGATATTAGTCACAACAGGATTTTTATCATAGCACTCTCTATTCCTTGCTTCTTGAACAGAATCACATTTCATGGCAATAAAGCTATTTGGATTCATGAGTGCTGAAATCCAAATAGTAAAAGCCCTCACATGACTGCAAATAACGTTGCAAGGAACCCAAAATATGTCACCAGGTTGGAACTCCCCACCGTTGACGTAAAAATTGACATGGCCAACAGGAGCCGCCATTCCGTAGCCATCAATATTAGTTTCTATGACGTCAACGAAATCAGCATCGGTTTGGTCCAATCGGTCTTCGGGGCCTAAGTTTCTGAAGCAAGGTCCAGATGGATCCAATCCAGTTACTCTGGAGATGTTCATGCCAGTTTGGAGTCTGTAGTTTTTGGCTATGAAGCTTATGGTGTGACCTCCAAGGCTGAGGCCGACAAGCTCGAGTTTTTTGGGATCTAAGCCACGTGTTGAGAGGGTAGAGAGCATTTCGGCGACGTGTTTGCCAATGGTCCGCATGTTGCTAGCAGCTCTGAAATAGACAGTAAAATTGATGAATAAAATGACTCGAAGATTAGGTTCTTGAGAAAGATTGTTAGATTCACGGACAATCTTCTGAAGAACTGATTGATAAATGATATATTATTTTTATCTGACAATCGGTTTTAAAAACCCTTTTACACGTCATAAAGAAATAACAATAGATATTTTAAAACTAGATGAGGTAGATGTTTGATGAATGCGATAAGGCCGCCAATTGTATATTTTGTAATGTTTGATGTATTTTTCTCATGTTATGTATTTTTGTGGTGTACAATAAATTATATATAAATAAATAATGTTTTCTAACCGACAACTCCGAGAAGAAACACCGAAACAAGTTCAGAGGTCCCAAGTCCAGAAATTATCTTGGTCAGATCAGAATGAGGACCATGCAGATAGACAGATTTGTTTGCGGACGTGTTCTTCCAGTGCTCGCATTTGGAAGTAGGATTAGGTTGCAAGTTCAAAACAGGATATCTGCCAATATGGTATTTTCAAGGTCGAGGTCGAGGTCGAGGTCGAAGTCGAGGTCGGAGGAGGTTTAACTTTGTTATTCATAATAAGACTATGATGTTCCAACTGGCTGGCACTGAGGCCCATGCCTCCTCTTTGTGAGTGGGAGTGGCCGCTAATCCACCACGCGAGCCTATTGTGGCGTCTTAGCCCAATGCGGGACATATCGATACCTCTGGGCTCAAAGGGTGTATAGCACATTTGGCTGAATGTGCTATACGCCCTTCAAAAATATTTCTTTAAGGAAGCGCCAGGGTAGCCCGCAAAAATCAGATTCTTACGTATTTTTGCAATTTGCATATCAGTGTCATGTTGTATCGTAACAAGTATGCATTTACAGAATTATAAATAATCATTAAAATCACAAACCTTCTAAATTATTATATGAACTTCTGGCGCTTCCCCCATAGAGAATAATTGAAAAACGCATACTCACACAGGATAGGCAACAGTCGTAAACCTATTAGTATCCAGCAAGAACACGTTATACCCCAATTTTTTATATACCACCCCAGCTGTCAACGCGAAGGGTAGTTGGGGGTGGTCCAAGAACCCCCCCACATACATGACAGTGGGTTTCTTGAAATCCACCCGAGGGTCTTTGGCTAAATCCTTCATTTGATAGTAATTGTACTTCGTTTTTGGCCAAAAGATGTTCCCTTTGCCTTGGACTAGTATGTTCAGGTATTTTAAGTCCTCCGATGGGATGGGTAGTGGTACGTTGGTTCCAGGACCTGGAAATAAGTTTGTTTAATGTGATTAGAATTAATCCGGAAAAATTACATCAGCACCCTAATGAGGGTTTTCTGAAATCACGTTCGCTAGGTGGCAGCACTGACACGTCAGGTCCAGGCATCTGTCAAAGAGCCTATATTTTCTTTAGTCATGACTGAATGATGAACGAATGAATGAATCGAATGATGAACGTCATCATTATATTTTATATTGGAAGACCACTTGTCACAGTGGTGACAACTGGTGTCGGAAATTTTCACGAAAACCCTCATTGCGAAACACACTATAGATCTTAATTTGAATCATTTTGATGGATATTGCTAATACATTGCTTCCTATGTTCAAAAATGTGTCTGCTCAACAAACGTAAATAACGCAATGAATGTTGTTCAACTGTCAAAATGAAAGCGATTGCTACTGATAGTGTCATGTGTTACGTAATTACCCCGCTGGTTAATTACGTAACACATGGTACCGTCCAGACCGCGTCAGTACTTTTTCATCCGGACTTATGATCACTATAATTTAAACGAAATAAAGAAGTTTTTTTTTCTAACCGAATGTGTCCCACTGATGAGCAATTGTCTCCCCCATACTTCTCCGATTTAGAAATTAAAGAAACATTTTCAAAGGACTTTTTTCTACCCACCATAATATTTAATCGACAAACATTGCCACTTCTTCAGAATCATATCTCTTCAATCCTTGAACAATTTTATCAAAAAACAAATATACAGAAACAACGTTTACACATCGATACGCATTCCCTTTTGTTATTAAACCAAATATTGTCACTACACGTCATTTTGAGGTGGCTAACGACACCATTCCACACCCAACTTGAAAGAAAGGTGACGAATGATATTACAAACCATTACAACGAAACCATGTGAACGATTACAAAATTCCTTCTTCCAATTTGTTTAAGACTCAATAATTAAGGGGACAGAAGCTCAGAAGTGGGCCACCATGGATGGGTCGCGACTGTCATACGTAGCAGTTCTCGCGGCCCACCCATCAAAGCGAAAGTACGTGCACAGGCGGAGTCTTTAATGGGTGCAAGCCCCACATAACCACGTCGTCTCATCGGACGATGTGATATGCGTTAGGCATTTCCTTCGCTGAAGAAAAATAAATCTTGCCATGCTCAGTTCATGGATAGGTGACCTGGGTGACCATCATTACATATCAAGACCCTTCCGTGCCTCGGAAAGCACATAAAGCCGTTGATCCCGATTGTCATTCGTGGATCTTTGACAGTCGCAACGTAAGAAACCCAAAATACTGACAACCAGTACCACCAAGAGGTATCGTGTTACCCAGTTACTGGGTTGTGGAGGTCAGATGGGCTACATGGAAAAATACTGGCATTCAGCTGCATCCTGTTAGACTGGAAGTCCACCCGAACATAGTTGTGAAAAGGCAACGCAGATTGATTAATTGATTTTAATAGAGGGCGAGCCTGCTGAAAAATTCCTGATGGAAAAACCCCATAACACTGCCTGAACTGAAAATCGAACAGAGGACCGCCAGCTCAGTCGTTACGCTAGCCACCACTGGACCAACGATACTAGCAGATACGATAATAATTCGAGAAGAAAATGTTTTGCGGAAAACATTCAAACAAAATCTAATGCGATCGGAAGCGATGGTAAATATAAGGTACTCACAGTTAGCCAAGTAACCAGCTGGATATCCTTCTAAAACCTTCGAACTATACATACATACAGCTTCACGCACAAACATAACACATAGTAAACACACGCGAAACATTATGAAAAAATAATTTTTCACCCCATTTAACGAAAACGTTGTGAATCAAGCAGAGTCGGTGCCCAAATGTTCAGAATGTCATCATATGGATTAACGCACATTGTGTATGACTACACAACTTCAGTTGCAGCGCTGATAAAGTAACCTTGTTATTATTGTTGATAAAAAATATATATCTAGTTTTTTGTCTAATAAAGAACTTTAATGCCTGCAAACTTTAACGACTACAGCAGTACAGACAACTGCAAAAGTCAATGAATATTTTGATATATTAATGAGGGATTTCGTGAAAATTTACGACACCAGTTGGCACCACTTTGACAAGAGGTCTTCATATATAAAATATATGATGACGTTCATCATTCGATTCATTCATTCGTTCATCATTCAGTCATGACTAAAGAAAATATAGGCTCTTTGACAGATGCCTGGACCTACGTGTCAGTGCTGCCACCTAGCGAACGTCATTTCAGAATACCCTCATTGAACAACTGCGTTAAAACTTCCTAAGCCTGTCTCGACCTGCCTGCCTGCTGGCCTGTGTCCATGTCGATGCCATCATAGAAATGTAAAAAACCACTGCAGCAATAACTTCTTTCTTATATCTATGATATCCATCTACAGGCACCCATTGCTTTTGCACACATTTGGGCTATTCAAACTACTGGATTTATTGCTCACATAAATAAATGAACCTCCATATATAAAATTAAATAAGGTCAGTATTGGAACTAGGTGACGATGACGATACGTCATTAAAATTAAATGACACTACATAATATTCTAGTATATAAGAAGTAATTGCTGTATACTAGCAAAAGTAATAAATAATAATTACTTAAAACGTGACTTTGACAATGAATTGATGTTATGATTTTGACGGACCAATGGGCTGTAAGTCAGTCAGTCAGTTCAGTTCTTTTCTTTCCTTTATCTAGCGATTGTATTAAAAAAATCCATCCTTTTAAAAATCTTAAATTCACTGTCAGACACATACAGCGTAAAAACGCTAGGCAAAAAAAAAGCTTGAAATTATGCACGAAGAGTTCCATAAACAGCGAAGATGAGCATTAAGGGGTTAAATGGGGAATTTTGTCAACCCAACCCCTTGTTTCATGATAAATCTATTTTTGACCTATAATTATTATATCTCTTTATTGGCACAATTTGTTCAGCAATACACCCTATTCACCGTTTTGGGTACCTATTTACAATTATATTTTTAAGTCTGTAAATCATGGGCCCGTGGCTAAATAATTATAGGCGCACAGGTCGATCGATCAGGTTAAGCTACACTTGTCGCGGTTAGTCTGTGGATGGGTGACCATCCTCACATAACGAGCCTCGGAAAGCACGCTAAGCTATTGGTCCCGGCTATGATTCGCGGATCTTTGACATTCGTTCCGGGTAGTCAGTAACCGGAAAGTCTGATAACCCAACCAAGGGCTGCATTACCCAGTAACTGAGTTGTGGAGGTCAGGTAGGCAGTCGCTCCATGTAAAATACTGGTATTCAGCTGTATCCGGTTAGACTGGAAGCCGACCCCAAGATAGTTGGGAAAAGGTTAGGCAGATGATGATTGAAGTCGGTAAATCACAAAAAATCTATACTGAGACGAAGTTTAAAAAATGGTTTCGAGTTCTACATATTTATTTTTACAATAAATAAAAAAGTAGACCAGGTAAATTTTTTTAGGTATCAGTAAATAATTTAAAGTTACTTAGTGAGCGCAATTTGATGTGTTTGCAATCACACAGATTTTTTGTCATAATTTTCGGTATCATTTTTGTAATCAGTTACACTGGAAGCTATATTTAATAGGTTTGTATAGTTAGGTTGCTCTATGAAACAACAGAGAATATACAATGACCTCTAACTATATATAGAATGTACAGTCAACCACCTAACTATCCATTTAGTGTACATACACACGAGCTACACACGTCAATGATAGAGTCAACTGCAATTACCTTCGTAGTAGTCGTGATCATACTATCAGGTGTACAGCCGGCTTGAGTGGTGATCATGTACCACCAGGTGGACTGCCGGCTTGAGTGGTGATCTTGTACCACCAGATGGACTGCCGGCTTGAGTGGTGATGACGTACCACCACGTGGACTGCCGGCTTGAGTGGTGATCATGTACCACCAGGTGGACTGCCGGCTTGAGTGGTGATCATGTACCACCAGGTGGACTGCCGGCTTGAGTGGTGATCATGTACCACCAGGTGGACTGCCGGCTTGAGTGGTGATCATGTACCACCAGGTGGACTGCCGGCTTGAGTGGTGATCATGTACCACCAGGTGGACTGCCGGCTTGAGTGGTGATCACGTACCACCAGGTGGACTGCCGGCTTGAGTGGTGATCATGTACCACCAGGTGGACTGCCGGCTTAAGTGGTGATCATATACCACCAGGTGGAGTGCCGGCTTGAGTGGTGATCACGAATCATCAGGTGGACAGCCGGCTTGATTACCACCAAAAATATAGGGTTGCCGGTACATCGACGTGTAACCAGTTACCATGGATTTTTTTCATGATTCTGAACCCTCATGCGTTGAATTGTTTACCTATTAAAAAAATACCTCTTCCATACACTTTTACCGTGTAGGTATTGCCCTTTCTATGAAAAAGCAGCTTTTTTTTTATAACGGACGAGAAATTTCTACTTTGGAGGTCTAGAGACTAGAATCATGTGCTGAATTAATGATGACAGCTTTTGCGTTCGTCCCAGCCTGTACAAACTTTTAAAAAAATACTTACAATCGTCCATGTCTTCAAGATCATCACACAGACCGCTTACTATTAATAATAATAGAATATTAATTTCCATTAACACACCAGCCATGATTGATTGATTCATGAACTACGTTTACCAAAGCTGTTTATTTTGTAGAACATCTAACCTGCAGTGCTCAGTATCGCTACTGTATGAAAATTACTAACCTACGAATTGCATTATTTACATCGTGTTTTGTAAAACAGGGTTGTGTCCAATAAACTTTTTTTAAGTACAAGTCAAGCCTGATGACATGTACTTAAAAAAAAGTTTATTGGACACAACCCTGTTTTACAAAACTTTTACAAAAGAAGTAAAATTGGTGATGGATTGCGATAAATAATATTGTTATACTGAATATTTAATTTCTTATTATCTCATCATCATCTGCCTAGCCTTTTCCCAACTATGTTGGGGTCGGCTTCCAGTCTAACCAGATGCAGCTGAATACCAGTATTTTACATGGAGCGACTGCCTATCTGACCTCCACAACCCAGTTACTGGGTAATACGAAACCTCTCGGTAAGACTGATGTCAGACTTTCGGGCTTCTGACTACCCGTAACAACTGTCAAAGATACACGAATGACAAGCCGGGACCAACGGCTAAACGTGCTTTCCGAGGCACGGAGGAGTCACGTTTAATTTCTTATTATCTATTCTATATTATTTTATTTCTATTTTTATACCTAAAAGTGTTAATCACCTATTTCAGTGTGAATTTAGCAATATTGACAAATTAAACACAACAACGAATGATCTAACAGTTATTTACGACGTTGCCAACTTTTTGATCAGATAATTTCCACCAAACGGCTCGCACCACATCGAATCGGAACAGAATTTTCTAGAACAGAATCAGAAGCTGCAGCCCTGTCAGATATTGTCACGATCTATTCTGTCTCCATAAAACATTCCCGCATTGTGTACAACAGCCCGCATGTTTGAATAGATTCTCCAAATTACTGGCTCGTTCAAACTACGCATTTTCCTCTATATGCCTTTGGTAGTCCACATATTATAACATACCTACGTTTCTTTCTTTATTTTTTTCTTTCACACTTTCACATAAGCATGCAATTGATTAATATGATATTGCAGATTTCCATTGGCGCTGGTGACCATTCACAAATTTTTATTTTGGTCCCTAGAATTCTGTGTAATGGTTGTTTTGTGTGGACGCCTGGTGAATATCTTTCGAATTCCACCCAAAATCAACTCGTTGCCATCAAGTTTTAATAGGCACCTGAAAAATAAGTTTATTTTTGAGATTGGCAAGCAGTCATTAGGATCTCCTAATGACTATTTTATTTATTTTAATTATTTTTTTAATTATCTTGTCTGAAAGGGCTTTAGTTATCTAACTAAGGCCCTTTCGTCGCTCGAGTTCAATGGTTTTGTCCGATCTCAAAAAATGCCCAACGCGCCCAAAGTTTTCACTTAAATAAAAAAGGGGTAATTAAACCTCAGGCTTGATTGGTAGAGCGACGCTCTTCACAAGGTGGATGGTAGCAGCTGGACCAGAATTACCGAGCATGGACTAAAATGGCATGCAATTCTAGAGGCCTATGTCCAGCAGTGAACTGCTGTATGCTGACGTTGTTGTGATAGTATAAAACTGGATCGAATAATTTAAGTGAATGTAATCTTACATCTACGATCAACGACTTAGTGCCGATTGTTGTAAAAGTTCAAGGTTTTTGAAGTGTTTATGAAGCTTTCGAAATGAATTAAGTTTGTTGTTTCCTATAAAGTAATTTACCATTGTGACCATTGGTTTAGTGGCTTAGATCACAAGCGCCTGCTCAGATTGCGGTCCAGGGTTGAGTCCTGGGTTGAATTTTAAGGTCGGGAAAAGTGTTTTAGGAGTTGAGTGATGTATTTTGCCAGCTCTACTCCATGACCAATTCGACCAATTGGAACCTTGCACCTAGTTTCTGATTTTTCATTAATGCCCATGTAGTTTATAAATATTTTGATTTTTTCTATTAGGAATTTTAGCAGCCCGAAATCTTGATCTTAGTCCGGTTGATGGCATTTAGGCTCTGTCCGTGATTTAACTGGTGATCAAACTGTCCACAATATGAGTATTATTTACCCATTGGCGATTTGGTCCGGAATATGAACTGAGAGGCTATTCTCATAATTTTAAAGAACGTTCTCAGTCTGATCTCAGTCTCAATATGTCAAAAATACCTATAATTTCTCTAATTTTTTTTAAAGCTTTTGACATTGGTTGTCCCTTGTTTCGTCCTTTTCAGCAGTCGAGTTTCAGTTTTTTATACGTTGATGCTTCTGTATTTGCTGAAAGCCTCACAAAAACCTTAAAAGTTCATTTATTCAATCATTAAGTTGCTTTTCCAAAATTACCCTATAGGAAACAACCCTAATTGAAGTGACGCATAAGTGAACAAATGCACAATGAAAATGAATCAAATCAAATGAATGAAATATTATAATACATGTGAAAGTATAATAATTATACTTTCACGAGACGAGCGTTTTAAGAGACGTGAATTAAAGTTCTAAATAGGTAAATCTGTGAGGTACAGTCAGCATCAAAAGTAGCCGAACAAATATCTGACACATTTTGCATAACATAACCAGTCTATAAAATTCCCAGTGCTGGAATACAGACCTCCTCTCTCTGTGAGAGGGACTAGGCAATAATCCACTACGGAAATCAAACAACGCGAAATAACTATGCCGACAGAACAATAATTACCCGTAACGTACCTAACCCTGTTGTTCTGTCATTTTCAATGTCGATGTAGCTCAATGGAGGACTTTTCCCCGCGAATCTATACCCTACTAAAATTATAAATGTGAAAGTTTCTGAAAATGTTTGGATGTTTGTTACTCAATCACGCGTAAACCGTTGAACAGATTTAGATAAAAATTGGCGCATAGATAGACCATTTCCTGGATTAACACACAGGATACTTTTTATCCCGATATTCCCACGAGATCGACATTTATGCGGGTGAAACCGCGGGGCGCCGCTAGTCACACTATTATATTATAAAGGAGAATGTTTGTATGTGTGTGTGTGTTTATATGTTTGTTACTTCTTCACGCTCAAACGGCTGGATTAATTTTGATAAAATTTTGTATGGAATTTGCTGACAGCCTGGATTACGATATAGGCTACTTTTTATCCCAGTCATATTGTCGTCTCCACCTTGTATAATATCTCTAATTTCTCGCAAATTCTCTGACTGTACTGTGTACTGCGTTCCCGCCACTACACCTACAAAACCATAATGTCGAATCCACCACTGCGCGAGCTGCGGTTATATTGTTGTTCGTAATAATTATATTTAATGCTCACCAATCTGACGGTCACATTAACCTTAATGACGTTACTTTTCTTACTGTTCAATTGTTAGCATTTAACTGGTGTGCCGATTTTATACTTGTCTCCTAACCCATCGGTTATTCAGATAAAAAGGTCCTCATATAGAGTCCGTTTCACGAAAGGAGTCTCGCAGACGCGACACCACATGCATACGACGGAATCATAAATCTTTATTTATTTACCTAAACGTTATTTATTAAAGGCACTGGTTAGTAAAATACAAAAAGATACCTGAGGTAGGAGGGTTGTCGTAAGAATGTTGCTAACTACATACAAGGTGTAATTTAAATGGTGTTGAACCTGAAATGAGGTCATTCTAATCATCATTACGAACAACTTTTACTATGGACCCAAACCTGAAAAAGCGAAAAAAAATCGGCTGTTTCCTACATTTATGTTCGCATAATTCGTCAAAATGTAGGGAACAACTAGTTTTTTTTTTCGCGATTTCATTGTTGGTGTCATAGTAAAAGTTGTTCATAATGATGTTGTACAATGGCCTCTTTTCAGGTCCAACACCATTTAAATTACACCTTGTATAATATTAATTAATTTCACTTATTGCCGCGGGATTTCTTTCGTGGAACAGAGTCCACACAAGAGCGGCACACATCAACGGCAGATGCAACTGCAGCGGTTGACACTTGTTGACGGCTGCAGTAGCCTCTGCCGTTGGCAACGTGCCGCTTGTGTGTCTAAGCATAAAGATGTTCCAAAACGTACCAGATCCAATCACTAGCCTCCGATTCAGAAATAAAAATCTGTCCATTGCGTTTTCCGCCAGATTTAATCGTAGCTTTAAAGCTATATCTTAATATATCATATCATATATTTATTTGTAATAATTATATTTATATATAATTAGGTATATATTATATTCAGTTTTAATAGGTTTATGCGTATATTTATATTTAAAATATTTATTCCTCAATGGTCATGATTGCACCTACCACTGTTTGTCTCTGCATCACCCAAAGGTTGACTGGTAGAAAATGCCTATGGCATTAAGTCCGCCTCTGTACATTTATATGCTTGAAGTATTAATAATAATCAGCCGTTACATACATTTGGATCGAGTAGGCATTGAAGTTTTGTATGAAACAGTTGATAATTTTTTCGCGATTACGATGTTGGTCTCATAGAGAAAGATGTTCAGTTTGTTAGTCTATATCACACCCTTAAATTTGACCACACCTTTCTAATACACGCTGTATTGGCAATCATACAGGATCATTACTGACTTCATATGATCTGACCAAAATCCGTAACATGGGCGGCTGGTACTCCAAGATGACTTAGAGCGCTTATACACACTATTATGCGTATACATATAGTGGTCTAAGTCAGTCTCTGAAATACCTATCGTTTCTTCAAGGAAATAATCGAAGTTAATGAAGAATTCGCCATGTCCTCGGTTAATTGGAAATTCTTCAAGGTGACTGCTAAGACCTTTGAACAAAACAGATTTTCGCATCAAACTGTGAAAATTAATTATAATTTATAATTACATGGATATGTATGGTTAACCATACATATCCATGTAATTATAAATTATAATTAATTTCCACAGTTTTTTAATTTTTATTTTTATTTAATTTTTTTTTTTTTTTACTAGAGTCACCTTGCTTGACCCTCGCAGGAAGATTAACAAGTGAACGCATCCCTTCCCGAGTCCCGATTCATGGTAGCAGGTGGAACACCGTTGTATTTTGTCAGTATAAAGGTCTGACATAACTCTCAAAGGAAATTATGATTATTGTTACTCCTCTACTATTTTCTCCTGATTAATATCATTGCGAGATCCAAGACACTTGAATCGTTTTCCAGAGTTTCATTGCCTCGTTGCGTTTGTGGTTGTCGCCGTTGTTAATTCTGGCTTTCAGGAGTTGCAGTCGTGTGGCAGGCTTGTCCCAAAAATATAACCCTCAGAAGCCGATTCTCTCCTTCCACTAAGCTCGTGTCTTATACCATCTGACGCTGGTTCGTGCAGTGCATCCCGCCATCTACTTTTGGACGTGCCGCGAAATCTTATGCTTCCACTGGGGACCCACTGTGTCTTTATCTCCCATCATACGTCATCCATGTGGCAGACCTGATCAGCCAAGTTCTTAAAACAGAATATTTTTCTGAAGACAATTGGGTCATGAACGAACTTAAGGTTCTTCACATTTTTTGCTATTATCCGTCGTTTGTATAGTTCAAGGAAAATTTATGGTAGATTAGTATAAGATCTGAGAAGGTTCATTGTCACTTAATTACACATCTGTTGCGGACCTTTAGAAGACCTTGGATATACGCGTGGAAACACAGAACAAATTACTTATTCCAGTTAAAATTGTCTTCTTGTTAACAGCCTACTCGAAGACTACTAATAGCTGTGATTAATATGCCTTTCCCAATCAGCTTACATACACAAACAGCCTTCAAAGCATACATCAAAGGAGGCGTCTCAATTTTCTCCACATCAGAAAAGGTTATGCATCCCGTTTCTTTTTTTTAATGAGTAGCGCACGCCAACCTAGCCGAACAGCCTTCTTTTTCCATTTTATTTCCTATTTCGGTGCCTTCTCCCACCATTTGCCGAGAAAATGGCGGCTGCGCGAAGTCAGTGTTGTGTACGACCGCGACGCGTGCGCTTGCCGCGACGCGTTCTATGTTTGAAATAACAACGAATTCTTCGAAAAAGTGTATCGTGTTCCGAATTTGATTTTAAAATCCATGTTCTTTGAAACCTAGTGTTCAAAATGCTGTAGTGAGGTGCCCCGAACATCGATATTTGGATGTTTTTTTCGTAGGTATCAGTACTGATCGTGGACAAGTGCACACTATTGTTTTCTTTGTTGACGTGCACCAGCTGTCAAAATAAACGGATTATCAAGGTGAGCTTATTGATTTCCGAAACGTTTCTTTTGTTTTTAACACAGTGTTCTGTAACGATTCCGTATATCGATAATGTAATCGATTTTTTTTCGTTGTTTCAAAATTCTTTCGATACAGGTTTGTCGTTTTCGTTGATATTGCTAAACTTTTGCATTTAATATGTCTTAACGAGGTGCCTTGGGTTAATGTGTAACAAAATGATCGTTTTAAACTTTATGCGTGGTTGTAAATTGTTGAAATATGTTTAGTGTAGGCGTTATTGTTGGTATGTTTACGAGTTTAGATCATGTGAGATGTTAATTCAGAATCAGAGGTGTTTGATGTTCTATTAATTTAAACTCATTAAAATATTCGGGTCATGGACGGTGATGAAAACAATATTGTTACAGAAACATTTTAAAAAGCGAGATGTAAACCTCATTTAAATTTTACAAGCCCTGTCAAAACACAGATCATCATTATCATCACTAATTAGGTCACAGTCAACAAAACCAAAGGGACAATTCTCGTGATTTTGAAAACATTCAGTCTGATAGCCGTCAAAATGAATCTGTCAAAAATACCGGTAATTTTCCTACATTTTTGACAAGTTTTTAACATTGATTGTCGTTGAGATAAGATTGCGATGAGACTGAACGTTTTTTTACGGAAGTTGGCCTTCAGGTGACGAATATTTCAAAATGTGAAAATAAAAAAGGCTCTGTTTTTATTTAAAAGTACCTATCTACGTGAAACTTCGAAACGCGTCCATGAAGTTTCATAATTTTTGTCACTTGTTTCTGAATCAACAAATTTACTACTTGAAGCACTTTTGTACCTATCAAGTATCGTATTTGCACGTTCACATTTTGATGTCGGTGATTATGAAACTTTGTTAGCGGCCAATGGCCTTAGATGGATCTAGTTTAAGATTCATAATTACATTCTTATGTTGAAATCGTTTTGGACTTGCTTTGCATCAGGATTTTTTTTGCACAAATCCGGTTTAGTAATAAAAGGTCTTTCGAATGTTTACGTACCTGAATTGTTTTGCGAAAATTCAAGCTTTTGAATGTTGAATGAGTGATAAATATGCAGTTTTAACCTTAGGTACAGTTACTAGCACTAATATGTCAACAGTTGGCAACTTTCAATTGCGATTTTTTCGTGAAATGACGAATGTAACGTTGAAATACGACACTTTACATAAACCAATGGGTTGGAAAATACTATGTTCGTAATAACATAAAATTACATTAAAAAATAAAGGAGCAAATTGCCTTTGAATAAAGCCAAGTGTATACATACTTATGCTCGTGACTGTACTCACTTAACCATCGCTTCGGTACAGTCAACATCGTATTCGTATTACGATGATAATAATTTTGTGGGAGTTTTTGTCAAAAGTGATAAAGCTATTTATTACTTTATCATTTTGGACAAAAACTCCCACAAAATTGAAACTACACTATGTCTGCTCTCAAAACAGTGAAGGAACGTCCTAGAACCAAGATATATGACATCTACCAACACCCATTGGGCCCGCGTGATGGATTACGGCCCACTCCCTCTCGAAGAGGGGAGGCTTCTGTCCCAGCAGTGGGAACATTATTATGAGTGGGATTATGTATGAGGTATTTATTCCTTTAGAAGAAGACTTTAAACTTCACTCACGTGATCGCACTCGATATTGTTAGTATATTAAACTGCCTTTAATTGCATTTATATTTTATAATTTTTAATCAGAATTTCCAATTTGAATTGCATTTAAATGTAACTTTTTACCGAAGTTACCAATTTATCAATATTAGCGCTTATTACTAAGTAAGTTAGCTTATTTCTATGATTTATTGTTTTATGCATGTTGTGTTTACCTATAAGTAATTGATGCACTATTATTTTTACTTTTAAAAATGTATTATGTGGTTGTATTAGTGTAATTAATTGTTGGTGAACCTAATAAAAAAAAAAAAATTAAAAAAAATGTAAACGCATATAGGTAAATGCAATGAAAGAATTAAATGTCGTTTAATGACGTGCAACTGTGCAAGTGACGATTAACCGTAGGGTGGTAAAGCAATTCGCGAGGTCGACTATTACCTACCTACTCCGAGCTTACGGACGACTAAACTAGACAAATTAAAAAAAAAGTTTTTATCCTAACACATTTTCGGTACCGACTGATCCACTCTGCCACCACCATTGGCAGCCTTGTCCCACCAGCTGAGTAAAGACCAGCTTCTTTTTGTGCCATGCTTCCCTGGTCTTTGCGAGTTTTAATCAGAAGGTCAATTCTCGCAACATAAAGGCACCGCTCGTTGCGCGACTTGCGGTGCCTTTGTGTCGCGCACGATTGTATCGCGTGTCGCGCCTGTTTGAAGGAGCCTTAAAACGTTCGAATCTAGTCGCAGTTTCATCTCGACGACAAACAATTATGTCCAAAATTTGTCAAAAACGTAGGGAAATTAGAGGTATTTTTGACAGATTGAGACCAAGATCAGATGTTCACACGTTCTTAAAATTACGAGAATTGCCCCTCAGGTCTTACCTGCGATCTTCTGAATGTCAAACAACCATCTGGCCGTTGGTCAGCCAACACTCCTACCGCCTCTCGGCAACCATTTAGTAAGGTAGCTAGGTAGGTACTCTTATTTATCCCTAAACCCAATGTCCTCATACACCAAATTTCATACCTTTTAATTTTTCAAAGAGGTTGATCTTCAACCAATACAACTATGTTTTATCAGAACAATATTACGATATTGTATAACCAGTACGACGACCTGTCACATTTAATAGGATTCTTCGAACACAAATGCCTACTAATCTCGTGCACCCAAAAATGAAAACCAAACGTCCTTCGTACTCCTAAAAAGGTAGCCTTAACATCATTTACATTGTACCTTACTCCGTTAGTAGGTAGGTACATGCGGATGAATCATAGTAGATTGCAGTCAAGGCCTAAGTATTTCGCCTCTCTCCGATCAGATAAGATGAGCAGGTATTCGCTATCAGGGAGAGCTTTACAACAGTTTACTAAATATTTACTATCCTATGGCTACAGTGCTATTTCGGACAACAGTGACCCATATTTTATTAGTATTACAAACATCTTATATTCTAGTGTTAGTAGGCAGGAAAAATGTTTCCTACCTAATCAACCTCCGCACAAAATGCCTAATACTCAGCACTCTGCACAGCAGTGAAACAGTTTTTTTTGCGTACCATGGCTTGAAAGCCGTCTGTGTGGACTTAGGCAAACATTTCTGAGGAGCTATAGTTAAACGGGGCAATCGCAACAACATCCTGGAAACATTATTAGGTACCTATATTGTACGCGCAGAACATCTAGCGATCTCTTAATTCTCTATAGATTGCTAGATAAGTAGGTAAAGCTAGGTGGTAAACGCTTATTTTAATTTTGGTACTGAAATAATACTGTCTAACCTCGAGATATATGCTTTTGTGTTTCTAACATAACGTCACGAAAGTATTCCCTGAAGGGTTGGGCACGGGAGTACTTATAAAACACCCACATTTTCTCATATTAATCCCATGAAATGGAGCCGAGCCTATTTCCATCAAGGCTCGTAGGTACAAACAGGCGCGACACGAAATATAGTCGCGCGCGACACAAAGGCACCGCTCGTTGCGCGACTTGCGATGCCTTTGTGTCGCGCGCGTTTTTATCGCGTGTGGCGCCTGTTTGAAGGAGCCTTCAACCGGGCACACATTCAAACTCCCCATTATCGTCTCTCTCTTTCTATTTACTCATAACCTGATCTAAATAAATACCTGTCTATTACAGTCTCATGCACAGGGCAACAGTGCACTTGCGTGCATGATAAACTGACCCAAAAGGTGCCCAACGATTTCATTCCTCGATTGTAATAATAGTTAACCAGACCGTATTTCGGCCATGGGGCCAATCTCAATAGAGACTAGCCTTGGGCGTCCCTCTTCCTTCACTCTCATAGTCCGATGGGATGGCACGCAATCCGAAACCTAAAATGTCGTTTGAATATGCCGTTTTAGTAGATTGTACACGCCACTTTTTTTTATATAAATTTTTGGATTTTTGTCCCCTAAGGATTTAGAGGACAAAAATCCCTAAATTTATATTTAAGAAAGTGGGGTTGACATATCCATGTCAACCCCATCATACGCCACTTTAACAACAATAACTTTGTTATAAAATTGGGAAGACAACATTTTTAATCACTCTATTATGTTCCCACAGTCCCACTGCTGGGACACAGGCCTCGTCTCGGTGAGAGAGATTCATATCGTTGTTCAATGTTCAGTATTAAATTACCATACAATATCCAAGTTTTATGGTATAAGTTTAGTAAGTAGTTCATAGGGTTCAAATTACACCGTGTTTTGTCAGTCATATACCGTATGAAACTGTTTGATACTAAGATAACAGTGTACTGTCTCCCCCAGTGGGCAGGTGTCGTGAAGAGCGCCAGATGGTCGGTCTGACCGGCGACCCGGAACGGTTTCTACCGGACAACGGTAACCGTTCGCAGTTCGTACTTACCATTCTTTGCTCTGTGATCTTTCTTGTTTGAATAATTTAACAAGTATCTACATAAAGTTTCTAAGTTTTTTAAAGTGAAAACTTCTTTAGCGGCGTTGTACACTTTTTTTTGTATTGGGTAAAAAATGTTAAAATCGCGTCAGGACACGTGACCTGATCGAAAATTCGTAAGAAGGATAGCCGTAGCCGGTACCGCGCGTGTTTTGTTTATAAGACGATTCACAAAATACACACATAATTGTTCAAGTTTTCACTTCTGTCGGCACTCCCGGAGTGCCACTGTTTTTTTTTTATTAATATTTTATTTTTGGTCGACTTACGAGTTGTAGATCGTGGGTTTGATTCCAGGCAGACGCTTAGCTTTGTGCAAATAATTTCATCACCACTGCTCTCAAAACGGTGAAGGAAAACATCGTGAGGAAACCGGCATGTCCTAGTACCAAAATTCGAAGACATGTGACTTCTACCAACCCGCACTGGGCCCACGTGGTAGATTATGGCCCACTCCCTCTCGCACAGAGAGGTGGCCAGTTTCCCAGCAGTGGGAACATACTGATTATGGTGCTTCTGTAGGTATTTTTTAAAGAGTAACCGTGGAGTTTCTTGCCAACTCTTTTCAATAGGAAACGACCAACTGGAACCGTGCACCTAGCTTTTGACGTTTCATAAGTGCCTAATTGCCCATGTAGATTTATGTTTTTTTTTTTAGGTCAATACACTTGATACACGAAACTTCTGCAGCTACTGCTCCGAAATAATGGCGACGTCATAGTCAAATTCTTAGGTAAAATAAATCTACTCTAACATCCTCATTACATAATATAAACACAAATAAGCATCACCACTCTTGCTTCAATAGCCTGCAAAAACTAACACTTCTGTCCATACCGCGCGCAAAAAATAAAACTTAAAGACACCACAACGTAAAAACACTCAAAAAACAACAAAGATCGATCACTAAGGAGGCGTCAATTTCGTAATTCGCCGTTCTTATAAAGAAATCGGATGGAAACCGGTCGGTGAGCGAAAGTGTTGCGCAACCATGAGATCACCACATGGTCCTCTGACCATATGTAAGATATTATTACCTGGCATCTATATCGCAAATTATTAAACATCAGTTAAACAACCGATTGATGCGGTTAATTTACGGTTTAGTGTAAAACAAAAACTCTTTTATATGAGTAGAAAACGCATTAATACGGGTTAGAGTTTAATCTGTTTGTTCAATATAAATGCTGTCCAAAAAAATGTCAATTCCAAGGTTGCCTTGAAGAGTCGACCAACCGCTTGGCGATGTCTCGAAATACTAAGTGGACACTCGGACCCATGGCCCTAATGTTAATATCCAACGTGCCTGTTATTGCATCTGTATCCATATCCGCACAAAAATAGGTATGGTGGTAATACTTTTCTCCACGAACGCCTTTACAAAGAGCTCTACTACTACTAAATTGGAATAGGGAACAAGGTAGGAAGCTCACCTGGCGCCTTCAATTTCACCAAAATCATCCAGTAACCATCTACCGCTGAATTTATTTATTTAATATTGCCCTCCATATCCTTTGGCTGCATGATTGAGCTGCATGATTTCTGACAAATGCGTGCACTGACTGGACAGGTCCTCTCAATCTGTGTGGTTCTTTCCTCAAAAGACCATCTCAGATATCGACCTACATGGTCTTCATATAACCTGACCAAGATTATGTCTGGACTTTAAAAGAGACTATGACCTCTGAGTTTGTTTCGGCGTTTCTTCTCAGAGTAGTCAGATAGAAAACGCCGATCTCATCTAGTTTAAAAAATATATGATTGACGTGTAAAAGTGTTTGTGCAAACCTACTTACAAAAATAAAATCATTTAATTACTTAAGAAGTAATTCGTAGCAAGAGTAGTAAAGTAAATAACAGCTTCATCAAATCGTGTTCTTCCAATCTTATGAATATTTAAGAACCACGATTACCTAACATGGTCAGTTTCACTACCACTGTAACGTAATTAAACCTATCAATGACTAATGGCGCCATTTAACAATACTAAACGACTAACGACTTTATTTCCAATAGTGACATAACATATCTATGGCAACAATGTGTGGGTGTATAGGAAGCTGCCTAAAGTCAAATGACGACCTTAACACCACATAACAGCGTTATCTACAGAAGGTGCAATAAGTGAAAAAAGTTTTGAGTATGAATGTCGAAGCTCTATAAGACAAAGAAAAGGCCAGAGAAACGATAAACATGACATGGATAGAAAGGAGAAGAATAATAATTATACTAATATGAAAGCTGATAGGGAAGAAGAAGAGAATATTGCGCCGATCCCAAATAAATTTGAGTAAAGCCAGGAGACTGATAATAATGACCAAGTAATTGAAACAACTGTAATCTACAATCCGACTGAAAAACTCCATGACAATTAAAAAGTACTTGGAACTGTTTTAATTGGAATAAATGCTTTGAATTAAAGTTTGATTGGTTCTGGGGTGGAATGTATGGCTCACCCTGTGCAGTGTGCAGTTAGCCTCGATACTAGTAACCTAATTAGCGAACAGTTTATACCACAACATGAGCTATTCCTAAATAGTTTGCTCCGATTCATAGTTGGTCAAGATCCTAAATGTTAACGCCGTACGGCATTTCATACAAACTTTCAAAGCCTTATTTTTCGAAATGAATGAACCGATTTTAATGAAACTTCACACGCATAAGCAGGATACAAAGGTCGAAAAAGTTAGTTAAGAACATTTTCGAAAAATAGAGTTACAGCGAAATTAGACCGATTTTAAATTTTCCATAGAAACAGAGACTTCCAGTTATCTTTTTTTAAATAAGACATTTCGAAAATGTTTGAAATTGTATGAAATGCTGGGTAAACGCTCTTAACTAATTCTTTATTTATGAAGAAGCAAATCATCAATATACTCTTTTTCCAGAATACACCACGTAATGCAAGAATGACACAGTAACAAAAAATTACCAGCTCACTGAGTTATTATAATGAGTGTGTAATATTTAAATTACTATTGAATTTAATAAATTGTTCTCTTCGTTCATAGACTCTTAAAGAATTTTATTTGTCGATTACTGTGTTACCACATACCTACCTACTTCATGCGTTAAATATTTGCATGCCATCATTACATGGCGGAATGTGTCTATGCACTAATATTTTATGTAACATCTTTTGTAACCACATTATAAGCAAATAAACGATTTTGATTTGATTTTCCTTTGAGGTAGGTACATCTTAAGTCTGCTGATCGATGAGACGTTGTCACTCATTCATCATTTCAGCTGAAAGACGTCCACTGCTAGACCTAGGCCTCCCCCAAGAACCTCCACTTCGACCGGCTCTGTGCTCCTCGCATCCAACGGGTTCCTGCGGCCTTCACCGTAACCAAGGGTAGGCGGGTAGGTGGGCCGCCGGGTACTAGGGACCAAGTGTATTTCACTCATTGTTCTTACCTTATTTGAAGGCAGTGGATCTACTGAGTGATCTCATAATGTAAATAACGCCTGTAGGTTGACAACACCTAACATCAAAAACGGTTAAGGAAATATGCGTTTCCTGTTCGACAATGTTTTAGTGGAACTTACATAATCATTTTAAAAGTTTTGCTATGAGTGGGTTTTGAGCGTGAGAAAGTATGCTACTGTTTTAATAATAATTGCTTTAACAAAAAAATATTATAATTATTTTTAATACTTGCTGGTAATTATTACGTAATACTAACATAACACATACAATGTGGAAATAACAATACGATAATAAACGGAAACACTGGCAATACTAATTTACGAGTATTTAGGAACTATCAAATAAATCCTAAAATTGAAATAAAAAACTGGCCAAGTGCGAGTCGGACTCGCACACAAAGGGTTCCGTACCACAAGGCAAAAACGCCGAAAAAACACGTTTGTTGTATTGGAGCCCCCCTTAAATACTTATTTTATTCTGTTTTTAGTAAGTATTTGTTTTATAGCGGCAACGGAAATACGTCATCTGTGAAAATTTCAACTGTCTAGCTATCACGGTTCATGAGATACAACCTGGTGACAGACAGACAGACGAACAGTGGAGTCTTAGTAATAGGGTCCCGTTTTTACCCTTTGGGTACGGAACCCTAAATTTGATTGAATTTTTGTATGCAGACTGGGAAGATCATTACACATGAGCAGTTTAATTTACTGTGGTAATGCCGTCACCACCTTGTATACCGTCATGTCTGTTTTCGCCGAAAGGTTGTGCCGAGATGTTTTTGCCGAAATCTTCAATGACCGGGCCTCTACCTTAAGTAAAGATATTTTTATACCTTGTTTACCATACATTTGCAACAAAGCAAAAACATTTTAATTAAAAAAAAAATATCTCCTTAGCTTTATAAACAAACACAGTGATACTGGAAAAATACTTTGTTTATCATAAATTAAAAGCTGTTTATATGTCGTTTTATCATTATTTTTACGTTTAACAGTAGAAGGTTTGTGTTTACGATTATGATTTTATTGGTTTTTAATATTATAATGCGAGATTCCTGTTGGAACGACCACCCCTGAGGTTCTTAACTGTGTTTTGATAGCACATGTCAAAAAATCATTATAAGAAAAAATACCAGATTTGAACAAGACTTACTATTTTTCCAAATACGTACTGCAGAGTGGTGCAGAGCAGCGTTGGCTCAGGGTAACGACCCAACTTACGAGTTGTTGGTCGTGGGTTCGAACCCGGCGCTTTACTTTGTGTAAATAATTTCATCACTGCTCTCAAAACGGTGAAGGAAAACATCGTTAGGAAACCGGCATGTCCTAGAACCAAAAATTCGTAGGCATCTACCAACCCGCACTAGGCCTGCGTGGTAGATTACAGCCCACTCACTCTCGAAGACAGGAGGCCTCTGTCCCAGCAGTGGGAACATTATAGGCTGATCATGATGTACTTGCACAGAGCCACTTTAAGACTCCTGCAAACAGGCACGACGCGCGACGCGAATCGCGCGCGACACAAAGGCACCGCTCGTTGCGCGACTTGCGGTGCCTTTGTGTCGCGTGTCGTGTCGCGCCTGTTTGAAGGAGACATGTATGAAAATGACAGTTCGAAAAAGTGAACGAAAAGAATGCATCTGCACATTGCTCACCATTTCATGCCGCGAGTGTACTTACATAGATAATATAGGTATCTTTAAAAGCAAGCCCAAGTCCGCTATCGGATCGTGAGCTAATTTGTTAATATCTGATTTCACTACCAATGTTAATTCCAAACTTACGACCTAGCCACGAAGTGAACGGCGCTACAGTCCGTTTTCTAGGATACATGCTAATAAAAATTATCTTGTACATGCTTATTCACTTGGACCCTTGATATCTACTTGGTACAGTCAGGGACAAAAGTCAATAGTGAATTTTAATAATTTAACATCATTGACAGATAGATGTCTGCGGCTGGTCTTCAATAATTTGTCCTAAATGTTGTTAGACTTTTTTGGCTGACTGTACAAATCAAATCAATATAGTCATTTATTCAAATTAGGCTGAGAATCAGCACTTTTCGAATGTCAAAATTACATAAGACAGTCCCCCACACCACCCGCCCTTCACAACTTCCAGTGCTTTCGCTGGAAAGAAGAAGTGCGCAGGCGCAACAAACTCTCCACCAGCACAGCTGTTTGTTCAGTTAAAAAAAAAACTTATTTCTGTGCAATAGTAGACATTCAATGTAGTAATTAGTAAAAAGGTATTTAATAATAGTAGTACTTACTGTTAGTATATTATACTGGCTTTAATTGCATTTATATGTAAGCACATATAAATGCAATGAAAGGCATTTTAACATGACACGGTTACTTTAATTATGAAAATAAAGTCAAATGAGAGCAGTTTAGTGGTCACAGGCGTTTTACTTCGTCTAAATTATTTCATCACCAGACACCACTGCTCTCAAAACGATGAAGGAAAACATCGTGAGGAAACCGGCATGTCCTAAGACCTAAAAATTCGAAGACATGTGGCATCCGCCAGCCCGCACTGAGCCCGCGTGGTGGATTATGGCCTACTCCCTCTCACAGAGAAGTACTCTGTACACTGCTGGTATACCCCAGCAATGAAAACATTATACATTATGAAGTCAAATGCGGTCTGTGAATCTCGCCCTAAGTATCGCCACTACTCAGCGGGATTGTCCGAAAGGGTTACCGCTGGCCCGGCACATAAAGGGCTAAGGAAGGAACACGGGTGGGTTTTAGTCAGTAAGAGTCTGACACTCCCTTCCGCTCCACCCAGAGCGAGAGGGATCATTTGATGATTTCCCATCCTGAAAAAAAAAAAAGTATCGCTACTATTGGATACGAATTTATGCACGTTATACTTAGCGTACTATATTAGCACTACAGCTGACTATAAAGTTTTTAGGTTAAGTTCATCTTACAGTAAACACAGCACGGTGACCGTGGGAACACAGCTAGCAGTAACTACTACGTGTTTAGAACCTTTTTAATATCCTTCATTAACCTCCCATCAAAATAGTGGCCTAGTTATGTTGAAGTGAGTTATGGAGACTATAACTTTTAGTTAATGGCTCCGGAATTAACATCGAGTATAGTATCTGGTTTCTGAGGCGTTATGTTAGTTTGTTGTAACTTTGTTAGAGTTTTTAGATTATTGACCGAGTCTGTGAGGCTATTGATTGAAGGTCGAGGAGCTCGGATTTATCTGTTTTTTCCAGCACAGGCGTCTCTACTTTAGACTCAGTTCTTCGCCATACATTTGACGGAACTTGAAAAGTGGCAAAATGTAGATATAAGATAATATCTGACATAACTATGCCCCAAGCTGCGGCAAGGCACTGTTGGCTCCGTCGGGGTGCGTGCGCATAATTACGTGAGAATTTCACGGCCTCCCCCTCTCTACCGGTGCAGGGAGGAATTATGTCAGATTCCCACTAAAATTTGGTCGTAGTCCGACAAAGATCCTATAAACCTCCATTCTCCTCAGACGAAGGGTACCCAAAAAGAATTCCCCACGGAAGAAGAGGCACATTACTGGATATAAGCTCTGCAATATTCCCCAGACCTCCCTACGATTGTTCTGCGAAATCCGTTGACCGACAGTAAGACACCAGAGTCGGCTTCTGATCTAACCGGATGTAATCTGAATACCAGTACTTTACATGAAGTGACTGCCTATCTGACCTCCACAACCCAGTTACTGGGTACCCCTTGGTAAGACTGGTTGTCAGACTTTTGGTCTTCTGACTATCCGTAACTACTGCCAAAGATCTACGAATGACAGCCAGGACCAACAGCTTAACGTGTTTTTCGTGGCATGGAGGGGTCTTGATATGGTTGTACACCCATCCACGGACCGACCACGGCGACCGTAGCTTAACTTTCAATCGACCCGTACTGCTGGTATAATTTAGCTTTAGCTTAAAGGAAAATGTATGCAAAAGAATTGTTGCTATAATATTGTGTAGATTTAAAGAATCTACTGCGATCTGTCCTTAGATCTTAGTCAATGAATGCATCAATTCAAAAGCGGACAGGCAACGCAACAAACAATTCAAAATGGCGATATATCTCTATATTTAGAAGGTTGTTGGTGACATCATGCTGTACGAGTGTTTGTGTAGGCTTTGTTGTTTAACATTGATAAATTTAACTGACGTATTCCGGTCTTTTGTTGCTAGAAAAAGGGCATTGTGACTTTGCAAAATAGGCATCAGTCTTCTGCTGGACATAGACCTCCCCCAAGCACAACCACTTCGACCAGTTCTGTGCTTCCCCCATCCAGAGAGTAGGCAAGATAGGTGTAAGATAATCTTATCTTTCCTAATTTATCATCGTCACTAGCCTCTCCAATCACTAGCCCATTGGCTCCTTCCTGAGCTATTCACATCCTGCTGCAACCAGCCGCCTTGCGAAGACCGTCACTGCGTCTAGCCTGATGACATTCTACTCCAGACCCTAACGTTCCCCGATTCGTTGTCTCTGCCACCTTTCTATTTAACCGGAGGTTTTTGGCAAGTAGGTATTCCCTCTTCTCTTACTGCCATGTACTCGTAAGTTGACATAGAATTAGGTAATTTTTTTTTTATTAGAAATGGGTTTGCTCTTGACTCTAGTCTAGGTCAGAGATGACAGAGACAAAGTCTACGATGGAGTGAGCTCACCCAGAAGAAGCCTGTTCACTCTTACTTTGAAGAGATTCGGGTTGTATGCACTCGGAAACACAAACGCAGGTAGAGAGTTCCACTCTTTTGCTGTGCGCATTATAAGGACATTTGAAAACGCTTAGTGCGAATTGGTGGAATAGCAACTAGGCAGGCTAACTTGCATCTTAATTTTATGTAATTTAATAGATCTAGGGGGGCTTGTGGGTAAGTAATAACAGCCGCACGGGTCGATCCATCAGGTTAAGCTACGGTTGCTGCGGTTGGTCCGTGGATGGGTTATATATCAAGACTATCTTTACTTATCACGCCTCCGTGCCTCGGAAAGCACGTTGTGCCGTTGGTCCGCCCCGCTACCATTCGTTGATCTTTAGCAGTGCTTACGGATCTTCAGAAGCCCGAACGTCAACAAATAGTCTTACCAAGGGGTATCGTATTACCCAGTAACTGGATTGTGGAGGTCAGATAGGCATTCGCTTCATGTAAGTACTGGTATTTAGATGCATCCGGTGAGATCTGAAGCTGTCCCCAACATAATAAGTTTAAGTTTAAATTATATTTTTATTTTTCGGTCTATAGACACTATGAACTTCCGAACTTACGAGTATATTTGTCTTCCTGGTATTAACTTGAGAGCCCTGACACCCATAACACAAGTTCAATCTTAGCTTGGGTGTCAGAGTTTTATAACTCTGTATAAACCTACAATTTATAAGACTTCATAAGGGTATGACAAATCAAGTGGTAATGTAAATTGTTAAACTGGAAAATAAAGATTTATTATTTATATTATAGTTGGGAAAAGACTAGGCAGATTGGGATCGTAATCACGTCTTTATTATGGGTGGGTCTACATTTACACCTTAGCTCTTCTAGAAGCCAAAACGCATGCTTGACGCAAAAATAAATTAACCAGGCAAAACAAATTTCACAGTTTAATTAGCCATTTACTTCAAAACTAAACATCAAAAGCTTCAATACAATAAAATTATTCTTAACGTTGCAAACGTAAATAAAAGCTGAAAATATTGCTTGAAACAACAACATTCCACCATTCACTGGATGTCGTAAAATCAACCTACGTAAATAACGTTGTTAAATTACTCATTTGTTTTTGATAAACTACCTGAAAACTACAAGCAACTGAACCCACAAAGTGGACCGACCACCTTAATTATTGTCCTTATTAATGTTGTTTGTTACAAAAGTAGTTATTTTTCCACTTTGCAATTGGTATTTTTGTTTTTGTTTGATTGATCATTGTTGTTGTTTTCACGGCAGTGTCGCGGGCGCATCACGGATTGATTTGTAAGTATTGTCAATGTCAAATAATAAATGTGTGTTGTCTTTGGTGCCTGGCCCTGACATCAAGCAATGGACAAAATTGTCAACATTTTCTAAGCTTGAATACGAGGCTTTTGACTACGTTGTGTGTGTGTATTTTATGTCTTTTTTTAATTTTTATTTGCAATGTGCGTTTTTGTTTGTGCAGAATAAACAAATTTTCTTTCTTTCTTAAAAATGTGACTGGGAATTACTGGGTGCAGAAGGAAGAGGACAGGGTGTTGCGGCACAGCCTGGGAGAGGGCTGTGTCCAGCAATGGACTGCGATAAGCTGAGTTGGCTCTAAAAAAACCCAGAAAAATGGTAGAAGAGCTCTTCCAGGGAAGAACTGGTTTGGAAGATATGTTGTTGTTCCAGGCTCATAAGACATTCCAGCATTGTCTCTCAGAGCCTCTAGCATTGCAGATGTTCATAGGCAGCGGTGACTACTTACCAACAGGTGGACCGCCGGCCACAGGTGGCTGCTTGCCATACAATGTCCTAAAGAATTTAAAAAACCAGCTCTTACTGTTAAAATTGCAATAGTAGGTACCTACCTTGAAGCCATTTTCACAACTATTTTCAGGATAGTTTGATTTATTTGACACATCTGTTATGTAGGTACAGCATGTTACTCTAGATTGTATATCTCGCTCAAAAGGTATCAAAATAAAACCGGGCAAGAGCGAGTCGGACTAGCGCATCGAGAGTTCCGTACCATATAATTATGTTTTTTCATCGGTGAGGACTATAGAATATGCGGTGTAGAATATTGCAGTTTTAAGTCAGCGCCATCTCTTGACCGATAGTAGAACTAGTGTAACTGTTGTTGATGATTTCTGAAAAATTATGCTATTTAGAGATATCGTTTTATTTTTCCTGTGATCTTTACATAAACTTCTATCACATAGAATTATTTCAGATTTTTCTCTTTGCAAACTTCGGAGATAAGGGGGGGGGGGGCACGCTATCGAAAGCTATGCGGCCTAAAAAAAGAAAAATAGTTTGAGAATGTGCAAACTGCGCTCTTTCATATGATACCCCACATGCCCTAGTAGGCCCACTTCTAATTTTTCAAACCCCCTTTCAGTTGTTGCAAAAAAAAAAATATTTTTATTTCTTTCTTATTTGCAAAATAGTTGGGCAAACGTAAAACTATTCCAAATTTCAAGTTGATAAAATTAGTAGTTCTTGAGATATCCAGCTGTGACAGACAGACTGAGTCTCTCCATAAGTCTCTTTTTGGTACAGAACCCTAAGAAGAAGAAAAAAGTAAAGTCTCAGTCTGTCTTATAGTAAAGTAAAAATCACAAATTCAGTAACGTCAGAGTGAAAAAGTAAATAGCTCTTAGAATAAACAGCATACAGAAATATATTTAGTTTTACAAATAAACAGCATTAAGTATAATAAATGCGCTAATATATTCTTGTAACTAATGTAAATATTTTCAAGAAAACTTTACGTTTATTGAAAGACGTGTATGTAAATATTTATTTACAAGCGAATTCCTTTACTTACGTCAATATTTTACTTTTATGGTGAACTGTTAAAATCCTACGCAGATATTATTTTTTATGTTGTATCAACAACCGCCAGAGAACGGAAATGATGATGTTATAAAGTCAACATAAGTTTCCGAATACGATGTCGGGTTCAGAGGATAATAAAGGTCGTGAGGAAGAGGTACATAGAAGGTACACTGAAAAGACGAAGACACAACATAAAGATGTTTGTAATTCATCTTTTCAAGGCACCCTCCTTGGTCTCCGCTACTTCAACCAGTTCTGTGCTTCTCGTATCCAACGGATTCCTGCGGTCTTCACAAGATTATTGATCCATCTTGTCTCCTCCCGAAGACCTCCCGTCTTCCAACGCTACGTCTTCCGATACGCTGTCACCAGTCCAGGAACTCTTCTGTTCTACGAGCAATATGTCTCTTAAGTTTGGAAATTTTTTAAGCCACGTCGGTTACCTTTGTAAAGATTTCTGTACGTCAATTTGGCTAAGACGCAGACAGAGAAAATCCAATGTTAGCATTTCGCCCAACATTTTTATGAAAAGTCTAAGAGCAATTTCACTTATCAGCCAATATATTTTTTTACTAACAACTTTACTTGTCAATAAATAATATGATAATCACAATAAACCCAAAAAACAATGAAAATATCCTGCTAATAATTGTCCAAAGTTCATACTCTATACTTAGTTGACATAGATGACTAGTACGTCAGAATTCAGAAACATGGTGCGCATGCAAAACATCGTTGTTTTATCGATAAACAACATTTTATGGGTCAGTTTATGGGTTTAGGATCATTGGAAAATAATGAGAGTTTATATTGGAAGCCAATAATAAATAAAATACTAATGGTTTTTCTTCACAATTAAAAACTAATAACAAATGAATCATTGGCCTCAATTTATTACGCAACCCATAACTTCTTTGAACACATAACACATTAGTTATTATATCACACCGAAGGCGATGATTGAAGGTGACACACATATTAGACGGTCCTATGAAAGAAAGTAACAGTAGACCCAATTCACCCAGAAGTGTGTACTATAAATTAGAAGATTATATCCAAGATAAGAACGCTTGGAAACATGCTGGTCCTGCTCCATAGGACAATATAGAGTTTAGACAAATCAAACTGGTTGCTAATTTAATTGTAAAATTTATTCTTTTTTTTTGACATTGATTTACATTCTGTAATTACTTTAACTCACACCCTGACATATTAATTGTATTTTTTTTTTATTTAAATGTGAGCACCATGTATCTATCAGATTTAATTTATATGTCATGGTTTCATTTTTAATTCTTTTACCTATTGTGGTATAGTAATTTTATTTTAGGTGCATCGTGTTCACATATTATTATTATATATGTAATTAATGTATGCAAAATATTGTAAAACATTTTAAAAGAGTAACGGTAGAGTTTCTTGCCCATTCTTCGTCAAACGAAAACTACCTTTTGGTATGGGCGACTAGAATCAATTATATTTTATTGTAATTTATGACGTTAAAAAGTGCCTTTTTGTAATAAATGCTTTGACTTTGACATAACAGATTTAAACAGACTCAGTATCAGTATCTCGTTATTGGTTGATTTAAGAAAACTTGCCGATTCATAAATAAAAATTCATTATAATTCTCCTGCCCTCCTTCCAATTTATTTGGTGTAATCACCCCCATTCTAACCAAAACAAATTATTAAAAAAGGAAACGCGGTGATGTGGTCGTTGGCATTAATTCTATACTAACGTATACACTATTTTCTCCCTGATTAATTTTATAGTTTAAATATTTTTTGAGATGTAATGTCTATCGACCAGTACCATGTCCATAGGGATCATGTCCCTTTTGCTTTTTTTCCGTATTTAATTATATTTTTTGACTTAAACTGCCGTGTTATGAACCACCCAAATAGAAAGCATCCTAAAAAAATCTGGAAGCAGTGAATTTTTCACAACTTCGAATTTGCATGAAAAAATTTAAATGAAATTTTGATAAAAGAAAATAAGCGCAAACATTGGGAAGTTCCTAAGTGCAAAAAGATGGAGATATACAGGAAGAATAGCGCCATCACCCTTTCGCCATTGAACAATGATGATGATATGACAACGTGTTCACCAGTATAGAATGTACCTTTTCTACTTTTCTGTCCTGTGGTTTGAATGGGCCGAAACCTTCAACCGATTTGTTTGTATGTAAATATTGTCAGACACCTACTACGGGTCTAACCTTGCGACGTGGACTGAATTCATTTATTTTTAAGTGCTCGACATATACGAAATACATAGTATTAAAGCAGCTAATTGTGCCCGTGACTTTCCAATATGGGCAGAGTTAAGACAATTTACCGTGAAAACTAAGGTGAATTGAGATGTCATTCCACATGATGCTAGGAATATGCTTGGGATTGACATTATTGACAGCTCACTTCAAGCTAACTTCGGCTTATTCCACTATTCCTCACCTTAGTTATTACAGTGTGATTTTTACAGATAAAATCGTCTGGTTCCAATGGTTATATTTATGTTAAAAATAATCATAATAAGCTTAGTAACCGTTTATGCCTAAAAACGTAACAAACAAAAAGGCGAATAACCAAATTATTTTTACGAATAATTTAGAAATCAGATGCTTCAACAAATAAATTAAATCCAAAAACCTACCTATTTATTTATAACATTATTTTTTCATTCGATTCGATTATAACATTTTTCGATTACTAATTAGGAATCGATCATGCTGCTAGTCGTGGGTGTAGATACATCAATGAATGGGTCTCATTCACCTTGGCATAGTTTGTCAAGTATTCATACGTTCAGTATGTTTGTTAGTCACACATGTTTGTAGGGGAAATATTTTCGTTTTTAACTACAGTTAAATCTCAGATGCGTACCGCAAGTGTTGGATCGAGGTGGCTCTAGAAAATGATGCTTGGAAGGATTGGGGAGAGGCCTTTGCTCAGGAGTGGGAAGGCCCAGTGTAGGCAATTATAAAAAAAAAAAATCAGTTGGCCATTTTGTGAACCAAGGTAATTATATAGCCTGAGGGATTGCTAAACGTAAGAGGCAGTGGGTGGGCCATTGTGGCCCACTCACTGCCACTTAGCGCAGAACTGACGACCTATGGGGCTGAAAAGTCCTTGAATAACGACCACGTTCTAGAAGGCACACTGTGAATGCATAGCATTAATGAGCATTATTATGTGGACCGATGATCTGGTGAAGGTTACGGGAATTAGCTGGTTACGGGCTGATAAAAAATGACAATCCTTGAGAGTGACCGTGACTTCCTTACAATGGGGGTTTTCGTGAAAATTTACGACACAAGTTGGCACCACTTTGACAAGAGGTCTTCCATTTCGACAATGAATATAAAATATATGTGGTCGTCCAAATCAAAAGGGACCTTATGGCGGTAACTAGTTTCCGAGATATTAATAAATTCGTAAAATACCTCAAAAAAATCGTTTTTTTATTAACTGTATTTTTAAAAAGATGATTGTATTTACTACATGTGTGTGTGTTCAACTTTTCGAAAAGTCAATTTAAAAAAGTTTTGTATTCATCTAAAGTTTAGTAAAAAAGGAACCTTATCGCGGCAAGACCTAACAAATCGTTTTTCTTGTAATTCAAACCATATATTATATCGACATTTTAATATTGCAAGGTATATATAATAACGTATAGCCGCCATTTTTTTTTTTTTTTCAGGATGTGAAATCATCAAATGACTCCTCCCGCTCTGGGTGGAGCGGAAGGGAGTGTCAGACTCTTACTGACTAAAACCCACCCGTGTTCCTTCCTTCGCCCTTTATGTTCCGGGCCAGCGGTAACCCTTTCGGACAATCCCGCTGACCCGGCAGGCTTCGGCCCTTACGGGCCCCTTCGTTTAGTGCTGACATCTGAGGCGCGCGTGGAACACGTACGCGCCGTCCGGCACGGGCCTGGTCCTGATCGGACGGTGAGCTACCCATTACTCTCCGCCCGCAGGCCCGCGCCTACGGTGGCCGGGAGTCGTCGCGCGGCTCCCGACGCCCGGAGCGTCTCCCGCGGCGGCTGGGACGGGAGGCTCTCTCCCTCAGCCGTCCCGCCGCCTCCTTCGCTAGCATGACTGCTTCGCAAAAGGAGGCGACTGCCCCCCACTCCCTCTCGCCCCGGACCATGGCTTGAACCAGGCCCGGACGCGAGAGGTCGCCGCCGCTGCCGATCGCCTCTACGAGGACACGGCGGTGCTCCGCCCAAGCGAGGCAGACCTCCACCGTGTGCTCCACCGTGTCCTCAGGGCGATCCTGGCAATGGTGACACCCGGGCGTTTCCTCCCGCCTGATTATGTGCAGGAACCTCCCGAAACTTCCGTGTCCGGTGAGGACCTGCGTCAGGCGGTAGGTGAGGGCGCCATGACGCCTCTCTAGCCACTCCTCAAAGAGGGGTCTTACCGCCGCTATCGTGGCGTGCCCTGCGCTGGGTTGTGACAGTCGCTCTTTCCATGCCGCCTTGAGATCGCGCCGGAGGTCCGTCCGCTCCGCCGCAATTTGCTGCGGAAGCGGAGTTTCCCCCCGGCGTAGTGCCTCCGCGCGCCACTCATACAGGCGCGCGAGGACTATCGCCTCCAGATCCCATGGCGGCAGGCAAGGAGGCTTGCCGCCTCGCCCGAGATCGTGCGGTACCCCCGGATCAGCCTAACGGCTACCACCTTCTGGGGCGCGTTCAAATAATGGGCGGCTCGCCGCCGCAGTGAACGCGCCCACACCGGGACCCCGTATAGGGCCATGGACCGCACGACCCCCGCGTAAAGCCTCCGGCAGGAGGCGTTTGGCCCCCTCAGGTTGGGCAGGAGCCGCTTGATGGCGGCCCCGGCCCGTTCCAGTTTGGGAGCCAAACGTCGGAAATGCTCGACGAAGTTCCACCGGCTGTCGAGGACGAGACCAGGTATTTCATCGTCGTCTCGACGCCGATGTGAACCCCTCCTACCGTTAGTTGGGATCCCGATGGTGGCGTATTCCGGGGCCCATGAAACGACATGGCCTCGGACTTGTGCAATGCCACCTAGAGACCCAACTGCCGGATCCCCTCCACGACTATCGCAACCCCGCGTGCCATCGCATCGGCCGCCGCCTGATGCGACCTCCGCTGCGCCAGGACTAGCGTGTCGTCAGCGTAGCGTATAGCCGCCATTAGATAGTGTCGCACGCCGCCGCATGCGGCATTCTTTGTATATGCGTCTTAGGTCTAAGGTCCCACTATTGTAGTCCATATTTTGTTTAGGTACTTTTAATAGAGGTAAACAATCTTGTTATGTTTTTTATCATAAAATATATTTTTAAAATAGGCTAAGGCTAATAGCAAAAGTAATTCATTATAACATCTGTTATTTCATTTTGTTTTTTGATCTTGTAATGGCTATAAATTATTTCATAAATGTATTTTTCGACAAAAACGTATCAAGATTGTTTACCTTTATTTAAATACTTAAACTAATTAACTATACTAAGAGATAAGTGTCAGCAGACTGCAACGGACCGCCTTAAGGGCCCTTTTTTACGTATATACTTGTTACGAACATTTTGTTAAATAAGTAACATTTTCATACCTTGTGATAATAAAAAAAAAATTGTTAAATAAGTAACATTTTCATACCTTGTGATAATAAAAAAAGAAAATTTAAGTTATCTTGAATGTTGCACTAAAATATTGATTATGCATGCTAAAAATAAAAAAAATTATTTAGTGCCTATCCATTAGGGCCCTTTTTTAATTTGTTTGAAGAAATTGTTCAGTTCTCTATGTAACTTTACAAGATCATAACTAATAGTTATCATTGATCTCTTAGCTTTATTAGCATCTAAACCAATTATGTATAACCTATTTAGTGATTAAGTGTTGATTTTGTTACTGTCAGATCTCAAAGTTTATAAAAAATAAGAATTCTTGCTAGTAAATAAAAACTATTTTTTTTTAATTATGTGTTGTTTTTATTTACATCTAAGGCCTTTCGCAAATCTATGTAATTAGTAGCAATATAAAAACAATAAAAGTTTAGTGAGAAACAGGCGGTTTACTTATTTTTAATACTATTATCGATACTTTGCATCTCATTGATAATGCATTATGTTGGCGGGTCTAGTTCCCACAACAAACAAGTTTATGCAAGGATTGTAAGAATTTCCATTAGTAATAATCATAGTCAATCAAAGTATACCATCAGTTACATAACTTCACACTAAAACATAACTTTTTTGTACGGCATACTTAAATTGCGATTTTCTCGAAACTTATAATTTCGATCAGTGAACTTCAAAAATTCGTAAAAAAATAACGGTAGTGGTTAGAAGGTTGGTTCTTGGGTCTATAGTTCGGTACATTTATGTAGTTTTCAGCCCTGTAGATAACTCATTTCCGCCATAAGGTCCCTTTTGATTTGGACGACCACATATGATGACGTTCATCATTCGATTCATTCATTCGTTCGTTCATCATTCCGTCATGACTAAAGAAAATATAGGCTCTTTGACAGATGCCTGTACCTGACGTGTCAGTGCTGCCACCTAGCGAACGTCATTTCAGAAAACCCTCATTAATTACCATGTGTAAGCAAAAGATTTTATAAAATATATATAATTTCGGCTTGCGAGCCACCGCGTCGCATTCCGTCGCCCGCCCGCACTGTTACTGTGTGTCATTTTCGTTTAGCGTTGTTTCTGACTTTTTTTTCTTTTTGCTAGGCTTGCTTGCCTAGCATGATGATAAATATCCTATAGCCTTCTCCAGGAATTGGGCTATCAAACGCAAAAATATATTTTTCAAATCCGACTGGTAGTTCCAGAGATTAACGCGTTCAAACGAACAAACAAACTCTTTATTATTTAAAAACTTTATTATTAGTTATATTATAAGCCTGTGATGTTCACCCACTTTCTAACCATAACATCTTTCACACAGTCCATCCATCGTTTATTTGGTCTTCCCATACTCCTAAAGTCAACTTACGAAATCTATTTTCCTATTAACTTACCAAACAGTCTGGTTAATCGTCAGCAGCCATTAGCTGACTCATACAACTTGTATGATAAGTAATACAATACAAACACACATGTTATGAAACTGGTAGCAATAAGGATATGAGATAATTGATTGAGAGATTAATTCCAATATTTCCAATGGCCATTCATTCTGCTCACGTGTGTATTTATTTGTTCGACTACGGAGAAATCAACCAAAAAGGAAAGGTTTTTAATGTTTCAAACTAACTGTGGTTATATCATTGTACACGTAATCTGCATTCGCGATTTATTTCCCAAAAAAAAAAATGTAAACAAATATGAATTTATGGATCCTACACAATAAAGTTCAGTTTACGCTAAAACTTCAAACATTTTTACAACTTTTTCAATAGAAATCAACTTAATAGCCATTAAAATAAAGTTTATATTTGTTTAACTTGAAATAAACTCATTTTGAAACATATATTGGTATTAGTTTCTACAGAAGGCCGTACGTGGAATACATACATATTTAAACTCACGCCTTATTCCCGTGGGGGGTAGGCAGAAACTCCTGAACGCCACCTGCTAAGATCCCTATATCATCATATGCTAGGGATGTATCATTGAATGCTAGGAATATGTGTTTTTTTTTACTAAAACCTAGTAAGAGAAGATTTACAGTCAAGAACAAAAATGCTAAGCACCAAGTTTAATTTTGCAAGTGAAAATAAAGTAACCTGTTTTATCATTTTCAGTTCCGTAAGATTTTATTTATATTTCTTATACTTACTTACTTCGAATAAATTTATTTTTTTGCTAAAAAATACGAGAATTGTTTGTCGTCATTTAGTTCTTATTAAACTAACAAGAACTAAATGACGACATTCAAAAAATCGTGTATGAAAAAGATGGTCATACAAAAAACTCCATACAAACCCATAGTGTCATCGTAGGTGTTTATAATACTTGATAATTGAAGTTCTTAGAAAAAAGGTTAAGTTGAATAGTTTTTATTTGACTTTGCTAATTAAAAAAGGTCAAAAGTCCACCTCGGACAGCAGAATTATAGCTATAAATGATTACCTAGTTGTTTAATAATATTAAAACTTTATAATAATATTAAATAAATATAACTAAATAATATTAAATCTTGCTTAACTAGTCTTACTACATTCGAGATCAAAATAGCCACTTCTCTGGTGATAAAAATAATTATTGTAACCTATGACACAATCTAAATACTTTAAAAGCTAGCATAACATTTATTTAATTCCAATAAACAATATTAAACTATGTTTTTATAACGTCTTCCGGAATTAACGCACTCCACCAAACACCCCAATTAGAATAATATGTTACTGAGAATCTTAATACATGCACTGAATTTTTAATGTTTCAAACATAGTTTATGTGGCTAAGTAATAACAGCCACACAGGTCGATTGATCAGGGTAAGCTACGCTTGCCGCGGTTGGTCCGTGGATGGGTGACCATACTGACCATCTTTACATACCGAGACCCCGTGCTTCGGAAAGCACGTTAAGCCGTTGCGCGTTGGTTCCGGCTGTCATTCGTGGATCTTTGACAGTCTGTACACTCTTACAGACTGTCTGAAAATGATAAAACAGTTTACTTTATTTTCACTTGCAAAATTAAACTTGATGTTTAGCATTTTTATTTTTGACTATACATCTTCTCTTACTAGGTTTTAGTAAAAAAAAACACATATTCCTAGCATACAATGATACATCCCTAGCATATGATGATATAAGGATCTTAGCAGGTGGCGTTCTGGAATTTTTGCCTACACGCCACAGGAAGAATGTGTGAGTTTATATAATATGTATGTATTCCACGTACGCTTTTCTGACTGGTTGTCAGACTTTCGGGCTTCTGACTACTCAGTCAGAAGCCCGAAAGTCTGACAACTAGTCTTACCAAGGGGTATCATATTACCCGGCAACTGGGTTATGGAGGTCAGATAGGCAGTCGCTCCATGTAAAATACTGGTATTCCGTTAGACTGGAAGCCGGCCCGAACATAGTTGGGAAAAGGCTACGCAGATGATGAAACATGTTATACTGATTCATCATTCTCTTGTCCTTATCACAAGTTATTTGGGGTCGGCGCAACATGGATTTTTCTTCCATACTTCTCTCTATTAGTCGTCATCTCGGTAGTCACACCCTTTCTAACCATATTATCTTTCACACAGTCCATCCATCGTTTCTTTGGTCTTCCCCTACTCTTATAGCCATCTACAGTACCCGGCGATAAATATTGCACATCGACCTTTGGAAAGAGACAATCGGCTAATTTCGGCTTCGTAGAGCGTTATCTCTGTCGCACGAAATACAAACAGTCCGGTATCTATTAGGAGCTGTTAAAACAATTATGATTTCTTTTGATAATTATTTTTATTCTTTGTATAAAATGGTTTTGTGTAAAAAGGTCGATGTGCAATATTTATCGCCAGGTACTGTACATTCATACTCAAAGCATTCCTCACATTTGCCACATTCCTCCGCATCATGGCAACCGAATTCCACACGACTTTTCAGTCACTGGTGCCGCTTTCAGAAAAACAACACAAACAACTTAACTAATAACATCATTTGAAATACAGAAAATTCTTAAACCTTCTCAAATATAAATCAGCTAGTTTCCTTAACCTTCTTAGTCCCATAAAACCACGGTGTCATGACGTAAGGTGAGCCAACCGGTCTTAGAGGACGTTTTTCGACATAAGCATCACAAGAGTGACCTACAGGACTCGTTGTGAATAAAGACAACGGAATACATTAAGAGAACTGGTTCCATTATGTGAGACTATCGTGCCTTGTACCAGTTTTAAGTTTAGTGAACATTTAAAACTAAAATTGGAAAATCGTGACATAACAATGTGATGAAAAACCACCCTGTATAACTATTTAGTTTTGTTTACTGCTAAATGTCTAATTTTTTAGCTAAAAGAAAGAAAGAAAAGAAATAAAATTAGTTTATACTGCACAAACAAAAATTCACATTGCAAAAAAGAAAAAAAAGATAAAGATAAAAGAAAAAATGATAAAAAAGATAAAAGGTGTTTCTTGGTATAGAGCACGTAAACTATTTGTTGAAATAAATATCAAGTATTTGAATTTGTACGTAGTTTTTATGGGTTTATTTATAAAGTAAAGAGACGGTTTATTTAACGTCAAAAAATGGCAGATGTTAATAATAAATCTGTCTAAAATAGATCGGTACCTATAGATTTTAACTAGGTACCTTTTCTTTTGGGCGTTCTCTTGACCTTGAACACGCCTGATGGATGAGGTGAGCGTGCCCAGAAGATGCCTGTTCGCACTTGCTTTGAAAGCAGACGGGTTAAATGTGGAAGGGAACACAGACGTTGGCTAAGAAACCTACTTTAAACATAACAATATATTTTTTACTGCTTGCATTACCATTCATACCTCATAAAGCTCGCTTACACTTATAACTTGCACCAAACATAGGCAATTAAATGTGCGTGTTTTTTTAAGTGCAGCACTTTATCGATGCGCGAAAAATAACTTAAAAGCGCCACAAAAAGTTCACCAGACCGCTCCGAACTAGATTGAATGTCAGGTAAATGTCAAACACAGGTTGTCATTAATATTTGACACGGTCTGACATTTATCTCGACTGTCCAGATAATTATTTTCGATTAATTTTATCTACTTGGTGAATTATTTTTTTCAAGCCAGTCTGGGTAGATTCTGAACTACAGATGACAATGCGATCTAAAAAAAATCTATGTTACTACCTAATTGTTCATTAATTAATAATTAATATGTAGTGGCACCGAGTTGCCGTGTCTGGCCATACCGCTGTTAAACCCGCGACGGTTTGTGTGGTATGTTTAAAGGTTCAACAAATATTTGTAAACAGTTTTTTTTTTTCTTTAAAAAAGTAATCTGAAAAAACATTCCTTAATATATTTAGGCACTTTAAAATCACGACAAGAACGTTCTAGACAAAAAAAAACAGGTACAATCAAAATCGAAATTCGTGGAATACAAAATTAATTAGTATGCAAAATCGTGATTTATCATACAGTCAGGATGTTTATTTTAACAAGAAAATTGTCTTATTATTTTGTCTGTTATAATTTGCATACCTACGTTGTTTCCGCGAATCAAAAATATTTATTTATTTATTTACCTACTGATGAGCATGAAGTCCTGGGTTTCCATCCCATCTGGAATTTCTCAGTGGCAGTCCGTTGTCAGGATCTGTGCCCGCTTGATCGTCCCCTATTCATGGGACTTAAACATAACTTTTTTATATTTTTTATTGCTGAATGTGCCCGCTCTTGACCTTGATCACGCTTAAAGCAAAGCGAAGGATGAGGTCTATGATGGAACGAGCGTGCCCAGAAGATGCCTAAGGCACTGGAACTCCCACGCATCGACGAAATACAGCAGGCTGCTTTACGCCGGACTCCGGTGGCAGGGTGGTCGCAGACCAGGCGGTCGTAAGCCCTACCACGGCAATGGAAGAATTGGCCAGTCAAATAAGGTGTTGGGTGTGACTGTCCAGGATGCGCCGAGCGCTCGGTTCAGTTGAGTAACTGGCGGAACAAACTGCGCTGCACGAGGAGGCTTCTTCATGCATCCCAAAAAAAACTGGCGTACCTAATGTATAGTAGGTGTGCTATGGGTATATTAGAAATGTATCTTATACCTATGAGTATACCTCTGCCTAACTCTTTGGGGAAACAAAGCGTGATGTTATGTTCTGATGTTTAAGAGCGTTTACTCAGTACGGAATTTCATACAAACTTTCAAGCTCTTATTTTTCGAAATGAATGAACCGATTTTAATGAAACTTCATAAAGGTCTAAAAAGTTAGTTAAGAACATTTTCGAAATGTCTTATTTAAAAAAAGATAACTGGAAATCTCTGAGTCTATGGAAAATTTAAAATCGGTCTAATTTGGCTGTAACACTATTTTTCGAAAATGTTCTTAACTACCTTTTTAGACCTTTGTATCCTACTTATGCGTGTGAAGTTTCATTAAAATCGGTTCATTCATTTCGAAAAATAAGGCTTTAAAAGTTTGTATGAAATGTCGTACGTGATACGTGAAACGCTCTTAATTGTTCACATTTTAAAAGAGTTACTAGGAAGTTTCTTGCCCATTCCTCTCCATACAAAACTACCTTTTGGAAGGAGACACTAGAATCAATTCTATTTCCTTGTACAGACGCCAGCACATCAAGCTACCCGAAACTGTCAAAATTTCCGAATCAATTTTGAACATTATGCTTTAGCGATGAAGTTGAAAATCTATTAAAGAAATTTGACAGATTGTAGTAGCTTGATGTGCTGGCATCTGTACATTTTGCGTTCAAAAGTGCCTTTTAATTATAAATTACTTGACTTTGAGATTGTTTTGTCTGCAATCTTTGTTCTGTTTGTTTATATCGTGGCAGTAAGGTGGTAAAGTTATACAAAAAATTACTATGAATCAACGAACTGAGAAAAGCGGCAGGTGAAATTTTGTATTCCAGATGGATCTCAAATTAACTGTGTAGGTAGGTTACCTTGCAATTCATCATTTCAGCCGAAAGACGTCCACTGCTGGACATAGGCCTCCCCCAAGCACCTCCACTTCGACCGGTTCTGTGCTTCTCGCATCCAACGGGTTCCTACGACCTTCACAAGGTCGACCCTTGCAATTACTTGAAAAGATTTCATTTTTACGATTCAAAAGGGTATCTATGTCTACATCATCATCACAGCAGCACACAGTAGCTGTGTTCAGCAGTCCACTCCGGGACATAGGCCTCTCCTATTGCATGCCATTCAGCTAGTTTCTCGGCACATCTCATTCAGCTAATGAGATTTGCCGAGGAACTACCAGTCACCCTGCGAAAATCGTCGCCCCACCTAGCCTGAGAGCGTCCTACCTCTCCACTCAAGAACACGTCTACCCCAACGGTCATCGGTTCCACGGCTAAAATGGCCGGCCCATTGCCACTTCAGCTTGCATAATCTACAGTACCTGGCGATAAATATTGCACATCGACCTTTGGAAAGAGATAATCGGCTAATTTCGGCTTCGTAGAGCGTTATCTCTGTCGCATGAAATACAAACATCTATTAGGAGCTGTTAAAACAATTATGATTTTCTTCTTTTGATAATTATTTTTATTCTTTGTATAAAATGGTTTTATGTATAAAGGTCGATGTGCAATATTTATCGCCGGGTACTGTATGTCCATACTACGCCTTTATGTGTCTGACGAGGGTTCGTGAACGTGCTAGTTTACTATGAAAAACGTCCATTTAAAAACCAATAACGGTCCGGTGTCATTGGTGAATGATTGAGGAATCAAGAATCGATCATTCCACGACAAATGACGATCGATTCACAAAACAAATCACAATTATAACAATACCGCAAGTTCGGTTCTCTTGCTGTCAACATTCCGTCAGACCGTCAGCTACGGCTAGTCATACACCGTTTATCAAGTGTTTACTAAATAACGGCGCGTGCTTATCCGATAATATATTATAGTCTGCTATTTTTTTGACTGACTATATGACACTTACCGTAACTCGGCTGATCTTAACAAGATACGGCTTGGTAGGCCAAGTGAAAAGCGACAGCGATTTACGCAGCACATCAAGCTACCCGAAACTGTCAAATTTTCCCAATCAACTTTGAACCTTGTGCTTTCTTAATTTAAAATTGAAAATTTACTAAGAAATTTGACAGATTGTAGTAGCTTGATGTGCTGGCGTCTTTACGTAGGTACACCATGCGAATTACAGATATAAATGTAGAAAAACCACCACGGAGGTCCAATGCTGGTTGGTGAAAGTCACATGTCTTTGAATTTTTGTCTCTAAGACATACCGTTGAGGACAACGGTCAATCATCAGCGAAGGATAACATCGTGAGGACACGATGTTATCCTTCACCGATGATTTTAAAAAAATGAAATAAAAAACTCGCTATCGCTTGTGACTTGTCGATCTGTCACAAACTAACGGGTGATCTCGCACTCATTATACGCCGCTCAAGCGATCGACAGCGTCATAGACAACATTACGTCTGAGAGACGTGCGGTTACACACGACGCCGCGACATATTGATAGGGTTACTTCTAAGTAGGTATAAATGACGACAAAGAAATAAGTTTGTTTCATGCTTTTTGTTGCTTGTATATATATCTAAAGAGATGAGACTGATGATATTCTTCAGGATAATGATAGTGTGTTAAAAACATAATACAATTAATTTGATGCGATAGAAAAAAATCATGAAGATAACTCTAAAAACTTTCTTTTTACAATAAAAACCATATTAATATACATATTTTTTGTGTTTTCTCCCGAAGAGGTTAAGGGTCAGTAGGATCCTTTTTCAAATTGTTAAAATCTTTCGATATTCAATTCAATAGCTTTACAAATTCTCTTTAAACAAATTACATACTCTAAACACCTCTCGCGACAATTCCCGCTACGCTTAACACCATAATAACAGTACTTATTGCGCTAAGCAATTAATTACTAAGCAAATCGTATGCGGGAACAAACAATCCGGAATGTGTGAACGCGGGAAAAACGAGGTTAAAAGAACAAGGTGATAGAAATACCACCATTTTTCCAATGATTTTTCTGTAAATATTTTCATGACGTCATGGTAGGAATATAGCCAGTGAGCATGATGATAGCAGGGTTAAGGCCTAGGATGCATCACCGGGATATTTCGGACAGACGGTTCCCGCTTTCTGGAACAGAAGTCAACGACGCCCGTGCCCCGCCAAGTCGAGCAAAAAGCGGCACGGGCATTTTCTCGAAACAGGCCATCATGGCCAAGTCAATCCATTTATTTAAAACATAAAAGATTTTTAATATTGATATGGTCACTATAAGATGTTGTTAGGTTAACTAATTACGTAATAACTTAAGACAGAAGGTCCCTTAAGTAGGGACAGAATAAATTAACCGACTTGGTATTAGATCTAACAACTTTTTATGGTAGATTAAGAACAGAGTTGCGAGATTTGTTTTTTTTTACAAGTTATGTTTGTGATGGCATCTGATTTTCAGTCAACCAATTACAGTAGTCGGTCAATTTGCGTTATTATTGTCGTTCAAATTGTCGCTATCTCATCTCAGCGACAAACAATGTCAAAAAATTTACAAAAAGTATATACCTACAGTGTCCGGCGATAAATATTGCACATCGACTTTTTCACACAAAACCATTTTATACAAAGAATAAAAATAATTATCAAAAGAAGCAAATCATAATTGTTTTAACAGTTCCTAATAGATACCGGACTGTTTGTATTTCGTGCGACAGAGATAACGCTCTACGAAGCCGAAATTAACCGATTGTCTCTTTCCAAAGGTCGATGTGCAATATTTATCGCCGGGTACTGTATTTATTATTTTTGACAGATTTAAACTGAGATTAGAATGCGAACGTTTTCAAAAATACGGGAATTGTCCCTCAGGTTACATCAATTTGTTAGCAAATTTTTGTTATGATTTTCGTTCTTGAGGTTTACTCTCTAAGTCTGTCAACTAAGATACGGGCCCGTCCGAAAGTAGTAAGATACATCGGAATGAATTTCCGTCGGGCCCCAATTTAATCTAGTAGACCTACAGAAACAGATTGTTAGTATCGCAATTCGCGAAGCATCCTATTATAATTCACATATGGTTTAAAATTCTCACTATGAGTAACTAATAGTGTAACCATTGTTCAAAGTAAAAACCTTTGTTTAAAGTTGTACTTACATTTTTCTAACCTGAATACAATAAAAATCTAGTTTGAAACAAAGCTAGTCACACCTGACTTACCATATAGGCCACATAAAATTGTACTAAGAGAAACATGCTAATTTACTGCAAGTATGTTTTACTCTACAATGACGTGATGATATTGTAAAGGTAACTAAAATTCTCTTGGAAACCATCAACATCTGTCTAGCCTTTTCCCACCTACGTTGGGGTCGGCTTCCAGTCAAACCGGATGCAGCTGAATACCTGACCTCCACAACCCAATTACTGGGTAATACGATAGCCATAGATCTGTTTTTTACATTTCTATGACGATACCTCTTGGTAGTTGGTACGACTGGTTTCGGGCCTCTGACGACCCGTAACGACTGTCAAAGATCCACGAATGACAGCCGCGACCAACGGCTTAACGTGCTTTCCGAGGCATGTAGATGAGACAGAGAAATGTTACATTTTATTACATTATTTGATTAGCTAGTTACCAATAACCTAATCAAAATAATTATTTTATCATTCGGGTTGTTTCTTATTCGTTTATATGCAAAATTTCAAGTAAATGATTAATACCTGGGGTACAAACGCCAGCACATCAAGCTACTACACAGAAAGTTTTTAGTGGTATCTTAATGATTTTTTTCTATAGTACCAAATTAGATATACCTACTTATTATATTTTCAACAATATTATATATTATTCTAATTTTGTTTACTGTAGTCGATCATATACTTTATTGTTTCTAAAACTTGCATTTTTTACGTTTAGGTCCTGTAAGCCCCTTAACAACTTGATCTTGACAACTTCCTCATACAAGAAGTGAAAATATAAGAAATACTTGTCAAACCATAATTTAAAACTTTTCAAAACGAACAAAGCTTAAACCAGAGACTATTAAAACTAGATTAAGTATGGTGTACCATAATGCTTTATGGTTAAAGTTAATTTTAACCGCCATGGTCCAGTTAACAAGTGTGCCGTCGATGGTAGCCGAAATAGTTAAACTTGAAATATAGACGAGAGTTAAAAGACCGTGACACTAACTACTTCAGTTTTCCTGGTTTAAACAAAGTGGATTTAGGGAATTACGTCGTACGGCATATAAACTTTCAAGCCCTTATTTTTCGAAATGAAACAACCGATTTTAATGAAACTTCATACGCATAAGCAGGATACAAAGGTCTAACAAGTTAGTAGAGCTTGATGTGCTGGCGTCTCATACAACAGTTTCAGATAACTACCCGAAAATTTAAATCTTCGCAATCAACTTTAAACATTATGCTTTAGCGAAGTTGAAAATCTATTAAAGAAATTAAGGAAATTTCTCGCCGGCTGGTCGACACTACACGTGACCAGAGGGCTGGGTCGTTCTTTGGCCAAAGAATTAGCATTGCCATTCAACGTGGCAATGCTGCCAGTCTTCTGGGCACGTTGCCAGATGACAGCGATGCGGACGAGTAGATACTTCAACGCCTAAGTGTCCTTTGTTTTTTTGTATTTATTTGTAATTTAGTATCTAGTGTAAATAGTTAGTTAAATTTTCTCTAAATAAAAAACAATCCTTAAAGAAATTTGACGAATTGTAGTAGCTTGATTTGCTGGCGTTTGTACCATGCACGGTCTATTATTTTTAATGCATTCCTCAACCAAACAGTTCGAACCCAAATAATTATATAATTAAAAATAACAAAAGAAAAACAACTGCACATCAAACATGACTACTATGTATTATAAAATACCACCCATGCGGCCCGCTGTGGGCTGTGTCTGTCATTCATTTTGACAACTCAAGCACTTACGTCACATTACTTGACGTTTCAAACAGTAATGGATTCTGTCAGACGTCATCTCTAAATTGTCTTACTGTCCGTTAAAATAACTGACGATTGTGTTTTGTAATTGTTTTATTTAAACTTGTTTTTATCGTTATGTAATTTTGGAGCTCAGTGATTACTACCACCTACTAAGCATGTACTATTTTTATAGAGTTTATTAAGTTCTTAGTGAACACAAACAAATACACAGATTTTCACATGTTATTGCTGTTGCTTTAGAGAAATAAGATAAGGGAAACAGGAAAAAAACTAAGATACTAGTTTAAAAATATATTTATTGGAAAAAAGTCATGTCTCATAGACATGTAAATATCCATTAAAAAGTAAACAAACCAGAATAACAATAATCTAGTAACAAAACACTACTATCGTGGATTATCTTTACACAATATATACCTATACCTAATGTGATTAAAAAGATATCAATGATTTACTACATTGATTAGGCGCAATCACAATTGTCACACACGACAATATTGCCTTTAGCATCTTTGCAGACACAAACACAATCTTTTCCCCTTGTTGGAATACAGACACAACACTCATTCTCACATTTGCAAGCTTCATCACTCACACAGTCCTTGCAACGGACTAATTTACCATTTTTCTCACAAACACTAATACAGGACTTTCCATCTGTCAAAAAACATACACATTCCTTGATACATTTCTTATCGGTAGAGCAAGTACAATTGTTACAAACGGTAATTTTCCCGTTATCACAACAAACACAGATGCATTTTGCTCCATTAGTTGGAATGCACACACATTCTGGCTTGTCACATTTGCCAGCATCATCACACTTGCAGTCATCACAGCTTACAATTTTACCCTCACTATTCTTGCACACACAGATGCAAGATTTTCCATCAGTTAAGATGCAAATACATTCAACCTTGTTACATTTGAGAGCTACCTTTTGTTTGACATCACAGGTACAGTCTTTACAGACCTTAATGTCTCCCTTGTCGTCACAGCAAACACAAACACACTTGGCTCCACCAGTTAGGATGCAAGTGCATTCCTGCTTGTCACATTTGCTAGAATCATCACAGTTGCAGTCATCGCAACACACAATCTTCCCTTCACTATTCTTGCACACACAGATGCAAGATTTTCCATCAGTTAAGATGCAAATACATTCAACCTTGTTACATTTGAGAGCTACCTTTTGTTTGACATCACAGGTACAGTCTTTACAGACTTTAATGTCTCCCTTGTCGTCACAGCAAACACAAACACACTTGGATCCACCAGTTGGGATGCAAGTGCATTCCTGCTCGTCACATTTGCTAGAATCATCACAGTTGCAGTCATCGCAACACACAATCTTCCCTTCACTATTCTTGCACACACAGATGCAAGATTTTCCATCAGTTAAGATGCAAATACATTCAGCCTTGTTACATTTGAGAGCTACCTTTTCTTTGACATCACAGGTACAGTCTTTACAGACCTTAATGTCTCCCTTGTCGTCACAGCAAACACAAACACACTTGGCTCCACCAGTTGGGATGCAAGTGCATTCCTGCTTGTCACATTTGGCAGAATCATCACACTTGCAGTCATCACAGCTTACAATCTTACCCTCGCTATTTTTGCATACACAGATGCAAGTCTTCCCTTTAGTTAGAATACAAACACATTCTGGCTTGCTGCATTTGGGAGCTACTTCTTGTTTGGCATCACAGGTGCAGTATTTGCAGACCTTGATGTTTCCTTTGTCATCGCAGCAGACACAAACACACTTCGCTCCATCAGTTGGAATGCACTCACATTCCGGCTTGTCACATGTGCCAGAATCATCACACTTGCAGTCATCGCAGCATACAATCTTCCCCTCACTATCCTTGCACACACAGATGCAAGATTTTCCTTCAGTTGGGATGCAAACACATCCACCCTTACTGCAGCTAGCGGCTTCCTGTCCTTTAGCATCGCAAGTGCAATATTTACAGACCTTGATGTTGCCTTTAGCGTCGCAGCAGACACAAACACACTTGCCACCTTCGGTAGAAACACAAACGCAAGAGTTGCCACATGTTCCAGCTCCATTGCACTCGCAGAGAACAATTTTCCCATTCTTCTTGCATACGCAGATGCAAGATTTTCCACCAGTTGGTAGGCAGACGCATCCAGCTTTGCCACATCTTTTGAAAGTCTCCTTGCATTCGTCAGCGTTGATGCAAGAGCAATCGTCGCGGGACGTAATGGCGTATTCTTCGTCGGTACAGATGCAAAGACAGGGTTTTCCGTCAGTTGGAAGGCAGATGCAGGAGGAGTCGACACACTTCCATTCGTTTCCGTCTATTAGGACAGCTCTGCAGTCGAAGCAGGGTACGATCTTTCCTTCGACGTCTTTGCTCAAGCAGACGTAAGGTTTGCCCTGAGTTGGGATGCAGATGCACTCACTCATGGAGCAGACGAGGTTCTTTTTGATTGATACTTTGCAGCACGGCATGGTTGGTTCTGTAAATAAACAAGAAATGAATGAGTAAATACTTTAGAAAAAGAAATCAATAAAGCAAGAAGGTTTTAAACAATAAAGAAATATTGAATGTTAAATTACATACTTATGTATAAATCCTACTTTATCTATTTTTGTTCAAATATTTACGTTTTCTGGTTTAGCTAGAGTGGAGATATGTGTTAAATTACAAAACTTGTTGTTGAATTAATTAACATCATCGTCGTCCTTATTATTTGCTACATAATCTGCGATTCTGAATGCTACCTCCAACAACAAGGCGACAAATTATGCACATAATAATTTGTATTTTTTTTTTTTTTCGAAATGAGAATTTATACTATTAACTTATTTTATTACAAACTATTTACACTAGATACTAAATTAAATGACTAACTAATAATTTGTTACATAGCATGGAAAAACACACATAGTAACCAAACATACTTAATAACATTGTACCATCATACCCTGTTATAATAATTAGCTACGCAGCCTTCACTAAACAACAATTAGTACCTACTAATTTACTAATATTCTTCATTAAAACCATAACAAAAATATGTCAAACTTACCGTTTACAAAAAAATTATTCACCACTCAAATACACGAAAAAAAAAAAGAACTGTTATTAAAATTTATCAAAACGTAACGCGTCTAATCACGGAGAAAGTTGTAATGATACTGATAAGCGGAGTCGTACTGAATTTATAATAAGCAGTGTGATAACTCGTGTGCAAAAGATAAGTGCTATGCGCAACGCGACGCAATGATACGGGTGCAAATCGTGACCTCAGCTCGGGGGTACTTTAGCTCATGTGCCGTGTGAATAATAAGGTTTCGTGTACATTCTCGTACATTCTTCGAAGAAAGGGAATTAACAGCTAAGGTTTTTTTTTTGTAGAATTGTTTTAGTAAAGGATAGTTACTATATGCATCATGAAAATAAACTTTTTATGGTATGGGTATCATAAAAACTTTCGTGTCGTGTGCTGTGTGCCGTAGTGAAATGGGGTGAATAGTGCCGTGTGAATATGATACGGGTGCAAATCGTGACTCGGCTCGGGGGTACTTTAGCTCATGTGACGTGTGAATAATAAGGTTTCGTGTACATTCTCGTACCTTCTTCGAAGAAAGGGAATTAACAGCTAAGGATTTTTTTTTTGTAGAAATGCTTTAGGAAAGGGTAGTTACTATATGTATCATGAAAATAAACTTTTTATCGTAAGGGTATCATAAAAACTTTCGTGTCGTGTGCCGTAGTAAAATGGGGTGAATAGTGCCGTGTGAATATAAAGTATCCTGTTCATTTTCGTACATTCTTTTGAAGTATTTAAGGAATTTTTTAGCTTACGGAGTTCGGAATTAAATATAAGGTTTTCTACGTGCTAGTATTTTCTGTTAAAGTATGGAATATTGTTTTAAGAAGAAAAAGGTTGGTAAGGAAGTAGGAAATACGACAAAGGACTGCTAGAAATGTTGAAAAGAAACGTTTTATTATTAGTGTTGTGTGGAATTGAGAAAAATATGTAGAATTGAGATCTTAGATGACGTGTGAAAATAAAGCTATCCTGTATGCTCTGGTACTTTCTTTTATATTAAGGGATATATTTCTGAACATCGAAGGGAATACTTTTCCTTTATGTACTAATAGATACTTTGTTTTACATTAGGGAATATTTTAAGAAGTAAAGGGGCGGGAGCGAAGTAGGGAATACTTTCTCAGTAGACAAACTGTAACAAAGAACTGCTACATAGTGCCGTGTGCAATCGGTTTTTTTTAAGTTAGTGTGTAGGTGATGCATGGGGTGAATTGACACAAAACTCTCAATAAATGTTGTCTGTTGTCAACAATGACTTAACATTTTTATTATCATATTAAACAGTTTAAACGGACCTTTTTACGTAATACAGACGCACGAGATATTTCCGGGTTTTCTCTATGATACCAATGCACTTTCGTTGCCTCTGGTATTGGTATTGCTTTTCAAAGGCTTCGGTGACACTTAACTGTTTCCTGATGGAGGTTGAAGTCGTCTGGTTGATTGACAGCCAATTAAAAATCGTTGTCCTTACTATCAATCTGCCTAGCATTTTACCAACTATGTTGGGGTCGGCTTCCAGTCTAACCGGATGCAGCTGAATACCAGTATTCTACATGAAGCGACTACCTATCTGACTTCGAAAAACTAGTTACTGGATAACACGATAACCCATGGTAAACTGGTTTTCAGACTTTTGGGCTTCTGAATGCCCGTAACTACTGTCAAAGATCTACGAATGACAGCCGGGATTAACGGCTTAACATGCTTTTCGGGTGTTTTTAGTTACTTAGCTCAAAAATCCTCCTTATCAAATGTAAAACCAAATCCAACTATTAAGGCTTCCTACAAACAGGCGCGACACGCGATATAATCGCGCGCGACACACAGGCACCGCTCGTTGCGTGACTTGCGGTGCCTTTGTGTCGCGTGTCGTGCCGCGCCTGTTTGTAGGAGCCTTTAAAATTAAACAAAATGATAATCCTATTTTTACCTTGGACCAGTTATTTGAACGGTCTTGATATTTTCATCACATAGCTGGTATTGCAAATACTACACGTGGGCGATGGACCCAGTCGCCTTGAGGTCCAAATACGGGTCCGGTTAGTGACTGGATGTAAGGTGAAGTGTATTTCGAATATCAGGTAGAGATATGTGTTTATTTATTGAAGTGAAAATTTCTTTAGGCGCGTTGGGCATTTTTGAGATGGGAAAAAACCATTGAACTCGCGCCACTGTTACCGTAAGCGACACCACGCGTGTTTTGTTTATAAGCCGATTAAAAAAATACCCGCTTCGGATGTGTTCGGCTGTCCTCGGGATGTACTCGGTTTTAATGTACTTATATCCGATATGTCAGTGAGTGATGGCAAAGTATTCTGTTTATGTTATGTTTTCACTTCTGTCGGCACTCCCGGAGTGCCACTGTTTTTTTTTTATTTACCTACATTAGCTTAAAACGTGTGTAAGGTATGTGTTAGGTGTGCCGGAAAATTGGTAAAACCAAAACGTTACATAAATTAAGTTTTTTTTTTTAAATCTAGTGGTTCGCAACTACATCCGGTAAGACTGGAAGCCGACCCCATCATAGTTGGGAAAAGGCTAGGCAGATGATGATGTAGTGACTTGACTTATGTTCCTGAAGCCGTGGTGAATAGCGGATCCAACAAGGAAAGATATCCAAGGAGCTGATTGTACAAGGTGCAACGTAAAAACATTTTTTTATTTTCAATTATATTATTTACATTCGTTTTCTTCTCTTTCGTCGGCACAAAATATCTCGGTACTGTAGAGGCTGTCTGTGTAGCCCTACCTTTAACAGTACAGGCTGGTTATAATTGCCGGTGTGTTCCATTCGAACGTTCAAGCAAGTGTCAAATATTTTAATAAGGTATTTTCGTTTAGTAAAGTAAGAGTGCTACAAATAACATGAAAATATGCGTTCAATCTCAGAAGATCCATTGGCCAGATCCATGATGGATCTAGTGGCGAATGTTTTCTCATTGGATCCTGATTTCAAGATTTTTTTTTCAAAAGACCCATTTGCCAAACCCATGATGGATCTTATTCAACCTACATGATGAGTCTTTTTGATATGAGCAAATATGAGTAATAAATTAATACATCTGTCATTGAAGCCGTAAATATATTTCATCCAAATCAAAGCTTTTTAATTATATTGTAAAGCTCCCATCTGGACCCCCACATTGGTGGAGGCGCCGTGTAAAAGTGTTAGCCAGTCAGCAAGATAGTATAGTACCAGAGCCAGTATCCAGAGTAAGTTTAGAGTATCCAGGGTATGCCGTTCATCAAGTCTATTTGCATGCATGCCAACTAGAGAATACAATCCCGGGATCCCTTATCTCGGGGTCCCGGGATCCCGACCGTTTTCTGGCCCCTAAAATCCCGGGACTGTACTTGACTAATCTCGGGATTTTCGGGATTGCCACAAACAAGTCTAGTTTGTATTCCGTAGTCCGTTGCGCCTTGAAAATAACCTTGCCTAGATTATTTTAATACATTACGACAAAAAGCAATTCGTACAATACGTAGGTACCCACTATTTACTACACAGGTACAGTTAGAGAATACAATCCCGGGATCCCTTATCTCGGGGTCTCGGGATCCCGACCGTTTTCTGGCCCCGAAAATCCCGGGAACCTGAACGAGCGTTTTCAGCTGCTGCTTATGTTGGCAATAAACTACGAAGCAGGCTCGGAAGTCAAACATTGGATGCTTTGATATTTCTGCGATTATATTTTCGAAATTCTAAATAGTTATTATGTGCTGTTTTTTAATTTCTTGCAAAAGTTACATAGTATTTTTTGGTTTGTGTTTTTTCTTTTCTTATTATTATTCTGATTTGTGTTGTGCAAAGACATTAAAGACATTTTGTTTTTTAATTACTCGTTTTTTTTTTAATTTTAGCCCAATTAGAAACCACATAGTCTAATCCCGGGATAGGCCCGGGATCCCGGGAAAAGGCTTCAAAAATCCCGTAAGCCCGGGATTGAAAAACATGCTCGGGATTGTATTCTCTAATGCCAACTCATTTCATTAAACATGTGCATTAGAAAAACGCCAACTATGCTACAGTAAAAAGAGAAATTAGACTGTTCAGAGAAAGTACCAGGTGCATGGCTGCCATTTATTTGCATGTTAAAGATACTGATGACGCAATGCCTCCTACGTACTTTGCAAACTTCAATGCTAATGCGTAATTTGCTTGCGCTGTCAATGACTACTTACTCATTTGCTTGCGCTGTAAATGAGTAAAGATTTCTCTTTTTACTTAGCAAACACCATTTACTATGTGTATGATTCATTGACAAAAAATAAGTTTTTTTTAATGATACGCATTTAGTATTAAAATTGTTACTTAATATACCTATGTATAACTAGCTAACCCGGTGAACTTTGTAACGCCTCATATAATCAATACGAATGAATGAGAAAATAAATTACTTATCTTCGTTTTTTTTTCGTGTATTTTTCCCATGTTTTAACAGTTATTCTGCTATTCGGGGTAGAGACCGTTCTTGAGTTATTAATGATGTAATTTTTTTTTTTTTAATGTTGTAACTAACCCGACTTTGTTTTATTTATATAGAAAATAGATTTTTTAACACCCTTGCTCGTAAAGCTGATGTAATTCCACCGGTTTTAAATATGTAAAGAGGGTCATAAAAAACGCGTGTGTTATACCAAAGCAAATAGTTAAGTTATAGTCCATACAAATTCCATAACAGCATTATTTGCCATTTCAAATTTGGAACTGATCGCCGCCGCACGACTCCAGCTGCTAGTGAGCAGCGCGCTGTTGCTATTCAAATTTCGAACTAATCGCCGCGCGGCGCCAGTCAGTAGGCAGCGCTAGCGCGCTGTTAAAATGGCGGGAAAGCAACAGTGTGCATTCACAGATTGAGTTTATTTAAAATAAAAAAAAACTGTTTATTCGGTAATTTAAAGATTCCATCCAAAACAAATATAAGTGCCAAAATAACTTAGACAATAAATTTGGAGCCACAAACGAAGAAGTTTTGCCCTGAGCCGCGCCCCTCTTCTACTGATGATACTTTTTTATTTACAAACTAATGACGAATTACAATGCTCTTCTGCCGCCTTTCAAGGAGTTTCGTCGTCTCCAACATTTACCCTAACACAAAACAATGACATTATGAATAGTAATAATAATAATAAAAACATAATTAAAAAACCAACTACAACTACGTATCATTTTAACAATTGTAATTTCACTGTTTCAATAGTTAAAAATGAACAAAATATAAAATGTTTTTTTTCTGTTTCCTCGCAAATGTGTTAAAAAACGTCGTACGATATACGTGCGTATGGTTATAACATGCTCGGCTCAATTACGCCCTCGCCTTCGGCTCGGGCTGAAATTCCGCCTCGCATGTTATAACCATCTTTACGCACTAATATCGTAATGTACTATAAACCTTCCTCGCAATTACTATTTTAAAATATCGTCGCTAGACTATGGCATCAGCTGCAATGCCATCCCACAGAAAAATAACAAACAACAGATTTTTTTATTATCTATGCTTTTTTGTGGTGTACGTAACTTTTCATGTAATACCACCGGCAGTCCGGCACCCATATCCTTCAAACCAGAACACAATAATGCTACCAGGCAGAAATACATAGCATACCTTTGTATTTCTGTGTATAGGTACGCTGGTTTCATAATTTTCACAAACAACTCTACTAATTACTGTTTAATATTGTAAAAAATATGCCCACCAGTCTATGGCCAGCAGTGGACTGCGATATGCTGAGTAATTGATTGATTTTATTGATTGTAAAAACTTACGATGCAGTAAATATTTTTAATTAAAATTACCTTGATGCTGTACCAACAACCTTTTATCAGTACATAATACTGCAATTATTGAAGTGTATCGAACATTGATGTGCCAATCTTCTCAGCAAGCCTGAGACTTGCAAGTACTTGCAAGTATTTGTGTCACCTGTGTTAATACTCAAGAGATTGAGTAAGAATCTTACATAATGAGTACATTTTCTCGGTGTCTTTTATTTGTTTTACTTTTAAAGGATGTTGGTAACACTTCCATTACTGTCTTGAAATTAAACTTACGTCAAACCTCTTAGTCATAGTAGTCATACGAAAAAAGATTGGATAATAAATACATGGTGGATAGTTTCATGTAAATTATAATGAAACTAGCTGCGTCCCGCGGTATCACCCGCGTAAATGTCGATCCCGTGGGAATATCGGGATAAAAAGTAGTATATATGTAAATACAGGGTGTCAGCTACCTCCATACAAAATTTTATCAAAATTGGTCCAGCCGTTTGACCGTGAAGAAGAAACAAACATATAAACACACACTCACAAACTTTTGCCTTTATAATATTAGTATGATTAAAATATGCTTGCAGAGCGTAACAAGTCTGTATTTACAGACACACAAAAAAATCATATCTTTATACATATTTCATCTAATAATTGATATATGAAATACTCATTCAATAGGATTATATGAATTTAGATAAATTGTATGATGTATTGATAATAATTCTGTAAAGTTGTATTTTTTACGATCCCGAATCATGTTTTGGTCAACATTCAACATGACATTAATATGACAGTAAGAAATTTTCGGGTTTCCCTGGCGCTTCCCCCATAAAGTAAAATAAACAAATAACTACCTAACGATTTTTTTCTGTGATACAAAATATTGTCAATATTCTTCAGAAAAAGGTTTATTCAAAAGAAAAATGCAAATAAATACAGGAAGGTGGTTTGTCTCTTCCTCGTTCGTCATAATGATAAATGTCCGGAAGTGCAGTTGCATCGTGACATTACCGTGACACCTTTCAATGTTCAGTTAATTTATTACTTTGTCCATTTTATGGTTTTAACAAATAATGAATACCTATTAAACGTAAGTTAACGACAATGGTTTTCTATATGACGTCATAAAAAATAACATAGTTTTAGAGCAATAATACAACATAAAGGCTCCTTCAAACAGGCGCGACACGCGATAAAGTCGCTCTTGGCACAAGGGCACCGCAAGTCGAGCAACGAGCGGTGCCTTTGTGTCGCGCGCGATTCGCGTCGCGCTGCGCCTGTTTGCAGGAACTTCACGCCTGTAGCTATTAGGTATGAACGGGTTAGGCAGAGGTGTAATATTATTATAGTGCACGTGTATTTCGTCAGTTATATGTAATAATGCCTATTGTCATCAAAAGGACACAAATCCAGGCTCCCGGCTGCTTCTAAGAAACTTCAGATGAAATAACCAATTGATTGTTATTGTTTCTATTTATAAACATGCATATAAATCATAATAAAACAATTTGTTAAAAAAAAACATGTAGGTGTTATAGGTACCTATTTAAATTAGGTATTTTTCAGTAGGGTCTAAGTCTAAGATGTGACGTGTTAAGGCTCCTTCAAACAGGCGCGACACGCGATAAAATCCTGCGCGACACAAAGGTACCGCAAGTCGCGCAACGAGCGGTGCCTTTAGGTCGCGCGCGATTCGCTTCGTGTGTCGCGCCTGTTTGCAGGACCCTTTACGTCACATCCGTAGGTGCAAAAGCATAGGTAATCATAATATTTTTTATCAGTGTGTAGTTACCTACACATATTATTTCAAGGTAGCCATAACACATTTACACAGGTGATATAACATTGATCTTCATAACAATGTAGAGATCAATAACAAACGTCTTCATAAATATTTTAACCTCGAATTCAAACCTTCAGAAACCAAGCTAGGGTGACGTAACGCAACGCTTTCATGAACGATGCCTAATATATATTTTTTTTTAATGGATCTTGGTTTATATGAGATTGAGAAATTCCAACGCCGCTTGACCGATAACTATTATGTTAGAAATTGGTATCGCGTGAAAAATAAAACATTTTAGGTATCTACTAAGTACAGACGCCAGCACATCAAGCTACTACAATCTGTCAAATTTCTTTAATAGATATTCAACTTTATTACTAAAGTATAAGGTTCAAAGTTGATTGGAAAAATTTGACAGTTTCGGGTAGCTTGGTGTGACGGCGTCTGTACATTTTATCAGTTCTTTAGATACTATTAATTCAAAGATACAAAGGTGGTACTTACCATATTTATCATTATTATCATGAATGTTTATCTTTGTTATTATTCCCCGTACTAATTTTATTGTAGTAATTAACTGCACCCCGCGGTTTCTCCCGTATAAGTTTCGAACCCGTGGGAAAATTGGGATAAGAATTATCTTACGTCTTAATCCTGGTTATAAACTATCTGTGTATTTTTTGCGTGAAATAGTAACAAACATCCATTCTACCTCACAAATTTTCGTGTTTTTATTAATCTTAAGTAGGATTTACCTACCGTGTAACTACTCTATGTATGTGTATCTAATTATCTACTTTCTATATTTACAGGTAATTCATACCAAGTTCATATACACGTTAAAGTAATCAAGTTTCAGATGGTAAGTAATACATCAATAAGTAACGTATTACATCATCATCTGCCTAGCCTTTTCCCAACTATATTGGGGTCGGCTTCGAATCTAACCTGATGCAGCTGAATACCAGTATTTTACAAGGAGCGACTGCCGATCTTACCTCCATAACCCAGTTACTGGGTAATAGGCACGGTACCCCTTGGTAAGACTGGTTGTCACTGGATGCGGAAGGCGGAGGACAGAATGTGGACTGAGAAAGGGTGAATTGATTGTTAATTGAACTTCAAATCATTCAAATATCATTCAACATCAATCAAGGGCATTCTAAATTTTAAAATAAGGGATTCAATGAATGAACCGAGATGATTAAATCATCAGTTTTCCTAAATTGCTCGTTAAGACCGTGAGTAAAAAGAAAACGTCCAATCTGTACGAAAGATTCCCATTTACCCTGTGTCGTAACCGAGGTCTAGTACCCTAGCCCAGGTCACATCGTGAGGTCATGCGATGAAAGTAAGATGGCGTACTTCAGTACCGTCCCTGTCACGGATCCGACCCACTTCTAACGGCATGATTCTATGACGACACGGAAAGGTAAAAAATAACCTGACTTTGGAAAAAATGTACTGAAAAGCAGGAAACAAGAAATTATTCGTAAGCCTGATTGACACGAAGCGATTTGATGTATCATATGTTGCTCCCACAATCATAAATTTTTTGTATGCCATACGATGGGTAGGCATTTACTAAAATCGTGGCGTTGGTCAAATGCCGCCGTAATAATAATGACATAAGTACTACATTCTGGGGGGCTGGGAAGTTTGTTGCTCCACAATTCTTCTCCCCAGCGAAAGTACTAGGAAGTGGTGAAGGGCGCGCGTTTTGGGGGACTGTCTTTCGTAATTTCGACGTTCGAAAAGTGCTGATTCTCAGCCTAGTTTGAATAAATGACTTTTGATTTTGATTCGACTGTTCACAAACATAATCGTTACTGTACATAATCAAAAACTTGGAACATACTACATGGGAATGCAAACAAACATTACCTACATAGATTTTGCGACTGACCGCCGACAAAATTGTTGTACCAACAACCTAACACACTCTAGCAACCCGTGGCAACGCAAATGACTAAAAAGTTGGCGATCAAGCGCGATTCAACTAAAAAATAGTCGAATCTGTGGTTAACACTTTGCGGGACACTAAACACTCCCAGACGTAATAAAACAAAACTTCTATTGTGTCTCGTTCAGTGTCCTTCAATGGGTTAACCTTCTTTTTATCCAACTATGGCAAATCCAAAAGGAGGGTCATGATTTTAGCAGGCAATGTACCTTTGTTTCCGGAAGAAATCCTTACGCTCGAATAACTATTTCCAATTTTGAAGAAGAGCACACTGACGGTGGCCACTTACCATTAGAGTAAGCAAACTGCAGTGGCAGTGGGCTGGCCATGTTTGTCGAAGGACCGATGGCCGGTGGAGCAGACGAGTCCTGGAGTGGAGACCGCGTATCGGCAAGCGTAGTGTGGGACGCCCCCCAGCTAGATGGTCGGACGACCTAAAGAAAGTAGCTGGGACGGACTGGATGCGGAAGGCGGAGGACAGGGTGCTGTGGCGCAGTCTGGTAGAGGCCTATGTCCAGCAGTGGACTACGATAGACTGAGTTGATTGATTTATTGACTTACCATCAGGCGTGCAACATGCTCGTTGGCAACTGTGTCTTAAAAAACCTTGTCCACCAGGCATTAGGCAATGCCTTTCCTACAGTGAAAGAACAAACATTAATCACAGCGCTTGTTCACTGTGAGTTGTGAGTGCGTATTGCCAACTATAGACCATTAATTCAGATTACCTCACGACATTTTCTTACAACCTTCTTACGTAACATAACATCACGCCTGTAACCGGTTAGGCAGGGGTTTATCTAACTGTAGTACTTCCAAATTCCGCCAGTTTTGTTTAACTCCCTTATAGTAGAGGGCGAGCCTAATGCCATCAACCGGGCACAAATCCAAACAAATACAAATGATGTTGAAGAAGATGAAGATGATAGAATGCATGAAGAAGACCCCTCGTGTAGCGCAGTTTGTTCCGCCAGTTACTCAACTGAACCGAGCGCTCGGCGCATCCTGGACAGTCACACCCAATACAGTACCCGGTGATAAATATTGCACATCGACCTTTGGAAAGAGACAATCGGCTAATTTCGGATTCGTAGAGCGTTATCTCTGTCGCACGAAATACAAACAGTCCGATATCTATTAGGAGCTGTTAAAACAATTATGATTTGCTTCTTTTGATAATTTATTTTTATTCTTTGTATAAAATCGATAGGATCGAATAGGTCGATGTGCAATATTTATCGCCTGGTACTGTACCTTATTTGAATGGCCAATTCTTCCCTTGCGGTGGTAGGGCTAACGCCCGCCTGGTTTGCGACCACCCTCCCACAAGCAGCCTGCTGTGTTTCGTCGATGCGTGAGAGTTCCAGTGCTTTGGGCATCTTCTGGGCACACTCGTTCCATCATAGACCTCATCCATCGCTTTCCATCAGGCGTGGTCGACGTTAAGTACAGGCCCATTCAGCAATAAAAAATAGATAAAAAATATATACAAAATTGAGGCGCAAATGCCGATCGAAAGATCAACACTTTTACCCGAGTCACATTAAAATCACAGATAGCCGTTAGAAAGTATAATAACTCACCGTAACAGTGTTTTACCTATCATAAATCATAATAACAACACCCAATATTTACATATAACACAATATTAGGTAATAATGGCGTTGGCGATAAAACTAGACTACAGCACGCAGATCTTAAAGCGCCTTTCACAAGACTATTAACGCGTTGTTGCGCCGGCGCCGTTCCCAGGAAAATGCCTGGGTTTTCCACGCACGTTGAGAAACTGTTACTAAAACTAATACACTGTATTCCAGCTGTGGGAATTAGGAAAATAATTTGCACGATTAGTTTAGTTTATTTTATGGCGCTGCGCTTATGATTAGCACTAACTTGTTGCCACAGCTTCGCCTGCGTGGGTGTTGGAAAATATCCCATGGGATCGTACTACCGGGATTACAAGTATCCTATGTGTTATAAACTATATGTGACCCAGGCAACCGCAATTGGATTACGCGGCGCACGCCAGTAAACCTCTCTAAAAAACCATGATGTTTTCCGACATCTTCAACAATCATCGTCATATTTCAGCCGATTTACACAAAACCTTAATGAGTTATACATATAAACCTTCCTCATAAATCGCTCCGTCAATTGCTGAAAACCGGATGAAAATACGTTCGGTAGTTTTTGAGTTTATGGCGTTCAGACAGACAAAGACAGCGGGGGTACTTTGTTTTATAATGTGGTGATCTGGGGTTAAATTTTATTTAATACCATACATTTGAAAAATATAAGATTTTATTTTAAATAAGGACCTTTCTTAAATCTTTTTCAAAATTTAGCTTTTTCTTTAGGTAAAATTTTCTCCCATAAAGATTTATTTTTCTTCTTTGTACCTATAGAAATCACCAAACCCAGAACTACCTCCTTCTACTTAAAAATTCTCAGTTAGTTCTTGTAAAGAATAATTCGATACGATCGCGATGATCAGAAAGCAAAAAACACTCATCCCGCAAGGCAATACCCAGTTAATGGTTCCATTAACGCCAATAAATCTGCGAGTGCGGCGGTAAGTCAAAACAGCTGATTTTATTCATTAAAACATTAGCATTTAAATTAGATGGAGTGTCATTGCTCATTGGTTAGAGCTTGTCCAGAAAGGGCGAATCCGCCGCGATTCTCTCGTGCGTATTACGCGCGACCGTTGCGTCCAGAAGGAGCGTACCAACGCGCGAGCATTTGGGTTCGAATTTCATTTGTCAGTAGAAAACATGGAGTTGAACGCTCTGAAGTTCGCGCATCAACTGAACGCAACAAGGAGTCTCCAGTATCTCGACTCGCGCGCATTACGCGCGAGTCGAGAGTCTGGCGAACTGCACGCGATTTACGTGCGGATTTTGAAACCGCGCGACGCTTGTGGATGCGATTTATTGGCGCCTAGTATCTCGTTAACGCTCGAATGAATTCGCGCGAAACGTTTCGCGGCTAATTCGCCCCTTCTGGACAAGGTCTTAGTCTTTATACCGATTGCTCCACATGTCAGATTGAATTATATTCCATAAGAAGGCCTACCTTAGCTCAAAGCACGACTCGATCTTGATATATCATCACACCTTTTTCATTGAAATGAGATGGCAGAAGTGTAGCTTTCGTTTCGCCAGCTAAATGGGGCGAGAATATTGCCATTTACCGGACAGATTTCCAAACTTCGGACTGCTACTGAGTCTGTAAGTCTGCGTAAAATTTGTTGCTCCCCGACCGACCCCGTCGCATCGCATCGCATCGCCGACCCGCGCTTTTATTTTATTTTCGCTTATCGTTCTGTCCAACTGTATTTTTTTTTGCTCGTCTCCCCGCGTTATTTTAAGTAGCTCCCTCGACAAGAATTGGACTAAAAAAATGGAAATATTTTTTTTTAATTCGACCGGTACTTTCAGAGATTAGCGCGTTCAATTAAACAAACAAACTCTTCAGCTTAATATTAGTATACTTTACCCCATTTACCTAGTCTAAACTCTGGACTGCTTCTATTGAATTTCCTGACAGAAAATCCCAATTGAATCCTGAACGAGAAAGATATTTAAAACAAGTCCTTCAATGAAAACCTTGGTATACCCTAATCACAAATTCCTATTGTAACGCATAATCTTACGTTCGGACACACTGTACCCTATAATGTAACCCTAAACGCAAACCGTGTAGTATGGTAATGCGATATGGTATCGCGAGGTTGTAGTTTGAAAATCGAAAGTAGACTACATGTTGCGAACGAGATTGTCTGTGTACCGTCGAGAGGAAAAGTGTTGACTAATTGTTTTCGGTGAAGAAAGGGTAATTTATTTATTTTTACATTTTAAATATGTATAAAGAAGTGTTAAATTATTCCATTTATTTCTAGAAAACATGATTTGAAGAATTAGTAAATTATCATGGGTTATTATGGTGACACTCGGGACTCTGAAAGGATTTGTGGGAGGCCTTTGCCCAACAGTGGGACAGTATAGGATAACAAACAAAAAAACATTATAGGTTACTTCTTTTGTTGTTTTTTTCGCGTAGGTTTTTAGATAATACAATAAAAACAGTTTTTGAAGAGAAAACTTCTTTAGCCGCGTTGGGCATTTTTTGAGATTGGGAAAAAACCATTGAAATCGCGACACTGTTACCGTAGCCGACACCGGGCGTGTTTTGTTTTTCTTAGTTTTTGGTGTACTTGCCTTATAGGTATTACTGTACTTATGAATACATTGTAATAATTAAAAACAAAAATCCCGAGGGTAGACGAAGACCCGGTTTGTGGATATATATCAGACAGACATCAGACAGAATGACGTCATTTACAACCTTCCAAATATAGAAGGTAGGTAGACATGTTGCATGACGACGCTTTTTGTTCTGTCCACATTTGGTCTGATGCATTTTGCCTTTTTAAATGCTAAGTATTTCAAGAGAGGGCGAAAGTATTTAATCTTTTGATGTTTTTAAACAGCAGATATGAAATTGAAAACTTGCGCCAACTTGAAATTGGAGGTTCAGTAACTGTTACATAATCATTATAATTTCTCATTTCCCAAATTTAAATTCTTGAAAAAATCGTGTAGGTAATTATCGTTTTAGATAGTGCAAACTTAGTTATTGCCTTCAAGTAAACACGAATTATTGGCGTTCCAGTAAAAAAATAGAATGAAAACCTGAAGCATGTTGGCAAGTCAGCGGGATTGTCCGAAAGGGTTACCGCTGGCCCGGAACATAAAGGGCTAAGGAAGGAACACGAATGGGTTTTAGTCAGTAAGAGTCTGACACTCCCTTCCGCTCCACCCAAAGCGGGAGGGGTCATTTGATGACTAACCATCCTGAAAAAAAAAAAGCATGTTGGCAACGCGTTGAACTAGCGGTCATTTATCTAATTTTGGCATTTCTACGAAAAGAACGCGCACGTATGTGCATCTCTTTCCTTAATGACATGCTCTAAATTCTCGTTATAACACGTTTAATTAGATATTTTAATTTCGCGCACCTATTTCATATCATTCTTTATATTACCTTTTCGAAAGCTATAACTTAACGGCCTGTCTGTACCTCCTTTTATGGAAATCTCTCATAAGGTTTACCTATACCAGTTAGGCTGAGCTTTGCATAACTCCGTGTAATCTATTGCAAATAATCGCTAAGTGCCGGATTAGACGACTACACTGACATATTACTAGCACCGATTTAGATATTTAAATGTTGGGGAATTGGGTCAGTATTCAGTACTAAAATGTTTTTGGATGTTGAAAAAACCGCGCCTATTATAATTTAGGAATCAATGTTTGCCAGGAACTATGGTACGGAGTATTCTGGCTATCAAACTAACAGACCGGGTTAGGAATATGACCATCCTTACCATCACAAAGATACAGTACCCGGCGATAAATATTGCACATCGACCTTTGGAAAGAGACAATCGGCTAATTTCGGCTTCGTAGAGCGTTATCTCTGTCGCACGAAATACAAACAGTCCGGTATCTATTAGGAGCTGTTAAAACAATTATTATTTGCTTCTTTTGATAATTATTTTTATTCTTTGTATAAAATACAAAGAAGGTAAAGGTCGATGTGCAATATTTATCGCCGGGTATTGATGTCACTTGGAAAGCTGTCACGCTAAAATGGAATTGGGCTGGACACATCTGCCGCATGTCAGACGACCAATGGGCCAAACTTACGACCCAATGGGTCCATCTTGGCAAGCGAGATCGCGGCAGGCCCAGACGGAGATGGCGGGATGAGCTGGACTCCTTCAACAAGAACTGCTCCTTAGAAGCTTTGAACAGAGAGAAGTGGAAAGAGAGTAGGGAAAACCCTACTCTCGAGGGCAAAAGCCCTGCAGTGGGACATCACAGGCTAATAATAAATAATAATCTTATCATCATACATATTATATCTACTTACGATTTTGCAGTATCATGTTATGACATGCATTTTTTTTTTTCTATAAAATCTATATACGTATATCAAATCCCCCAGTCTTATATGATGTCCTGAAAATGATTTGCCAACATTAATAAATTGTAAAAGATTTTCAGAATAATAAATAAGACTTCAATTTTAATTTGACAAATCTCGTAGCGTTACATATCTGAAATCTAATTAAAACACTTAACTTTTACTTTTTTTTGGCTAAGTAAAGCATTAGCATTGCCATTCAACGTGGCAATGCTGCAAGTATTCTGGGCACGTTTCTGGATGACAGCGACGCGGAAGAATTTTTTGATGCCCAATGAGCTCCTTGCCTTTTTCTTTTTTTCCTTGTTTTTATTATATATGTACTTGTATATAATATATATATATATATATATGTTAAGTGTGCTATAAAACAAATAAAATACTTTATCGCTTAAAAAAAACCATAACAATCATTTTAAAAAACTTCACATGTCGACTGTACGCTTAAACAAACAGATATCAGTGAAAGTGTTGACCATTATGTACGCACGACCGCGGCCATGTGTCCATTGAGTGACCATTTACAGAACATTACGGGGTTATGTGACGGGCCCAACACTCGAAACAATACAAGCTAAGCTAGAAATGAACGACGTTTCATAGGTAGGTACTATTATTAGGTCTTCATGCAATTGGAGTTTCATCTAGAAAAAGCAAAATTATTACTTTTTTTTATACATTAATCCTTCGAGCTTTTTCTGCAGCTGCACTGGTGCCACGGTGGATCTATTCGTAAATAACGCGATAGGTAGTACTTTAAGTTTTCCATATTGTGAAGAGAAGGATTTCAAAGAAAAATCAAATGGCGCGAAAACAAATGAATCACTAAATTTGAAACAAATACACCAGTCTAAATTTGAAATTTTGAATATGGAATTCCCGCCATATTTGAGGTCAAAGTGGCCAGTTCGACAAAACGCATCTCGTAATCAGTGAGTACAATGCGTGCCAAGAAAGATGAGATTTGACACACCACGTGGTTTGACATGCGCAGTAGGTACACGATTTTAGGTATCTTTAGCGGTATGAGGTCTGAGTGCGGGACGGGACCGGACGTCATAGGGGCGGCGGAAAGAGCGGGGGAGGTGGGGTCAATTCTCATCTTTCGTGACACGCATTGTACCTACTTGAAGTATGTACTGATTACTACTTCTGTGAAGTTTCGCTAAATAACCGTTGGTCTAGTCGTCGCAAGCTGTACTGCTAAGCATGAGGTCCTGGGTTCGATTTCCAGGTCGAGCAAAGTGCTATTGGGTTTTTCCATCAGGAATGTCTCAGCCCGGAGTCTGATTTTGAGAACTTAAGCATATCTGACAAAATGTGGGTATACTATAGGTATAGCTCTGCCAAACCCTTCGGCGTGTTCTTAATCTTATGTTATGTGTCTCATCTGATGCTCAGTGATGATGCGGACTGCGGTCAACGATGGTGCTCGCCGCTTGTCTAGAAGTAACCTAAATTGACCCAAGACTTTAATACATGGCCTTTTTAATATTATGGGTTACTAGCATCGCCCCGCGGTTTCACCCGCATAAGTGTCGATCCCGTGGGAATATCGGGATAAAAATTAGCCTATGTTCTTTCCCGGGACTCAAACTATCTCTATAGCAAATTTCATCTAAATCGGTTCAGCGGTTTAAGAATGAAGAGGTAACAGACAGACAGACACACTTTCGCATTTATAATATTTAAGTATGGATAGCTTTCCGAAATCACAGACTCAGGCTAAAACGGGATACTTTTTCGCCTGAACAGAACTACCGACTCGTCTCCAAACGTTACATCATTATGACAAGGATACCAGTAAAGTGAAGCCCTTTACACGTCACGTCAAAATCTGGAACCATTCATCATTCTGTTTCCATCCCTTTCATTCATCAAACGCACGTTTGCGCCGGCGCCGTTTCTCGTAACCCTATTGTTCAAACACAAAGTGACGTATGTCACTCGCGTTACGTGTCGTTGAAAAATGTACGTAATTTGTTCGTTTGTCTGTATGGATGTATATATGTGTGCTTGTTACGTAATTATTATGTAATTTGACAATTATTGTGTGGGAACATTGTAGAGCCTTGTAGTGATTTGTTTGTTTGTGACTCGTGTATTTTTTTTTTTTTGTAGAAAAATGTGTTTCTTTGTATGAACCTCTTTGGCATATTACCTTCTTTCTCATAGTCGTCATCTTAAAACAATTATAGCCACCCATAAACCAAGCCCAGTTTCTTTGCTAAGCATGGGTTGGTGCTAGAAGTATTAAGGCTCCTACAAACAGGCGCGACACGACACGCGACACAAAGGCACCGCAAGTCGCGCAACGAGCGGTGCCTTTGTTTCGCGCGCGATTATATCGCGTGTCGCGCCTGTTTGTAGGAGCCTTTATTGTTTTTACTTTTATGAAATGCTTAGCCGGAGTCCGGATTTGTTTCCTGTAAATGGCATTAGTCTCTAAATGACGATATGCTGTACGGTACACCATCTGTGTATATACAGGGTTACTTGAAATTTGACGTACGAGTATATCCGTTAAGAGCTGATAGGGGGGGTTAAAGCAACAAATCGAACCTCCGATATGTATGACCGAAATTCAATACTTTTCGAGATATATATTTGAATTTTAATGGGTTTATCGATCCAAATTTTTTAAATTCAAACAATTAAAAATGTGCTGAATCAACAAATAAAAATATATTTCACTTTGCATGTATTGGTAATCTAGTATACGCATGCTGCAACATTTTGTAAAAAAAAAAAAAAGCACTGGCACTCCGGTAGTGCCGACAGAAGTGAAAACTTGAACAATTACGAGTGTATTTTGTGAATCGTCTTATAAACAAAACACGCGTGTTAAGGTGTGTTCCTTATTTTATAGGGTTTTTTGCAAATCAGGTATGATGACCGCTCGCATGGAGCTCGTCGTCAGTTATATATTCGTGGTTCAGCGCCATCTCATCGTTGTTGGATGAACTACGTAGTTAGTACGCGAGGCCCTCGTAGTTCTTCCCGATGTGCATAGATGGCGCTGTCCTCAACAACGCGCGTCTTACGTTTTACGTCTTACGTCTTACGAATTTTCGATCAGGGTCACGTGACCTGACGCGAGTTTAGAAGTTTTTACCCATTCCAAAAAAAGTACACAGCGCCGCTAAAGAAGTTTTCACTTCAAAATGTAAGAGGGTAGTAGAATAAATGGCTTTTTATTTTTATTTTATTTATTTATTAACTGGAGTTCTTTTACTGTTTTAGGTGTGAGCACCTAAAACAGTAAAACTGGTCGAAAAATGGTTTGCAAATTTTGACGGACAACTTACATACATACTCGTACATTCTTACATACGAACACTCGAACAGTGCAAGTTAAATAAAAGCTTGTAAAATGTGTTAAGATCCACGCATGAGAAACAGCCCAGCCAACAGGTCGCGATAGCATCAATATGATTGTTACAAAACGACGGAAAATGATCGGTGCAATGTAATGGTATGGAAGAATGCAACGACTCAACAGCTCGCTGAGAGAAAGTGCGAAACAATACATAATAAAAGGAATGAAGTGTTAATATTATGCATTTTCCTGCGCGTACGACGAATAACGGTGCAGTCAAATATTCACAGAGATTGAGCAGTGGTGGCAGAGTACGGATTCGTCGCGATGGACACCGGCAGCGCTTCTAGTCTTGATAAAATTCATAGCACCGAAAATGCCTTGAGCACAACTTCTGCTAATTTCTATACGTCATTTGTGTCGTAGCACGAGTAAAAAGTGACACGCTTGGTTTGCGTTGAAAGCAGGGTTCGTTGAAATATATCAGTGGATATATATCATGATTATGACACGATATACATAATTATATCAATTGATATTTATATGGGTATATCAATTAATATTTATCCTATCAATTGATATTTATTATCAAAAATTAAAATTTTGCAGATTCAAAGATTACCCTAGCAACACTTGAAAAAAAACTACAATTCGGATTACCTTTCCCGAAGAGGCAATCTAGTCATAAATTTCGAAGATCCAAATACCGTGCTACTAAGACTAATTTTTTGTTAATTTTATAATAAAAACGTCAAATAATCAAACAAAAACTTTTATTCTACAACTAAAACACGTACAGTATGTTAACTAACAGAGGGCGTTCCCGTTAACCCGCAATAGTATAGCATCCATACATGCTAAAAAAAATATTACCATTCGAAAATAAAATGTTTTTTTTTTTTTATATTAATATATTCACTAAAAATCGTATATTGATACTCTATTTATTTAATTAATTCTAATTTATTTAATTAAATAAATTCCGACATTGCTGTAGTACCTTCAAGTACGCATGTACAGCTACAGAGTGTTTCTTTAACGTATCAATTTACGATTTTTAGTGAATATTTTAATATAAAAAAATATAAAAACATTTTATTTTCGAATGGTAATATTTTTTTTAGCATGTATGGATGCTATACTATTGCGGGTTAACGGAAACGCCCTCTGTTAGTTAACATACTGTATAAACCACTTACGTATTGAACACATATTGAACACATATTTTTATATACGATATAGCCGTTATGTATCGGATATATGTTAAATTCTTTTACGAACTGGTTGAAAGTATTGAGAATGCCGCCATGCCGCCTCTAGTAGCGGCCGCCGAGGGATCTCCCTACTCTATGGTAAAAACTAATTATGACAGCTAATTAAGAAAAGGTGAAAATTGCATAGATAAGCATTTCCTCATGACGTTTTATGAAATATTTACGTTTTTTATCGCGCCAACGGGACCGTAGAATACTCGACAGTTGGATGCGGCATCCTAATGAATCAGGAAGTCACGTAATATACTGTTTTTATGTTGTTATATGCCTTTGAACTGTGTGCAAACATTTTAATATCTCTCAGTAGCTTGGAGATAGTTTTAATTCTTACCTTCTCCTTAGGTTTCCTTTTATTAAGACTATTAAAGAAGATAGAAAGTAGTGCCGTACCTATGCAAAATACGATCATAGACGTGGAGTTGCGGACACCAGCCCGTATTACCTAGAAAGTAGTGGAATCCCCGAAATTCCTTTTGCCCGTATGTTCTTGTCTACATCAGAGTGTGTTCGAAGTTTAACCACACCAGAGACAAAACAGAGCAGTGGTGGCCAAGTGGTAACGGTCGCGACTTTCGAGTTGTAGGCCGTAGGTTCGAACCCAGACAGGCGCTTTACTTTGTGTAAATTATTTCATCACCACTGCTCTCAAAACGGTGAAGGAAAACATCGTGAGGAAACCGGCATGTCCTATAACCAAAAATTCGAAGACATGTGACATCTGCCAACCTGCTCTGGGCCCGCGTTATCTGTTAGTGAATTTAAGATTTTCATTAAATACATGGATAATTCGTTCTGTTGTAAAGCAGCATTGCTATATTCCGGTATGAAAGATAATGCAGACTCATGAGATGCTTAGAATCAGGAACACGCCACGCAATAAAGAAAAAGAAAACAGCTGGGAACTGTTAGTACAAGTAAGCTCATAAACAAAGTCTTATTTCAACTACTTTTTTTTTATCTGCAGAGCCCACCCGTTACCAGAAACAACGTCCGAATATTGAGTCTATCCGGCCTCTATATTTATGCAAGCTGTCATCATTTCAAACATAACTCGAGTTAACCCAAAGAGTAGTTTCAAGTTTTAATACAAACACTATTTCAGCTTTACTAACTAGAAATAGACGTTGTCTGTCTGTTTCCCATTAATAATAATTTCATCCTAGATACATGCCCGTTAGAATTTAATTCTGTAAATAAATTACCAGCTTCGGCGTGAGAATCTTGTTAGTATGTTTTCATAATTTTAGTTCTTGAAGTTTATGCTTGCTTGTTGTAGGCAGAATGATGGTTGTTGCGTTTGCGTTTCAAGATTGAATTAGAAGAAAATTACACACAGTTTCTGAATTTTAAATAGTATAATGTCACTGTAACTGTAGATACAAACCTATCTCGGTAAAGTAGAGAGGTATAACAGCGGTGACACGAGTTCCAAACATAAATTCATCTACATTTGAATTAAGAATTTGAGATAATTTTCAAGTTATGGAACAACAAACTGAATGTCACAATTTAACAAAGTTTAAATTTCATTGCAACCAAAAACTTATCCTGTTACCTTTTTGTTACAAATGGTCACTCAAAAATCAACTTAGAAATACCTACATTTCATTAAAGTACCTAAATAACTGATAATGTGGCGATGGAATTTAAATTATCTGTGTTTATGAACACTGCTATATTAGTATAAATTCCCAAATATTTTAGCGCCAAAACACAAAGAGAAAATGCACGTCAATTTTGAACTTTCGCCATGCGTTCCGATACACGTATCATATTATAATATACCTACTTATATTAAAAAATAATATTATTCGAACGCACAATTTGTAACAAAAAATCAATCGTTCATGGAACATGCCTGCTTGTCACAATAATAGGAAAGAAAGTGAATTACAAATTGAAAAGGAAAGTACGGACGTGATACATAAGGAAATCATTAAATATTCTCGATTATGACCGGTTCAATCGATTGAAATATCATTAATAAATATGGCAGGTCTTAAACGATTCTCGATTTGAAATTGGAAAAATGAATGGTCGGCTCAGCTGTGTTCTTTTCATTTTTAAATCGAATGTCCAGTATATTAAAATACCGTGAAATGATATCACCTCAATGAAATGACTTCTTGTATTTAGTGGATACTAGAGTGCTACAAGGATCTTTTGGCGCCTGAATGACATTGACATTTATGATATTGTATTGATAAAAACAAGATGGCTATTTTAGTTCCATTTTGGCTTTTTTACAAGCTTTTGTTTAACTTAAATGATAAATGATGTTAATATGATAAATGATTTTATTTTTGTAAGTAGGTTTGCACAAACACTTGATAGCTGTTTGTTAGTTAGTATGTATGTATTAATCAAATCTTGCAAGCTGAATTTAAGCCGCCTCCTCTTATCCTACGGAGTTGATTTTTTTTTACTTAATTACTGTAAGTAATGATTGTACAATTGAGATACCTAAGAAGTTAGCGATGGTGGTGAGTGTGCATGTGGGTGGCGTGCATTTCTCTCAGAAGCAAAATCAAAGATTTAAAGGTAAATATGCTGGTGTGGAAGCCCACGTGCAAGTTTGCAGTAGGATTTGTCTATGGTAAGTAGCACGGTAGTAGGCTATACCCCCACGTTTTCTTCTTCTTCGCCTCGCCTTTTTCCGTTATGCGGCTTGGCTTTCCCAATCATGCGACGCCATTTATTTCGGTGATGAGCGTCATCTTCCGTAAGTCCCAACTCCTCATGTCCTCTTGGACCTTCGTCAGCCATTTGGTTTGAAAGGCACTTTTTCATGACATGGCCATCTGTTCGTTAAAGGCTATACATACACCTACCGGAATATTTTAAACAATTCGTCATTTAAATTTCGTCGATGTTAAAATCCGCGACGATAGAAAATACGGATTTAAAAAAAAAGTAAGAAAAGGCTATCGTACTTGTGCGGTCACTTGAAAGAGTGACATTTGAAGTGAACTTTACAGTATAATATATGCCACAACAAATTATAATAAAGTACCTAAATTTTATTTGAATAACAAATTATTTTCAACCTTCAATCATAAAATCAATGCTATTTCTATATTTTACATTATGCATACAAATTAATATGCATTTAAAATCGCAGCACATGAATTTTTAGGGTTCCGTACTCAAAGGGTAAAAACGGGACCCTATTACTAAGACTCCACTGTCCGTCTGTCTGTCTGTCACCAGGCTATATCTCATCTCATGAACCGTGATAGAAATCACAGATGATGTATTTTTGTTGCCACTATAACAACAGAAACTAAAAACAGAATAAAATTAATATTTAAGGGGGCTCCTATACAATAAACGTTTTTTTCCGCGTTTTTGTCTTGTGGTACGGAACCCTTCGTGTGCGAATCCGACTCGCACTTGGCCAGTTTTTTTATATTTAACACACTTGCAGCTAAATACCGCCCATTGTAAATTTAGCGAAAATCAATTAAAAATATTATATTTGCACGTGCCTAAAATAAATTATGTTAAATAAACGTGCCTTATATGTCTTTCATTGATTCTAATTAATACGTTATAAATTAATTAGTTATCTATGGCCCCGCCAAATATAAAAAAAATACATGAAATAAATACAGAGACGGCTAGAAAAAAAAAAGCATAAAATTAAAATCGTTGAGAACTAACGATTCTTTGTTTTATATTTTATAGCAGATTGGTAGATATCACATCTTTTTGATTTTTTTGGTTCTAGGACATTACTAATGCTTATTATTACCAATCATAAACCAACTAGCGTCCGCTCGCGGCTTCGCCCACAAGGTATGTCGATAAAAACTATCCTATGTCCTTCTCCGGGATGCAATCTATCTATCTGCCAAATTTTATCGAAATCCGTTCAGTGGTTTAGACGTGAAAAGGTAACAGACAGACAGACAGAGTTACTTTCAAATTCAATTGCATATATAATCAATTGAACCAGCCATCAAACACAAGAGCCGAACAGTGCATACAATCCGAATCTCTTCAAAGTAAGAGTGAACAGGCTTCTTCTGGGTGAACTCACTCCATCGTAGACTTTGTCTCTGTCATTTCTGACCTAGACTAGAGGCAAGAGCAAACCCATTTCAAATAAAAAAAAAAAAAAAGCCAAACAGAATACATACCATAAACCCACAACCAGACCACAGACTACCATCACGTATGGTGTCAATGCCACCGCCGAATTCCAAATTTAAACCACCAGCCACTTCTCAAGTATTCATTCGAATTTGGACTCTATATGCCTAGTGATAAGGTTGTGGTTGTATTTAGGGAGGTCAGTACGTTATGGGTTTTGGTAGCGAAATGCTGTCGACAATTATAGTTGGCTCGATGACCCTAAGGTATCATTTGGTAATAGTCATGATTGTCATTTAGAAGCTGCAGTGATGTTGAATAATTATAATTATTTTAAATGCTATTGATTTGGTCACGTTGAGTCACTAGTGAGTGAGAACAGTGCGGCTGCCCCATTTCAAAACCTAGTAAGGACTTAAAATGAAATTTTACAGGAGAGCGCATAAACGTAATATTGGTCAGCCTATGGAGTGTATTTTTTTTGAATTGGTTCAGGTGACTTACTAGGTTTTAAATGATCACTAGGGAGTGAAAGGTGCACTTACTAGGTATCGATGTTTAAATATATCTCCTTTTATGTAAGTTTACAACGCTGGTGTTTTTGTATTTGGTAGAGACCTAGGTTAGCAAGATTATGCAATAAAACGATTTATGATGATGATGTAAAAAACTGTCCCTTACTAGGTTTTGAAATGGGACAACCGAGTGGTGGCGAAGTAAACCGGCCGCGACTTACCAGTTGTAAGGTCGTAGGTTCGAACCTAGACAGGCGCTTTACTTTGTGTAAATTATTTCATCACCACTGCTCTCAAAACGGTGACGGAAAACATCGTGAGGAAACCAGCATCTCCTAGAACCAAAAATTCGAAGACATGTGACATCTACCAACCCGCACTGGGCCCGCGACCACTTCCTCTCATAGACAGGAGGCCTGTGTCCCAGCAGTGGGAACATTATAATGTTCCCACTGCTGGGACACAGGCCTCCTCAGGACTCCACAGGACTCATAGCATAAATAGCCTATAGGCTATTTATGCTATGAGTCATCTGCTTTAGTTAAGGGGGCGATTCCACCCATTAAAAAATACACAACAACAACAACCACACAACAACAACAAACAACAATACAACAACAACAACAACACTACAACAACAACACAATGACAAACAATGACAATTATTGACAATTATTGTGTTTCCCCATTGTAATATAGCTACTAGCGACCTGTCCCTACTTTGCACTGTTTTTTCATGTCAAAATATCGAGTTTTCTCTACCTATATGTAAGTTTAATATTAAATTAATAGATACACATAAATAAACCTTCTTAAACAAATTTTCTAGATGATTGTGAAAACCGCATAAAAATCAGTTGCCTAGTTTGAAAGAAAAAAACGCAGTCACACAGACAGACACGGAAAGCGACTTTAACTTATAATATGTACAATGCGTGCCACGAAAGATGAGACTTGACCGCTCTTTCCGCCGCCCCTATGACGTCCCGTCCCGTCCCGCACTCAGACCTCATACCGCTAAAGATACCTAAAATCGTGTTCTGCGCAAGTCAAACCACGTGGTGTGTCAAGTCTCATCTTTCGTAGCACGCATTGTATACAGGTGTATCAAAAAGGTGTAGGATGTAAGTATAGACTATGATTATTATTTTAGAAGCTGTAGTAGCTAGCAATAGTTAAAACGGTGATTCCACCTTTTCCACCCACCATACCGGCAAACATCATGTTTCCCTTTTATAAATCAACATGTATGCTTGTATGTAATGCCGATTTAAAAACCTAATGAACATGGGAAACGTTAAGCTGTGCTTACGGAGGTCAGTTCATGGATGGGTGAACATTTCTTTCAAAGCTCATTCGAAGTTATAAACCTTTTAAATCTTAAATGTGTATTCAACCTTCACATAGCCATGTTTATTGACAGAGTTACTGGTATTACGTGAAAACCTCGGCTGGTCTCGGTGGGTGCTAATCGAATTACGGAAACACACGACCGATGACACCTTCACTTCCTACCCATTTCGTCTGTACTTGTACCGTAAATATTTTGACATTTAACGGGTTATCATCAGCATAACAAAAATCAACCGTTAATAATTTACTGTTTGAACACCTTTGAAATGAGGGTTTTCGTAAAAATTTACGACACCAGTTGGCACCACTGTGACAAGGGGTCTTCCAATATAAAATATATGATGACGTTCATCATTCGATTCATTCATTCGTTCATCATTCAGTCATGACTAAAGAAAATATAGGCTCTTTGACAGATGCCTGGACCTGACGTGTCAGTGCTGCCACCTAGCGAACGTCATTTCAGAAAACCCTCATTGACACGCGGATTTTTGCAGGGTGGCATCATATCGACGCGCAACCTGCTAACATGGATTCTGTAACCACCTGCGTTGAAAAACTTCGTCAGTTATTAAATAACGCTAGGGGGTCTAAAATCATGTGCTGAATTCATCATCATCACACTAATATTATAAAGGCGAAAGTTTGTGAGTGTGTTTGTATGTTTGTTACTTCTTCACGCAAAAACTACTGAACGGATTTTAATGAAATTTGGCACACATATAGTTTATAACCAGGATTAACACATAGGATACTTTATATCCCGATATTCTTACGGGATCGACACTTACGCGGGTGAAACCGCGGGGCACTGCTAGTGGTTCATAAATAACTTTTCAGTGACGTAATTTGTTCATTCGCCGGTAAATTGCAGACGCTATAAGGCGGTCACCGCTCTGTAGCTCTCAGTAGCTGTAAAGCCATACCTACCCTTCAGAAGGAAACGCTCAACCAAGACCATCTACATTACATCATTATAAGCGGAAGTACGCAGGATGCGGTCGCAGGCACTACTACAGCCGTGGCGCCGGTATTGATTACAGCACGATCTAGAAACTAGATATCTGCGCTGTTCTAGTATTAAATGCCTCGCACTTGAAACATTACGTAACGAGTTCGTGGCTTGACGATCAATGGCGTAAATACAGGGTGGGAAAAAAATCGTGGATCAAACAAAACAGGGCGATAAAAATCATCAAATGACCCCTCCCGCTCTGGGTGGAGCGGAAGGGAGTGTCAGACTCTTACTGACTAAAACCCACCCGTGTTCCTTCCTTAGCCCTTTATGTTCCGAGCCAGCCGTAACCCTTTCGGACAATCCCGGTGAACGATAGTTAGGGTTATTTGCAGTAATTACCATATTGGTCTCATGGAGAAAGTGGTTCAGTTTGATGGTCTGTACCACAAGTCTGCAGTTTGAAAATAAACCCTGTATACATTTGCCTTAATCTTTCAATGAATCCAAAAACCGACTCTATTGATAAAAATATTCCCACGGACAGTCACAAAACGATTCATATAAAAAGTTCAGTAAAAAAGTTAACAATTCGATGCTTGACTCTTTACATTTGAAAGGTCACTATACCAATAGTCAATGGATATTTTAAACGGAAGTTTTAAATTACTCCGAGTGATGTAGGCAAAAAATTGGATCAGTACCTAAATGATTGAAATCGATTGCCAACGATTAGCAAAAAAGTCCTAATGATTATTTCGAGCAGGTATAAAAGGTGAACTGGGCTGCTATAAACTCATAGCATTATCAGCCTACAATGGTCCCACTGTTGGGACACAAGCCTCCTCTCATCGAGTGGGAGTGAGCTATAATCTACCACGTGAGCCTAATGCGGGTTGGTAGATGTCATGTCTTCGAATTATGGGTTCTAGGACATGGTTGCCTCACGTTTTCCTGGACCGTTTTGAGAGTGTAGCGGTATCTACAACGCCACAACGCGTCATACTGACGTCACGCAAAATCCTGCATCGCGCAAGCAGAGTTTACCGCGCAACTAGCATAGATACAACGGCCCGATATGAATCATCGGGCAGTTGCCCGCCAGACACAACACCCGTCTGGTTGGAGGATCCTCCCTTTTCTATAGAGTATGAGTGAACTTTACACCCTGTTTTTCATACCTCTATAAGATCAGTGGTGATGAAATTATTTACAAGCGCAAATTAAAGCGCCTGCCTGGATTCGAACCCTCGACCTACAACTCGTAAGTCAGGGTCGTTACCACTGGGCAACCCTTGCTCTCTTATAAACACATAGGTAAGTAAAATTAATACGAAAATTAACGGTTAAATTATATGGCTCTGATCATCACATTTTACTGACGGATTGATTGGTCGCAGTTGATAGAACACAAAAAAAGGGTTCTCTCGGTTTGCCAACCTTTTGGGACATAACTCCGTAGTTTTCCAAAGAGCTTTCTCTGTGGAAAACTATTTAATTAAATTATTGTAATAGTAACAGCGCTCGCAGTTTCATCCGCATAAGGCTGCTTTTCCACCAGAGATGAGCGAGGATATGTAGCGTGTAGATGTATGTAAAACTAACTAATACAAACGCTAACTTAGTTCAAGCTATAAAAAAATGGCCAAGTGCGAGTCATACTCGCACACGAAAGGTTCCGTACCACAAGTCAAAAACGCCAAAAAAACACGTTTGTTTTATGGGAGCCCCCTTAAATATTTATTTTATTCTGTTTTTAGTATTTGTTGTTATAGCGGCAAGAGAAATATATCATCTGTGAAAATTTCAACTGTCTAGCTATCACGGTTCATGAGATACAGCCTGGTGACAGACAGACGGACAGTGGAATCGTAGTAATAGGGTCCAGTTTTTACCCTTTGGTTACGGAACCCTAAAAATAAATAAAAAATAAGCTAGATGAGGTCGAAGTTTCCTATCTGACTACTCTTAGAAGAAAGGCCGAAACAAACTCAGAGGTCTTTTTTTTTATCTTTATTTAACTCAGAGGTCACTGACAGATAGGTAACCAGAGCAGTCAACAATAGGCGTGGCATATCGGCAGTAAAATCGAAAACTATTAGAAAACACACATACGGAATCAGAAATCACAGGCTAAGTGGAGCGGTGATCTACGCAGGGTCGCTGGTAGCAGCTTTTTTTTTGAGGATGGGAAATCATCAAATGACTCCTCCCGCTCTGGGTGGAGCGGAAGGGAGTGTCAGACTGCCCAGTGCCAGTGGAAGCTGACTAAAACCCACCCGTGTTCCTTCCTTAGCCCTTTATGTTCCGGACCAGCGGTAACCCTTTCGGACAATCCCGCTTGCCCGGCAGGATGAGAGGAACCTTGGATCGAGTTGAATGACGAGGAGAGTTATTGGATGTCCAGCAGTGGACTGCTAAACGCTTATGAATATGACGTAGCAGAGGGATCCGGAGCAGTGGACGCCCAGTGGTAACAGCCGCGATATACGAGTTGCAAGTCCTAAGTTCGAACCCAGATAGGCACTTTACTTTGTGTAAATTATTTCATCACCACTGCTCTCGAAACGGTGATGGAAAACATCTGAGGAAACCGGCATGTCCTAAAACCAAAAATTCGAAGACTTGTGACATGTACCAACCCGCACTGGACCAGCGTGGTAGATTACGTCCCACTACTAGAGGAGGCCTGTGTCCCGGCAGATGGAACATTATAAGCTGATTATGCTGCTGTATGAAGCTGGAGGGATACATATTAAATGGTGGTGTATTTCGTCGGATCACATGGCCCTGACTCTTCTAATTGTTCCCCCTAGATCAGTCTTGATCGAACCTAACATACTACAATACGCCTGTCCTATGGCAGAAATGTCACAAGTACGTGATGCATTCAGATCTATGGTTTAAATCACGATTCACGGCCGCGATACGCTATGATGACAGATACTAAGGTTTGAAGCCTGAGTAAGCTGTTCTAGGGGAATTATTACTTGAAGATTCTGAGGGTTGATAGTGAAAGTTTATATCAATTGGCTCTGCAGGTCTAGACAAAAAACTGTTCTGATAGCGTTAACGCCAGAAGCTAACTTCAAAGTGTATTGCAATTACCTGTGGAAAGGACACCGTATTGTCACACTAAGTTTGTAGACAAACAAAACCTTTTAACGAAACGCTATCGCTAACGCGACGTTAGCGTGGCGTCTCTCATATTATTAACACCAATGTTATGCTTATTAAAGACCTAGTTTAAGGCAATCCTAGAGACAGAACGTCATTCTATAAGAAGCCTTCGTGACCACAAAGGAAGGATTTTAGAAAATTTACTTCCTAAAGAATAACAAAGTTTGTATGGAAGTTCGTCATTTCTACCGATGAGAAATCCCATCGGGCACACGGCTTCATCATCATCATCACCGTCATCAGCCTATTGCAGTCCAATGCTGGTGGAATGCATAGGCTTTGTATACTTATAATTATTTTGGACCGAAATAGGTGCTTACGGTGGATGTACAGACGCCAGCACATCAAGCTACCCGAAACTGTCAAATTTTCCCAATCAACCTTGAACCTTATGCTGTAGCGATAAAGTTTAAAATCTATTAAAGAAATTTGACAGATTGTAGTAACTTGATGTGCTGGCGTCTGTACTTCCTTAGCCGAGCTCCTTTACCAAAATCTGTTTAAATACTGTCCCATACATTTCCTAGATACAGTTTCCACCTCCAGGGTTTAAGATCAAAGACCGCACACCAACAACTCGCTGTTAACGACCCTAGCCTAAAGCTATTGTCCAATATCTTCAACCACACTTTAACTAATCTCCCTAAGAATAATTTAAGAACATAAACGACACACAGCGATAGTCTATCGTCTGAACAAACTTCAATAATAATACGGTTGCCAAGAACCTACTGTAATGGAATCAAAATGGCAGTATGGCTGGTGGTATAATAGGCTCGGAACATTGACATATCTTTAGCAACATCAGTTGTAAACTGGCGACAGACTTCTTGGGGGTAAACATAATTCTTTTGGATTGTGGTGCAAGGCATAACGGATGGCGGATGGCTTCCAATATCTATGTTTTTTATCATTGTTCCATTCAACCAAAGCACCTGGCATCTAATCTATTCACCACCCTTGGTTGCCTGGTAGAGAATGCCTAAGGCAATAAGTCCGCCTTTGTACATTGTATGTGTCAGAAAAGTTTAAATAAATAAATAATAATAAATAATGGCGGAATACCCGACCCTTTTGTCATCATTGGCAGCCTTGTTCCAGCCATTGCTGAGTATAGATATCCTCCCTTTTGTGCGATGCTTTCCTAGACTATGCGAGATTATCGAGGGGTTACTTGCGGTCTTTTGTAGATCGTCCACTCATCTATCTGACCATCTTCATCATCATTTCAGCCGAAATATATGCACTGCTGGACACAGGCCTTCTCCAAGCACCCCCATTTCGACCGGTTCTGTGCTTCCCGCATCCAGCGGGTTCCTGCGGCCTTCACAAGGTCGTTGGTCCACCTTGTGGGAGGCCTTCCAACACTACGTCTTCCGGTACGCGGTCGCCACTCCAGAACCTTTCGGCTCCATCGGACATCTGTTCTGCGAGCAATGTGCCATGCCCACTGCCACTTAAGTTTGGCAATTCTTCGGTGTCGGTTACCTTGATTCTCCTGCGGATCTCTTCATTTCTGATTCGATCACGCTGGGGTGCTCCAAGCATAGCTCTCTCCATTGCCCATTAGGTGACTTTCAGCCTTCTAATAAGGCCCATTGTGAGCGACCATGTTTCAGTGCCTTATATGTCATCACTAGCAACACGCACTGATCAAAGACTTTCGTCTTGAGACACTACTGTATGTGGGACTATGTGACCCTGCTGGACAAAACCATCATTAGAATGTAAATAGCGGTTATTAAACTGTGACTCAACTGCTCGCTACGAAACAACAACAAACAGCATAACGTTGCCAAAAACATCTAAACAATAAATAAGTCTGGCGACCTCTTTTGCTATCTAACAATGAAACAACGGCATTTTTTTAATGTAACCTCATAACGCTATGTTATATGTTGCCTTATTTATATTAGTTTATTCCCTTTTTTACCAACGATCCCTAAATTATTGCCTGACTTGGAGCCCCCTAAAGGCTACTTCAAAATAGTACTTAAATGAGTTTATAACTTACACCAAACGTAGCAAGACCAGTCCCTATTAAAACAAACTCATGGTTTCTGGTATCGGATACTTAATCATAGGTAGCGGTCGATTTGAAATACCTCGGGGCTTCCGTGTGACAGACGGAAAGACTCGGGACAACTGTCTTGTATTATAAACTGAACGTGGATGTACAGACACGCCAGCTCATCAAGCTACTACAATCTGTCAAATTTATTCAATGGATTTTCAACTTTATCGCTACAGCATAAGGGTCAAAGTTCATTGGGAAAATTTGACAGTTTCGGGTAGCTTGAATTGCTGGCGTCTGTACTAGCCGTCGGCCGTCGGTTGTCGAAAAGATTACCTACTGTTGGTAAATTGTAGGATCTGTGTGAAAGATGATATGGCTTGAAAGGGAGTGACTACGGATATGACGACTAATAAAGAAGTCTGGAAGAAAAAGACATGTTGCGCCGACCTCAAATAAGAGCTCTTACAGATCTGCGACACCGTGCCGCGACAGCTGTCGCGAGCGGCGAGCGGTCGCCGACGCGAGTCTGCGACGGTCACCGACCGTCGCGCGAACGCCTTCGACTGTCCGCGACCGGCACAGATACCAGATTATGGTTTCCTAATGAATGTAGTATAGGAACTAAGGTTTTTAGGGGTTTTATTCCTTACTTTTATAATTCCTTAAACACTCATATTTTTTAATCGAAGGCATTCGAAGCATCTATGTCCAAGTCGTTCATTTTTGCGAAAAGAAATACGTCCTGTCTCTCAGTCCATGCGCTGCCGACTGCTGGATAGAGTGCCGCGATCGAGCGTCGGCAATCGTCGCCGACAGTCGGTGACTGTCACCGATCGGTGTCGGCGATCGTCGCCTACAGTCGGCAACAGATGTCGCGGCAGTGTCGCAGATGTGTACGAGCTCTCAATTGGGAGTCCAGATTCGCACGAGCTATTATTTCACGCGAGGATTTTTTTGGCACACAGAATTTTCAACGCACTGGGGGAACCGGCTTGTTGGCTGTTGGTCCCGGTTGTCATTCGTGGATCTTTGACAGTCGTTACGGGTAGTCAGAAGCCCGAAAGCCTGTCAAGCCGACCCCAATATACATAGTTGGAAAAAGGCTAGGCAGATGAAGATGGGGCCTTATTCTCTATGGTACAATGAACGAAGCCGCGCGAAATGAACGCGAGATTTGGCGACGTTGTTTCGGAGTAAGGAATCGTTAAGTGGTCATGAACATTGGAACAATCGCGCCTAGAGGATAGTGAATTAAGGTCCTGCTTAGCGCCGAGATTTGAAATCCAACAGTGTTTTTTTGACTCGCTGTGATACGCGACAACAATAATACAACCCGAATCTCTTCAAAGTAAGAGTGAACAGGCTTCTTCTGGGTAAGCTCACTCCATCGTAGACTTTGTCTGTGTCATCTCTGACCTAGATTAGAGGCAAGCGCAAACCCATTTCGAATAAAAAAAAAATCGGTTGTCTGTAAAGTCGGTTTACGGACGATAGTTTAACGTGACCCAACGTCATAACAAAACATTAATGAAATTTCCGAACGCGGAGGCCGATTCGGCAGCGTTCGACATCATCTGTCTCTCATCGCTCGTTCCGCGCTCTCGCTTGCACTTCAAGCCGCCATGGCGTACAACGCTACAGCAGAGCAAGGCCGCGAGGTAACGCTACATGAGTCATGTTTTTTCGTGTGTGCAGCCAGCTTCATCGATTTATTAGACGTTGTCACGTCAAAAAATACGCCCTGTTGGATTCTCAATGCTCGGCTCAACGCCGAGAGCTGAAAATCCAATGCGCGATAAAATCCAATGCGCGATAAAATCCAATGCGCGATAAAATCCAATGCGCGATAAAATCCAATGCGCGATAAAATCCCGCCGCATTATTTTTCCGTCAGTGCGACCGCGGGCTAAGGGCTCCTGGGCATGATGATGATGAGGACCACCTGCAGGCTATATTCATCGAGATATAAGTACTAACGTACTAGAGAAGCTGCATCAAATAACTGAATTGTCCTATTCTTCGTAATTTGAATCTTTAGTTCGCTGCAGCGCTAAAATAATAACAATTCGTCTAAACCGTAACTAATTTACCACAGCGCTAGATTTGCTGCAGAAGTGTATTTATTCTCGGCAAAAAGGTCTTAAGGTGAAAGCGCCAGGGTAGCCCGCGAAATTCAATTTTTTTTAGGTTTTTTGGAATTTGCTGGTCAGTATTAAGTTGTACGTTGATTAATATATGAATCGCAGCCGTATGAAATATGTGTTTACAGAATTATAATCATTAAAGTCATCAACACAACTCTCTAAGACCACGTAAGTCCGAAGAATGATAATTTCATGAAACAGTTATTCTTTGGACTTACGTGGTCTTAGAGAGTTGTGTTGATGACTTTAATGATTATAATTCTGTAAATACATGTTAGTTACGGCCGCGATTCATATATTAATCAACGTACAACTTAATACTGACCAGCAAATTGCAAAAAACCAAAAAAAAAAACAAATTTCGCGGGCTACCCTGGCGCTTTCGTGTAAATCACGGCACTTACGCGTAAAGAGCTAGAGAGCGACTGAGTGAGGTGCGGCGCGATCGCCGCAGTTGAACGAGACAAAGTAGGAATTTACGGTGTCTTCTCTAGTACGTTAGTACTTATATCTCGATGGCTATATTTAGTTTCGAATAGATTGGTTTGAAATATTTCAATAGGACATACCAAAAACTATGATTACCTATCTTCTAATAATTATCGTACCTTCCACAGAATTTTCAAATAAAATAACCAACACGACAATGTATGTACAAAGATTTCCAAGATACACCTCCGAATGAAAACGGATATGTGCAAGCGCAATCTGTTGTAAACAACCACGGAGTACGACGTACATGGAATGCTCAGAAAATACTTTGCACAAAAACAAAACACTGTGTTTGCACGGAACGTGTTGGAAAATAGTGATGTGTGCAATAACGTATTATATATAGACACGTTATCAACCAACATCTCGGCGCTTAAAAACGGCGAAAATACTAGATAACTACTTATACGCGTAAAGAAAGGGAAAGAAAATATGACACCGTACGGCGGGATGTCTGTTGCTAGAGGGAGATAAATAAACATCTTCAGTTACGTCACAGGATAAGTAATAGTCAAATTACATGCTCATTGGTCGAGCGCATGAGTGACGTAGCTATCAGAGTCACTTCATGCGCCGGCCGCCATTAGACGCAGCGTCGTACAAAATAAAATAAAATAATCTAGTTTTCTAAAATTACGCGTGAAATGACACATTTTTGTCTTTAACTTTTGGGGTATAATTTTTACATCCTCTGAAAACACACGACGGCATATTTTCTTTATGTTTTGCACAGGTTTTCACATACGATATAAATTAAAAACAAACATACGTCGCGTCGCGTCGCGCGACAGGTTGGTGCGTGACTGAGCGCAATGTGGCCAATTGGCTTCATTTCATGTTGCCATTTTAGAGTGCGGACCGTTATCTATAGTTTTATACATCATTGGATGTGTGTGAATTACCATGTCGCACGCGTTTGTTTAGCAATGCAGAACGCGTGCGACATGGTTAAACCATTTTTTTTTTTATTTATACTAAACAGGGCTTGCTTTATGGATCGAATTGAATAACGTATGGTTTCAGAAGTGGAATGCCCTTAGTTTGGTTTGATTTACTCGTAATTTGTTTAGCATCGATTTGTTGCTGCACTTAACAATATTTACACTTAACAATATTTTATGGTTTTCGATGGTGCTATTCTTGGTTGATGTTATTTTACTTTATTACCTATTACAAATTTTTGAACCTGACGCGGTTACCAGACGTTCAGGTGACCACTGAAAATCAGCGCTGTGTTGTGGGTTCCCATATCACAGCATCCCATGATGCTGTGATATGGGAACCCACAACACAGCGCTGATTTTTTTTTTTTTTTTTTTTTTTTTTTTTTTTTTTTTTTTTTTTTTTTTTACTCACCATTGAGTAGGAGCCATCTTGTCACAGTCATTACGTGCAGCTGTCGACTATTTCTCTTATAAGCTCGTGATTATAGATCTAATTCGTTTTTATTTTTCTTATTACTCGAGTTAATTATCTTTTTATATGCACGTGTTTCTGTGACAAATAAGCCTATTTTTCTTTATTGATGTGAAACATCTATAGCCGCACGTAAAACAAATTTCTGGCGTGGCGACGCATGCCGTGGCGACGCGTCGCCACGCTATATGATGGTGTATATAGTCACAGTCTTGTGTACTGTGTGTCGATGTTTCACATCTGCCAGGCGTCCCGTGACGGCTCACCTTCTTTCCATCTGTATATCATTCCATTTACTCAACACTCCATGGTGTGGCCGCGCTCTGACGGCATTACGTGAGCTCTGCCCAATAAACATGACCCGTCGTGTCTGCAACGGAAAACGTTTGTTTGTATCTTAATGTACCTAAACCTTTATTTATGTTTCATCTGGCGCAGTTCTTCGATAAAATGTTTATAGATTCAGTGTTAAATAACTGTTTATTTACAAAATATATAGACGAAAAAAACGAGGTTCGACGTAATAAGATGTTGTATTTTTGATTATTTTGTAATAAGCCAATTCACCTTTTTTTGTGCTTTTGTTGGCTTAGAATTTCTTAAAGATCATAAGAAAACAGAAAACCTCCACCCCTTCCACCCTTCTGGGAAAACAGGCACGATATGTGTTGTTTGTTTCATTACAATAATGACAGTCAGGGAATTTAATTGTTTAGCAGATGTGTGATTTTTACTGACTTTTAAGTTAAAAGGCAATTTTCTATGCACTATTTTTTTTCTAACTTCACCACATCTAGTCTAGACAGTTATCGTATCTTCTTTATTTCAACTATTTTGCACCAACCATCGCCTATTAGGTCCTTACATATTATTATCGAACTGGCCAGAGGGGCAATTCTCGTAATTTTAAGAATATTTGCAGTCTGATCTCAGTCCTAATCAGCCAAAAACAACTCTAATTTCCCTACATTTTAGACAACTTTGTCGCCGAGATAAGACTGCGAATAGATTTTGAATGTTTTAAATTATACGAGAATGCCTTCTGGAGATTGGTTAGGAATTCCAAATTCAAATTTATTTAAAATTTAGGCTTGTGTATTTTTGTTTCGAATTTAGTGTGTCATTTGTTTTCGCGCCATTTGCTTTTTCTTTGTCATCGTTCTATTCACAATATGGAAAACATAAAATATCACGTTATTTACGAATACTAGTTCCACCGTGGCACTAGCGCTGCAGAAATAGCTCTAAGGATTAATAATAAAAGTAAGTACGCTAAATTGGCGCTTCGTGGAGCAGTGTGGCCACCCTGCGACTTCAAACATATATGGTGAGCGCGTACTTCTAAATATCTAGGGCTTGTAATGTAAGCGATCAAAAGCTAACAGAGCGCGGAAATCGTTGATACTCGTTTCAATAAGTTGGTATGAACATATCAGATGGTATCATGGTCGCAGGAGGAAGTACTACATACTCGTATATGTCTGTATGTGTACGGTAGTCCTAGGAACTAATGGCTGAGCCTGATGCGGTATTGCGACATACTTTTTAATATGTTCGTAATTAAAATATAGTGGCATGGCGTTAAATCAGTGGATCTGATGACCATTCGTCACATTAAGGCCTGTATTAATGCCGATAACCTTGAGCATTTGGGCGGAGCTAACGACCCCTTCTCCGCGCCACTCCGCTACCCGCATGCAACAGAAAATGTGCGGTTGTGTGCGCCGCCACCACGGTTTGCCTCGCCTAGTCTCGTCACAGAGTATCGAAATCACAGAAGGTCAAGTCATCGTGAAAGTTAAATAATTATGTGTACCACATATACAGGGTGTCCCAGAACTCAACGTCAAGCCGAAACGGGGTGACAGGATTAATCATAACCATCACGAGAAAAATATAAAAAAAAATCTATCCCATGCAGTTTGAAAATTATGGGCATTTTAAGAAAAACCTAGAAATTTGATCAAACTGTACCATTTTTCGGTTATTGTGGTTATTCTTTTTTATTTTTGTTCAATTAAACTTTGGATACGTAATCCTAAATAACATTTCTAGAATCCCAATAAAAAATAATCACACGATTGCCTCAAGTTTCCGAGAATTGAGACTATTCGTTAAACTACGAATTTAAAATTTTCAAGATTCGTCGACTTTGATTGGCCCTCCTTTAAAAAAAATGTACTAGAGTGCCTTGGCAAGTGGCATTAAAAGTTGGCGCATTTAATCAGAATTCTAAAATGGTACAATACTTGTTAGTTCCATACAATAAAAAAGAGTAAAAAAATTTAAAAAAAAATTGAGGCTGATGGTAAACAATTTGAACATTTATTGTAATAAAAAACGTTATTTCTCTATCTGACTTTTATTCCAACAAACCTAAATTAAACTAGATCAAGATTTTTCATTATTTTACTAACTTTTTTTCACTTTTTTCACTTTAATAAAAGTGGCGTCACTATCTGTCTCGCTCACTCATGGCAAACATACCCACTATCCATCTCTCTCATCATTTTGCCTTAAAATTAAGAACCTACCTAGAGCTTGTGCGAATCAAAAACATTTTAACTGAGATAGCAAAAATCGGGTTACTTGAGGTTTTAATTTTTTTACTCTTTTTTATTGTATGGAACTAACAAGTATTGTACCATTTTAGAATTCTGATTAAATGCGGCAACTTTTAATGCCACTTGCCAAGGCACTCTAGTACATTTTTTTTAAAGGAGGGCCTATCAAAGTCGACAAATCTTGAAAATTTTAAATTCGTAGTTTAACGAATAGTCTCAATTCTCGGAAACTTGAGGCAATTGTGTCATTATTTTTTATTGGGATTCTAGAAATGTTATTTAGGATTACGTTTCCAAAGTTCAAATGAACAAAAATAAAAAAGAATAACCACAATAACCGAAAAATGTTACAGTTTGATCAAAATTCTAGGTTTTTCTTAAAATGCCCATAATTTTCAAACTGCATGGGATAGATTTTTTTTCAGATTTTTCTCGTGATGGTTATGATCAATCCTGTCACCCCGTTTCGGCTTGACGTTGAGTTCTGGGACACCCTGTATTTACAATGGTCCAGTTTTGGTTTTATTTAGGTATTATCTATTGATATGGATGTACTTTTCGGGCTATGGTTACGAATAAAATTGTTAAAAGCTTTTGAGGCCGTGAGTAGAAGCTATACCCTTAATATAAATCAGCCTGGCTTGCCATGTGGTAAACAACTTAATGTATCTTTTTAACTAAAATTAATGGCTAAATGTGCTGCTAAGTGCAAAACTCAAGAATGGCTGGACCAATTCGGTTTTTTTTTAAATATTCGTTGAAGTCTTAGGAAGGTTTCTATGAAGAGAAGAAGGGTAGGTAGGCATGTACGTAGATAGGTAGGTAGGTATGTAGGGTAGGTAGGTAAGCCTACTTACCTCGGTCGGTCGGTGAATTCGTCGCTGCGCCTGCAAAATCCGCTATGGATAAAAATTCAACTTTTCAGGAGAAGCAAAAAACTGTTTCTTTTTCAAACTGTTAATATTATATTAAAACTAAATATGCAGAAAATTAGACTTTATGTCGGGACATTCAGAAATATTTATTTTTCGCCATTTACTATGATATTCCAGGAGCTAGAATTTTTTTAAGTGAATTTGGGCACATAGCGGTTTTTTTTCGGGTCGTAATTACCGCTAAGTACCTGACTTTTCATCACATGACGGATTTATGCTTTTACCAAATAGTTTGCATTTTTGTGCTTCCTAGAATACTTAGCGGATTTACCAAATTAGTCTAGTAGTATCGTTGTTGTATGTTTGATAAACCCGCTATGTGTCATTTCAAAGCGCAATTCCAAGGGACTCGCTTTGAACCGAAAATGCGCTATGTGTACATAGGGGGTTTTTCAAGTCCGTTTTTGACCAAAATTACATAGCTGATTTTGTTATCTTCTTAACCAAATGAGTTATTACAAAACCGATTTTACAGATGTACGTGGCTTGAAAAATACTATAAATAAGCATCAAAAACCGATTTTCAAAAAAAAATACATAGCGGATTTTGCAGGCGCAGCGACGAATTATGTATAATAATAATAATGTTTCCGTGCGAAGCCGGGGCGGGTCGCTAGTTATAAATAAAATTAAGTAATGATTAAAGAAAATAAATAAATAAAAAATTGTGAATGCTAAACTAATATTTGAATTTACTTTGTTTCAGGTTTATCCGCTTTGACAGACGATCAGACATTAAAAAGGTAAATAAAATAATAATCTATTAAAATAAATACCGTCTGTTATTCTATTGGCCGCAAGCGAGTTTGAGGAGTGTCTGGTCCTGGCCTCTAAGGTTTCAATGAAATAAACATACAAATGACATCACATAACATCACGCTTTGTTTCTCAGAAGTGTTGGGCAGACCAGCCGGTCGATTCTGTAAAAATCTCACCGTGAAAACTTAGGTGAAGTGAGTTTGTTTTAGCTAGGAATTAACACCATTGACAGCTCACTCCACGCTCACTTCACCTAAGTTTTCACAGTGAGATGGTTACAGAATCGCACTGCTGTACCCCCATGGGGCGTGCCTATTGTCATCAACCGGACACAAATCTCAACTCCAGACTGCTACAGAAAAAAAACACTTAACAAATAAGATATTGTTATCAAAGTTCTGTAATCGATAATATTATTATGGTACTACATAATATGGTACATCTACGTGCCTCTACCTCAGCGTTTTGAGAGCAGTACCTTGTGATGAAATAAATTACACAAAAATAATGTGCCTGTCTGGATTCGAATCTACTACCTCGTAAATCGAAGTTGCGGTCAGACGTTGAAGGGAAACATCGTGAGGAAACCGGCATATCTTAGAACTAAAAAGGCAAAGACATGTGACATCTACCAACCAGCACTGGGCCTACTGTCTGGCTGGATAGGTCCACTCAATATCTGTGGTTCTTTCCTCAAAAGACTATTTCAGACAACAATCTACATGAACTGACCACGTCTATGTCTCGACTTTAAAAGAGAGTGTGATCTCTGAGTTTGTTTAGGCCTCTCTTCTCAGCGTAGTCAGATAGGAAACGCCGGCCTCAAAGTTTTTGTACAAACCTACTACCAGAAATAAAATCATTTATGATTTACTCTTTCTAGCCGAGGCAGGCACTTTACTTTGTGTAAAAAATTTAATCACCACTGCTGTCAAAACGGTGAAGGAAATCGTCGAGAGGAAACCGACATGTTCTGGAACCAAAAAATCAAAAGACATTTATTCAAACTAGTCTGAGAATCAACAATTTTCGAAGTTCAAAATTTTGAACTTCGAAAAATACGGCGGGCGTTTTGGGCGACCGTCTTTTGCGTCGAGAGGGAACCGACATGTCCTGGGAACCAAAAAATCAAAATCAAAAGTCATTTATTCAAACTAGGCTGAGAATCAGCACTTTTCGAACTTCAAAATTACAAAAGACAGTCGCCCAAAACGCCCGCCCTTCACAACTTCCTAGTGCTTTCGGAGATATGTGACATCTAGCAACCTGCACTGAGTGATACATTATAGCCCACTCCCTCTCGAAGGGAGGAGGCCTGTTTCCCAGCAATAAGAACTTATAGACTGGTTATGCTGAGTGACTTCACAGTTATCTTTTAAGTATTTGACGCTTCTCAAAAGCTTTAAAAAGTATGTTTCCATCTGGCTTCACTGTTGTAGAGTCAACGCGCAGGCACGTTCACAAAACAAACCCGTATGTTTTCAATTCTAAGAACTCCAAGCATTCTACCTTGAAGGCCTATACACTATCAATAATGATCATTGCCCCCAGATAGTGGTAAACCAATAATACCCATGCTAATTTCAACCCTATAATAAAGTTATCAACGTCGAAATTACATTAAAACAAACAGTAGCGAGAAAGTACGCAAAACAGATCTAAAACTAAATGCCAGTGTATCTGTTTGTTTCTGAGCTAGAAACCGCTTTTCGACTAGAAATATGGAGATTGCATTATGTCTGTGATTATATTAGTTATTTATTTATTTGGAAAATTATTTTTATGAGCTTTGGTATCTGGAGGTCAGCAATGTTAAGGCTCCTTCAAACAGGCGCGACACGACACGCGACACAAAGGCACCGCAAGTCGCGCAAGGAGCGGTGCCTTTGTGTAGCGCGCGATTCGCGTCGCGCGTCGCGCCTATTTGCAGGAGCCTTTATTGCATAACACACTATCAGTAGCAACGGTTTTCATCATGACAGTTCAACGACATTCATTGGGTTATTTACGTTGTTGACCAGACAAATTTTTCGAACACATAAAGCATTGGATTAGCAATATCCTTTTCTTTTTAACTTCGCCCGCTGAGGGTGCTTACTCTTCAATTTAATTCCGATAGATTGACATTGGAATTGTGACGTTTCGTACTCTTGAGTTCGATGCTAGCGCCAAATGATTTTTAGATTGGGTGTCCATTTTGGAGAACTAAGTGGAATTGAGTTCGGGCTTGGCGTGGGGTAATTGTTGACAATATTGTTTTCAAGAGTACCGAATCACGTGACTGTAAAATTAACATTGGAATCATATTGGCATCTCATTGGAATTAAAATTAGTTTGGAGAGTAAGCCCCCTTGGCGGAGCGGAAGGGCATGTCAGGCTTTTTCTGACCAAAACCCACCCGTTTTCCTTCAGTTGCCTGTGCCAGGGGCCACGGTATCTCTTTCGAACAACTCAAAATGATTCAGATTGCGATTGATAGTGTGTAACACAATTAGTGTGCTGCTCCCTAAGCACGAAATTCGTTTCCCCGAAATTACGGGTGGTTCCTACTCCGTGTCATCTACGGTCATAAGGTTGTTTAGGGCCCGAACAAAGAATGAATTATACCACGATTTGACAGTTTTTCCTTTTCCCGATGTGTTTTTGCGTCCAAAAAAGTTAATTAATCGCATGTAGGGTAAAAAACTCCGAAGTTTCGAGCAAATTTCGGACGGGCCAATATCTCCGTAGAATGGCCTACTCCCCAGCCCATTCAAGACATTCATTCAGTAATTTTCAAACACATTCCTTTTCCACATAATGGGCACATTTCACTGTCACGAACTGTCATTTACATTCCAAATGTAGGTAGTCGAAAAAATGTTAAGGTGCACGTAAAAATGAACCCTAAGGTTTTTAAAATTTTCATTCCTTGACTGTACATTAAAACCACATTTACACGAATATACCTTCTCGCCCATCGAAAAGCCAAGATGACAACGCAAGTCTTGTGTAGGCAAGATTCACATACGGTGGTCCTAATCAATTTAACATGTACCCCACAAATTATAATTATATCAAGATACCACTGTTGTTAATATTAACATTGACAAAGTAAGAACAAAAAAAAACAACACAAAAGAGTCCTATATCAAATTAAAAAAGAACGAATGTGAACGAAATGAATGAGCAAGCGCATCACTAGATTGACGTTTCAATTAAAAATCGTTTATTTATAAAATTAAAATCACGCAACGTGTCGATATCTTTTGTCGGCACGTCACTACATCACTAACCCTTTGTACAGTGCTGTTACAATCTTTTGTGCTTAATTATCGATGAATAGAGTACAAAGAATTCGTTATTTGTTAAGTCTATTAGTTTATAATTATTAAAAGTCAGTGAGTTGATTACCTACTGTGAAAGTAATGTCGAAGTCAAAATGAAATCTTTATATTTGTAGAGCATCGCAACAAGTTGATAAGAATAGTCTTCGTTTAAAACAACGGCCAAGTGCGTGTCGAACAACGCACAATGAAGGGTTCCGTAGTTGGGGTGAAATATCATATACGTCACTGTCAATTTTCTTCTCCAACGGCAAATCTAAGACAGGAAAAGGTTCACCTAAGTTTTCACGGTGAAATTTTTACAGAATAGCAACGCTGATTTTGAAAAAAAATGGTACAGTCAGAAAAGAAGATGTAGTAACATAAATAGCAAAGAGTAAAAATTTCAATTATTAAATAGGTACATGGTTTGGTACTTTGGTCATGTTTAGACGAGGAATGTAAGGCGACTATCAAAAGGTATTTACAAGGCATGATGGCAGATGTGAATGGAAATACCGGGAGGGGATGCCGTAGAAGGACGTAGTAACCTTATTGGTAATATTCTTCAGAAAGGTCAGATGCGTAGTACTCGCAACCGGCGTGCATGTAAATGCACGCCGGTTGCGAGTGGTGGTGGTGATCTGGTCATATGACCAGATTTATTTATTTATTTATGAACGTAAACGAAGCAAAAGGATTGTGTAAGGATCGCACCAGTTCTGTAGTTTGTGCCTACCCCCATGTGAGAAAATCTTGAATTTATGGTAGGCACCATATTGTTTATTATATGTATATTGTAGGTACAGCCAGTCGATTATGTAAAAATCTCACCGTGAAAACTTAGGTGAAGTGAGTTTGTTTTTGCTAGGAATTGACAGCTCACTTCACCTAAGTTTTCACGGTGAGATTTTTACAGAATAGCACCGCAGTTAGCTATAAAACGTCAATTCTCCTATCTTATTTTTATGATGACAATCGATGCAGTTTCGTAAATGTTGTAGTTCAAAAACCCACCCTGTAAAACTATAACTTTTTGGGTTGTTGTTTTGAAAGCAGTTTAAAAAAAATCGTTGAACCGACAGGCAATTCTGGCGGTCTATTTTTACCCGACTACGGCGAAGCAAAAAGGAAGGTTATGATTTTGACCGGTATGTATGTTATGTCCATCTGTTCCCTCATAACTTCTAAACTGCTCGTCATAATTGGACAAATGAGGTATGTGACGTGACAATAAATTGAATATGGCGCCCTCTAGCGGACATAAACTCCTGACCTAATTTTTTTTTATCTTGACGTTTGGGTATTAAATGAAAGGACTTAATTAGCACATTTCCAAAATATAAATATTACTGAAATAAGCCACAAAATAATTAAATAAAAAATAAGTTTAAAAACTAAAACCCGACCACTGAAATGGATAAAACAAGAAAGTACCTTTCCGTTTTCGCATGCCGCTGTACTAACATACAAAGCTATGGTAGCATGCGACCACGGGAATGCAAAACTAATCGCGACTAATATATTTAGTTGATCTAGTTAATATTGAACAGAATAGTTGTCCGTTCCCACGCGTACAAACGACCTTGTGATTAACTAATAAAATATTCGTTGAATAGGCGGAAGCGACAGCGATTCTTTACCTTTTTTGCTGACCAAGGGGAGATCAAGTCAAAACGACAGGTCCCACCTCTGCTTAAAAAATATGATACTTTTTACATATCTATTATTTCGAAGCGATCATCATCCCCCGCCCTCAACCCAATATATGAGGCCCGCGCAGCCTGCCTTCAACTCTCAAACATCTCTATTAGCTAGCTGCCATCTCAGTGTCACCCCCTTTGTAGCCGCAAATCATGTTTCACACAGCGCCAGAGCTGGGGCTCTGTCTCACATAGGGTCTTAGCATTTATGCTGAGCGATGACCTTTTGGCATGGTTGTGACGCATATTTTCCCCCCAACTTGTTATTTGATTTGTATGTTTGTGTTCGTTCTCTGCGTCATGTTTACCGCCTATAAACGTATTTTCTTTCTTTTTGTTTTCTTTCTTTCGTTCATTTCTTTCTTTCTTTTCTTTATTTTCTTTCTTTTCTTTCTTTTCTTTCTTTTCTTTCTTTCTTTGTTTTCTTTCTTTTCTTTCTTTTCTTATTTTTCTTTCGTATGTTTCTTTTCTTTCTTTCTTGCACAGTCCAGCAAAATCATAACTCTAAAAAGCCCACCTTCTAATGCCCATGTCCATTTGTGTTGTGTAATGTGTTCCATGTCCCATTAACTATACTGTCGGCGCAAATGTCTTTATTTTCCATTCTCCAATAATGAATGGAATGATTCCATTCTTCATATCTTTGGACATCCTCTCCCCCTCCATCCATCAGCATTACCCCCTTAGTCAGGCACATGCATTTCTTAAAACACAACCATCATCATCTGCCTAGCCTTTTCCCAATTATGTTGGGGTCGGCTTCCAGTCTAACCGGATGCTGCTGAATACCAGTATTTTACATGGAGCGACTTTTTTTTTCCGGATTGGAAATCAAGCCCCTCCCTTAAAACAAAACCAAAAGTAGAAAAAAAATTAAAAGCACACGCACAGCCCTAATAAACACAGTAATAAATAACAACTAAAACACTTATCTACACATAAATAAACTTGGTAACTTATAACCAATCACGATACTTAATTAGATTTGTAATTAAAAAGTAAATAGCACCTGGCTCCGCATTAAAAATAACTCAGGCGTGGTCACGACCGACATTGCCTGGATGCCTGCCCGCTGTCGCTTATCGCTACATCTTAGTAATGTGACAGCTGCGTTACTACCATCCGGGTGTCTGTCTGATATTGCTGATAATGCTGCTCAGGGCTGTAGGTTTTATTGAGCGGTTAAAGATTAAGCCTTTTTATAGTCTAAAAAACTAAAATTATGGTTGAGTAGACACATAATATCGCACCTCCGATAAAATAGGGTTACAGCTCGAAAAACCGGGATTTTTAGAAAAGCGAAAATAAACTCTCGGATACAACAAATCCGTGAGTTTATTTTCGTTTTTTGATTAACAATAATCAGTCTTTATTCTTATACTATTATTATTATGTAATCAAAATTACTCATACTTGAAAAGCTTACAAAAAAATATGTTTTAATGGCATACTTACGCTGTTTTTAATTTTTTCTGAAAAACAACCTGAAAATTCCTTTTCCGAGTTGCAACCCTATTTTATCGGAGGTGCGATATAAATGTATGAATATTTTAATAGTGGCTTTAAAATAAAACATCTTGACCTTCATGCTAACACCCCTCGTGTAGTGTAATGCTAGGCTAAAAAATGTTGACAGCAGGTGGCGCTTCCGCCCGCATTTTAGCGGGCTGTCGACGCGCCTGCTGAAGACTGCGGGCGCCCTCTCGTGGCTGCTCCCCAACTTGGGGGGGCCCAGCGCGCGATGCCGGCAGCTCTACGCCGGCATCTTGAGGAGTATGGCCCTTTACGGGGCCCCTATCTGGGAGGACTCCCTCCACAGGAGGGAGAACGCCGCCGCATTGCGGGCCCCCCAAAGGGCCATAGCCCAGCGGGTGGCGAGGGCCTACCGCATGGTCGCCTTCTCGGCGGCATGCGCTCTGGCCGGCACCCCGCCTTGGGAACTCGAGGCGTGGGTGCTCGCCAGAGTGTATGAATGGACGGTAGGGCGGAGGGCGAGAGGAGAACGCCCCGCCCCCGAAGAGCGGGAGGCCGTCCGGCGGGAGGCGAAGGACGCCATAGTCGTCCACTGGACGCGGGACCTCGCCGCCGCAGCCTTCGGCCGCCGAACCCTCGATGCGATTGGGCCGGTCCTGCGAGACTGGCTCGAGCGGTCGCACGGGTTCCTCTCCTTCCGTCTGGTGCAGGTGCTGTCCGGGCACGGTTGCTTTGGATCGTACCTGCACCGTATCGGGCGGGAGGAGACGCCGTCGTGTCACGGCTGTGGCGCGGCGGAAGACACGGCGCAGCACACTCTTGAGGTGTGCCCGTCGTGGTCCGAGCCGCGCCGCAGTCTCACCGCGGCGATCGGAACGGACCTCTCGCTCCCCGGCTTGGTCAACGCCATGCTGGGGGACGAGGGGTCCTGGGCGGCAGTCGCCTCCTTCTGCGAATACGTCATGTCCCAGAAGGAGGCGGCGGAACGCGCGCGGGAGGAAGACCCTCTCGCGCCGCCGCTCCGAAGGCGGAGGAGGGGTCGAAGACGACGTCAGTATGACAGTCACCTCCGACTTCTCCCAGGTGGAAGCCAGCAGGCGACGGGTGCGGGGGCACCCTCGCCTGTATTGCACAGGCTTCCACCAGTGCCGGACGGGAATGGCCAGGTGTTCCCGGCCATTCCCGTAGCCCCCCAGCCGGGGGGACATGCGGGGCCCGCCAGTTAGGCGGGCATGCGCCGGGGGGGTTGTGGACGCAAAGGCTGAGCCGGATTCCCATGACCCCTCCATCAAGGCGACGAGGGAATACCGCTGAGTTTTAGTGGGTATACTGCCACCTTGGCAGGGAGTCCCACATACTCCGTGTCGTCCCCCGACGAGCGGAGATGCGCAACGTCATTTCTCAGCGACAAAAAAAAAAAAAAGGCTAAAAAATGTTGTTGATATACTCGTATTAAGGCTCCTGCAAACAGGCGCGACGCGCGACGCGAATCGCGCGCGACACAAAGGCACCGCTCGTTGCGGTGCCTTTGTGTCGCGTGTCACGTCGCGCCTGTGTGTATGAGCCTTTATGAGATTGATAAACTTGCAACACTGTTTGACCGATCGCCATGAAAGTTGGCATATATCCATATGTAACTAGCTTCTGCCCGCGACTTCGTCCGGGTCTTTCGGCCCCCGACCCATCCCGTTGCATCTTTATATCGCCACCCCGTTGCATGTTTATATCGCCACCTCGTTGCATCTTTATATCGCCAGCCCGCACTATTGCTTTGTTTTCTGACTTTTGCTCGACTCCTAAGAGTCGTTTAATAGCCCATAGCCTTCCTCAAGAATTGGGCTATCAAATGCAAAAAAAAATTTCCGATCGATTTCGAACTGCTACTGCGAATTTCCTAAACCCAATCTACCCAAACTGGGGATTGAAGGCAAAACCACACAACAGTCCGGCTTGTGACAAATAAACCAACGAGGTATTCTTAATTGCTTAAAAAATCTCCAGGAATCCAACCGGAGCCAATTACTTCCAGTTTTTTTTTTGCCAAAAATCTATGATTATATATTAGAATTTAACTATATACAAAAGAAAAGGTACTTCATAAATTCTTCCTACGCCAACACATAGGTTCAAGCTCGTAAACTTTCGTCTCATAATAGTAGCGGGTTCGGTTCCGACCTAATTCCACTACAATCAACCACTCTACACTTTCCTAATGTTAACCATTTGCAACCTTAACACCAGTAGTTACGGTTGGAATTAGGATACAGCGTGATTAAAAATACTCTGCAATCTATGTTGCAGTTTGTACAATGTGTACTGGAGCGACAAGGGTTGTCGCGACATAGAAATAATTGTTTTTTTTTTTTCATTACATAATGCATTTTTTTTTTATTTACCTGACTGTTCTAATTCGGTCCCATTTATGGGATTAGGCCTTTACCTCCAGTCCTCTCATATATCATGATCCTGCGCATTTTCTTTCCAGCTTTGACGAAACCTCTCACGGTCTCCTTCGCAACTGAACATCACTCCTGTATTTGCCAAAGACGTTGGCAGAGGGTAGATAGGTACAGACGCCAGCACATCAAGCTACTACAACCTGTCAAATTTCTTTAATAGATTTTCAACTTTATCGCTGAAGGATAAGGTTCAAGGTTGATTGGGAAAATTTGACAGTTTCGGGTAGCTTGGAGTATATACCTGCATAGGGTCCTGATTTCGTTCCGCAAGGTCAGGCAAAGCACCTATTACTGGGTTTTCAATTAATATTATTGCAGTAGCTGCCCGGAGTCGCGATTTATGCCCATAATCAGCCTGTAATGTTCCCACTGCTGGGACACAGGCCTCCTCTAAGTGAGAGGGTGTGGGCCATAATCCACCACGCGGGCCTAGTGTTGGTTGGTAAATGTCACATGTCTTCAGTCTTCGAATTTTTGGTTCTAGGAGATGCCGGTTTCCTCACGATGTTTTCCTTCACCGTTTTGAGCAGTGGTGATGAAATAATTTATACAAAGTAAAGCGCTTGATTGGGTGCGAACCTACGACCTACAATTCGTAAGTCGCGGCCGTTACCACTGGGCCACCACTGTTCTCTCATTTGTGCCCATTGATAGCAATAGCATTAAGCTCACCCCCCTGTTAGGTAAAAAACATCTATATTTAAATGTAGGTGAACTACATAATATATCTACATAAGTACCTACATCTTCGGGGTCAGCAGTGTACGGGTGATTCACACAAAATTATGTGTTCACTATCCAGTTTTCGCGCAAGCATCCTCTCGACTAACGCCATCCATGAGGATTGCCACACTACAAAAAAAACGGTACCTTCTAATAAATTGGCAACCCTAGATAGTTCGCAGCCGCGGGGCAGTTTATCATTTCGGCCCGTTATCTTAGTAACTGCAATCCACTTGGCCGCTTCACTTGTCTAAGAGTCGCAGGTGGCCAGGCCCTTCGGTTTTACGCCGGGGTCAATGAACAGCCGCTACTTAAGATCTGTATCCGATTCATCAGCTGCTAAATGTGGCGATCTTTTTTTCATTAAAGTTTGGGTTTTGTATGAGTCTCCTATAAAACGCTAGGCTGCCCAATGTAACATCAGAGGGGCAAACACGTACGCATTCTAAATCTGAGAAATACCTCAAATTTTATACATTTTTGACAAGTTTTTTACCCTGATTGTACATAGCTGAGATTTGATGGCGACTGGATTTTGAACATTTTAATTTCCATTCTGCGGAGGTCCCAGTTTAATCTTGCACCTCCTTCCTCAATAACCTTCTTCGTCCCTGCGGGAAAGGTTTCTCTCAAATTACACGGGACTGAATAAGTAGTACCAGCCTAGTCGTTACTCTGCATTCTAGGCTTATTATTGCTCAAGCCACACCTTGTTTACAATAAGTACGTTCCAAGTCAAATGCCAGTTGAACAATTAAACTAAAACTATCATAAGGAAAAATTTATGTTGATTTCAATCAAATGATTCGAACCCAGTCAGGAGCTTTACTTTGTGTAAATTATTTAATCACCACTGGTCTCAAACAGGTGAAGGAAAACATCGTGAGGAAACGGGCATGCCTTAGAACCAAAAATTCGAAGACATGTGACATCTACCAACTCGCAATGGGCCCGCGTGGCGTATTATTACAGTACCCGGCGATAAATATTGCACATCGACCTTTGGAAAGAGACAATCGGCTAATTTCGGCTTCGTAGAACGTTATCTCTGTCGCACGAAATACAAACAGTCCGGTATCTATTAGGAGCTGTTAAAACAATTATGATTTGCTTGTTTTGATAATTATTTTTATTCTTTGTATAAAATACAAAAAAGGTAAAGGTCGATGTGCAATATTTATCGCCGGGTACTGTACACTCTCCCCTCTCAGAGAGGAGGCCTGTGTCCCAGCATTGGGAACGTTATAGGCTAATATACATACACAGCGGTGGCTTCTGCCCATTAACAACAAAAAGCCTACAATATTTAATAGATCAATCAAGTAATGCATTCTAAAACTGTCAGACTGTTCGTCACTTGGTAACTCCTGAATTACTGTAGGCATAATAGATCTTAAACATGACCCGGAAAAGGATGTAATTATCAGAGTACATGAGTTATCCCAGTATGCGAGCGAAACTGCAAACTTTAGCTATAATTTACAACTTTATCACTAATTTCCTTCGTTTATTTCTAACAAGAGACATTTGGAAACATTTGAGTAGTTGATTGTCGATACAATAGAGATACGGCTCAACATGGTTTCCAATTAAACCTTAGGAGTAGGCCACACCTGCGTTTATAGCATATTTCGATGTTAGACAACCACGCAGGAGAGCGTACTTACAATCTTTGCTTTAAAACTGTTAATTTGTAGCAAGTGCATTTCGACGTTAGACAACCACCCAGGAGAGCGTACTACGGTCTTTGCTTTAAAACTGTTATTTTGTAGTAAGTGCATTTGAAACAACGTCAGCATCACGCCTGTATATCACAAAAAAATAAGAAGAAGTGTATCTTCCTATGGTACGCCCAATTCACCAAAGTTCCAAGAAGACATTGGCGAGCTTATTGCGATCAATTAGACACAACTTCAGACTCCGCCCTGCTACTGTAAACTTCTATGGAAAACCCAATAAAATTTGAGGATCGAACCCAAGACCCCATGGTGAAAAGACGTGCTTGCAGTGATGAGACCAACAAGACCGCCCATCAACTGAGCACAAATCTAGAAAAATTTGAAAATTCCATAATGGAAAATCCAATGTAACTTTGCGCGACTTATGGATACAGATTTTTGGCTTTTTAGACCAACTTTCCGGTCTCACATTAAACAAGGCTTCAATCTAACGATAAAGCTTTCGCAAGAGTAGCCTTACGCCAGTACAATAAGGGCGCGGCCAAACAAGACAGTTGAATTCGGACTCGACCAGTAATGATATTAGAATGTCATTAAATTATTCTTTAAGAGCGCGTTTGCATTTGGCAGACTAGCGGAAAAATATGGCGGAATTTCGCATGCGTAATGCCCCTCTAAAGTAAAAACGAAAGCTCTATATTATTTCCGTGACAAAACTCAAACCCCCTGCGACGTAGTCACGATCAGCGGAATTAAAAAAGAAAGTAAAAAAATACTTCATTCAAGTTACAATATGGAGATGGCATTGGTCCCAAACTAGGCACAGCATTTATATGCTATATACATGCTGTACCTAGTTTGGGACCAATGCCAAGATACCTTGGGCACTATAAAAAAAGCTTGATAGGTATTTTGGCATTGGCGATAGTTAAACTAGTTAGCCACTTTGAGACTACAAAACTAAATTTCCTCGCGATTTTCCGCAACTTTCTCTTTTTTTTTTCTACTAAACTTATCTCAATTAAGGAAGAGTTCTGCCTTGGATTTGTTTGATTAAAAAAGTGACATAATTATGACAATATGGCGGGCGCTAAACGGTACAATTTACAAAATCTTTTCATACTTAATTCTTCCTTTTGCAACAGAACAAACGGTATTAGCCATAGACTAGAATTAATTGCCTCTCTCCCATTTCTGGCAAAATATTCTCTTGGAAGGTAATTTCTACTGTATTCAAATAGATTCCTTCCATATTAGGTATTAAGCTGTTTGTTTTATTTCGTGTCGTGACTGCGTGAAGTTCCTAGGAGCTCGAAATACTTACCAGTGCAGGTAAATTACGATATTTGCAGCTATTTTACCAGTGGTGTTGGTGTAGTTGTTGAAAGTGTGACTGCTGAACACGGGGTCCTAGGTTCGAACCTCAGTTCAGGCAAAATATCATTGGGCTTTTCCATATTTTCTTGTATCATGCATTTCAGTTCGTTTTCAGTCTGATCTACCTTTTTCTATTTTAAGTGTAGAGGTACTCAGGAATGAGGGGCCCATGGCTAAATAATAATAGCCGCACAGGTCGATCGATCAGGTTAAGCTACGCTTGCCGCGGTTGGTCTGTGGATGGGTGACCATCTTTACATACCGTGACCCCTCCGTGCCTCGGAAAGCACGTTAAGCCGTTGGTCCCGGTTGTCATTCGCGGATCTTTGACAGTCGTTACGGGTTACGGGTTTGAAACTATTTGAAGACGATTTAAAATTTTCGTTCACGATAATGTTATAATGTCCACGTATTTCCATATACTTTATTTCCCTGCGGTGGACGTCCACAATAAAACCGTTGAATCGTCTAAGTTTTTTGTAACAACAAGTTTTTATTCAAAATATTTTATTGACATCATCGCGTCGTATATTGGAAAATAATATGAATCATTAATATCTTGTAACTTGGACCGCTTCATTCATTGCGGGAGGAATTCGTGAAATGTTCGCAATGCACCGTTGTGAGCTACTTCCTCACGCAAACCCTGGGACCTAGGTTTATAGTACTTTATAGTACCTACATCATTTAATAATACCTGTCTACCACTGTATACCTAGTAGATTATTTGACTGTACAATAAGTTTTAGTAGTAGGTAGGTAATAAAGATCTTTACCATCGCAGGTGTAATGTGGATGAGGCTGGCTCAGGAGCGTGGAGCTTGGCACTGGCAAAGAGAGGCGAGGCTTTCCATCAGACGTGATCGGGATCAAGAGCGAGCCCATTTAGCAATTTAAAAAGAGAGGATTATGTCCCCGCAGTGGATAAAATTACCTAAACTTTTATGTCGCAGACTTTCCTCAATATTTAATTAGCCTTTAATTTTCCCACAGCTGGGTTACAGGCCTCCTCAGTGATAGGTAGTGGGCCGTAAACCACCACGCGAGCCCACTGCGTGTTGGTAGATGTCACATGTCTTCGAATTTTTTTTTTGGTTCTAGGACACGCCTCACGATGTTTTCCTTCACCGTTTTGAGAGTAGTGGTGATTAAATAATTGATACAAAATAAGGCGCCTGACTGGGTTCGAATCTACGACCTGCAACTCGTAATTCGCGGCCGTTACCACTGGGCCACCACTGCCTCTGATTGTACTCATTCTTTGTTAATATATAATCAGCACAAAGGTTTTTTAATTTCAAAACTACGTTCAATAGATCGTGGTAATCGATAAAAACAACAAAAAAGTTTCTACGAGCAATTTAACAGGTAAACAATATCGATATGACTCGATACCTGCAATCGTTGCGTCATTAATCGACTAAGATCGGAATGCTACCATTGTTTCGTTCAGTAATTCTAAGTTGTTAATATTTTATTGGATTATAAACTCTATTTCTAGAACCGTATGACCCAAAATTGGTTGAGCTCACATAAATCGTCCAAGGTCGCCCAAACAGTTCGATTTCGTTTACATTCTGCTGGGTAGAACATAGCTTAAGAATTTCCAGATGTTGTCTCTGGGTTTTTACACCATGACGGTGTACAACTTGTAGGAAAATGCACCAGACTAACACCCGGTTACTCAAAGACCAATTAAGGGGATCACAGGACTTAAACCCAAAAAAACGCAAGTTTAAAAATACTAAAAGGACAGTGTTTACTGTAATTTTAGTGTTTTTAAACTTGCGTTTTTACTACAGACTACAGTAAACAAAATCAGAAAAATATGTTTAATATTCTTCAGGATTTAAGCTAGGTAGATATGATTGTGTTGAAAACATAATACAACTAATTTGATACGATAGAAAAAAATCATGAAGGTACCTCTCGAAACTTTCTTTTTACAATAAAAACCATACTACATACAATCATTCAGATTTTTTGTCAGATTATTCTACAAGCAACATCTAAAGCACTAGTGTTTTATTTTTTAGTCCAAACAAAATATTTTTTATAAATAGATAATTGCTTCATATTTTGCAAAAAATTACCAGAGTTGTGTCATCACGTTTCTCTTTTTTTTTCTATGCAGTCCGACAGTGACCGCGCTTTAGGTCATGTAGTCCCCTTAAGACAATTTGCTGACAAATTGTCAAACTCAAGTTAACTGCTGCTGAATTTCAACAGACAATCAAATCAGTTGACATGACTTTAACAATCTTATTTCAGCATTTTTATTTATGCTGATTAGAGTTTGAGAAACCGATCAGCCTTTCTTGGTTTTTGACAGATTCAAACCCGCAGCACTTGTAACATGATCACTTCTGCCTCTTCTCTACGAAGAATAGTAGGTGCAACTACGATGAAGTGAGCTTGAAATGAACAATCGCATTCCACCTAATAGGTACTAGGGATTGACAAAATTGACAGGTCACTTCAATCTCGCTTCACCTAAGTTTTTACGGTGACATTTTTAAAGAATAGTTTGGTTAACATCAATCTCTTTCTGTACATTTTTTTTTTAATTGTGGATATCACGCCGACGCTTATTAATATTTCAGCAATCTACAATAGTTTTTCGTTTCTACGGCGGTCCTGCTACGCGTTCAGATAGCACCTATCCCGTACCTTAAAACAAATTAACTTAAATAACATTTTATTTCTTGGTTCCAGGCCGAAAAAAAAACAACAACGGACGATGAACTAAAAAACTAACAAATAACAAAGTCGCTTGCGCTCAGACACCGAGCAAAAATGCTCTCCTGTCAGCAATTATCGGCGTGCGCGTGACTGTAGGCCAAGTATGTGCCATTGCTAGTAAACCAGAGGACTCAAAATGGCGCATAAAGTGAAGAACAACCATTACGTGGCGACCCACCGGTCTGGTGTGGACTCGCCGTCGTCCGGAGGTTACCATCACAGAGCTTCGTCGAGAGATGAGAATGACAGTCACCGGGCACCGTCGGAGAGGACGCTGTCGGAGTACACGGTAAGGGTAAGATCATCTTTTATATTTCTGCTAACCCAGTACGGTATCTGCTGTAAAGAGCAGTGATGCCCCGGTGGTAACGGCCGCGACTTACGAGATGGTTGGGTTCGAATTCAGGCAGGCGCTTTAGTACTCTGTGTAAATAATTTCATCACCACTGCGCTTAACACGATGAAGAAAAACATCGTGAGGAAACCGGCATGTCCTAGAACCAAAAATTTGAAGACATGACATCTACCAACCCGTACTGTGCCCACGTGGTGGAATACGACCCACTTCCTCTCACTGAGAGGTGGCCTGCGTCCCAGCAGTAGAAACATTATAGCCTTATCACAGTATTTCTTATAGAGAAAGAACAAGCATGCGCTTATGACCTCGTATTGGCCCGTGTTCAATACATCCACATTTAGCCATTCTTGAAATAGGGGACAAGCCTATTGTCCTCAACCAGGCACAAAGCTACACCTAAAAAATTGCCTTCTGTGAGAAAAAAAACTAACGCTGCACGCACCGGGGTTAAATATGACAAAAATACCAATGTCTACAAGGCATTCTTTGAGGAATGCAGACTGAACTGATTCACTGATTCAGTCAGTCAGAGTCAAATTGAATTTTAGTATTTATTTATTTAAGGATTACCTACCAACGAGATCATACATTATCATTATAGACTTTGTATAATATACATTATTCCTGTAATGCACACTCAATTACAGTTAAACAGCTTACACATTGTCGAATACAATGCTCTGACATTATTAAATTGTAAATACATTAAAAGAAATATACAATTATAAAAGATAAAAATTACAATAGTAAGCTATTCCAGTCAGTTTATTTACGCAATGTTTCCTGTATTTTCCAGACGATGGACGAGAGAACCCGGTCGCCATCAGGCGATCACAGGAATGGGAGACGGCCGCAGCACACCAACGGCTCCCCAAGAGCTGACTCTGAGACAGACGTGTATGTCACCAGCGCCGCGTACAGAGCACCTTCAGAAATCAGGTAACCAATAATCATTTTAGCATACCGCATTCACAGTCCACTGTTGGAACCGATTCTTCGACTTTCGACATCCAGTCTGTCCCAGCCACTTTTTTAAGGTCATCGGTTCATCTAGCTGGTTGTCGAGTCCGACCGAAAACGGTTTTTGGAAAAAGAAATTCGGTCTGATTTTCATTTTTAGCCTAAAACCGAAATCGAAAACGAATATAATGTTTTCTTGTTTATCGATAGATTAAATTCTTCTCTGGTAAAAGCAAAATAAATGTAGTGTCGGTCTTGTAATCAGATATATAATTAAACCGTTTAAACTGCAATCACACAAAACTTTAAGCCTAACTGGAGAGCCTCCCCCATCATGCAAAATTTATTGTTTAAGTACTTATCATCATTTTGCTTCTTCGGAACTATCATTATTATAAACTACAGCCAGTTAGAACAAGTAACTCATAATTAAAGCAATTAGAAAACACATACCATAGACGATCTTCTAAACTTTTGACAAGTTTGCATGATAACCTGCCATCGTAAACTGTTTCATGACTTTAATCTTAACTCATAGTGTTATTGTGGAGTTCACTGACTCATGTAAATAAACCGTTACCCTGTATTGGTCCCGCTAAGTCCTTAAATCCCACTAATTTAGTCCAACGGAGCTCGATACGTGCGCGAGCGCCTAGCGTCCCCGAAATGAGACAGACGAGCGGTTGAGTCACTTAGGGACCCCAACCATAGACACTGGCAGAGCACTTTATGTGCAAGTCAAAGTGACAGATAATGCACGCGTTTTTGTGATAATTAGACAAGTTTTCTTTCTTTCTTTTATTTTTTCTTTTCTTTCCTTGTTTTCTTTCTTTCTTTTCTTTCTTCAATAGAGGTGCACCCACACACATGGTTCGCAATTCTTTGACACTTCGCTTAGGATTATTGAACAGTTTTATGAAACTTCTAGATTTTGCCTGTAGCAACTCTAACTCTTTACTATCATTTGTTTATATAAAAATTAAATAGAAGTTAATGTCCAATTCTACTGTTAAAATACCTACATTATGAAGAAAGAAGAGTAAAAAATAAAATTCTTGGTACAAAAAGAACTGCTACATCCCGACCGCCCGTTTGCTTAGCTCTCTCACCGAACAAAACATTTTACATTAAACGCGTGGATTGATGGAAAATTGCTCAAAGGGCAATTTTACGGTGTACTCGTATGTATGAATCATAGAAGCACAGACCTTCGAATCGTACTAGAAACATTCTCGAAGCAAAGCAAGCATCGAAGAGTTATGCTAAACTTACCGCTAAGTTTAGTTTAGTTTCCTATACTTCATCATCAACATTATCTTGCCCATAAACCAATTTATTTGAAATCGGCGCCACATGTCCTATACATCGCTCACCGATGTCAGCAGCATTTGCACAGAATGGACTGTATTTAATTTATCTCATCTTAAAAATATATTTATTACTAGTATTTGGGCGTTGCGCGAGCTGCAAGCAGCTCGCGGGGTCGTGTTTTTGAGGAGTATTTCTTACAATGGGGGGAGGGGTGAAGGGGGGGAGAGGGGGGAGTTTTGAAAAATGATTTTGACCAACTCTGAAAAAAAAATTTTTCCAAGTCTCTTAACTTCCGAGATCTACCTAGAGGGGGGGGGAGAAGGGGGGCAAGGGGGCAACTTTGAAAAATGGATTTTACTTTTCCGAGCCTCCTCTATACGAATCCATAAAAAAACAAAACCCAAGTTTCTTAATTTCCGAGATACGATAGGGAGGGGGGAGAGTGGGGTGGAAAAGGGGAGGTTTGGGATTTTTCCCATACTCGTGAGAGTTACTTCTATACGAATCTGTAAAAATATACCCACCTCCCCCTTCACCATCTGGGAGAACAATTATGTCAGTGAGTGGTAATCGAGCTTTATATAATATAAAATAACTAGTATTTGGGCGTTGCGCGAGCTGCAAGCAGCTCGCGGGGTCGTGTTTTTGAGGAGTATTTCTTACGATGGGGGGAAGGGTGAAGGAGGGGAGAGGGGGGAGTTTTGAAAAATGATTTTGAACAACTCTGGGCCCCTTGATACGAATCTGAAAAAAAAAATGTTCCAAGTCTCTTAACTTCCGAAATCTACCATGAAGGGGGGGGGGAGAAGGGTGCAAGGGGGCAACTTTGAAAAATGGTTTTTACTTTTCCGAGCCTCCTCTATACGAATCCGTAATAAAACAAAACCCAGGTTTCTTAATTTCCGAGATACGATGGGGGGAGGGGTGAAGGGGGGGAGAGGGGGGAGTTTTGAAAAATGATTTTGACCAACTCTGGGCCCCTTGATATGAATCTGAAAAAAAAAAATGTTCCAAGTCTCTTAACTTCCGAGATCTACCTAGAGGGGGGGGGAGAAGGGGGGCAAGGGGGCAACTTTGAAAAATGGATTTTACTTTTCCGAGCCTCCTCTATACGAATCCGTAAAACAACAAAACACGGGACTCTTAGTTTCCGAGATACGATAGGGAGGGGGGAGAGTGGGGTGGAAAAGGGGAGGTTTGGGATTTTTCCCATACTCGTGAGAGTTACTTCTATACGAATCTGTAAAAATATACCCACCTCCCCCTTCACCATCTGGGAGAACAATTATGTCAGTGAGTGAGTCAGTCAGTGAGTGGTAATCGAGCTTTATACACCGTGACTTTTTAGTCGTCTTACAACGGCAGCCCAGTTCATGTATCCAATGACTAGTAAACGTTCATAATTAAAAAAATTGGTATTTATAAGATTTGAATAATTTAAAAATAAAAATATCATTCATTATTATGACGCAAGGCGTAGTTAGAAACACCCTGTTGCGAGCGCGGTACGAGCCTTGTAGGTATCAATGGAACGGCGCGCGGCGCGGCGCGGCATCTTTAACACAGTTCATTCAACCCTAGCGCAAAATAGGTTTCTTACTATTGCAATCTTAATGTTCTCAGTAAGTATGTAGCAGTTTGTTAATTAAAGCCACTTAATTCCAATTCTTCCTTCATACTTTTACGGGCTTAGGACCGTCAGAAACATTGTTCGTAATACTCGTAAAACCGAAACAAAGTGATGTAAGCTACGTAGGTACCAAGTAAGTGCAGATTAATAAAAAAACGTTCGATTTAGGTAACACACATACGGCCGATTTCAATAACTGATCAATTTGTCTTTGTTCGAACCTATTGAAGATAGAAATTTGACTCATGTTCCTTAGGCACATCCTACTTACATAAATAAATCCAGAATTTCTATCTCTAACCTGATAAATACCTACCTAACAATCAAAAAGATAGTTATTGAAATTAGTGGTATGTAAATTGTTTCCGGCGTATTTAAAGAATGGGAATCAACTGAATTATTTACACTAATTACTAATTTCGTATTTACAACTGATCACTTTTTATTTACATGTATTAAGTAGGTAAGTAGACTTTACCTGTATTGTAGCAACTGTTCAAATTGCCTACCACTTTGTTCGATGCACAAACGAGCACGTTTTTGAATGTTGTCTTTTAATTTATTTAAAGTCACTCTGTCTTGTTTCACAATATCAAAAGCAGCAATTATTTGCTGTTTTAATTGTACTACACTACACTTCACTCATTACTAAGTAGGTTCACTCCTCGTTTCACTAAAATCGATCGCGTACAACGCTTGACACCGGGTAGCGCAAGCGCACACTTCCGCTTCCGTTGTTCGGACGCAACTGAGTAAGAGTGACCTTCACCTATTTTTAAGTAAAAGGGGCGGGGCGTCGCGCGCGCCGGCACTTATCAAAGGATAGCGTTAGACAATCTGATTGGATGACAGTCCACGTGGACTATGCTAGATTGGCTTGCGATATTTTGTCTCATAGAAAATGGAGATGGAATGATCTGCTCGACTCGTGCGCTGGGTAGGTATACTCTACAGTTTGATACGTAAACATTTTTAACAGGGTGTTTCATATTTCTAATGTATTATTTATTTTTCTTCGTACCTATTATCTCAATTAATGATAAAAAAATAATAATCGCGCCTAGAGGTATTTTATACCGGATACATTGAGTGGACCACTTTTGTAAGACGACTAAAAAGTCACAGTGTATAGTATAATAACTAGTATTTGGGCGTTGCGCGAGCTGCAAGCAGCTCGCGGGGTCGTGTTTTTGAGGAGTATTTCTTACCCTTGTAAAAAGTATTTGGGCGTTGCGCGAGCTGCAAGCAGCTCGCGAGGTCGTGTTTTTGAGGAGTATTTCTTACGATGGGGGAGGGGTGAAGGGGGGGAGAGGGGGGAGTTTTGAAAAATGATTTTGACCAACTCTGGGCCCCTTGAAATGAATCTGAAAAAAAAAATGTTCCAAGTCTCTTAACTTCCGAGATCTACCTAGAGGGGGGGGGAGAAGGGGCCAAGGGGGCAACTTTGAAAAATGGTTTTTACTTGTCCGAGCCTCCTCTATACGAATCCGTAAAAAAACAAAACCCAGGTTTCTTAATTTCCGAGATACGATGGGGGGAGGGGTGAAGGGGGGGAGAGGGGGGAGTTTTAAAAAATGATTTTGACCATCTCTGGGCCCCTTGATATGAATCTGAAAAAAAAAATGTTCCAAATCTCTTAACTTCCGAGATCTACCTAGAGGGGGGGGGAGAAGGGGGCAAGGGGGCAACTTTGAAAAATGGATTTTACTTTTCCGAGCCTCCTCTATACGAATCCGTAAAACAACAAAACACGGGACTCTTAGTTTCCGAGATACGCTAGGGAGGGGGGAGAGTGGGGTGGAAAAGGGGAGGTTTGGGATTTTTCCCATACTCGTGAGAGTTACTTCTATACGAATCTGTAAAAATATACCCACCTCCCCCTTCACCATCTGGGAGAACAATTATGTCAGTGAGTGAGTGAGTCAGTGAGTGGTAATCGAGCTTTATATAGTATAAATCGAGCTTTATATAGTATAATAATAATAATAATAATGTTCCAAGTCTTAACTTCCGAGGTCCGCCTAAAGGGGGGAGAAGGGGGAGAGAATGGGGGGAATTTTGAAAAATGGTTTTTACTTTTCCGAGCCTCCTCTATACGAATCCGTAAAAAAACAAAACGCAGGTTTCTTAATTTCCGAGGTACGATGGGGGGAGGGGTGAAGGGGGGGAGAGGGGGGAGTTTTGAAAAATGATTTTGACCAACTCTGGGCCCCTTGATATGAATCTGAAAAAAAAATGTTCCAAGTCTCTTAACCTCCGAGATCTACCTAGAGGGGGGGGGGAGAAGGGGGGCAAGGGGGCAACTTTGTAAAATGGATTTTACCTTTCCGAGCCTCCTCTATACGAATCCGTAAAACAACAAAACACGGGACTCTTAGTTTCCGAGATACGATAGGGAGGGGGGAGAGTGGGGTGGATTGGAAAAGGGGAGGTTTGAATTTTGAAAAATGGTTTTTACTTTTCCGAGCCTCCTCTTTACGAATCCGTAAAAAAACAAAACCCAGGTTTCTTAATTTCCGAGATACGATGGGGGGAGGGGTGAAGGGGGGGAGAGGGGGGAGTTTTGAAAAATGATTTTGACCAACTCTGGGCCCCTTGATATGGATCTGAAAAAAAAAATGTTCCAAGTCTCTTAACTTCCGAGATCTACCTAGAGGGGGGGGGGAGCAGGGGGGCAAGGGGGCAACTTTGAAAAATGGATTTTACTTTTCCGAGCCTCCTCTATACGAATCCGTAAAACAACAAAACACGGGACTCTTAGTTTCCGAGATACGCTAGGGAGGGGGGAGAGTGGGGTGGAAAAGGGGAGGTTTGGGATTTTTCCCATACTCGTGAGAGTTACTTCTATACGAATCTGTAAAAATATACCCACCTCCCCCTTCACCATCTGGGAGAACAATTATGTCAGTGAGTGAGTGAGTCAGTGAGTGGTAATCGAGCTTTATATAGTATATAAATCGAGCTTTATATAGTATAATAATAATAATAATAATGTTCCAAGTCTTAACTTCCGAGGTCCGCCTAAAGGGGGGAGAAGGGGGAGAGAATGGGGTGAATTTTGAAAAATGGTTTTTACTTTTCCGAGCCTCCTCTATACGAATCCGTAAAAAATCAAAACGCAGGTTTCTTAATTTCCGAGGTACGATGGGGGAGGGGTGAAGGGGGGGAGAGGGGGGAGTTTTGAAAAATGATTTTGACCAACTCTGGGCCCCTTGATATGAATCTGAAAAAAAAATGTTCCAAGTCTCTTAACCTCCGAGATCTACCTAGAGGGGGGGGGGAGAAGGGGGGCAAGGGGGCAACTTTGTAAAATGGATTTTACCTTTCCGAGCCTCCTCTATACGAATCCGTAAAACAACAAAACACGAGACTCTTAGTTTCCGAGATACGATAGGGAGGGGGGAGAGTGGGGTGGATTGGAAAAGGGGAGGTTTGAATTTTGAAAAATGGTTTTTACTTTTCCGAGCCTCCTCTTTACGAATCCGTAAAAAAACAAAACCCAGGTTTCTTAATTTCCGAGATACGATGGGGGGAGGGGTGAAGGGGGGGAGAGGGGGGAGTTTTGAAAAATGATTTTGACCAACTCTGGGCCCCTTGATATGGATCTGAAAAAAAAATGTTCCAAGTCTCTTAACTTCCGAGATCTACCTAGAGGGGGGGGGAGCAGGGGGGCAAGGGGGCAACTTTGAAAAATGGATTTTACTTTTCCGAGCCTCCTCTATACGAATCCGTAAAACAACAAAACACGCGACTCTTAGTATCCGAGATACGATAGGGAGGGGGGAGAGTGGGGTGGAAAAGGGGAGGTTTGGGATTTTTCCCATACTCGTGAGAGTTACTTTTATACGAATCTGTAAAAATATACCCACCTCCCCCTTCACCATCTGGGAGAACAATTATGTCAGTCAGTCAGCGAGTGGTAATCGAGCTTTATATAGTATAGGTAATAATAATTGATTACTGTACCTCTTAATTAAGTTTGTCATATTCATTGAAAAGAAGAGAATAATTTGGAGACGGCTATAGTTAGTTTGCCTAAGTATCCTAAAGCAATCGCCCTTATTATGATGTTTTGTACCGACATACGCACAAACAACACCGCGCAAGAAGCTATATCGATTCAATACAAAATGCTCGCTTAAATCAAATAAATGTGCAGTTACATTGTAAATCATTGCTCGTATAATATTCTCTGCCGACAGCGCAATGATGACGCGACACGGGAATCGAATCCAAGCATCTGGGGCACGATTTATTAGCTCCTATGTACATACCTCGGAGTTCAATCGAACGTTTTAGGTCTCACTGCACATACCGAGCCGTTTCAGGGTCGTGATCGTGCAGTCATTACGGGTAGTCAGAAGCCCCAAAGTCTGACAACCAGTCTTGCCAATGGGTATTACCTAGTTACTGGGTTGTGGAGGTCAGATAGGCAGTCGCCCCATGTAAACTACTGGTACTTAGCTAGACTGGAGCTAGCCCGGTTAGACTGGAAGCCGACCCCAACATAGTTAGGAAAAAGCGAGGCAGATGATGATAATGGTCGTGCGTGTCCCAATATCGGTGCGTACGATGGACGCCCCTAATACCAGCCTTTTTTTTATTGAAGTACGTCAAAGGGACCGAGTGAAACATTCCAAAATTCATTCATTTTAAATCAACAGCAGCATCTAAAGGAAAAAACACTTAATTCGGTACAGTCAACGTAAAAAGGCCATTAAGTATAAAAAGTAATATAGGCTGCCGTAACGACGGTGTCAGGGCGAAACGAATTAACTTTACTTTCTCTGCCTTCTCCTTAGATCGTGTGACGATACAGGAATCCTTCAGGGTTGTCGAGCAATCTACAAAACCACCACAAATAATAATAATTATGCTTCAAAATATGTCACAATATCATCGATCGTCGTTTGTTCATTTCTGTAAATTAAGATAATAAGCAAGCAAACAACTCATACCTAATTAATTAATAAAAATAACAAATTTAAATTCTAACTATACCTACACAAACTGAAATACAGCGTCGAAAAATACATCCGCATCGCTGTCGACTGGTAATGTACCCAAGAGACTGGCGGCATTACCACGTTGTATGGCAATGCTTGGCCTTTGACCAAGGTAAAAGCCACCCCTTGAGTCAAAAGGTCCCTTGTCGTATGTTCTGTGCCAAAACTATGAGATGAAAGTGTAAACAAACACTATTCAGGATCAGGTAACACTAAAAATTGGTCTCCACAAGTAAGTACGTTTTCCTGATCCATTTGCTTTTATCTTCAAATGTTTTTAGAACAGACTATAGATCGACTGCAGTCTAGTTGCACCCTAAAGTGGTTTATTCAACATAATTAACAAGCCAGTATTATCCGAAGGGGTCAGAGGTGCATATATAAACACTCACATTTTAACAGTAAAACCTATTCAGTCAAGGTGAGATGGTTTCCGCTTCACAGGTAAAAGTTAAGCTGATGAATGGTGAATTCATCATCTTTACTTTTTCCTGGCTCACTATTTGTACCGCAAAGCCTCGTTGCTGTATTCGAGTTTTTTTTTTGTTTCTGTACCTAGGTATTCGAGACTATGTCCGGTATCGTTCACCAGCACATGAGACATTCCAACTTTTTGTCTGAGATATCTGTGTTGTGTTTGTCTTTTGTTTTTGTCTGTGATGTGTTTTGTCTGAGATGTCTTTTTGTCTGACAATACTGAAGATGAATCTCCAGTATCACAGATGACCATCGGTGGAGCTGGCCGCAGTGACCACCTTGTATTATGGCCATCGACTTGTTTGCCGTCCAATACCATAAAGGAAAACCATTGTGATTTTGACAGCCCTATTCTTCTCTAGGGCAATAGAAGCTAGTGCCCTTTTTTGGTAATTCAATTGCATGACAACACACTCCTTTGATTGTCGCCGACAAGTCTTCATTTCGGCTTCCACAGGTTCAACAATATTTAGACCCGACTTTATCAAGTTCCGATTAAATCACCTCTGTCTGCACAGTGTCTCCTTCTCTAAGAAATATAGGCATACCTACTATTGTTATAATTACTGTTTTATAATCTTAAACCTTTAAAGCATAAACTATCAAATCAGATAATAGATATTGTATTTTCTTTTTCACCTTTCCATAAATGATAAACGATTTATTTTCTGTAAGTAAGTTTGTACAAACACTTTTACACGTCAATCTGAAATTCTGAAACTAAACTTGAACTTCAATTCTGAAACTAAACACTTGAACTTCAATTCTGAAACTAAACACTTGAACTTCAATTCTGAAACTAAATACTTGAACTTCAATTCTGAAACTAAACACTTGAACTTCAATTCTGAAACTAAACACTTGAACTTCAATTCTGAAACTAAATAATTGAACTTCAATTCTGAAACTAAACACTTGAACTTCAATTCTGAAACTAAACACTTGAACTTCAATTCTGAAACTAAATAATTGAACTTCAATTCTGAAACTAAACACTTGAACTTCAATTCTGAAACTAAACACTTGAACAAAACTCTATTACCCAGCACCCTAATTGCGCAATCAATCACAATCGGAATCATTTTGAAGGATATCTATTGCTAATCCACTTCTTCATGTGTTTGAAAAATTTGTCTGTTCAACAACGTAAATAACGAAATGAAAAAAAAAAATTACTTTCTTTCAATTTGACAGTTCAAGAACATTTTCTTGAACTGTCAAATTGAAAGAAAGTAATTTCTACTGTTCACAAAGTTTTGTGTCTTGTTAGTGTGTTTTGTTACATAATCCGTCACCGATTTATAAAGTAACAAATTATAAATAATTAATCACTCTCTTGACTCGTTAACAGCTTTTCAAAAACCTTTTTTTCAACCTTACGGTAGGTAGGTGCCTACTTAAACTTTTTATAGTAGGTATGCATTTGACATCTTATTTATAAGTAAATATTTGAACATCTCACAGTGACGAAGGGATTTCTCCCTTTGTTAGTTTTTTAGTCGATATAGTTCGAAACTTTCTAAACTGTCAATGAATTAACAAAAAACTAAATAGGAATGTCCAATTATTTTTTGTTGAATTTTTAACTTAATAACGTTTAGGTTGTTTTTTTGGAGTTGGACGGTAAATGAAATAAGAAAAGAGATTATTGTTGTTTATCAAAATCAGAGTTGGCGCTTTGATCTTTAATCCATCGTATGAACGTGGATCCACGCGAGACACCGTGGCTCTTTGTTTCCGTCATAACGACATTCGACCGGTTAAAAGACGGAGCCATAAGCACAAACAAAATTCTATAAATTAATTATGTAACCTAGTCAGGGAAATCAAATTGATATGCAAATTGACACCATAGTACGTCAATTTGGCGTGTTTTGGCAAACCAATTCATACAACTATAAAAGAGTGATAGTTGTGTTTTGAATATACGGATAATTTAATTTAGGGTTGATTTTTCAATAGTCCAGTAACTTTTATCTTAAGAATAAATATATGTCAGTTTGATATATTTACTATACAAAAGCTGTCAAGTCGTAATAAGTATTCCTCAGATACAAGTCTGACAATTGAACAATCAGCCCTTAGTGTTAATCTTCCTTAAAGTATGTAGATCACATTAATGAAAGAATTATCAAAATTGCTTCATTAGTTTTTGAGAAAATCGTGGACATACAAACATAGATACATACGGGTCGAATACAGAACCTCCTTTTTTGAAGTCGGTTAAATAATGGGATTGCCTTGTACACACACACACCACCGAATTGTTGTAGTGAGATAAGTTTTTGTACTTATGTATCACCTAGTGATGTCACTTCTGTCCTGGACACAGGCGATGATAGGCCCTATATTCACAACTTTCCTAAAAAACAGCTGGATAGACTCAAATTTTCTAAAAAAAATCCTAATAATTCCTAAAACAATAATAATAGTTAAAATAAATAATAATTTCTAAATTTCCTATTTCGTAAATAAATAAATTAAATAAATTTCCTAATTCCTGGGCTGCTAGGATTGAAGGTATTTCTTGTTAAAAGTAACGTCTAGATAGGTATGATGTAACCTATAATTCCTTGTCTGTTAACTAACAGCTACTTAGATTTTATTATTTAAAACAACTTAGTAGGTCGACAAGTGTCGCGCTCGTGACATACGTGCGCTCAGATTAGGAACGCGACGATGCGCGTGAGCACATCGGCTACACACAGCGCTCTGGAACGAATGCCGCCGTCACGGATTGAGCTATATTCCGACATCTTTGACATCACTAGAGAGTCTAAGGTTACGAAAAGATTATATCGGATCTTACGACTCTAATCTGGGGCCCGAAAAACCGCAACTTATCCAGGACAGCATATAAACGAAGGGCTGCACCCCAAGTGCTCATTACTTTTAATCACAATCCGAAGAATTTTTGAGAAAATTCCTAACCCATTGCTTCATAGGTTTTAAAAAAAATCTGCTCAACAACGAAAATAACGCAATGAATGTTGTTGAACTGTCAAAACTGTCAAAATGTAAGGCATTGACGCCGCAGATCTAGGTGTTGTGTAGGTGACGGTATTAGTTGCACTGCACATGGTTCAAAATTGCTTAACACCTCACATGACACCTTGCTTTTTGTCAGTTTTTGTCAAGTATTGGCTTACTTTTTTTTTTTGAGGATAGGAAATCATCGAATGACCTCTCCCGCTCTGGGTGGAGCGGAAGGGAGTGTCAGACTCTTACTGACTAAAACCCACCCGTGTTCCTTCCTTAGCCCTTTATGTTCCGGGCCAGCGGTAACCCTATCGGACAATCCCGCTGACCCGGCAAAGTATTGGCTTGCTTTAGAAGTGACCGATCTGGGGGCTCTTATGATTATGATTTCGTGATGACTTAATCATAATAATACCAGTCTATTACTGTCCCACAGCTGGACAAAGTCGTCTTCTCATACACAGAAGGCTCTAGCAATGATCACCACGCTTACTCAAGACGGGTTGGCGATTTCAGACTTATATTAACTACTTTTAAGCCCAGGTTTCCTCACGATGTTTGCCTTCACCGACATCAGCACCTAATCATCATTACTTACGTACCTACTTAAATAATTTGACTTAAATTATTTTAATCTTGTTTTGTCCCACTGCCTTTTCTCCTTACCACTCCTCTCTGTCTCGAACTAAGTTAAAAAAGTAACAAAATTTTTATTTGTCCGTTTCAGCCGGCAGTCGAGGGCACCTCGCAGTGTTTACTCGTACAGGAGTGCAGTGGCGCCATCTGTCGCTTCTACACACAGATCCAAAGTCTCCAGGAAGGTAAGATGCTCCTTCCACGAAAATTAGCTTATTTGGACTGAATAATATTTTATTCGAAAATACCCAGGGGTTATTCTTAAAAACTAGACAATCATAAACGACAACCATGGTCTTACCAAGCGGTATCATATTACCCAGTAACTGGGTTGTGGAGGTCAGATACGCAATCGATTCATATAAAATACTGGTATACGTATTCAACTGCATCCGGTTAGACTGGAAGCCGATCCCAACATAGTTGGGAAATGGCAAATGATGATCATAAACGGCTTAAAATATTAATTAATTCCTAATTTGCATGAAAAACAATAAAAATGCCAAGGCTATGCACTAAATCACGTCTTGATACGTACATGACCTTTACCTATAAAACGTAAAAAATTGAGTACAAAACTCCGATCAGCATTCACAAACATACGCTTCCGTGCCGGATCGATCATCAATCAATGAATCAATGTTATTGTAGGAGTCCTGTAAACGCTGTACACAAGTCACAAACACGAAAATGTTGTCAGTTTAAAGGCTGATTTTTCAATCATCTGATAACTTCATTCGAAGAATAATTGAAAAAATTTTGACAGTCATTTCATACAAAAACTGTCAAACGTCAATTTTTTTCCTTGAATAAAAGTTATCTGAAAAATCAGCCCTAAATCAAATAGACGACCGCTATTCTCCGACAGCTGTTTGCTATCGGGGGCAGGGCAATTCAGGTTATCGATTCATTATCATCGATTCAAACCGACGATCGATCGATCGGTTCGATTTCGATTGGTTATCGACATAATTAAATTTTTAATCTTATACTGTACCTGCATTTAGAGCAAATATAATTCTGATTCTGAAATTTGTAATTATTTTCGATACGACAGCCTGTCGGATGGATGTGAATACCCGTCGATCTTAATTGTAGTATGAATGTAGTTTTCGGATCAGACTAGTCTATTATAATTTTATAATACATTTATTTTTTAGTTATTTTAGAATAGGTCAAAATAATATAAAAACACGGGACGCCTGGCAGATGTGAAACATTGGGTATGGCGACGCGTCGCCACACAGTACACAAGACTGTGACTGTATATATACACCATCATATAGCGTGGCGACGCGTCGCCACGGCATGCGTCGCCACGCCAGAAATTTGTTTTACGTGCGGCTATAGATGTTTCACATCAATAATCATCACCTGCTGACTCCACTAAAATAAAACCTCTAATTTCAGGCAGGAGTTAAGGTAGACGCGATGGCGGCACCAAACCCCTTATGTCCGAACGTGAAAGGCATGTGCTGTCTGATGCTTCTGCTGAACCTCGGGCTGATCCTCGTCACCCTGGGATTCGTCATCGTTCTGCAGTTCTTTGAACCACTTTTCGTATGGTAAGTTTAATTTCTATCCGAATTAGGTACAAAACTGTACCAAAATATTCCTCAGGTAGGCACCTACTATAGAATTAAGAATGAAATATTAACCTTATTTCGAAGAGATATATATGTACCTACCTACTAATGACTGCGCTCGCTAATTAGTTTGTAAAAATGTAACCATTGTGTATTTATAAAAACAATACTGTATAAAGTTCAGTTTGCGCTATAACTAACAAACAAACATTTTTACTTTTTCAATGGTCATTCTTAAATGCAGGAATTAGTAATTTCTTGCTTAAATGGAGCAGTGGTGGCCAAGTGGTAACGGCCGCGACTTACGAGTTGTAGGTCGTAGGTTCGAACCCAGACAGGCGCTTTACTTTGTGTAAATTATTTCATCACCACTGCTCACAAAACGGTGAAGGAAAACATCGTGAGGAAACCGGCATGTCCTAGAACCAAAAATTCGAAGACATGTGACATCTACCAACCCGCACTGGGCCCGCGTGGTGGATTACGGCCCACTCCCTCTCACTGAGAGGAGGCCTGTGTCCCAGCAGTGGGAACATTATAGGATGATGATGATGATTCTTAAATCAACTTAATTTGACACTAGCATAAATTTGATTATTCGTTAAGATGGAAATAACATCAATTGACAACAAACAAGGCAAATGCCGTAGACACGCGTCGACGGCAGCCGTCAACGCGTCGGCGGCTGCAGCGGCAACGTGCCGCTCGTGTTATTTAGCGATTTGTCAAGCATGTCAGCCTTACAAAAACCTCGGTTTTTTAACTTCATTAAGACGAGCTGATGCACATGTATACCGCAAGCGGAACAAATTTGTACCATCTCGTCCCAAGCGTCTACGACGGTGATAAAGTTACAGTGGTTTAATAAACATAAGGTGTTTAGTAAACTTTTTTGATAAATTTTGTTAATTTTCAATGTTTGTTTTCTTTTCTAGGATCCTGGGCATAGTCTTCCTAATCTTCGGCTTCATCACGCTAGTCGGCAGCCTGATATATTGCGTCGTACTATGCCGAGAGAATCCGTACCCCCGTTACCCAGAGGATTCCTACTGGACCCATCATTGGTCCAAAACCATAGGACCTTCAGAAATCCACTACAGCGCCAGTGAAAAACAGTACGTTAAAAATGGCCACAGTGACAGATACAATAATAAATATAATGGCAAATATTCTGACAGGGAAAGCGCAAAAGGTTATTCGGATAGGGAAAGTAAACTTAGTAGGTATTGAAAAACATATTGGTAAAAAATAATGGTTTTTGAACGTATCATTCGATTACTAACCCTCTGCTGGTTGAGGAGAAATGAGATCAAACTCGTTTACCTTCTTTCTTCGCGATACTTAATATTTAAGACCTAATCTAGTGAGTTGCCCGTGCTCTGGCAAAATATTCTCTGCATCGAGCCATGTTAACACACAGACAAATTTTGTCAGCGTTCATAGTGTGAATAGCGCTTTAGAATGTGAGCCACTACAGCTTTTAATTGTTCAGATAATGTATGAGAAAAAAAACAATAATAACGCGCACTGGCGGTTATGAGCGAATTCCACCAATGAAACTGACAACGCGATCAGTTAAAAAAAACCACGTTCAAGAACTGTCAGTGTCGCTGTAAAGTGCGTTTCACGAAAGAATTCCCTTAGCCGTAATGTTGGCACCATTGCTTTTCATTGAAGGTAAAACAATTCTTCAATTAAAAGCAATGGTGCCAACATTACGGCGAAGGGAATTCTTTCGTGAAACGAACTTTACCACAACAATGATGACACTGACAGCTCTTGAACCCGGGTTAGATCTGTTGCCCGCGTTTCAGTTTCGGTTTAGTTTGGTGAAATTCGCCTTAGTCAGGTACAGACGAAAGCACATCCAAGTTACTACAATCTATCAAATTTCTTTAATAGATTTTCAACTTTTTCACTAAAGCGTAAGGTTCAAAATTTAATGGAAAAACTTGACAGTTTCGGGTAGCTTGATGTGCTGGTGTCTGTACCTAACACTGTTTTTTCATGTTTTTATTATAACCATTTAATTTTGTTACTTTGTAAAAAGCCAGCCAGTGACACCGCTTTTAACAATACTTTTGAAAGTCTTTGGGCTAGTTTCTCGAACCAAAATTATCACAAGATTTATGTGAGTAATTGCAAGTGCCCGTCAATTTTAGTTCGAGATACGCTTACCCATCCCGTTATAAAAATACTAATTAAATATTTTTCAGTAAACCAATAAAGAAATATTAGAATAATATCTAGGTTAGAATAATCCCTTAATGTCTTATTGTATTCATGCTTAGTTAATGTCTAGTTACAATTTGTACTTATCTAAATACATAATTATTTTATAAAAGATTTAATTTAATGTAAATAATCTTGTTTAAGCATACACTCAGAATTAAATGCCATATTAATTTACCCGTTAATGTTTAGAGTGTTTAGAATTAAGTTAGGCCAGGGAACACGTAACAGAAAATATATAAATATGTGAATAACAAGATGTATGTAAATTAATAATCAATAATGTACACACACTAGATTTAAACTGTTAGATGTGCCCTCGCCGTACTAAGTCGACTGACAAAAGGTTCTTTCTGAGAGGAGTGACCTCACACAATAATAATGGCGTGTCCACAATCACGTCAAGTCTCTGCGACATTGTGTGTGTCAGAGATGTCAAAACGAAACAAAAACACGAACATCATGTAGGGTGAATCTTACGATTTTAATCTTTGTCTATACACTGTTCAAAACTAAGTCGTAGTGTTGCTGCAATATTTTTAAATAGGCTGATTTTTCAATCGACAGATAATTTTTATTCGTGGAATAAAATTGATGTCTGACAGGTTTTCTATGGAAGAATTGTCAAAAATTCAAAATTATTCCTCCGATAAAATTATCTGGCGTTGGAAAAATCAGCCCTAATAAAGCCTATTAATTTAATGCATTTATTTATTTTTCGGCTTATTTCGAATCTCGACAATAACTTATCATCGAAGTTATTTTGTTCAATTTGATGTTTCGAAATTATTGCATGAATCTCATGTTTGTTTAACCAAAATTCACCAACAACAACAACAACAGATTATTAAGGACTTTATCAAGCTTCGTATACAACGAAAACCAAATTGTGCAAAAATTTTCAGCAACATGTCTCATAATAATTGTGTGAAAATGTTGCTCGCCACATAGCATACTATATGCAGTGCAGTGTAGCAATGTATATTCAGTGTTGTTGTCAATATGCTAAAGTTCCATATTCATGGTAAACAAAAGAACATCTAGCAACATATGTTCCGAACTTGTATACGGGGTTTTAGAGATGAAACTTGATCTATTTATCCCTTAAAATTGGTACATTATAACTTCTAAGGGTGCGGTTCCACAGCTAACATTCACAAACGAGAATGTGTTCGCACCAAACGTCTCCAAAGTTCCAACGATGCCGCCAGTGCGACACGCGACTATTATCTCGAATTGTCATGCAATTGGAGTGTTCGTTAAACTTTGGTTTCCTAAGAAAGCGGTGAACGGTCACACAAAAGGCCTAACTATAGAGTTTTTTGACCAAGATATAAGGTTTACAGAAACCTTACATCTTCGTCAAAATGTACGGCTTGCCTGTTTCGCAGCTGACGCACAGACACTCATATCGGCTGTCCAAATACTGTCGTTTTTTGACACCTTAATGTCAAATACTGGTGAAAATGACTGATTTTCACAACGGCTGTTATAATATGACGGAACCGCTCTTTTATGAAACCAATCAATTAATCAATCAGTACGGTCACGTCACCTCAATCAGTATGGTAACGTTCTAAGTTTCACAAACGAATCCACTCGGTGAACACACCATAAGTAAGATGCAATACTTTTTTTGAGCAGTGTACGTTTACAGATATGTTTAGAATAGAAGAAACTTGACGAAATTAAAATATTTTTTTCAATAAATAAAATTGTATAATTTGTAACAAAATATTTGTTTTACTTTATAAATAATTAATCAGCCTAAAATGTTCCCACTGCTGGGACACAGGCCTCCTCTCTTCGGTAGGGAGTGGGCTGTAATCTACCACGCGGACCCAGTGCGGGTTGGTAGATGTCACACGTTTTCGAATTTCTGTTTCTAGGACATGCCGGTTTCCTGAACAACTAACTCACAATGTTTTCTTTCACCGTTTTGAGACAAGTGGAGATGAAATTTATTACACAAAAGAAAGCGCCTGCTTGGGCTCGAACCCACTACCAATAACTCAGGAGTCCGGCCGTTACCACTGGGCCACCCACTGCTTCTTAAGGTGCATAGCCAAAAACATTGAAAAGAAAGAAATTCTACGTTTTGTTGACTTTGAGAAGACCTATGACAGTGTGTGGAGAGAAGAACAGTGGTGAATCCTGATGCGGTGTGGACTGGCGCTTGATACGGGCACTGAAATCCTTTTACAAGGATTTCCAGTCAGTCAGACTGGTTCTGCATCTCGAAGAGTGCTAAACCGGATTGTGTAGCGTCGTGTTCAAATTGTAGATGGAAAATGACAGATGGAAATGAATGAATGAATGATTTGAAAGAGGGTTTGTGCGGATTGAAGAAAATATAATACATAAAGTTCAGTTTGCCAGATGATCAAGTTCTAAAAATTGCATCGTCAGCAGAGCAGTTGCACGACATGGTGACTGATGGATAAAGCATATAAGATGTAAGGGTTACAGAGAAAGTCATAGTGTTTGAAAGAGAAGAGGATGTGTCGGTCGGTGTGTGATGTGAAAATTAATGAATGATATAAATGTGGCGCAAGTGAAATGAATGAGTTTGTATATTTGGGGCATCTGTTTACAAGAGATGAAAAGATTGATGAAGATGTGGAAAGGAGAGTGAATGCGGGAAATAAATTGAATGGTGCTAATAAATTAACACATGCTATTGTGACCAAGCAGTCGATGTACAAAAAGGGTAGACTGGCTGTTCACAATGGTGTGCAGGAGCCTACGCTTATATAAATAATAATAAAAAATAAATAAATATAAATGGTACTGATTGTTAGGTGTGGCAAAAGAGGCATTAAAGTAGATGAAATGATGTGGATATGCGTTCCTTGCGAAGCATGTGTGGTACAACTTTGAATGATAGGCTGATTTGTGGTCGAATATACGTAAAGTCTAAATGCGACACCAGGTTACATGGAGTCCTGACATTCTTCTAACTACCCTTTCCTATAGGTAGTTATAAGCTACACAATATACCCTACTTCAAAAGAAACCTTATATTCCCCAGCACTGCCATTAGTCACCTAATTTTACTAAGTACATTGATGTACTAAATATAAATAAATCCTTCCGACCGAATTTCAGCCACGGTGGCCAATCTCAGTGAAGATTTTCCAAGTACGCAGGAGATCATGATAGTGCACAAATGTGTGCGCAAACACAGGTGCACTCTTTGTTCTTCACTCTCATAGTCCGATGGGACGGCAATCCTACACGACCAGGTCCACAGGACCAGGAGATCAGGTGCCGAACCAATGGCTTTACGTGCTATCCGAGGCACGAGGTCTTAACACTACAAACTTCCTAACTCCGGACTGTTTCTGAGAAATTCATAATGGAAAAACCCAATATCGTCGATGATAGTCAAATTCCGCGTAACTAACGTTGTTAAATACCGCGAATGTACACTTCCGCTAGTTTTACGTGAGGGTCAAAAAAACTAAGTTTCTAAAAAACCCGAATTTTAAACGAACTTGAATATAGAACCGTTTCGTTCTCCTTAATCCAATGTATATTTTTAAGTCAATATTCCCAATAATTTACATACAAAATCACTTACACTGTATAGTTTTAAAGATTCTGGTTCATAGACAGTACTTACACGAAATAATAAAATAATAATAATAAAATAATGCCTAAACCTCAATCAATCATATATTAAACAATATTAAGTGTTTAAATGACTTTTAGTCACATTAATAATATATAGTTATGAAAGAATACAAGATATCTACCATCAAGTATGAAAAATTACCAAGTAAGTGATAAAAAGTCGACATTATTTCTTATAAAACTAACTCAGCTTATAAAATGCAATATCAAGTATACAGTAGGCAGTGGCGGACTAACAGGGGGGCGGAAGGGGCGGTCCGCCCAGGGCCTCCGGTCTTAGGGGGCCCCCAAATGCCTCCGCGTTTCCCTGATAAAATCCTAAACAAGACTAAAAATGTGCTTAGTACCTACATAATTTCATCAAGATCAAAACACTACAGCCATCTAGACTTTTTACGTGGTACTAATATTCTTTGAACTTTGCTGAACGCGTCCAATATGCTGGGAGAATTCCCGTTTTTGTAGCGGGTACTTCCCCAGGCATCCCTGAATGAATGAAGTGCAAATAATTCACTCCATAGAGTATAGTAAGTATAAGATTCACTCGTACGCCTACATTCACTAGGTACATTCTATTTACGTCGAAAAATAAACATATTATTAATATTTGTTAAATGAGGCCTCATTTAACAAATATTGAATTTCATTACGTTGATATTTAATAGTTTATTAGTGTGTACTGATATTTTCGGGAACAGATAAGCCTTTTTTCAAATTGTAAAATAATAAACGCGATCTTATCCGTTCAAAGTAATTTCATTAAAAAGTGTAAGTGTTTTTGATTTTTGTTGCGGTATAAAAGTAAATGAGTTCAGAGTTGAGTTAGTGCATTTTCGAGTACTTATTTGAAAAAAGTTAGTAATTCTTCGTATAATTTAGCCTAGCAATTATAATCCGTAGTTTCTAGTCAATATGCACCTACGAGTACATGGGTCCTTATTTTATTTGTAGTGCACGTTTATTAGGGATGTAGGTATGTACTTGTTCTCATCGTGAGACTCTGGCAAAGTCTCTGTACATTTGTATATCTATATCGTCAAATCAATAATGAGGCTTAGTTTAGCTATCTTTTACAAAAGTTTCTTATTTATCTCATTATTTTTATTGAAAAGGATTCAACCATCTGGCTATCAGAAAAGGAAACTAAAAAAACGAAGACTGAAGAGGCAAAATCGCTTGCTGGATCTTTATCCAATTACTTTTCGAATTCTGAAGAGAAGAAAAGTGGCGTTGCCGACGAAATTAACGAAATAAACACTTATTTATACATACAAAATGTGAACTGAATAAAAAGCTTGTAAAACTACTTTTTTTTTTAAAGCTGGGGGCCTCATTCAGCTTTGCCGCCCCGGGCCTCTGACGGGCTTAGTCCGCCACTGACAGTAGGGCCATCTAGGAACTTCAAATAAAAATATATAAAAAACTTTTTAGCAGCTAAGTATGAACTGATGTCATTTTATCATTTAGGATTGTTTTTAGTTTTGCCTACTCTTTATCTCTTAAAATAATAAATAAAATAAAAAAATAAAATCCCTTTTATTTTCTTCACACGCTAAAATTTTTGCTTCGATATGCTGTTAGTAGGCTTCTTCTTCTTCTACATTACCTGCCTTATAGGAGGAACAGAAATCACAAGCCTCTTTCTTTGGTTGATATAGCCCTAAATTCTCCTCTTCAAAGTCATCGCTAAAGAGCTTTCGTGATGCGGCCGGCACAGTTTGATGCTGTACTACAGTATTCTTCGTACATTCTGGTACAGCTGATTAGACTATTACTTATTATTTTTACTGATTTAGATGGAATGATGGGTTCTAGATATTGTTTTGTGCTAGATTGACGACAGTGGTGTGATGATAACTTCGCTAAACTATTCAGGTTACTTTTTCCGGAATGACTTTTAGTCTCAGTGCTATGTGAAATATTAGAATTTTCGGTATTAAGCTGACTTTTATTTCTATCTCCTAGCCAATAGCAGACAGTCCATTCCTTGATGCCTAATGTAGAGAGTAATGTTTTAAGACAAACTTTTTTATGCCATTTACATGCAGGTTATAGGTACTCCTTACTATGGAGACGCCGAGAGATATTTTCCGATGTTTTCCCCTGAGTTGACTTTACATCCGTCATAGAACAGTCCATCTTCTCTTTCCATGATCTAGCTAGACCAAAAAGTTTGAAATATTTTCTATCTTTCTTCTTCACTGATTTGAGCGCAAAACAAGATTTTCCTGCGCAGACATAATGGCGAATTCCATTTAGGTCCTAAAATCCTTTTAGGTTTTGAGGTATTTTGGACGTTGTTCGTACTTATAATTTTTTTATGCCCTATGTATTCTATTCCCAACATCCTATTTTTGTGGTTTTTAATTTTCACCCAATTCTGACGGTCAGCTTTAAGTTTTCTGGTTCTGGACGTACCTGCAACTTCCGGCTCAATATACCTCTCAGGAACCCAATTGACATCAAGGTTATCTAAAGGCTGCACGTTTGTGATATCCGAAAGAGGAACATAAGATGGGTCTGCCACAGAGTCGTCGGATCCAAATCTAAACTGAAATTTTTAGGTGAGCAATGTCGATATTTAGATCTACCGTAGATGTAGCGCTGACAATAGTCCATTGCAGTTTCGAGATTGTTGCAATCGTTTCCTACAGTAGTCTACATCCCAATTTTAGGTATTTATAATAAAGTATAAAATACTTGTGACATACTTACATTAAAAATAATCGAGTAATTACAAAAAAAAACAATATTTTTGAAATTGGCCCGGATACGCGGCTTTTGTGTCGTAACTTGCTTCGTCGAAAGATCCGCGGTATTGTTATTTTTGATATATTCTTCTTCCTATTGGACGAATCAAAAAATTGTCATACGGGTCGCCGCCAATCAGAATCAGTTACCTACAGCCGCGAAATCTCATTTTTGCTTTTTTTTTTGTACATTCGCGGTTTTGAATAATGTTAGTTACGCGGTATTGGACTATCAACGACGATATCACTGCCCTTCCTGGGAATCGAACCCAGGACCCCACGCTCAGCAGTCGCGCTTGCGACCACGACACCAACGGGGCAGCTTACTAACGTAATTTTGCTAACTTTATACGGCACACAGCACACGGCACGAACCTGTTCTTTTCATCATCCGTAGTAGTCTTATGCAATATTTCCATTAAAAAAGTATTCTCTACGTTAAAGAAAGTGCTAGAATGTTCTGAAAACCTTATACATATTCACACGACACACAGGGTAAATACTTACCCCGAGCTGAGTCACTATTTGCACCCGATTCATTGCGTTGCGTACGGCACTTATCTTGTGCACACGATACGTCACTCTGTTTAATTTATTATAAATTCAGTGCGGTTCAGCTTATCAGTATCATTAAAATAGAACTCTCTCTGTGATTAGACGTGTTACGTGTTGATAAAATTGTTATAACAGTAATTCTTTGTTATTATTTTGAGGATTTTTGTGGTGAAAGTTTTGAAAAAGGTGAGTTTTGAAATATTTTGTTTTGGTCTTAGTGTAGAGGAATACTAAATTTAGTACTAATAATAGTATAATGAAGGCCGTTTTACTTATTATTATAATAGGACATGACATATATTATGGTACGTCGGTATCAAGTATGTTTACTATGCGCACAAAGATGTTTCCATGCTATGTACAAAAATTATTATGTGCATATTTCGTCGTTTTGTTGTTGGAGGTGGCATTCAGAATCACAGATTACTCGTAATACCTAATAATGAGACTGTTGATGTTTATTAATTCCACAACAAGTTTTGTATTTCACACATATCAATCTCCGCTCTGTCAAACCAGAAAACTTATCTTTTTGACGATTCAATTTTTCTTTTTTCTTTAACATAAAACGGCAATCCGCCAATTAAATTAGCATTAAATCATTTTTGTAGCTCTGTCTTTCTATGAATTATGTAATAATCAATTTCTTGTTTATTTTCAGAACTAACCATGCCGTGCTGTAAAGTATTCATCAAGAAGACAATCGTCTGCTCCATGAGCGAGTGCATCTGCATCCCAACGCAGGGCAAACCCTACCTCTGCCTGAGCAAAGACGACGAAGGGAAGATCGTACCCTGCTTCGACTGCAAAGCTGTCCAAATAGACGAAAACGAATGGAAGTGTGTCGACTCCTCCTGCATCTGCCTTCCAACTGACGGAAAACCCTGTCTTTGCATCTGTACCGACAAAGAAGACGCTATTACGTCCTGCGACGATTGCTCTTGCATCAATGCTGACGAATGCAAGGAGACTTTCAAGAGATGTGGCAAGGCTGGATGCGTCTGCCTACCAACTGGTGGAAAATCTTGCATCTGCGTATGCAAGAAGAATGGGAAAATTGTTCTCTGCGAGTGCAATGGAGCTGGAACATGTGGCAACTCTTGCGTTTGTGTTTCTACCGAAGGTGGCAAGTGTGTTTGCGTCTGCTGCGACGCTAAAGGCAACATCAAGGTCTGTAAAGATTGCACTTGCGATGCTAAAGGACAGGAAGCCGCTAGCTGCAGTAAGGGTGGATGTGTTTGCATCCCAACTGAAGGAAAATCTTGCATCTGTGTGTGCAAGAATAGTGAGGGGAAGATTATATGCTGCGATGACTGCAAGTGTGATGATTCTGGTACATGTGACAAGCCGGAATGTGAGTGCATTCCAACTAATGGAGCGAAGTGTGTTTGTGTCTGCTACGATGACAAAGGAAACATCAAGATCTGCAAAGACTGCACCTGTGATGCCAAACAAGAAGTAGCTCCCAAATGCAGCAAGCTAGAATGTGTTTGCATCAAAACTGATGGAGCGAAGTGTGTTTGTGTCTGCTGCGACGTGAAAGGAAAGATCAAGGTCTGCAAAGACTGTGCTTGTGATGCTAAAAAACAAGAAGCCGCTAGCTGCAATAAGGATGGATGTGTCTGCATCCCAAATGATGGCAAATCTTCCATCTGTGTGTGCAAGAATAGTGAGGGGGAGATTGTATGCTGCGATGACTGCAAGTGTGATGATTCTGCCAAATGTGACAAACTGGAATGCACTTGCATCCCAACTGGTGGAGCCAAGTGTGTTTGTGTCTGCTATGATGACAAGGGGAACATCAAGGTCTGCAAAGACTGTACCTGTGATGCCAAACAAAAGGTAGCTCTCAAATGTAACAAGGCTGAATGTATTTGCATCCCAACTGATGGAAAATCTTGCATCTGTGTGTGCAAGAATAGTGAGGGGAAAATTGTTTGCTGCGATGACTGCAAGTGTGATGATGCTGGCAAATGTGACAAGCCAGAATGTGTTTGCATTCCAACTGATAGAGCGGAGTGTGTGTGTGTCTGCTGCGATGACACGGGGAGCATCAAGGTCTGCAAAGATTGCACTTGCGATGCCAAAGAACAGGAAACCGCTGGCTGCAGTAAGGGTGGATGTGTTTGCATCCCAACTGATGGAAAATCTTGCATCTGTGTGTGCAAGAATAGTGAGGGGAAGATTGTTTGCTGCGATGACTGCAAGTGCGATGATACTGGCAAATGTGACAAGCCAGAATGTGTTTGCATTCCAACTGATGGAGCGAAGTGTGTTTGTATCTGCTGCGACGTGAAAGGCAACATCAAAGTTTGCAAAGATTGTACTTGTAATGCAAAAGAAATGTTAGCTCCTAAATGTCACAAAGCTGAATGTGTTTGCATTCTCTCAGAGGAAGTCTTGCATCTGTGTGTGCAAGAATAGTGAGAAGATTGTATGCTGCGATGACTGCAAGTGTGATGATTCTGGCAAACGTGACAAGCCGGAATGCACTTGTGTCCCAACTGATGGAGTTAAATGCATCTGTTTGTAGTGATAATGGAAAAATACTACCGTTTGTTATAGCTATTGTACTTGCTCCACCGATAAGAAATGTGGTAGATAAGGACAGTTTGTTTTTTGACAGATGAAGTCCTGTAATAGTTTGTGTGAGAAAAATGGTAAATTAGTCCGTTGCAAGACTGTGAATGATGATGCTTACAAATGTGAGAATGAGTGTTGTGTCTGTATTCCATCTAAGGGAAAAGATTGTGTTTGTGAGTGTAAAGATGCTAAATGCAACATTGTCGTGTGTGAAGATTGTGATTGCGCCTAATAAATATTGCAAGTATAACATTGTTGTCTTTTTAATCGCATTATAAATATTGTATCAAGATATATGTTACTATAATATACTTATTTTTGTTTGTATTTTTTTTTAATAATCAGTATTAAAAAATATATATAAATATTCAAACACCATTTTATTTTTCCCCTTTTCGACCACTATGCATTTTACACTTTGAATCTGTCTGAAACTTGCGGCTTTAGACTATTTTTAACCTACAATGCAGCGTGCTGCGGCCGACCGCGGTCATAGTGTGCGTTTAGCTTGCGAAAACTCAAAAAAGGAGTTCCGATAACTTGGAACTCCAACGTGTCCACGCAACTATTCCTTGAAAGGGGTTAACCTACTCTATTTAAGATCCATAAAGAAAACAACAGAAATATGGTGAAATTGTTCATTTATTTACACATTGCTAAAATTAACAAATAATAATGAGAAATTACATTTGTAACATAAACATAAGGAAGAACCAATTCAATTACATAGTGCTGTCGACAATATTATTGAAATATTAAGCGGAAAATAACGGTCACATTAACATTAATAAAAGTATTTTTTACGAAAACAAACCACAAATCGAGATTTTTTTTTAAATCGATTGCAGAATTAGAATTACAGATCATTTACACACTAAACGGATAATAATGTAATTCGACCAATTTCAGAAAGAACTAGGAAAATACGTCAAAATACAAATAAGATAGACAAAGAAAGAATTAAAATGGAAAAATACAAATAAACTGAAATTTACTTGTTACATTACGATTATTTACAATTCATCATTAAAAAAACTATAATTATCAGAAATTGCTCAAATACTTATTATAAAAACTTCAAATAATAATATGTTGTCTTTGAGCAAGAATGTGCCAGACGATTTTTTACCTAATTACGAACTAATTAGATCTAAATTATAAATAGGTTTATTTTTTAAACATACAACAGCCTAATTGCATGCCACACTCGTAATGTCAACGTTTTTATTTCGATCAAACGAATTTTTAAAACGTTTTTCGTTATTTTCAACGTTTTTATTTCGATCGAACCAATTTTTAAAACATGCGGAAATGGTTTTTAGGCCAAGATCTATAATCGTTACTTAGCCTCTTACTTGGCTGAGCGTTATTCCTGTCACTGTCGCACAACTGTAAAACTACATGTGCAAGATAGACACAGGAACATGTTAAATCAACACACGAGTGTTAAAAGATTATGGGGCTAAATGAAATCGATAGATATTACGAGTTTCTAACGCAATTAGGGTGCAGGTTATAAAATGTGTTTCTGCAGGTCAGTCAGACCGCATGTAGGCCAGAGTGTATAAAAATAACGTGTACACGTAGTCAATACAAATGATAACAAAATATCGTTGCGTCGTTTCCAGCGACTCACTTTACATGGTAAAGCTTCAAATCACGTTGTCACAATACTGCTTCTGAAACAATATAATGCATCTATACAGGATGAAATTAAAACTTGTGACAAATCGAAATAGGAGGTTCAGTAACTGTTACGCAATAATTATAATTTGTCAAATCCCATATCTAAATTCATGAAAAAAAAAGTGGCACTCCGGGAGTGCCAACGGAAGTGAAAATAAAACACAAACAGAACTTTGCCATCACTAACTGACATATCGGATATACATTAAAACCGAGTACATCCCGAGGACAGCCGAACACATCCGAAGCGGGTATTTTTTTTAATCGTCTTATAAACAAAATACGCGCTGTGTCGCTTACGGTAACAGTGGCACGAGTTCAATGGTTTTTCCCTGTCTCAAAAAATGCCTAACGCGCCTAAAGTTTTCACTTCAAAAATCGTGTAAATATCGTCTTAGATAGTGCAAACTCAAGCACCACCCGCCCCACCGCACCGCGCAGCTACCTCAGACAACGTCTCAGTTAAGCGGTCGGTCTATAGTTGTAATTATTATATTACAACTATAGACCAACCGCTTAACTGAGACGTTAATTAGTGACCTTCTTGGTGATGTTCTTCAAAAAGGTCTGGTGCATTGAACAAAAAGGCGTAAAATTATGCTAACTTACGGCTAGTCAGAGTCAGACTCGCTGAACGCGTACTTCTGCTGCGCACGTGCGCGTGAGCTCTTGACCGCGGCAAGCGTCTCACTTGCCGCGTCCGACTCCGAGTCACTCGCTACCTTCTTTTTCAGCTTCTTTTTTGGCGCTGCTTTCTTTTTTTGGTCCTTAGCAGAAATAATAATTCACAACATTAATAATAATAAATAATAGACCAACTCCAACTGCGTAAAAGATGAAGTGACAAGATGGAAACAAACTGAAATAGAATAACAGACCTAGGGTCGAATGTTTGTGTCGTCTAGTATTCTATCGTTATGGGTAAGGTAAGCCCTCAGCTCTCATAATCTATGGTCATAGGGCAACTGCAGCCGCATCGCACGCGCCGGCACGTGTCAGTGTCACGCGACCAGACGACGCGGGAGCGACGCCGACGCGACGCGCGCGACACGACTACCCCCCTCCGGCATGAGTTCTCATCATTGGGCAGGAAGGCAATTTACCTAATGCTGAATGGGTCATGTATGAAAATATTAAATTGTCTCGATTTTTTTTCTGCACTTATGAATAAGCTAATACTATCTACAAAAAAAGTATCAGATTTATCTGATTAGTATTTCCAGAGAAATAAATTAAATTCTGTTAGAGGCGGCCATCGACAGTAACCCACGGATTTTTATTCAATTTCCTTAGCATACTCAATTAAAAAGTCATCCATCATAACTTGTCAATTTGTCATAACATAACCTCACTTTTCACCTCTTGCTTTGTGTTTGTTTGCGATTTTATGGATATATCTTTACGATTACGATAAGATTTATCTTTATTTTATTCAAAGCGTGAGGGTCGTCGTAAAGATATATCCATAAAATCGCAAACAAACACAAAGCAAGAGGTAAAAAGTGAGGTTATGTTATGACAAATTGACAAGTTATGATGGATGACTTTTTAATTGAGTAGGCTAAGGAAATTGAATAAAAATCCGTGGGTTACTGTCGATGGCCGCCTCTAACAGAATTTAATTTATTTCTCTGGAAATACTAATCAGATAAATCTGATACTTTTTTTGTAGATAGTATTAGCTTATTCATAAGTGCAGAAAAAAAATCGAGACAATTTAATATTTTCATACATGACCCATTGCTGACTGTGTCTGTGCAGAATAATCTAGCACGTACTTAGCAGACAAATTCCTAGAATTCTTTTCATTTCCTTTTTTATTCCTAGGTTTGGGTTTTAGTCACCTGCATCCGTCAAGCGGGTGATTCTCCTACGAAACCTTTATCAGATTAGTGAGGTGAAGAAGTGTTAATTAGATTTCTACTCTGTTCATTTTAATATGATCAATATGACACTTAAAAAACCGTCAAATTTTCCCAATCAACTTTGATCCTTATGCTTGAGTGATAAAGTTGAAAATCTATATTATATTATAATTAAAGGATTTTGACAGATTGTAGTAGCTTGATGTGCTGGCGTCTGTACAAGTACTAAGGTCATGTAAACTAGGTATTAGACAAAAGCTGTAGCCTGAAGAGCAGTACAAAGGCAGGATAGTTAAAATCTACTTAATACTTAGTCTTGAATTCATTCATTTATTAACTGACAGGCAACGCTTTGCCGAACCGCTGGGTCTAGCACCATGAAATTTCTGCACAAGAGTTACTTATATAACGAAGGGGAGCACTGAGGAAGGAATCCTAATTCCTTGAATGAAATTTCGTAATTTTTACCGATGTAAAATCCAATCGGACGCAAGAGTGTGCGAGCCGTTTGGTGGGAATCATCCTTTATTTGATAATTATGAAAAGTTGCGGCGGAGGAAAATGAACGCACCTTTTTGCTGTCAAATATGCTGTCGTCATCATCGTCACTTAGCATCTCCTTGGCTGGCCTCTTCTTAGGTTTCTTGTCATCATTCAGTAGCTTCCGCTTCGGTCCCGGTTTCTTCTTAGGCGGTGAATCGGGTACGACCTCATCGTCACTTGATAAAACTGTGGAGTACGCTGCGCCGTTGTTCTTCGCCTTATCTTTTTCTTCTTCTTTCTTTGTGTCCTCGATTAAGGAGTCGAATAGGCAGTCTGAAATGTTTAACAGTAATTGAGTGTATTGTAATATGTATACATCTGCAGCGGTAACAGGTGAATTTTGCAAGTACCCCTGGATGGTCCGAAACTATAAGATATGGCAGAAAATACTCAAAGGCAGAGGCGCCTTTCGCGGGATCGAATTAGATAAAAAATAAAACTGCATCATTAGATTTTTCGTCAGTTTGTATCGGCTTCCCTGATGTGTATTAAAACAGCCACAACGCGACTCGGCAGGCAATTTATTGTACTCACTCGCTTCATTTACTTATTTAGTATGAACGTGTAAACATGAGTGCGAAAAATCGCCCGTCGATTCGCGCCTACGAGTCTCGCATGGACATTCTCTCGAGAAACTATCCTCGTGTTACGTCTTTCCAGTATTTGCCAAATCAATGAAATTATTACTACAAATTAAAGTCTCTTTTCGTATCTAGGTAGATACGAAAAGAGACTTTAATTTGCACAACGCGGTCCAACACAGGTGTGTTGGACCGCATTGTGCTTCTAAACTACACAGGATTTTGGTAAGCTTTTCACTAACATAATTTATTCTGGAAGGTTTATGTGCATAATACATTAATATTAAAGTATAGTAAAAAAATCTCGATGTTTCGTCAAGTCGTATAAAACGTGCAAAGCAGGGGTAGGTTAATCCTAACTAATATTTTAAAGTAAAGCAAGTAGTAAACTAAGTTTGTTTGTAACGCTTTCACGCTAAAACGGCTGAACGAATTTGGATGAAATTTGACGCACTTTTCATCCTGGATCGCAGACGAAGTCGCGGGCAACAGCTAGTCATAAATAAATTCTATAAGAAAAACTCTGTTATTATTGCTACTGACCTGAATCCATCTCAGCAGGTTTCTTAGCCTTGTTATTCTTAACGTTGAAGTCATCATCGTCTTCACTTATCGACAGCGCACGCGTCGGGGCTTCGCCACCGGAGTCTAGCTTGTTGTCCAACAGTTCCACGTCGGAGCCCGAGTCTGAATCCTCGTCACCGTCTTTGTATTTTTGTACCTTGATGAAAATTTTATTTTATTTTATTTTTGTTTTTAAACGTTGCCCCACGGTAGGAATTTCGCCTGTATTGTGGGTGCGTTTACAAACATTTAAAATCACATACACAAACAGCCGCAGCAGTATGCTTTGATAGTGTTTATCAACTGAACTAACGTTGCAAAGTTTTATTAGTGTTCATCTCTTCCTTGTTTTATCAGAGAGAATGAATTAGCAATAGCATAAATTTGAAAAAAGTTGGTACAAAAGAAATACAAACCACTACCTTTTTTTGTGCACCAGCTTTCACCTAATTTAAGTGAATTGGCCGTAAAACATAATAAGTTCAGTTCAGTAATAGATTATATTATGAAGTAAATAAACTCAGTTAAGTGATTCTTATTGCTCTCTGTAGGAACTGTATTACTGATGGTCCTTCCACCTTTGAAGGACCATCCATCAGTATAGAGCTGAGCAGACGATGGTTTATTTGTCCAGCGAACAGATATGACCGCAATGATATGGCAGAAATGTCCGGCAGTTTATTTGTCCTATGTGTGCGTTATTGCAGATTTCCATAGGTTCTATCGTCGCGGACAAATTGTAGATGTAAGTACAGTCTTAGCAGACCCCGTAGAAGATAGCGGGACTAGCTAGACAATAGAAGCAGCCAGTGGTCCACTTTAGCCCTGGATCGCATGCGCTAGATGTTATGAGGAGAGGCCTTTTCCCAGCAGTGGGATGGTACCGGCAAATTATAGATGTAAGTACAGTCTTGGCAGATCCCGTAGAAGATAGCGGGACGAGCTAGACAAAAGAAACGGCCAGTGGTTCACTTTAGCCCTGCATCGCATGCGCTAGATGTCATGAGGAGAGGCCTTTTCCCAGCAGCAGAGCAGCAGAGCGGTTACTCTTACTATCTGGTGCAGGCTGATAATAAGAGTAACTGCTCTGGGCTTATTTATTTAGTCTCTATTGAGATTATCTCTCAGCATAATGCTTACCTTGGTGGCAGCGCGGCGGGCAGTGGCTCTCTCGCGCGGCGCGGCGACTACTGCGGCGGGAAGTTCGTCGTCGGAGCCCGAGCCCTCCGAACTACTGCCGCTGAACGTCATGCGCTTCTGTGAACATAACAACGTATATCATACTCAAGTCTTTTCTTTTCTCCAAGAAACACAATGAATTACCTATTGAATCATATTTTCTCATTAGTAGCTCAGTCTAGATTTATGCCCGATTGATTGTAATAGACACACCCGCGCCCTTTTAGATGGTGTACTCTTCACATCTGCCAAACCCCTCGGATAATACAGGTGTACTGTTATATCATCATCTGTCTAGCCTTTTCCCAACTATGTTGGGGTCGGCTTCCATTCTAACCGGATGCAGCTGAATACCAGTATTTTACATGGAGCGACTGCCTATCTGACCTCCACAACCCAGTTACTGGGTAATACGATACCCATTGGCAAGACTGGTTGTCAGACTTTCGGGCTTCTGACTACCCGTAACGACTATCAAAGATCCACGAATGACAGCCGGGACCAAAGGCTTAACGTGCTTTCCGAGGCATGGAGGGGTCTCGGTATGTAAAGATGGTCACCCATCTACAGACCAACCGCGGCAAGCATAGCTTAACCTGATCGATCGACCTGTGCAGCTGTTATTATTTAGCCACAAACCCCACGTGTTTGGTTATGTAATATCGTAAAATATTGTGCTCAAAGAAGCTATATTCTGTGCATGCGCATTAATAGAGATGCTCCCACAAATAAAATATAACTGTAAAATTGACGTTATAATGTAAACAACTTAGTTCATACTACGGAACCCTATTTCCGACAGGAACCCTATTTGCAACAGTAACCCTATTTGAGTAAGGAATAGTTACCTTCTTAGGTTCTTTTTTGAAAGCAATTTTAGTTTGTTTCAATCCATCGCCTGCTGCTTTATCCGCTTTTTCTGCCTTCTCGGGTTTCTCCACTTTTTCCTTCTTCACTCGAGACTTGGGTTTCTTATCAGCACTTATCGGACTGATACCAGTTGGATCATCCTAAGGAAAGAAAAACTATTAAATAGGTGCTTCCTCTTCCTATCGAATCGATGATACAACATTCGTCCAGTTAACTAGATTGCTTTGGGACATTAGCATTCTTCGGGTGCACTATAAACAATATTTCCAAACATGGTACAAGTAAGTATAATGTCATGTCACAATGTCAGTGAGATTATTACAACAAGCAAGGACATACAATAGTAAGTGAATTTAAGAATGTATCCTTATGGCCGGAGGTTGGGTCATAGCACGTTCGATAGGTTTAGTGAAAGGGAGCGCACAATATTCGCCGTCTCGCTCCCCATATATTAAATGTAATTCGTACAGACTATTTGGCCCTAACATAATTATTAATGTAAAATCTACTGCACGTCGATGTTAACAGTTTGGCTTCGACAGCGCCTTTATTCCGTAGCAATAAGGACAGTTTTCGTAGTGCAAATGTACCACTTACCGGATCATATTCCTTCTTGATTTCTTTCCTAGTTTTCGCCTTCTCAGCGGCCTGGATCCTCTTGATCAGATCGTCGGATATCTTGGGCTCCACACGTCTGCCATTATCCGAAGGTAAGATGTCCATCAACGACTTGCGGTTCTTCTTGTTGGCATTCTGAAAATGTTTAAGTGGCAAATTTTCACATCTGGTTCTCACATACAACGAAACTATGCTCGCATACAGTTCTAATAACAAGAATTTTTATTATAATTAGAACTGTATTGTGACTTGTGTACATTGATTTTTTAGAGTCGATAACAGGGGTCGACGAATCAGCTATAGACCCAAACACACCCCTGAGTAATTGACGAATACAACATAGCCAGCTCCAAGTTACACATTGCCTTTTATAAAAAAATATATTTACCTTTACTCTTTCCATCTTGTAAGCATAAAAACAAAACGAATATTTTAGTTCAAAAAAATTACAACTTTCAATCCTTTGATTTAAAGGTTTATGATAATGTTGATCTTAGTTTTGGGAGAAATATACAATCCAGACTTACATTCGCAACTAACGTACTAGGCTCTTGCCACTAAAGACATATTGATAAAGCTGCAATAAAAATGGTAAAACAGAAGGTACTCACGGCCGCTTTGGTGGTCTTTTTGTTAACAGACAGTTCTTCTTGTCTCTCTTTCTCTTCAATTTCTTCCAATTTTAATAAGAACTCGTCTAAATCTTCATGCCATAAACTCGCCGCTGTTTTTGCTCTGCACACAGGAACATAATGTTAGAATTAATAAAAGAATTAATAAGAATTTTTTTTTATTTTTTTATAAATTATACATTTATCCTATTTACAAATAGCAAACAGACATAAAAGGTGGAAAGAGTTCCGGAGGAATAATTCTGACTCCGAAACCGTTAGAATTAATCGGAAAAGAACAGCCTATCAACTTACTTAAGTGCGTTAAGTTCCGACAGTTTCTGGTCCCTCTGCTTGAGCAGTTCATCTTTCTTCTCCTTGGTCAACATCCACATGGACATGCCCAGCAGGTAGTTGAACTTCTTCACCTCTTTCAAGTTTTGGAATGCTTTTTCTGTAATATAGCAAGTTCGAATTAGAATTTATTATTTACTAGATTTATTATTACTTTATATAGTGGGTCGCGCTCATAAAGCGTTATTATAAAACCTGTCTAGATGTGCAACAAGACCGCGATCGATCGACGTCGACCAATCGATATTGATCGCCTCAAAATATATACGATATTCCTTATAGACCAATGGTCGATCGATGCTCGACCATCGATGAACGATCGTCAATAGTGAATTCGGGACCATTTCATAAAGAATGCTCCAAAGAAAGTTTTACCTTTGTAGTGATTACAGGTATGTAAGTAGAAGGTTCAGAACCCACCTGGATCAACGGGTTTTCCCTTCTCAGCCTCAGGCTCGGGTTCTTCTTCAGACTCTTGAGGGTCGTCTTCTACTGCTGTTAGTCCCTGCATCTTACTGGCGCGCTTCTTCCATTCAGAGATCGGGTCGGGAGCGTAACCTGTAGTTAGGAATTTAGAATAGTTAGAGAAACTTTATTATTCCGAAAATTATATAAGTATTGCGAATTCCTGATGAATTATATGAATACTAGGTGTAAAAATTCCAATCATCGAGCCTCATACCGTTCATTTTAAGTAGCAATATTGAGCAAAAATAATTGTCGGATAGTGGCTTTTATGGTAGGATTCTACTCGGAGCTTGGTAGGATGCTGTTACAACACACTGTGCCTACGTGTGTATTAAACGGGAAAGGGAATGCGGGTTATTTTTTAAGGTAAGTAATAACATGCCAAAATGAGAATTTGACTTTCAATATCTGTATAACGGGACAGTTACCAAATGATAAAAAAAAAAACATTCCAAAAGCAAGATTATGTGACTGTTGGCTTTTAAACACGTTATTTACTATCAAATAAGTTTCAATATCGATAACTTACCTCTCTTCATGAGTTCTTCGACCATGACTTTACGCTTCTTGTTTTCGACCACTAGTCCCTTGTCGCACTTCTCGAGAATGAACCGCGCTTGGTTGGACAATTTGTCGGCCTCGGCTTGCAGTTGACCCTCCCGGTACTCTTTGCGCCGCGCGTAGTATTTCAATCTCAGCTCGTAGAAGTCTCGTAAGATTTCCTCGACCTTGTCGTATCTGGTGAGGAATATTTTATATGTTAGCAAGTTCTGGTCTTACTTTCGTTTATTAGCAACTTTCTATATTATGCTACTTTCAATGTTGTAATTTATTTGTGTTTTGCAATTTTCACTTTTGACAATGTTAAGAGATGTTTCCTTTGAATTTACAGGGTCAAATTAAATTACCTAGCGTAACTCCGCGGACGTTATTGGGACGGTATGCCACACATAGCAAGACAATTTTGTTTTACTCGTAAATAATAATTATATTAATATTAAGACATTTTTTTGAACTTTTGCATCGTCGTACCTTACTGCTATGACGACTGTAGCGGTATCTACAACGCCACATGCAAACAACGCGTCATACTGACGTCACGCAAATCCTGCATCGCGCAAGCAGTTACCATAACCAATCATGCAGGTAATCATCACCAGTAATCATTACCAGTCATGCAGGTGTCTTACTACACCTAAGATCGTCAACACTTACTTTTTGAGACAGCAGTTGTGATCGAAAGCGTTCATACAAGTGAGTGAGATGGTGGTTTGCAGCTTGAACACTTTGTGCACGCCCTCAAGTTCCACCTCGGCCAGCTTACCTGGCAGGAGGCTCACCACGAACCGCACTGTTGTGTCTGTGTTGTATTCCTACAACAAAATAACACATCATCAAAACACGCCACACAGCTATTATTGAAGTGAAAACTTCTTTAGCCGTGTTGGGAATTTTTTGAGATGGGAAAAAAAAACTCGCGACACTGTTACCGTAACCGACACCGCGCGTGTTTGTTTATAAGACGATTAAAAAAAATACGCAATTACGTAATTGTTCAAGTTTTCACTTCTGTCAGCACTGCTCTGCCCCCGATAGTTAAAAAGACGTATCTAACAAAAAGTAAAAACGGAGAAATAAATGTTTTAATGAATAAAACGGGAAATCGTATGCTGTCTTCGAGTAAATTAATATTTTACATATTTAAAGTTGAAAATAATACCCTCTAATAATAGGCTTTAACCTGGTTTAATAATAATATGAATTTATTAAATTATTATGATAAAAATAATGAAAAAACAGTTTCATCTTAGCATAAAAAATTAAGGAAAATATTACATACTTAATTGAATAGACGTAAACGGCTAGATGCGTCCTTTAAATTTCAAACGCTTTTGGCTGTACTTTTTTTCTAAGTATTTAGTTTATCTATCTAATAAATGATTTTAACATAAATAGGTATTTCCGCCTTTTTTCTTAAGAATTAGAAAGTATGTAGATAGCCCTTGGCTTAGGTAAAATGTTTATAAAATATTTAATAATCCTTTTATCTAAGGTAGTATATCAGAAATAGTACAGTAGGTTCGTGGTTATCATATAAGTCATAGCCTAATTTATTATTTGTAAATAAAACACAATTTTTTATTCAACGTAAAGTATTAAAACGATTATGGCAAATGCGCCTATACTAAAACAATTTTACGAAGTAAATAGGGCGCAAGTGGTCAGATGTGGTATTTTTTTCTTAATGTGAAAACAGTTTTATTTTAGCGCGTTAGTCGCAAATACCTATTTGCATCTTATTAACTTCCTTTTAGAAATAGGGACAAATATGCGCCTTTTATATTACTGAACTAAAAGAAAAACTATAAAGTATAATGACATTATCTACATAAATGCGACTTTTTAATTAAGTTTCACATAAATTCGTCTTTTCATCTTCAATCGGGTGTAAAAAATGAACAGAAGCGCCCTATTTTGTTGTGCTAAAACCGCACTGGAGGAAGTTAGAGAGATATAAAAAATACAGGCAGATGCGCGTTTTTTTTCTGATTTCGGCAATATACATAACTCAAATCTGGAAAAACTGTTAGATGCGTCTTTTTTCCTATCGGGGGCAGTGCTGGTGTGCCAGTTTTTTTTTTTTAATTTAGAGCCTTATCAAGCTATGAAACCTCAAATTAGATTCTTATGCTATCACTTACCCAAGGGAGTTAGGAAAACATTAATCTATATTTAGAATGATTCAATCTTAAATCTCACAACCTTTTCCAAAAATGATTGTTTAATTACCATTATAAAATTGTACTTGAAAAATCTTAAGACGAAAATGGAGTAAAAATTAACCTCGGGCTAAAAGTTAGAAATTCGGGTTCAAATAATCAAATCAGAGCACTCAATTTCTAAGTGGCTACAAATTGATATCCACAGGTTTGTTGTTTTCAGATAGGTTTGGAACAAGTAGTGTAAATTTATTGAGTGTGAAATAGTTCAAGCTGCTCCTCCTTACCCTATATTCAGATATGAGCGGTTTCACTTTATCCGTTCCCAACATGGGCTCCAACACATTCTCCTTATAATTCTGAGTCCACATCCCGACAGGAAGCTCTGTAATTTCGATCTTCTCGCCAGGCAGTATAGCCGCCTCACCGGAAATGACGTATTTGTCGCCAAAGCCCTCAATATTGCCACGGAAGTTTTTGTACCACGGGTGCATAGGTTTTGGTTCTTCGCCGTCTAACATTCGTCTGAAAAGTAGAGTATACATTTTGTATGTACTTGGTACATACCGATTGATCCCCCAAGAAAAGTATGCGCTTCGATAATCATCGGCTATCTTCGGAAATATGAACACGTGATAATGAGATCTAATATAGAGCTGTTACAACCATGCAAGTACTTATTTTGTATTGCCATGGCTAGAGAATTATAGATTAACAACTCTATGAAATTCCAAAAGAGAAAGGTGACGAGATACGACCGGAGTAGGTAACCCGACAGAGAGAAAACTTATTACAAACGTGCAATGATAGGTTTACTTCTACAAAGTGCGATAGTACAAAACGTAGAAGCTTAAGGCAAGGCTTCAAAATTGTGTACTACGGCTGTTGCGCGATGTTCGTGCTTATTCGGATGCACAAGTATTACCGAAGCGCATAACTTCTCTGGTTAAACTGTACACGTAACTGTTTAGGAGATTGACCCACTAGGTCAATTATTCGTGTATATAGCCATTCATACGACAAAAAAAAACAGTTGTGATTTAAATTTACGGACAATTTAAGTAGATAGGCACTTACTGAATATTCTTAGCAATATCCCTGGGGTTGTAATTGGGTATTTTTGTGGACCATCCTGTGCCGATACCTTCAGCGCCATTCACCAGGACCATAGGAATGATTGGGATGTATTGAATCGGCTCAATTTTCTGATTATCTTCGAAGTCGTGCTAGAAAAACGTCATGAATTTAATCACTAGGATCAACGCACTTTCAGCAGCAAAATCAGTTCGATTCATTCACTTTTTATGGCTGAATGAGCCCGCTGTTGACCTCGATCACGCCTGATGGAAAGTGATAGATGAGGTCTATAAAAGAACGAGCGTGCCCAGAAGATGCCTGTTCACTGTCGCTTTGAAGGCAAACCGGTTAAAGGTAGAAGAAAACACAGACGCTGGCTGAGCTTGCGCGAGCATACTCGAGTGGATTCGTTTTGAACGTTTTTAGTATGCGTGTTAGGGATTTTCTTGATCTTTTTTCTCTTGCGCACAATTTGCAACTTTATTGTAGTAGCGATTTCGAAACCTGTTGGAGCATTTTGCTGTTTAGTGTGCGCCGACCGAATCACAAGGGCCTGCCTAAAACGAAATTGTGTTATAGTAATACTTACAACAAGTAACGGATCATCGTGTGGATGGAACACAAGTCTGGTAAGCGGCGACATTAGCGTGAAGATGTAACGCGGGCTAGCAGAGTCCTTGCCTCCGCAGAGTCGCGTTCCGAACTGACCACGGGGCTCCAGCAGGTTGATATTGTTGGAACCCACGTAGTTTTGTGCGAGGTTAACTATCGTCATCGCTAGGGACTGTTCACCTGTTCAAATCAAATATCAAAAGTTACATGGGCTGTCTTAAACTTGTTAAACGCCCGCCCGTCACCACTTCCTTGTGATTTAGCTGGGAATAAAAAGCGCATAAAGCTCCTCAGCAATGTGTCTGTCTGTTAAGTTATAAGAACTTTTGATTCTTTAATAGAAAACTGTTATATAACTGTGTCTTAAACTGTTACATAACAGGAGTCATTATAGTGTGGGTTTAAAAAAATAAGGCTACAAAGGACTTTGAACTTTGTCATTTATGAAATTGAGTTTAGGTTTCAAAAGTAGATTCTGTATTGAATACTAACCGTGATGATATGCCGAGTGTTCCGCAACCGAACCAGCCAGCTGGGCCACTTTGACCTCGCGTTTGTCGTTACGTTTGATGCACGTGAAGATCACTTTACGCTGGCCGGGTTTCAATCCATCAACCATGGAAGGTATTGATCTGAAATTAGAAATATGTGCTCGTTTAGCTGCGATAAGTTTGATAGGACTGACAAAACTAACACCCTTATTCAGTAACACACAACACACTTGCAGTGACAATCCCTGTCATTTTGAAAATAATACAAATTTGCAGCAGGGTGGGTTTACTGCCTGAGGCGCATTACAGTATCCTTACCTTACGTTATCGCCATTTGAGAAGAGAACCAGCTCCAAATTGACGAAATCTGAATATGAGACAGCTTTAGTATCTTTTGTGTATAAATATCTCTCTGGAAGACCAATTTCTTTCCTTCGTTTCACTTCATCCATGTGGCTAGTGAGCCACTCCTTACGTTGGTCAGCACCTTTCTTAGAAAATGCCAGTTCAATGTGATGATCGTCAGTTGGACCCGCGTACTTGAACCTTATCCTGTGCCTATCCATATTCTGAAAGTATTCTTTAGCCTCCTTTGATGTGGAGGTACCCAAACCTTTGTAGTATTTGATGTTATATGTATGATGGTTCTCTGTATTGTTCTTCCATTCTTCAAACTCAGGTAATGAGTAAAATGACATTTCTTTGTCCTTTTTAGTAGCTTTCACGATAGGAGTGATGAACTCCTCTAAAAACGGTAGCTTCAATAATTCCGGCCAATTGTGATGTATGAAATTGATGATCAAACCTTTAATATGAGATCCATCTTGATCCTGATCAGCCATGATCATCACTTTACCATATCTCAGTGATTTTAAATCATCAACAGTGTTGTATTTCTTTTTGTACTGGAGTCCAACAATTTTGATCATGTTGTTGATTTCAACATTTTCTAAGACCTGTTTGTGAGATGCATCCCTGACATTAAGTGGTTTACCCTTTAGCGGAAATACACCATAATGATCCCGGCCAACCACACCAAGTCCTGACACAGCCAATGACTTAGCCGAGTCTCCCTCAGTAAGGATGAGCGTACACAAGTGCGCGTTTTTAGTGCCAGCATCGTTAGCATCCTCTAGCTTCGGTATACCTTTCAGTTTACTCTGTTTCTTTCCTGATGCCTTCACCAGTTCAGTCTGAGCTTTGAACTTAGCCCACGTCAATACAGACTCTACTAAACCAGATTTTGACACAGCTGTTATGAACTTCTCAGAATAATTACATTTCGAACCAAAACTCTTTGCTTGGAGAGTCATATTTTCTTTTGTTTGTGAGTCAAACGTTGGGTTGACAATCAGACAATTAATAAAAACCCACATGTGATTCTTGACCTGCACAGGTTTTATATTTACGCCACCCTTGTTTTTCTTCTTAATAATTTCTAGAACATTCTTAACTATGCTGTCAGTTACCGTATCAACATGTTTCCCGCCCTTTGTGGTTGCAATGGAGTTCACAAAAGATACCTGTTGATAACCTCTGTCCGAGAGTGTGAGTGCGATCTCCCAGCGATCATTAACCTTCTCGTAGACTACTTTCAATGGTTGCCCATTCTCATCTTCTTTGCCTTTTATGTATAAATCTACATAGTCTTTAAACTTGTTTATTTTAAGCCTCTCTCCGTTTAGGTACACTTTGACGCCTTGAGTTGTCATGGCGATGTCGTAAGCTCGGCGGGACATCAGAGCTACAATGTCATCTTCTAACTTTTCCATCTTAAACTTAGACAAATCGGGGCTGAATATTACTTTTGTATAATCGTCATCTTTACCAGCTTCCTTGACTTTCGGTTCGGAAGCTTTAGTCATGTTGGAACCCCATGTCTGTTTAAAATGTTTCTTGTATTGTTTTGATGCAGTTTCTACTGTGAATTTTGTAGAAAATATATTACAAAGTTTGGCACCATAACCGTTTCTTCCACCTGTCACTTTTTCTTCCTCATCATTGTAGTTTGATGATGTTAGTAGATGGCCAAAGATCATAGTTGGAACATACATTTTCTCTTCTTTGTGCATCACCACAGGAATACCGCAGCCGTTATTGTACACAGATATTGTATTGGTTTCTTGATTTATGTCAATTTTCATTACATCCATTTTGGGATCTCTCTGTTTGTTGTCAGCTGCATTGACCAAGATTTCGTCATATATTTTGTATAATCCTGTAAAAATTACATTTGCAATTTAAAATTCTAATTTTAAAAGTATAACCACTTATACATATATATTTTTCAAAGCTATGAAAGCCTATGAATATGATGTGCATGTATTCATGTTAAAATAAATAAAAATTAAAGCAGCAAGTACAGACCTGGCACAAAATTCAATTCTCTTTGAACCATGCAGTCCTTGGATTTGTCAAAGACCCACATTAACTCAGTGGCCCGCTCAACAGACCCAATATATGTGTCGGGACGTAATAGGATATGTTCCAACTGTGTCTTCTTCTGGTAAATTTTCTCAATTGTACCCCCTTTTGGTCCTTTGGCAGGAGGCGCGCCCTCCGCCGCACCGTTCTGCCCAGCTGCAGTGTTCATTTTATTGAACATGGCCTGGAAAATTTCATAATTTATGATTTTAATGAAAGTGTTACCAAAGTAAAATGAATAGTGCTAGAAGAAGTATTAATGTAAAAGACGCTAAGCACATCAAGCTACTACAACCTGTCAAATTTCTTTAATAGATTTACAACTTTATGCCTAATCAACTTTGAACCTTATACAGGTTCAAAGTTGATTAGCAAAATTTGACAGTTTCGATAGCTTGATGTGTTGGCGTCTGTACAGCTATAAACGTTATCATTCTACTTTACAACATTTGTAAAATATATTATTCAAAATCAAAATATTTTATTTCACATAAACCTACATGGACACTTATGAAACGTCAGAAGCAAGGTGCACAGTTTCAATTGGCTGTTTCCTACGGAGAATAGCTGGCAAAAATATCCACGGTTACTCTTTTAAAAATAATTGGCTTATGCAATATTTTCTTATTACAGTAGGCCTACGCTTGATACTTGATAAAATAAAAAATGGTCTACAGATTTAAAGTCTACAAGGCCTACAAAAGACCTCGCATTTGCAAGAAGTATGTAATTAAAAAATAAATAAAAAATGAACATTGTAATTTGAGTGTTTAATAGACATTTACGTAGTTATGCCATTAATAAGGTGCCAGAGAAGCCACATGTGCAGAAGGAATTATTGCAAAACTACCTTGTCTTCATCATAGTCTTTAATCTTATAATATGCTTTTTTGATAAGGACACGTTTGATGAAGGTTTTGAACTTTCCATTGCTAACTTCTGTAACCAGCTTTGGCAACTTGTTATAGAAGCGGATACTGTTTATAAGAAATGACTTGCTAGTTTTAGTTAATCTAAATTAGGTATCACAATTTAATTTTTAGTATGTGTATTTATATTTTACTAGCTTCTGTCCGCGACTTCGTCTGCGTGAAATTCGTACTTTCCTCTAAAAATTTCGAAAATTTATGTTATGATCTTTATCATTTATTTAGATTAGTAAGTATTCGGGCCCATCTTTAAGTTTATGCATCAAAGGCATCAGATTTTTCAAATAAACTGTATCCCCGCTTTTCACTCCGCAGGGGTGAATATTTGAAAAATTGTTTGAGATGTGTACATAACTTTGACTCAAAGATTATTTATACCAATTTTTGAGTTAATCAAGCCACGCAGTAAAAGCATCACCTGTAAAATTAACTACCCCTTTTCACCCCGTTAGGGGTACATTTTCGAAAAACAGCGATACACGTTATTCTTTATTTTTGGTCTTTACTGAGTTTGGGAGTTAATCGAACCGCGCTTGATAATTCTTCCATACAAATTTTGACACCCCCCCCCCCCCATCCTCCTTTAGGGGGCAGTTTAGAAAAACAAATAATGCCAAACGTCATAAATTACTTAGATAAGTATTCGTGGCAAGTTTCATGTTTATTAACTCAAGGAATAAGATTTTTCTTACAAACAAAATCACCCCTTTTCACCCCCTTAAAGGTTGAATTTCCAAAAACCCCTTCTTAGTGCGTCCCTACATTATAAAAGAAAGCCGTGTGCAAAATTTCACATTCCTAGTCTCAGTAGTTTTGGCTGTGCATTGATATATCACCCACCTAGTCAGTCAGTCAGTCAGTTTTATATAGAAGAAATTTTATTATGGAAATCGCTTCTTATTTTGAAGTCCTAAGTTTTTGTGACCATACAAAATACTTTCTAAAATACATATAAAGAGAAGGCAGACTTAGTATATGAATTTCTTTGAATTTGTTTCTAAGAAATTCGCGAAGACCCATTTTATAGACTGCGCGGATTACCCTCTTTTGTAAAATGAAAATTGTATCTACGTCTATCTGTCCCCACAGCAGAACACGATAACACATAATACTGTGGAAATATGCAAAGTATACTAACTTAGCTGTGGTTATTTCTGTAACTGCCTTATTTTTCTTATTGCATATACAACTGAACCCAATCTACCTGAAAGAGCTCTAATGTGTGCGCCCCATTGTAATTTTAAATCTGAAGTAATGCATAGAAATACAGTTTCCGTAATAGCATCTAGTTTCTTGCCATCAAGTGTTAAATCCAGACCCACTTGAGGCACATTTGGTAATGAGAACTTAAGACATTTAGTTTTGTTTGCATTAAGTAAAAGATTATTAGCTGCAAACCATTTCGAAAGAACAGCCAGACTAGTGTTGACATATAAGACATTCATATCTTTTCTATCTATTTTAAAAATAAGGGAAGTGTCATCCGTGAATATAATTATATCCGATAAGTTAGCCATCATGTAAGGAAGGTCATTAATATAATTATACTAGAAATAGGAAAGGGCCAAGAATTGAGCCTTGAGGCACGCCCATCTTAACTAGAGACCCCGAGGACGTCGCCCTGTTAACGTTTTTATTGCTGCCTCTTTGATAGATAGGAAAGAACAAGATCAGCAGCTTGTCCAAGAATTCCGTAATGGTATAATTTACAGATCAGTGTACTAAGGTCAACACAGTCAAACACTTTTGAGAGATCACATTTCTGTGATCTCTCAAAAGCATTTCCATGCCAATTACATCCCAGGATTCCAAAATGTGACTGATGAGTTTTACTCCCACGTCCGTCGTCGACCTACCTTTCGTGAAACCAAACTGGCGACTATAAAACTACCGTACGCAAAATACGCACATTGACGTGAGTTGCGGACACCAGCCCCCATTACCTATTACTTTAAAACTACATAGGGAATTAACTAATTTCTAGAACAACAAATTGAAATTGTGCATGTTAAGTACACAGTCTCAATTTGTCATTTCCAATGGAGAAGAACCAGCAAGAAACTCCATGGTTACATGACTAATGTGGATGTGACACTATACTTGAATGTTTACAAAGACCAAAGACTTGAGGTGCACAATAAAATACAAAAGCTATCTGCATTGAGTGACTCGATTGTCTTCAAAACTGTTACAAATATGAATTCAATAGCATGTCAAATCATGGTAAGTTATGATGTACAGTCAGGGAACTTAATTCTTGAGCAGCATGGCATACAGCATCAATTTACAATTTTATAAAATGAAAAAAAAAACACCAACCATGGCACGGTTTTGATTTGATTTATAATTTCATTGTAAATTTGCTGAAAGGATTTTCCAATAATTCCAATAATCTGCTAAACTGATATAAAAACAATAATTAATAGTAATTCAGTAAAATTACATCCTCAAAGTTCTCAAACTTATGGAAAGACATGATCATTTTATGTAAGGCGACACAATCAATACAGACAATTAGCAGAGACAAATAAATAAAATACAGTAGCAGATTAGGAGTTAAGATCTAAAAATAAAGATATAGTGGAAGACATGATTGGTAACTCAAAAGATTTTATTAAAAAGTGTGAATCTGATGCAAGGGAATGAGAGTGCATAGACATGGATTGTGCTGTGCTGTGTGTTTATTTACAATTATTATCTTTTTTTTTGAAAACCAAGTTGTTCAGTTGAAAATGCTTTTTAGTGAGAAGATTTAAATATTGTTGGCTCCTCTAAAATAAATGAGGGTAGTAGCAAATCAGTGCTTAGCAATTAATAACTATCGAATAATTTTGCGAATTCGAACGAAACTAATGAACAATATTAAATAATTATGTACTAAGAAGTGAATTGCAGCAGCTGTTATTTAGTAGCATTGAACTCATTGAAATTGTACAACAAGAATGTACTTTTTGAATGACTTTATGTAAGTACCTGAAGCATTTAGGGGAGACAAAAGTGTAGAAATTTATGTTTGGCGGTAGGACTTTTTCATGTAATGATAAGAACAGAAACCCAGAAACCTAAGCAGTCTCAAATCTTGATAAAATTTTGGCCGTTAACGATCAAAATGCCGCCAAATGCTTCACTTACCTTTATATCAGCCATCTTGTTATAGGTGCTATTAAAACGCGTGCGATCAACGCGAAATAGCGATTGTCTGGTAACCAGAACAAAATGCACACTAATTTCGTCCGGCGTTAAAAAATAACATTTTTATCTAGATTTACTTTGCAATTTTACAACCGCAATGAAACAACGAAGACGCCAAGAGTACCAATAAACAAGATGTTTATATTTTCAAAAAAAAAATTGAATTATTGTCTATTGCATAACTATGTTGACCTATTTCAAAATGGTGCTGTTAAGCCGAGTCTTCACAAAAAATAATAGGACTTTCCGGGTCTAATGCCATGAATCACTGGTGATATCAAAATTAGAAGCTCATCGGGCTACGGCATTACAAGTGAAGGTAATAAAAGGTTTTAAATATAGCATTTTCTAATAATGCTAAATAGTTTGGCGGAGAGAATATAAATCGTTGTTGCTGTATCGAACTTCCGAAAAGTTGTTGAATCGTTGATTGCTGATGCTAAAATTATGCGGTGTTGAGAGCTCAGTTACTGTATTAAGCTTCTGAACAGATGCTAACAGTAGCATGTCTGGGGCTGATTTTTCAATCGTCTGTTTAAGGTTTTGACAGTTTTTTACACAAAATCAAAATGAAAAAAAAAAAATGAAAAAAATGAATATTTACATTGGATGTAAAAAGCTGATACTAGCAAAATCAAAAATAATCCAATTATCTTCTACAAATCTACAAAAAACGTTGAGTTTCAGACAATAATCTCGGTTCAACTAACTTTTATACTTCATAAGTTTTGGTTTAGGCTAAAATCATGTTTCGGACACCTTATCCGATCTTGTGTAAGAATCCGTGCGAACTGCGAACAGATATACCGCTTTCTATTTGTTCGATTCCATGTAGGCGATTTTTTCCAAGTTGAATATCACTCGTGTATACTGCGGCTAAAATCTCCTTGGCACCAAGTGTCAAAGTCAAAGTGACATAATCCAGGATGAGAGTTCTAAATGTTTCGATTTAGGTTAGATTAGTAAAAACGATTTTAATTATTGAAATAAGTAGAAAAATGTCTTTTTTATCATACGCTTCGACAGTTCTTAAGCGAGTAGCTGTATCAAGATTCAGCGCTAAATATAAAATCTGTGTAAATAACATTAAAACAAAATCGTATAGCACTATTACAACCAAAACAATTCATGATGTCAATACAAACGTAATTAAAGATGTTATTCTGTTCAAATACGAGAATCCAAAGTTTTTTATGTACATGAATATCTTTGCTGTAGTTCAATACATGTTCTGGACATATCTAGGTTTGTTTGCGTTCAGTTCATTGAGAGACGCGCCGGTTGACAAATCTACAATTACCGATGATACACCCTGGTTCAGAAAGATCAACCTTGGAGAGAATAAGTACAGGAACACCCTAGGAGTTCTTTCCGTAGTAGTAGGTTAGTAAAAATGTTTTACACAGTACTTTACTATCTTTAATTTAGCTGCAACTATTATTTTATCTGCTCTTTTACGATTGTAATTTTGAGTATTAACCCACAATACCCTTGACTACAAGAGAAAGTATACATCAAAATATAGTGCAATACAAAATTAAAAACTTGATGTGTAATTTATCAGAACAAAATATCTTGTCAATGAGTGCAGCAAAACATAATAAAAATCTTGTCTATTACAGGAGGTGGTTCCCTTGCTGTAATCTGGATGTACACTCTCCGTTCAGTCCGTTTCTTGATACTGAATAAGGGTGGCAAACAATTAACATTCGTCACATACACACCTTTTGGTAAGAACCGCATTATGACAGTCCCTATGGAAAATATCTGCTGTAAAGAAGCAAGAAATGTAGCAAGAGTACAATTACCACTGAAAATTAAAAACAGATGGATGCATTATATGCTTGATATGAGAGGAGAGTTCAAAAACCCACTGTTGTTTGATTCTACTGCTGGTTTGATGAGGAAGTGGTGAAAATAATAATTTGTGTATGTATTTGAAATGCTTTTATTTATTGTAAATACATAGTTTTAGCAATCTCCCCCCATCTATTCTTTAACCCATAATTATGTCCAATGCTGAGGTACCCTCCATTGCAATGGTTTTAGCAATAACTGTTGCACATTGTACTCATTTGAGTATCATGCTTTATTGTAGTATTTTTCTAGTGAGACTACCTACCACCTTTCATGAGTATAGAATAGAAGAATAGAATAATGTTTTTTATCTCCAGTATTACAGCCAGTAGTAGTAGGTACTTACACAAAACTATAATAGAATATTCTTTATTGTGTGCACCAAATACTACAGATATAAGTGTAGAAATTTTACAAGGGGTGACACAATGGGCAGCTTATTTTCAAAAGCGATATTTTAAAGACAACAACCCATAATATCCAAACAACAATAACTCATAATACCTGAAGCGAAAGGTTATAGGTTGGTATAGTTCAGAGATGTTAGGGAGCTCCGTAACCGTAACCGAAACTATCGGATATCCGATATAAAAAATTATCCGTAACCGTAACCGAATCCGAAATAAAAGTTTCGGATAATATCGGATAGGGGCGGAGCCTAATTGAGACACAAGATAAAGATAGCTATGATTGTTATGTGAAACTTAAATCATAGTAAATAAATATGTGCAATGTGCATTCTAAATTTAAATCTAATTTTAATATTTTCTTTGAATACGAAATTACTAAATAAGTATAAGTAATAATTTTATTATTACATTTTCATTTTAGGTAGATTAGATAACACTCAACATTTATTTATACTATTTTATACTCATTTTTAATTTAAATAGCTATAATAACTCACAGACTGATTGTAATTCCTACCAAATAGTTACATATAAATAAAACTATTTTATTAACTATTTGTATTGTACTTTTGAAATTCCTAAAAAAATTGATAACCGTAACCGAAATTATCCGAAACTAACGGATAATCCGAAATAATTTCATATCCGTATCCGTATCCGGTATAATAATCATTCCTATATCCGTAATTAATCCGTATCCGAAATTTCATATCCATAACATCCCTTAGTTCTATTGGGGAGTAATTTTATCATCCTGATTTGTGTTGTTGCTTCTGTTGCTCCATCTGGCTACCAAAGCTAGTAGTATCTATTCAGATCATTTTATTCTATAATCCGAGTCATTGCAACAATGATACTCTTAATTCAATAATGATTCTCAGAACAACTAACATGATTCACATGATTGGGGTAGCACAAAAGGTCTGCAGCATAGTCAGTTTCTCAAATGAATTGTCGCAAAAAGAATGTGACAAATTGTCAAGAGCATGTAAACTGCTGGAATTGGTTGAAACCATACTGTCATACAACAAACAGTGATGCAATAAAATAAAACTCCCTTTTAAGATTTATCAGAAAAATCTTTATTATTTGTTTATAATTATAGTAACGGAAATACGTCGTCTCATCTCAACACAAAAATAAAGAAGAACAATCAATAACAAAAAATAAAATTCTTTTTTTTTTATTTACATTATGCCGATTTTATATTTTAATGGTAAATGCAAATATTGTATACTGTATTTGTGTATTCAATCTTTTGACCAGCCAATATCACTACCAAAATCCTAAACCTATATTTGCACCTACCATAAACAATAAAATAGTAATTATTAAAAATGAAAGTCTTTCAATACCATAGACAAGTCATTTATCGATCAACTTAATGAGATACATATTATATGGTTGTTATACACTTGCAACATAATTGTTTAAACATTAAGTATGATAATATGTTTTAAGTGTGTATGCAGTACAGTAGACTGTAAAGTGTCGCAACATACATTAATACGTAATTTCAAAAGTTAAACATAACTTTTTAAGACTTAAATAAAGGTGTGAACATGATGGATCAGCTGACAATACTGATTCCATCAGATCATCCACTACAACTGCTGGTCTGAAGCCGTCATTTACATACGCGTGGCCTGCTCGTTGCTCCAGAGCAATGGAACAGCACCTTTATAATATCTGACCCAATTTTCGTCTAGATTGCAGTCAACAAAAAAAAAAGTAAATTAAAATTTAATTAATTTCAAAAACAAACATACATGTTATTAACCATATTGCAAGTGCCAAACAGACCGGTTGCTTATCACATCTATTTAAATCACCTACTGATGACAATATTTGATTAATTCTACAAATGCTTTTACTAGCTTGCTACAACAAGCTACAGAGGACCGATGGAGTCTTAATATCAGTTAAAAAAATACATACATCTAGCCAAGGTACAAATATGACTTCCCTACGGAGTTTTTATTTAATTTATCTATACCAAGGTCACGAGGTTTATTCAACCTCCTTTTCATAAAGACTACATACAGTTACGAGAAGAGTCATTACATAATGTTTATATTACAATAGTTAAATACAATTTAGTTAGAAGAAACGACATCATCGATCCTTGAACTATAAAATTAAGTACAATATTATTTCTTATTTACAATAAAGTCATAAATATTTTAATGTACTAATAATAAGTTAATATTAAGACCCCGTGTGCGTGACACGGGAAGCAGTGTGCATATTATTGGGCTACAGTAGACAATGGCTTGGGATACGCACCTTTCGATCATGGAAAGATGTCCTAATCATCAATTTATTTGCTGGGAAACGTCATGTTTCCATTTAAATATATTTATAGTGCTACAAGGTTCTTTTGGAGCGTGGCCAAAATGGGCACTAACGCCGCCATCTTTTTTTTTCAATACATTTCACGCGCCCCCTGCCAACGTCTTTGAGCGCCAAAGGTCCTTGTAGCAGTGTATATATACAGTGTGTATCTGAAAGGTGTGGTCAAATTTAAGGGTGTGATACAGACTATCAAACTGAACAACTTTCTTTGTTGTCTATACCACACCCTTAAATTTGACCACAACTTTCTGTTACATGCTGTATTAGCGCTCCTCCTTAAGATGCGCAAACATGGGCCACTGTGTTAAAGAGCTATTCGTTACCGGCCATCACAGGTGATAACAAAATAACAATGATAGGCTTTTCATGCATTGACACACTGCATTGCAGTTACACTTACTTTCAACATTTCCTCAATTTTCATTGATTTAGATTTGTAATTGTATTATTTAACCTACGCTAACAGTATTGTATTTAAAATCACGTAAATGTTTATTAACTATTTAAATATGTATAATTTAAATGTACAGGGTGAGTTTTAAACAAGGATCATTATGGCTGCTATGCCAACTATCAGAGATAGAAAGATCTGAAATCTAATTTTTCAAATGTATCAAAAAAGCAATTAAATATATAAAATACTAGCGACCCGCCCCGGCTTCGCACGGAAACATTATTATTATTATACATATAAACCTTCCTCTTGAATCACTCTATCTATTAAAAAAAACCGCATCAAAATCCGTTGCGTAGTTTCAAAGATTTAAGCATACAAAGGGACATAGGGACAGAGAAAGCGACTTTGTTTTATACTATGTAGTGATATATAACAAACAAAAACTCACCCTGTATATATGTATGCATATTTTATATCGAATTTACTTAGAGATGTTTTTGTACGAAAAATTGAAGTCGCTGGATTTTAAGTGTCTTTGTTTTAAAATCTGTACATTGTAGCCACAAAATACTGCATTTACGGAAGTCAATTTGAAGAAGAGTTTTGAATTACGCAGATTTAGGTACTAGATTAAGTCTTATTATAAAGATATCTATGTACTCATAAAAGTAACTGAAATAAGTACTGTTTACCCTTGTTTGAAATAATATTCTTAGTTTTTCATCCGCAAACATTAATTTCACAAAAACCTATGATAATGTGTTGCCAGCTTTCTGTAATGCTTATTTTAGACAATTTTTTCATTGCCCTCTCCATTATATGAATTAGCTAGCTTTTCAAATTGAAATAAATATTATTTTTCCAAATTCATGATCATTCATCATCAGTCTATCGCTTACTATTAAGTCTCAGTCAACACCAAATAACAAAAAAGGTCAGTATTATAAATCTAGTTTTAATTTTTACAAAATAATAAATCAATGAACCGCTCTGTATTTTTCAGTAGTTGTAAATAAATTCTTGCCCGCAAGTTTTATAAAGGGCCGCGTCTTAACCAAAGCGTCGCGCGTACACGCGTTCATTTTGTTCGGCGAACCCGAACGCTTGGTCGCGCCGACAGAGGGCGCCTTCCGGTTTTCCGAACAAATGAGTGAGTCGCACGAATACACAACCGTCGCTTTCATATTATGTATGAAAGCGACGGTCGTGTATTCGTGCGACTGATCGCTAGGACGCGGGGTAATAGTCTCAAAATTTGAGTAGATCATTGACACCAAAAGAAGAATAGTTTCAATTAATTAAAGCTAGATAGACATACTGCACATTTAATTGTGTCCATAAGTAACTTCTATATTCATTATTATTTTTGAATCGTGAAACATGTCTTGTAAGGGTCGGCGTATTAGGCTGTGTCCTAACCAAAGCGATCGGTAGCGCGATTACATGATCGTCACGTTCATATGTTAACTCACACTGGACGAGTTCGCCGAACAAAATGAATGCGACGGTCGCTTTTGTTAGGACACAGCCTGACACTACTGAGGCGGAGCAGAGAAGGAATAACCAAAGGTTCCCCCTTATGAACTTTGAGCGGAGAAGAGCTTAAAATAAACGATTATTGGCAAATTTTCCTCCGCCTCGGTGGAGTCAGTCTTAGGCCTGTTGTAACGGTGAAAAACCAAAGGGCAATGTGGTCTAAAACTGACGATTTAATACATATTTATATTATTTTGAAAAATCTCAGTATCATTTCATCATGTGTCATCAGTATCATGTCATCTTTGCGCGTCATAGTTTTCATGTTCATGAAATTTGCTTATTAATTTACAATCCTGTTTTATAATTTTTACAATTTCACGGAAATTGGATGAGTAAGTAGTTCTCGAGTTGTAACAGCTGTCTGTTACAACTTGAGAACGACTTACCTGTTAAACGGGATAGTTTTTGGGAAAAAAACCTTGCAACATGCAAGGTGTTTTTACCAAAAACTATCCGTAAAAAAACTATAAGTATGTATGTATGTACATACAGTTTTTTTACAAAATGTTAGGTTTTTTTTACTAAAAACTATACCGTTTAACGAATATGTATTGTGTCATTTACACGAGTCACTAACAATTACAGACAATAACTTATTACTTTATAATTAGCTGGTTATGAGGCTTATAATGATTCAGTTTTAGATTATGTTCTAATAATGTTTTTCTAGCAGACGTCCACTGTTTATCACCATCTCATCACAATGTGAAGCAGTCACAACATCTTCACCTAGGTAAGTTTTGAAGTCACTATAATGTTGGCACTAAACTTGGCATTTTAGTACAAATATTGGCATCATTTCTCAATACAAAATGAACTTTATTTCAATAGCTGTAAAGTGTATTTTGTATTGCCGAAATAGTGCCAATATTTGGACAAATACGCTAAGTGCCAGCATAAAATATTAAAAGAAGTTATATCTTCTTCTCTAACGTCTCGTCGATTTCTGCCACGGCAGCGTTGTGTCAAGTGGCACAAAATATGGAAGAACAAAAGTTCAATACGACAAGAAACTTCTGAATAAATAGTTGCTCAGTTATAGTATAACACGGAACGGATCCAATACAGCCAGTACGGACCATGCTATGGCCATTTTATGACCTATTTCAGCAATATGGAAGGATATGTATGTATGTTTGGGAGGAAACCTCTGTAAAAAGTTATGGTTTTGATTTAAAAGGTAATTATCATTTTTGCATCATTTTTATTATACTTCCGTCCATAATATTAAAGAAGAGATGTGTTCCGTTCACTTTAGAACTTAGTGTAACTATTTTAGCGTGATGTGGTAGTACATAGTGCCACTATTGCCCCCAGTGCCACAGGTGCCCTTAACATTGCGTGACACTAAATGAGTCACAATAAAATTATACATATTACATGCGTTTAGTGTCCCACAATGTGTTGATGCCCTAAGTGCCAGTAGTGCCCATAGTGCCCCAAGTTCCACTAGTGCCCCTAGTACCTAGTGTCACTGGTGCCGCTAGCGCCACTAGTACCTTTAGTGCCCCAAAAGCCGCTAGTGCCCTTAGTGCCACTTTTGCCTTGAGTGCCACTTTTTTCCTTAGTGCCACTTTTGCCTTTAGTGCCACGTTTGCCCTTAGTGCCGCTGGTGCCTGGCGCGGCGCCGGCAGCACGTCAGTCGGACAGGTATCGCTCACGCGGAGCGTCTTCGGAATCGTCTCGCGTCGGGCTGATGCTGTCGATCTCGTCAACTTCCTCGAGATTCTTCGTGCTGGGGTTGCATAGTCTGGAAATAAAAGAGGAAACAACTAAGCAAGGTTGTTTTTACTGGCACATGAGACATTTCAGCTTCGTCTCAAAATGGTTCTTGAGGGAAAAAAGCAAAGATTCGAAGACCTGTGTGACTCCACCAACCCGCACTGGGCCCGCGTGGTGGTTTATGGGCTACTCCCTCTCACAAAAAGTAGGTCTGTGTCTCAGCAGTAGGAAAATTATAGACTGACTAGCGGCGCCCCGCGGCTTCACCCGCATAAGTGTCGATCCCGTGGGAATATCGGGATAAAAACTATCCTATGTCCTTTCCCAGGACTCAAACTATCTCTATACCAAATTTCATCTAAATCGGTTCAGAGGTTTAAGCGTGAAGAGGTAACAGACAGACACACTCGCATTTATAATATTAGTATGGATTATACACTGGGAATGTCTGGGCTGGCAAAGCTGATGGAAAAATATACCATGACGATGACCACTTGAACATTAGGTGAGCCGTCAGCTTGCTTACTATCCAATAGCATACAAAAGTTAAATTGAAACAAACCTGCACTTGCAACAGACGATGCAGGGCGCGGCTAACAATAGAAGCGGACTGGCTACTAACAACAGTAGTCCGAAGCCTGCAAATATGCCAACCACCTGGAAACAAAGAGAGAACACGCCATTATGAGGGTACTTAAGGATTATTACTTCCTATCATTGCAATTGCTATTATTTGTAAATCCAAAAAAAAAAAGTAAATTTTGATGAAAGTGTGAAAGGTTTATAATTGCGCTTGAGGCGGGATTTCAATGACATCTTTCGTCGGTTTTTTCTTATACAAAAGTGCAATATCTACGAGGTCAAAATGTATGGAACAGCAAATCCGAAAATTTTCAATGCCGTTGGTTCATGATCATGTACTTGTATTGAACTAACTCTCGAGTCTCAGTTATGGACATATTGAAGGTCAAAGTCTCGATTATTCATAGTTGCAGAAAAATCTAGCAGTTTGATAAAACAGCCGATGAGATTATGTTTTCATAATTATCATACCTGTGCACGATGCCATAAAACCGATGCGCGTGAGTGTCCCAGTTTGTTCTTGCACGGTCCTTTATCGTAGTGGCGCAACAGAAAATCATCCTGTAAAAAAAATATTGCGTATTATTAGTAAGTTGAAAACTGTCTCCAGCCGCAGAAAAGATAAGCTTGGATTATTTTTTACTAGCCCCTTGGGCGCTTTTAGCCAGAAGTTGGACATCATTTTCCCACGGATGAGCAAAGAGCCCCAATTCGAATATATTTTCTGATGAATAATTTTATTTTGTTATTTTTTTCAACATCAAAATCATTTCTCTGTTCCTCTGAATTGTTATATTGAATTTGACAAATACGACAAACTTGATTACATAATTATAATGCCATGTATACAATAATTAAACAATCAACGTAAATTACCAAATATGTCATTACTTTTAACTTCATTGTCTTATGTACAGTTAAATAGACATAATGACAATTCGCATGCTCACAATAGGTGTCAAGGGAACGTTGTTTTTTCCAAGACTTGTTAGAAAACAAACTGCGACCCGTCCCCGGCCCGGATACACGTAAGGCAATTTGACGTAGTGTATCAATCTGTTAAACAATTAATTTCCCTGACTGTTCATAGACATAAATAAATAACTTCAACCTCGAAAATCTAAAATCTTCGAAAACCTAACTAATCGAGCGAAAGTGATGCAACTACTTTTGAAACGCAAAAGAAGAGTGATGGCTATAATGTGCGGGCGCTCAGAATAAAACGACGTATGTGCCAAAACGAATTTACTCCTTTTTTTTTAACAAAATAAATGAATTAAATTTAAAACTATTTAGAGTAAACTTTGATATGATAATTCTCAATGTTTTAAAGTAAATCCCATTGAATAACTCTTAAGCGTTAGGCCTTAATGTCGAAAAAAGTAAAAAATTAGATTATAACTTTGCAATTTTTTTGCATCGAGAAAAATTCATTGAATCGTGTATTCCTTTTACATGATACTAGACCAAAGAGTCAAAAAAAATATACCAAAACGTTAAATCCCTATTCCACATACTTAACAAGTTACACGAAATAGAAAAACCACATTTTTATCAATATACCACCTGAATGGTTGATTAAACCATAGATTCTGTTGCGGATTTTCCCTTAACAACATTACAATTATTACTTTAAAGGAAATTAAATAAAAAAACATTCTCAAATAAGACGCACATAAAAAATGAACTCGAAAAAACACACACTAATATGTATATAGAAGCCTAAAGCCTCGAATTCGACAAATGAAAAATTATAAACACATAAAGAGAAATTTAAAAAGTTAGTTTTACAGTAGTTATTAGACTGTAGAGCTCTGGATAAGTGCTAAAATCAGAAATAGGTAAGTGGTTAAATGGTGTATACTCACATCGAGTGAAGCCAGACAATACCAGCAGAAGACATGCTTGCATCGCTTGCACATCATCTGAGCGCATCCCTCATCTTTCTCTATGGGAACGCGGCACATCGGACAGAGTTTGATCAGCTCAGAATCTGGTAGGAGCGGCGCCCCTGCACCCCCCATGGATGATGATGCTGCAGCAGCTTCGCATGAAAGACCGCCGTGCCACTGGAAACATAGAAACATTTGGATTTTAAATACACTGTTTTTAACCAACAAACAATACCCCACTACGCCTGTTTCGCACAGTAATTAAATAGCATAATCAGCTTATAACGTTCTCACTGCTGGGACACAGGCGTCCTCTATGTGAGATGGAGTGGGCTATAATCTACCACGCGGGCCAAGTGCGGGTTGGTAGATGTCACATGTCTTCAAATTTCTGATCCTAGGACATGCTGGTTTTCTCACGATATTTTCCTTCACCGTTAAGAACGGTGGTGATGAAATAAATTACACATAGTAAAGCGTCTGTGTAGGTTCGAACTCACGAACTACAACTAAGTAAGCCGGGGCCTTTACCACTATCTGTGTAAAGTCAAAGTCAAAGCATTTATTTCAAATAGTCACATAAAAGGCACTTTTGAACGTCAGAAATTACAACAAATAGAATTGATTCTAGTCTTACTTAGTCTGTACTTAATTAATGTCACGTTGTAAATTGAATCACTCAAGTAACTTAAGTATCCCGTAAACTCAAACTCAAAGCATTTCAATTAAACAATTTACAGGACTTTTGAATTGTCAAGGAGTCGTTTAGTTACTCAAAAAGTTGAAGCTGAAGCCCGTTCCAAATCAAGATTCTATGGAAGAGAGAACGGGCAAGGAAATCCCTGGACACTCTTTTAAATATTACAGAATCCTGGGTACATTATTCTTTTTGCTTCTAAATGTGAGAACAATGAATGAAGAAAAAAAATGAATTAAGAATCGAAAATATAAAGATTACATAGGAGTTAAACACATTGTTTTACCCGACTACAAAGATAGTAGGTATGCACTCAAAGGTATTCATGACTTTACGGTTGATGGCACTGCATTCGTTGCATCGTAGATGCTTCCGACTACATATTATACTTTTGGTAAAGGATATTGGTTTGTCTATTTCAAAAGCACTTTTTGACGTTTGAAAAGTGCTTATTCTCAGTCTAATTTGAATAAAATTAAATTTAAAAAATTAAATGTCTTTTGCTTTGATTTTTATTCATCTCGATTCCATCTAAAAGATGGTTTTGGCTTTGCGAGTTTGTGTTTTAAGTAGTATAGTATACATACTATAAATTCATGATCATAGAAATCTATTCAAGAATATCGCTTTTGAATTATGTTTATTATGTATGATACATACCCACCTTCGTGACTGTACAGTTGCACTTTGGGAATATTAGATCAACATAAATCTAAAAATAGAGTAGGTCATCGGGAGTAGGGGTAGAAATCTTTTCTCATTAACCTTTTAAAGGACAAATCTTGGTTCAGTTCAGACTACAAATCCCTACATCAAAGCGAGGATAACCGTGCCGCGCTCAAATGAAAGGATAAAAAGCCACGCTTTGAATACAAAATTACTTCTCATGGAAAAGGTTGATTCTTTATGGTAAATAACAATTTTAATGGATGCTGAGAAATGTAAATTTATAGTTTAAGTTGTAATTTACATAATTTTGAACATGATACTAAACAAGTTGCCGAGTTTTTCCTGATATATTTCTGCGGCCATATTGGGCCCCAATTGGGCGCCAATATACACATGACAGTAAAATAATTATATTTGTGTGTAGACTTATACGCTTCATTAAAGCTAGTTGCAAGTGTAAAAATCCATCTTCATTTCTCACATAAAACGAACTAACATATGAGAAACTCATGGTAGTGGTAAATATATTGGCCAATCACAATCAGCAAGGTGGAAGCGTGGTTGGCTGCCCACGGTGCGACGGATATTAAGTAAGAAAACTTGATTAATAAGAAAATTTACTATCAATTTAAATTGCATTGCAAGAGCAGTCTGCGACTGGGTAGCACAGTTAGTCAGCTGACCTTACGGGGGCACAAGGGTCTTTGTCCGTGCCTTCTCGACCCACTTCCCAAGAGTCGCCGTAAAAGGAGGGCACTGGAGATGCAGGATAGTGCTTTTATGTGAAAGAAGGCAACCTTTTCATGTCGTGTAATGAATGAAATTTTTTTTGCCTTGCAACACTGTTTATGATTCTACTTCCAGGCTCCATATTCAGAATGATTAATGGAGGCTCGTTTACTTCATGATCATGTCTAAATACTTTGTTAGGTTGGTACATTATATTATGTTTAATTTTTCACTCAGTTTATTTAGGTACTAATTGGCGAAATGTGGACGTTGGGTATCCTCTGCTCATCTTTTCGAGCAATACAGGTGTGATGTTATGATATGTTTATTCTACACGCGACTTCGTCCGCGTCATATTTCTTGTTCCTCCGGCCCACCTCGTCGCATCGCATCGCCCGTCCTCGCTATTAATTCGTTTTCGCTTAGGGTTCTTTCTGACTTTCGTTATGTTTGCTCGGCTCCTAAGGGTCCTAGCGTGATGTTAAATAGCGTATAGCCTGCCTCAAAAATTGGACTACCAAAAATTTTTCAAATCCCACTGGTAGTTCCAGTGATTAATGCGTTGAAACAAACTAACTCTTCAGCTTTATCCTCCTAATAATAATCACACTAATATTATAAAGGCGAAAGTTATTAAAATATTTAGTACTAGCTGCGCCCCGCGGTTTCACCTGCATAAGTGTCGATCCCGTGGGAATATCGAGAGGAAAAAATAGCCTATATTATGTTAATCCAGGGTGACAGCTACCTCCATATTTTTTTTTTATCAAAATTGATCCAGCCGTTTGAGCGTGAAGAAGTAACAAACACACACACAAACTTTCGCCTTTATAATATTAGTGTGATAGATAAATAGGCGTGTCCGGCTTCACCACTGAGTTAGGTTGGCCTCGTCACTAAAAGACCCTTTCTTTATAATAAACTAGAAAGCAGCGAAACGATATTTTTTACATAAAATGTATGTAATTATAGGTACAGTGGGCTGCAAAAATCCATGGACAGTACAGAAATAAAATCGCGTGAAGCGAGTAATGACGCCACCTAGCGTAAAATCAGTTAATGACTAACAAAATTTAATTATGCTGTTACTAGATGGCGTTGCTTTGCTATATATGACAAAATATTTTTGTAGTTTCTTTGTCTCTTCAAACATTCAAACAATTTATAATTATTTGTTTCTTTTAAAGAAAATTGTTCCTAACTGTTAAACTACTATGTTAAAATTGAATATCAATTTATTAGTAGGTAGGTATCTGATTTTCTAAGTTTTAGTTTTCAAACTTGAGAGGGCAGGTTGAATATGGATTTATAAATAATTGGTAGGTAGTATAAATAATACATAAATCGAAGAGTTATGAACTTATGACTAAGCTCAATTGATCGTTCGCTAAGTTCATTGCGACTACCTCATTCGAGTGCCTTTTGTTCAGTTTTTATTTTAAATCAGGTGAATTACTTATTTGGTGCGGTGAAAACCGGAAGTGATCACCGCGTGGTAAGAGGCACATTGAACTTAAATATCAAGCTGGAAAGATCTCGACTGATGAAGTCTACGCTCCGCCCAGCACCGATCCAGGCCCAAAACCCCGAGAGCTTACAGCTCGAACTTCAGAATCGTTTCGAATGCCTAGGGAGCTCCGTGGACGATTATAACGAAGGGTTCGTGGAAACTGTCCATACGGTCGGGCCTAAGATCTTCAAAACCCGTCGTATAGGCGCGAGATAATCTTGCAGTCTTCAGATGATGCGCTAAATTACCGGCAACTCAATAGACGAATCTCGAAGACCTTGAAAAGCGATCTTCGCTGCTTTAATATAGACCGAATTAAGGACGCGGTAGAGCGAAATAAAGGCTCCAAGGTCTTTGCTAGAGATCTGTCTGTTGGGCAGAGCCAGCTTACGAAACTGAAGACCGATGATGGCAGGATCGTATCCGCCAAACCTGAGCTTCTCTCATCAGCTTAGGTTTCGATCTAGAGGTTCTGTGGACAGTTATACACGTCAACAAGTAACCCCGTTACGAATCTGGCAAACGACCCAAGAGCTAGATTGACCCGACACTATACCGAAGACATCCCGGACGTCATCCTGTACGAGATTTGGATGGCTCTGAAGCAGCTCAAAAACAAACAAACAAGGCGCCGGGTGATGACGGAATTACAGCCGAGTTCCTGAAGACAGAAAACACGTTCTTAAGGCCCTTCAGAAGCTGTTTGGTTCTGTCATACTCGAGGGTAAAACACCACATGCATGGAACAGAGGTGTGGTGATCTTTTCTTTAAGAAGCCGATAATGCGCTTCTTAAGAATTATAGGCCCATCTCACTTCTTAGCTATGTCAACAAGCTGTTTTCGAGAGTCATCACGAACCGTCTCGCGTGCAGGTTTGACGACTTCCAGCCTCCCGAACAAGCCGGATTCCGTAAAGGCTCACATACACACGCTGCGACAGGTTTTACAGAAGACCGAATAGTATAACCTGCCTCTCTGCTTAGCGTTTGTAGACTACGAGAAAGCCTTTGATTCGATCGAGACATGGGCTGTGCTGCATTCTCTTCAACGGTGCCAGATCGACTATCGGTACATCGAGGTGCTGAAGTGTCTGTACGAAAACGCCACTATGTCAGTCCGACACCAGGATCAGACCTCCAAACCTATCCTTCGCTGCGAAGTGTGAGACAGGGAGACGTTATCTCTCCGAAACTGTTCACCGCTGCACTGGAGGACGTCTTCAAGGTTCTGGACTGGAAAGGGGCTGGCATTAACATCAATGGCGAGTTCATAACTCACCTTCTGTTTGCCGACGATATCGTAGTCATGGCTGAGACTATGGAGGACCTCAGTACAATGCTCGATGACCTAAGTAGAGCCTCCGAAACAGTGGGTCTTAAAATGAACATGGACAAAACGAAGGTCATGTCAAATGCCCATCTACACTCGGAGTCGTGGACGAGTATTTTTACTTAGGACAAACTGTCCAGTTAGGTAGGTCTAATTTCGAGAAAGAGGTCCATCGTCGAATCCGACTCGGCTGGGCAGCGTTCGGGAAACTACGCAATATCTTCTCGTCCCACATACCGCAGAGTCTCAAGACGAAAGTCTTTGACCAGTGCGTGTTGCCAGTGATGACTTATGGCACTGAAACGTGGTCGCTCACAATGGGCCTTAGATGATAAAAGTCACCCAAATGCAAAGGCAATGGAGAGGGCTATGCTTGGAGTTTCCCTGCGTGATCGAATCAGGAATGAGGAGATCCGCAGGAGAACCAAGGTAACCGACATAGCCCGAAGAATTGCCAAACTTAAGTGGCAGTGGGCAAGGCACATTGCTCGCAGAACAGATGGCCGATGGGGCCGAAAGGTTCTGGAGTGGCGACCGCGTACCGGAAGATGTAGCGTTGGAAGGCCTCCCACAAGGTGGTCCGACGACCTTGTGAAGGCCGCAGGAACCCGTTGGATGCAAGAAGCACAGAACCGGTCGAAGTGGAGGTGCTTGGGGGAGGCCTATGTCCAACGGTGGACGTCTTTCGGCTGAAATGATGAAGATGATGATGAATTACTTATTTTACCAAAATGAGTACGTGAGTTGTAATATTGATTTCGTTACAAGAGCTCAAATAATTGCTATGCATATGCATAATCAAAGCAAAAACTTGTCAGAAATAGCCAGAGAGACCGGTGTAAACGTAAGTAGTTTTATTTTTACACTTTTATATTAAAAACTCCATTATTTGTTTGTTATTTATACTACATAATAATCAGTATTGGGTATTATATATTTCTGTTTTATTTTTGCACAGAAAAACAGTTGTTCTATGGGTATGACGATTTGAAGAGGAGGGTTCTTTACAACACCTTCAAAGAACTGGTAGACCACGACTTATAAACACATTGCAGCATCAAACCATGATAAGGGAGTATGGAGAAAATGGATTTCTGCCGACGAACCACTATGCTGGTTTATTTGACACAAGTGTTGACACTTTCCGTCGCGTCGTGCTCTTCATAGTGAAGGGCTGCATTATCGGAGGCATGCTGCGAAACCCTTGCTCAAGGAAACCATAAAAGGGCAAGATTACAGTTCGCTTTGGATCACATAAACTTCGATTGGAGTAATGTCATCTTTACAGATGAAAAAACTTGCAAGTCCAATGAACACGGACGCTTATGTTTGTGGCGTCGAAATAATACGCGATACACAAGTGGTCACGTAGCTACGAGCTATTAATAAATAATTATAGATAATTAATATTATTTTACATAGTACTTATGATTTATATTAACTGGAGACCAGGTTATGTGTGTACCTATTACCTACGTATTTTTATTACCTTAAATACATAGTTATGAACACTTCAAGTTCAAACAATATAGTTTTTAGTTTTTTATGTTACCTACTAACCATTTGATATGTTTTTGTGCAATTTTGTAGTTTTTAGCCAACCTATTTAATCAATTTAATCCGTTTGACCTTTGTGATAAAATAATCTGGTCTCATGTTTGTTTTTATTGACGTTACATAAGCTTCAATCCTCTTTCCGATTTTGGAAACGAATACTTAAGCTATGGCCTCAATAAGAAGTTATACAGTGTATTATAATGTTATAACTACGATAATTAATAAATTGCTGTTAAATTTTAATAATAAACTGTAAGAAATAAACCTCTATAATTTTTTAATTGTGACTTTTTGTTTGGCGAGCCCACAAGGCGAGCCTGTTTACCTGCGATGACTCTGCGCTTTTTTCCTGTTGCTACGTAAATACCAACACGAATATTAAATTATTAAAAATACCCACTCGTTATACTTAATTATTCCTATCGGTTTCTTTTATTATTTTTATCATTTAAGCTACGTAATAGGTAATACGGGCTGGTGTCCGCAACTCCACGTCAATGCGCGTATTTTGCGTACGGTAAGCTATTAAGCTATGTAAGCTGGTAAATGTAATGTAATAATTAGATAAATATATTAGCTGTGTAATTCCTTGCTGAATCCTACTTAATACGTTTCTTCCTAACTCCTTACTTACGTTTCGTAAATTAATATAATTACATATTTATTATTATTATAATTATTTCGTAAGTTGTGAAGAAACCAACGCCATCTAGTTTATTTTCGAAAACTTGAACTCAAACGTTCACAGGAAAAAGGTATCCATGCAATTTTGCAGGTGAGTGTACAGTATGGTCACTATGTATAGATATGTAGCATTTAGAAGTGTTCCTCTCAGGCCACGCTGAGTGGTGCTTGAAATGTCCGGAAATAGAACACGTGGAATAAATTGCAACATTTTTTATAAAAAATTCACATAATATTCGAACATTTGTGTTTTATCTTCATGTTTGGAAAACCTTGCACGTATTCAATACTAATAATAAAGCAAAAGAGTTTGTTTGTTTGAACGCGCTATACTCTGGAGGTATTATTTTTAACTCTTGAGGAAGGTAAAGGCTGCTTCAAACAGGCGCGACACGACACGCGACACAAAGGCACCGCAAGTCACGCAACGAGCGGTGCCTTTGTGTCGCGCGCGATTATATCGGGTGTCGCGCCTGTTTGTAACATCACGCAAAGACATCAAGGCGCCGACCAAAAATAAAAAAGTCAGAAAGACCGGTAAGCGAAAACGAATTAATAGCGCGGGCGTGCATGGGATGCGACGTGGTGGTTTGGAGGGAGAAGTTGGGCGAAGGCTAGTTATGATTACAAAAATCACTACCTACCACGTCTGAGAAGTTTTGCACAGTAATTAAGGCGCCTCGTCGTCCAAACGTAGGAGACGTAAAACACACAGTTTTTTTTGTCGCACAGGCGTATTGGTACATATTACAAGCCAGAAACGACTTACTCAAAAAATATTTCATAAAAATAAAATAGTATCATGATAAAACAAAACTTTTCGTCGCATAATTCTCAAATTTTTGAGCGAAAACTAAAAATGAGCGCGATTTTCAATTACCTAAAAATTTGCTTCTTACCGCGGCGCGCCTTTTAAATGTAACGTTTGGAAATTGAATCACTTAAGGGGCTTACAGGACCTAAACACAAAAAACGCAAGTTTTAGAAACAATTAAAGTATATGATCGACTACAGTTAACAAAATCAGAAAAATTATTCTTCAGGATATATGCTAGGTAGATAGTGTGTTGAAAACATAATACAACTAATTTCATACTATAGAAAAAATCATGAAGATACCTCTAAAAACTTTCTTTTTACAATAAAAACCATAGGTACTAATATACAATCATTCTGATTTTTTTGTCAGATAATTCTACAAGCAACAAGCAAGCAATTTTTTAGTCCAAATCATGGATTTTTTGTAAATAAATAATTGCTTCATATTTTGCAACAAATTACGAGCGTTGTGTCATCGCGCTTCTCTTTCTTTTCTATGCAGTCCGTGACCGCGCTTTAGGTCATGTAAGCCCCTTAAGTAGGTAGACATTGGACTCGAACCCAAAATATTTAAATCAAACTAGCGGCCCGCCCCAGTTTAGCACGGGTGCATTTTTTTTAAGTATTCAAATTAGGCTAAGAATCAGCACTAACATTTTTCGTGAAACTAAACGCCTCTCGACGTAAGAGCAATAACACTTCTACAAGTCTGTGACTTCTACTGTGTCTCGTTCAGTATCCCTCAATAGGTTAATAACGTCAAAACGAATGACACTAAAGTTTATTATTTAATGTCATCACAATATTCTCTAGTCGCCATTCCTCAGTCTACGAGCTCTCTCGCGACGGCGCGGGGCAGCCATAAAATGAACAAAGATAACGCCTCTCGACGTAAGAGCAATAACACTTCTACAAGTCTGTGACTTCTACTGTGTCTCGTTCAGTATCCCTCAATAGGTTAATAACGTCAAAACGAATGACACTAAAGTTTATTATTTAATGTCATCACAATATTCTCTAGTCGCCATTCCTCAGTCTACGAGCTCTCTCGCGACGGCGCGGTGCAGCCATAAAATGAACAAAGATATTAGGAGGCAAAGCGAAACGGGTGTCTTTTTGTTTTGACAATGGTCCATACGTTGAATAGACGCGTTCCGCCGCGTTAGTGGCAGTAGTGCGAGTTCCATGTCGGTATCGAGGTTATGAAATAATGCACGAGGTTGAAGGTGTTTCTAATATGTAACAACAATGTAGATCTTTCACAGTCCGCAGTCGTTACGGGTAGTCAGAAGCGCGAAAATCTGATATCCAGTCTTACAAAGTGGTATCGGGTTACACATTAACAGGGTTGTGGAGGTCAGACAGGCAGTTGCTCCATGCAAAATATTAATATTCAGCTGCATCCAGTTAGACTGGAGGCCGATCCCATCATAGCTGGGATAAGGCTAGGCAGATGATAATAGTACTACCAACAAAGTGGCAAAAACTCTTTCACTGGCAGAAAGCAAAATTATTGCCGTGTGGCATGGGATGCTTTTTATGCCAGTAAAATACACTGTTCCTGTGATAATCACCGTGCAGGTGAAACCACAGGGCTCTTAAAAAAAAGCTATTGAGGTATGAGGAACAGGGTGTGATCCTCCTCCTTCGTATAAAAGGAAGGATCATCAAACCAGACGGATATTGTCTGGTAGAATACTGCCCGGTCAGAATGTTGTACACTATAGTCGCGAGGATAACTTTGCTTGCGCGATGCAGGATTCTTGTAACGTCAGATATTTGATGCGTTGTTCGCAAGTGGCATCGTAGATGCCGCTACAAAGCAGTTCTTACCTCCTGGTTACATTGTGAGCAGAAGTCGTGCCGGCAAGTGGGGCAGTGCGCAGGACTGGCTGCGCGAACGTGCACCACCGTGTCGCAGCCCACGCGCGGGCAAAACGCACGCCCAGAGTCCATCGCCACCTCTGCAACAAAATAATTAACTCAGTATACCACTTCTGCAACAAAATAATTAACTCAGTATACCTACTTATAGCTGTAGATGGATCATTTGGTGCCTGGCAAAATCGAAACTAACGCCGCTATCTTCATTTTTCAAAACAATTTCTCAAATGTTTACAAGCAACGCCCTCCTGACAATGTCTTTCAAGAGCCAAAAGATCCTTAAAGCACTAATAATATATGCATATTAATAGCAGCATATTGACACTTTAAGCTATACGGCCAATAGCTTTGAGTTATGGGGCTTACAGGACCTAAACGCAAAAAACGCAAGTTTTAGAAACAATACTTGTATATGATCGACTACAGTAAAAAAAAACATGAAAAATATATGATATTCTTCAGGATATATGCTAGGTAGATATTGTGTTGAAAACATAATACAACTAATTTGATACGACAGAAAAAAATCATGAAGATACCTCTAAAAACTTTCTTTTTACAATAAAAACCATACTAACATACAATCATTCTGTTTTCTGTCAGATTATTCTACAACCAACATACTAAAACACTAGCGTTTTATTTTTTTAGTCCAAACAATAGATTTTTTGTAATTAAATAATTGCTTCCATATTTTGCAAGAAATTACCAATGTTGTGTCATCGCGTTTCTCTTTCTTTTCTATGCAGTCCGACAGTGACCGCGCTTTAGGCCATGTAAGCCCTTTAACCTTTGTCCAAGTACCCATGTCAAGTATATTTTCACTTATCGTGAAACTGATCAGGATATCGAATTAACGACACAGTCAATCAGAAACCGGAACCATTGAGAGGTCACAATGTCCTTTGGTTTCCTCGCCTGCCCACTTCCTGAAGTTCGTATGCCCTATTGTTTTTTAATGTGACTGTTAATGAACTTTGGGTGACCTTTTTTGTATTTAAAGACAACAATATTTTCTCTGTTCTTGAAATAACTAAAAACCTCATAAGGGGTCATTATACTTATCATTATGAATCATCACAACTTACTATGAGGCAAATCGTGAAATTGCAAAAAAAATTGCTGCTCATACATGTTTGACGTTCAGTAAGTAAATTTGAATAAATGACTATTTTGTTTTTTATTATATTCGCATAACTCTACAAAATGTAAGGAACAGCAGATTTTATTTCGCGGTTTCTGGATTGGCCCCATCGTGAAAGTTGTCCATAATGATTTGTGTACAATCATACAATGACCCTTTAAAAGGTTTTCGTTATTTCAATTACACCTTGTAGTGTTAATATTTCCAACAATCTAGCTTGACTAAAAAGTGTCATCTTCAGACAGTTAATATACTACCGAAGCATTAAATAACATAACTTAGAACAATACTACTGTCGTAAAGCAAATGGTTTAATAATCTGCAGCCACGGAGCGAGTAATCGTTGTGAAACAGAGCGTACCGAGCTGAACGTCAGCGGCAGACGAGCGCACACGCATCACCGATGATTCGAGCCGAGCAAGTCCACAATCAGAGCATGATGGAATCATGGAAACACCCAGTCCCATTGATGAATTATTTTATGTCAATTAAAAGCGGGACGGACTAAATACATGCCGTCAAAACTGAAAGGAGGAAGTGCGGGATCGCGAAATATGGAGTGGAGGGAGATCTTTGCCTAGCAATGATGATTTACAGAAAATAAATAATTTATCAATCATTTAACATTAATTATCAATGGGTACGTATAGTTCAAAGCAAAAATTGGCTATAAGGGTATTGGATCTCATGGCGGCATGGAAAGAGCGACTGTCGCAACCCAGCGCACGCCACGATAGTGGCGATAAGACCCCTCTTTGAGGAGTGGCTAGAGAGGCGTCACGGCGCCCTCGGCTACCGCCTGATGCAGGTCCTCACTGGACACGGATGTTTCGGGAGGTTCTTGCACATCATTAGGCGGGCGGAAACGCCCGGGTGTCACCATTGCTAGGATCGCCCAGAGGATACGGTGGAGCATACCGACCGCCCGCTTGAGCGGAGCACCGCCGTGTCCTTGTAGAGGCGATCGGCGACCTCTCACGTCCGGCCCTGGTGCAAGTCATGGTCCGGAGCGAGTGGGAGTGAGAGGCAGTCACCTCCTTCTGCGAAGCAGTCATGCTAACGAAGGAGGTGGCGGGATGGCTCAGAGAGCCTCCCGTTCCAGCCGCCGCGGGAGACGCTCCGGGCGACGGGAGCCGCGCGACGACTCCTGGCCACCGTAGGCGCGGGCCTGCGGACGGAGAGTAATGGGTAGCTCACCTTCCGATCAGGACCAGGCCCGTGCCAGACGGCGCGTACGTGTTCCACGCGTGCCTCAAAGAGATGTCAGCATCAAATTGAAGGGGCCCGTTAGGGCCGAAGCCTGCCGGGTCAGCAGGACTGTCCGAAAGCCGCTGACCCGGAGCATAAAAAGCTAAGGAAGGGACACGAGTGGGTTTTAGTCAGTAAGAGTCTGACACTCCCTTCCGCTCCACCCAGAGCGGGAGGGGTCATATGATGATTTCATATCCTGAAAAAAAAAAGGGTTATTGGATGACCAAAGCAACGATGGATGGATTGCGTGAGGAATGATATGGCTAGAAAGGGGATGACTACTGAGATGATGGCTTATTTATTTATTTAATACTTCAAGCACATAAATGTACAGAGGCGGCTTATTGAGTTATAGTTTTGGAAGAAGAAGACACGAGGCGCCATCGCCTACCCTAAATAAATTGATATGGGAATAGGGCAGAACGATCGCCTACATTTGAGCTTAACAAATGAGAAATAAATTGAGTAAGGAAGAATTATCTTTGTGAAGAATAATGAAGGAATGTACATTTGTTTTCGACATCGATACCCGTACGTGGGTAAAGTTTCGCAAGCTAATTTAATTTAACCCTGTATAAGTTGTTGTTATACTGTACCATGATTGAGTCGAAATTTGAGATGTTTCTCCATGACTGCCGGCTCCACCAGGTCGGATATCTCGTCCAGATTGAGCGCCGCGCCCACTCTGCATCTCGCGTCTGGACACGACACTTCGTACGCACCGTTGCAAACTTCGAACTCTACATACGCCTTCATACACTGCAACAATTGAAATTAAACATGAGACCCCTGAAGTTAGAAGAAATAGAAGATAATATGATAGGTTTCCTGGGCGAGACTCCCACAGACCAGGGGAGCATGACATAAAAGGGAGGAGCAGGATTCAGCAGTGGGTGGAACTTGACTGCCAACGGTGATGATGATAGGTTTTGCATACTTCCAAATGATAATTATCTGGAAGGAGGAACTGATATTAAAAGTAATGAGAGTCCCAGCAAACATCTGAAGTATTGCTCTACTAGAGTTAATATGAATGCAAAATAAGATCAGAAAGATCCCTCTTTGCGATAATACCGCCTATTGCGACAGCTTCTACAATGTATAATTTTATAAATTCAAATTGTAATCTATGTAAAATTTACAAAAGTAGGTATTACATCTGTCAATTTCGAGATTTGAAAAATGCTCGATTTCCTTTCAGATTTCTTAGCTTATTTCACTTATTTCGATCTTTATGACCTTGTCTGACCTTGGAGTTTCTTGTGACAGATCTTTTATCGGCAAGTCCGGCCCGACCTTGTTCCCTGCGATAGTTCAGTGGCCGAGAGGGCAAACTAAAATTAAATACCGTTCAATCAATCCTATAAAATACAAGACAGCTACAAAATGAAACCGTATTAACAGAAAAAGATTTTCAAAGTTGTGAACAGCCAACTAACAAGTGTAACTTCGCCATCGAAGATTTGGCTTTCATTCAAGATGACAAATTTTCCACAACATAACATAGCATAACATAAAGCATAGGAATTTACATTCCTATGCTTTATTCCGTGGATGGTGGACCATCTTCATATACCAAGACCCCTTCGTGCCTCGGAAAGCACGTTAAGACGTTGGTCCCGGCTGTCATTCGTGCATCTTTGACAGTCGTTACGCGTCGGCAGGAGCCCGAAAGCCTGACAACCAGTCTTACTAAGGAATATTGTATTACCCAATAACTGGGTTGTGGAGGTCAGATAGGCAGTCACTCCATGTAAAATGTTGGTATTCAGCTGCATCACTCTTCTTTTGCATTTCAAAAGTAATTGCATCACTTTCGCTCGCTTAGTAGGTTTTCGAGGAAGCCCCTTAAGCGCTAGAGCTTAAAAAAGCTTTCTTATTTGCCGGTTTTACTGATAAAGACATTATCATTCTCCAGCCCTTTTTTTTTTGTTTCCGAGGTGGAAAATCCTCATGGATGTCCGCCGCCCTGGGGCGGCAGGGTCTGTCAGACTCTTACTGACTAAAAACCACCCCGATGTTCCATCTCACACCTACGCCGGGGGTCGCGGGAACGTACGATTCTTCCGCAACCCCCGACTGGTGTCGGCCCGCCACTGCAGGCCTCGTCTGGTCGGGGGGGGGGGGGCTGCAGTGGCGGGCCGGCACCAGTCGGGGGTTGCGGAAGAATCGTACGTTCGTCTGGTCAGGGGGGGGGGGAGTGAGGTGTTTGACTCCCCCCGCGACGTCTAAGAGGGCGCGCGTGGAACACTACGCGCCGCCACCTCGGGTCCTGATATGTGGGGGGCGACGGACGTGTCATTCTCCAGCCCTTATCCCAATTTATTTGGGTTCGTTGCAACATGTTTTTTTTTTTTCATATTTCTCTATTAGTCGTCATCTCGGTAGTCACCCCCTGTTGTAGCCATATCATCATTCACACTGTCCATCCATCGTTTTTTTGTTCTTCCCCTACTCTTATAGCCCTCGACATTCATACTCAAAACTTTTTTCCAGACATTTTCCTCACTCATGAAAACTGTTTGCAAATGAGGGTTGTTTAAATTTAACGGCCTGATACAAACAATAGACTTAGACAGATGTGAGTGGAAACGCTGGAAGGGGACGCTATAAGGCTCCTTCAAACAGGCGCGACACGCGATATAATCGCGCGCGACACAAAGGCACCGCTCGTAGCGCAACTTTTTTTTTTCAGGATGGGAAATCATCAAATGACCCCTCCCGCTCTGGGTGGAGCGGAAAGGAGTGTCAGACTCTTACTGACTAAAACCCACCTGTGTTCCTTCCTTAGCCCTTTATGTTCCGGGCCAGCGGTAACCCTTTCGGACAATCCCGCTGACCTCGTTGCGCGACTAGCGGTGCCTTTTTGTCGTGTGTCGTGTCGCGCCTGTTTGAAGGAGCCTTTATGTGTTACCTACCTGTCTTTTTGTTCAATTTTATGTCAGGGTTTCAGTGCTAATTAGTTTTATTAGATTCATCTTTATTATGCAGCTAATGGCTAGGTGTCAAGGTTTTCTCCAGTATTATTTTAACATAAACCATAGTTAAATCTACCATCTAGAAGTTTAAAAAGGTATATGCAGGGTTTTTTTTTTGAGGATGGGAAATCATCAAATGAAGGGATCATTTGATGATTTCCCATCCTCTAATCCTCCCCGCTCTGGGTGGAGCGGAAGGGAGTGTCAGACTCTTACTGACTAAAACCCACCCGTGTTCCTTCCTTAGCCCTTTATGTTCCATTTCATTCCTTCCAGTTCATTCCTTTTACCAAAGTGAACCAATATCAACCCTGTTTATCACACAATAAGACCTTAACAAATACACCTGAAGTAGGCAATTTAAAAAATCGAACACTATGCCTTTTGAACTTAGACATCTACAAACCTGATGTAAAAAAAAAAAATATCATAAGTATCGAATCGAGACCTTGAGAGTTAGAGAATAAACAAAACACAATATCGAATGCCATTGAATCAATCTTACACAATATGCAAGCCTTTGCCGCAAATGAAAACGAAATAAGTATAGCCTGTAGGTAATATTACATAATATGTAACATATGTACATAATATGTAATAGAGTAGGCCTACTTACTTACAGGAAATGTGAAGTACTGACGTCACAAAGGGCCAAAACAACGAAAAAAAAAACAAGTTCAGCAAACACAGTTTCCTTCTTAACTCATTTCCTTCTTTATAACGATCGCCTTCGAAACGCAAAAAGGCTCACAATAAAGGTCCTTTTGAATCCTTTCTGGCTTCTGAAGCACCAGGCTGTTAGAACGCGTAGGAGGTGCGTCGTGACTTACTTGTCGGTCGTGCATATAGATAGGTATACCAAGCTCTACATAAGGCTAAATAAAATACATGACGTAATTTTCAATGCTGTGTGCGGCACGCGGACCGGTTGTGCAAGTGTGCAGCGACTCAGCGAAGCGGCTGCAGAAACCTCTGCGAATTCGTGCGCTCCTGGTACCGGCAAATGCGTAAAGCAGGGGGCGATGGCAAGCAAAAATGAAGCGTGATTTCATACTTTTATCGTTTTAGCAATATTAGTCATAGACTCATAGTGCTATGTCAATGTGTTATTAATAAGATAATAATGTAAGTAATGTGTGAGGTGTTACAATGTAATAAGTTAATAACACACGTTCTTCAACTACATTCCCTTATAAGTGCCAATTATTTTTGAAATTATCATGCTTGGCGGATGTGTCATCTTATTTTATCAGACAGACTGACAGAAGGAGGCCTGTTCTAAATTTCCCGATCCCGCAGTCGGACTTCAAAATTGCATCATAAATGATTAGCTAAGTAGCAGGTAATAACCTCATATTTTTTCTTTGTGTGGAGTCAATTTATCAGAGTCAGAGGTGCATTTAAATCAATAAATTACTTGTCATCCATCAGTGTCAAAACAACTTAATCACATTTTGTTTTATGATTTAGGACCAAATGATATTATGTTTGATGAAATGTAATGCCAGACGTTGTATTTTTATGACACCTACTTCCCCTTAGAATAATGATTGCCAATTCATGGCAAAGGAAACTACCTGCACTGACGCTGTCAGCAGAGCGTTAGAAATACTGAAAGTAAATTGCACAAAAAAATTCCTGGGTTTGGGAAGGTAAATTGAAACCACATGTAACTAAAAGAAAAGATGATGGATTGTGTGAGGGATTTTTTTAAAGAAAAAGAAGTGAATGATAAAGTGATGGATGACAGGAGAGAATTGAAGACGAATGATGACGAATGTTGATGTAGGGCCGACGCAAAGTAAACTGGGCAAGAGCAGGAAGATGATGGGAACTAATATGGAAACGTACGTGAGGTCCATGGAAACGATAGGATAACGCCTGTAGGTTAACGCCAGGAAAAGAGGATTTGTTAGAAACACAGCAAAAGATACTTTCCGCTTCTAATTCTCTGTTCTGTGAATTATAAATCCTAAAACAGTAGTATCATCATCATCATCTTTTTAGCCTTTTCCTAACTACGTGTTTTACATGTCTTTGAGTGAAGAGTTAACGATCAATGAACTAAGTGGTGTTATGAAACAATGATTACAGGTATGCTAAGAGTTGTTTGCTGTTGACGTCAGTTGCATGTCAATTGTAATGGGATGATTGTATCAGATTAAGTTCTATTTTAGCGTTACATGCAAATGCAACAAGATTATTATAATTATATTTAGATTTTGTATCTGGCATGACTACGAGAGAAGAAGAATACAGTTTTGAGAACAGTTCCATACTCGATTACGATAAGCAATACTTAGGATACAAAAAAAAGTAAGAGAAGTTCACAAAAGATACAGAGGTTTGGATAGAGAAAGAAAGATCTGTGAAAATGCGTTTATTGCCAACGTTTACAGCAAAAAAAAAATAAACCTTAAACCTATAAAAACAGAAAACAAAGATTATAATGCCAAAAGGGTTTCAGCTCAGCTGCAGCATAATGTCAAATGACAAACCAAGGTACCTTGACCTTGGTGTACAAGGACTACCTGACGTTGATTTTCAGCTGCAACCCCATACGCTAGAATAACAAACACATAAGGGAAGTGTGTCTCCGTTATACTAAACTAAGAGAAAGAGAATGGAGATGACTTTGCCCAGAAGTGAGAGATAACATCGGCTAACATAAAAACTTTTGTTCTTTAAAAAGATATACGACAAAACGATTACAATCAAGTATTTTTGAGCCAATCCGTTGGTGTGCCAAGCTTCTTAGGGTTCGGTCCATATCGATCGCCCACTAGTTAGTACAAAATTAGCATCGTTGCTATGCTACTTCAAAACGTAATCGAACTGACAAACAAAATCGAATGTTACGGCAAGTTATTGCAAAATTCTAACAATTCACAATACAATACTGTGTTCAAGGTTGCGTACGAATGGTGATGTGACCATGAATGTAATGCCTTTAACATCATAGGCATTTGTTAACATAATACTAGGGAAAGTGTTGCCTTGCCGTGCTGGCTAATTACTCCTTGATTTTCCACAAGCAATATGGACTGCCACCAAGTCAGTTCTTTTAGAGTATTACAAGGGATTTTACAACAGTTAGTATGAGACTTGAAAGGACATTACGCACCTGTCCAACGCCGACGATTAGCGAAAAGCGACTAACGAGTGTTCTACCCGCCAAGAAATGTTGCTTTTTTTTCTCGGGGAAGTTTCAGACGTTGTAGGAAAGATGAACACTACTGCTTCTCGAAAGTTTGGCACATGGAGGTCTTTGTCAAGGAGTGGGTCAGTAGAAATTGAAATGATAGTATTATATTTCATAGGGGAACGAAAATACTCCGTTAGTATTATTTTTATTCAAAACAAATGAATAAGTAATAAATTATTAACATTGTAACATCCGGTGAAATATGTTCATTTGCAATTCACATAGCTGAAGCTGGTTCTGGAGTTTGTCTCATGTAATTTGCATCTACATTCAAAGTTTTGTTTCCACGTAAAGTATGTTTTAAACTAAGCTGGAAGCCTTCGGCAGCGTATAATATTTATTTAATGTAATTATGCAAAACTTTGAAGGTACCACCCACACTTATGTCACGGTTTTTTGTGACTTAAGTAGTCCATTTTTACACAGAAAAGCGTGACTCAAGGGCTGGTTTAGGTCACAGGAGCTATAAAATAGTATACAATACGTGTTACTTAAGTAGTCTATTATTGCACGACTATACGCCATGCAATAATGTACTTCTTAAGTCACACGTACCTATTGTATACTATGTACTATTTTCAAACTAATGTTGTTTTTCAATACTTTCAGGAACCACTTTTCCAGTTGATTATATCTGTGTAATCGATTTAGAGTTAATGATTAAATTCTAAACTTAGTACTAAAGCAGTGGTCACATTATTTACGGATGGTAAGTGTTTTGTGTACGTCAGAAAAGTCCTTCACGCTCTCAAAGACATTAGTACGAGTCTATCTCGTTATTCCCGTTTGCTGCACTTAGCCATATTTACAAAGGCTCTCATTACGAAGCGTGGCTTGCTTCTGTAATTTATATTATAAAAACTCTGTGTGAGTGCTAAAAAGGAATATGATTTTTTTTTAAATAAGCAACCTTTCTCAATACTGGGTCATGAAATTTTAATGCATGCCTACCAACCAGTGTTTTACATGTAATACGAGTAAGTAAGTAGATAAATAAAATAATAAATAAATATTAAATATCTGTTTTTGTAGTAAGTCGCTAAGTCCACATTGCCAGTCGTATTCGAGACTTGTTGATCCAGGATTAGGAATGACATATGACAAAAAGGTGTGAAGGCAATGTACAGTCAGGGAAGTTAATTGTTCAGCAGGCTTACTAACTACATCAATCTGCCATGTTATAGCCATTTCATACAACTGTCAAAAAATGACAGTTGTGATTTGAACTTGCGGACAATAATTAAAGTTGCTAGACATATTACTAAGCAGTAATTTTTCGAGTTATATGTAGGTACAATATTTTAGTATAATAGTTAACCATATTGATTTCGTACTTTTTAAGTGATACCCTTTTTTTCAGGATGGGAAATCATCAAATGACCCCCTACGGCTCTGAGTGGAGCGGAAGGGAATGCAGACTGACTAAAACCCACCCGTGTTCCTTCCTTAGCCAAAGGGCTAAGGAAATACCGCTGGCCCGGAACATAAAGATGTTCCGGGCCAGCGGTAACCCTTTCGGACAATCCCGCTGACCCGGTAAGCGATACCCTCACATCCAAACAGACAGATAAAAATTTTAAAAATTATAGTTTAATCTGTTGGTTATCCTTTAACATTATAATCATTTCTTTTGGAAATATTTTCAATGTACAGAAACGCCTCGTCTACTGATTTATTATATAATGTATAGATATAGAAAAGAGAGGTATCAATATAGATCTTTATGCTTAGATTAGCATGCCGATGATAATTTGTTCCTCTCGATCCATCGCGTGATGTTTGCTAATTAACCGTAACATGCTACCATGATTTATGTCCTATTTGTATTTATTAAGTGGCTAATATTTATATATGCAAATAGCAAATTTCTCTGACCAGAACGCTGTTGATTTTTCTTTTTAATTTAAAATTATTTCATCATTTATTTATTTATCACAAACACTGCTACCATTACAGGAAATGCCTAATGCCGTAGCGTGGTCCTTAATTAGACTATATTAAATAACTAACTTAATTAACATAACACATATAACATTATTTTTGTGAATTCATTCAGAGAGTATGAAAATAAATCGATCGTGTCAGCCGTATCATTCAGTGCGTGTAAGGCGCGCGTCAGTGGCGCTTTGCTGAGCAACTGTGGCATCCGGCGCCACGATACGTAATTGTCAGGCACATTCAGACAAATATCCTTCAATACACCGGAATTATAGGTCTTACCACGTAATAGTTTAAAAACATATGTGGTTACAGCCAAGTCCCTCCTTGTCTCGAGTTTGTTGTACCCGACCATACCGATAACGAATAAGGTTGGGTACAGTCAGCAACAAAAGTCGATTAACACTTCAGTTTTTTTAATCTCAGCTATTGAGCAAAATATTAACACTTCAGTTTTTTTAATCTCAGTTTATTGAGCAAAATATTTGTTCATAACTGCAGCTTCTGCTGCAATTTTGAACAAATATTTTGCTCAAAAACTGAGATTTAAAAAAAACTGAAGTGTTAATCGACTTTTGTTGCTGACTGTACATCAACGGATAGAAGATCATCTTTAAATATAAAATTCAAAAGTCCTGACTGACTGATATATCAACGCACAGCCTAAACCGCTGGTTCTGGAGACATGAAATTTGAAGGGTGTGTTCTTTGTTAAGAGTAGGTAACACTTTTTTTTTTCAGGATGGGAAATCATCAAATGATCCCTCCCGCTCTGGGTGGAGCGGAAGGGAGTGTCAGACTCTTACTGACTAAAACCCACCCGTGTTCCTTCCTTAGCCCTTTATGTTCCGGGCCAGCGGTAACCCTTTCGGACAATCCCGCTGACCCGGCAGGCTTCGGCCCTGAGAGTAGGTATCCACTAAGACAGGGCTTTTCGAAATTCCACCCCTAAGAGGGTGAATGGGGGAGGGTATAATTTCACGCGGACGAAGTCGCGGGCAGGAGCTAGTAATTCAAAGTCAAAGTCAAAGCATTTATTTCAAATAAAGAAATTATAACAAATAGAGTTGATTCTAGTCGCCCCTTCCAAAAGGAAGTTTTCGTATGGAGAAGAATGGACAAGAAACTCCAACTCTTTTAAAATGTTTTACAATATTTTGCATACATTAATTATGTACTTAATAATAATATGTGAAGACGATGCACCTAAAATAAAATTAATATACCACAATAGGTTAAAGAATTAAAAATGAAACCATGAGGTATAAATTAATTATCTGATCACATACATATTTACAAACATGGTAAAAGTAAACGATTTTCATTCAAATAAAAAAAAAATTAGAAGTAATAAGTCAGGGTGTGAGTTAGAGTAGTTACAGAATGTTAAGCAATGTAAATAAAAAAAAATACAATTAAATTAGCAAGCAGTTTGATTTTGTCTGGACTCTAGATTGTCCTATGGAGCAGGACCAGCATGTTTCCAAGCGTTCTTATCTTGGATATAATCTTCTTATTTATAGTATGCTACTTTGGCTATTTGGTATTCATAAGGCTACTTTGGCTTAGTTCGTTTGCACAGTGTAACAAAAAATTAAAATGGCGTTTTATTATTTTCTTAAGTTTTATTGGATAGCAAAGTGATTATAGATGCACCTTGAGAAAATTGAAGGTCACTCATTGGATGAGCAGCTATTATTTATAAAAAATAAACATTCCATTTCTGAAAAGCAAAAAAGAAAAACCGGCCAAATGCGAGTCGGACTCGCACACGAAGGGTTCCATACCACCATACAATACTTAACACGACAAACTTAAAAAAGAACACGCTTCTTTTACTATTTCACTTTATTTTATTTTTGACGTGACAACGTCTAATAAATCGATGATGCTGGCTGCACTCACGAAAAAACATGACTCTTGTAGCGTTACCTCGCGGCCTTGCTCTGTAGCGTTCCATGGCGGCTTGAAGTGCAAGCGAATATTAACAAATGCAATGCAACTATTCCATCAGTATTTTCTTATGACGTTGTCACGTTCAACTATCGTCAGTAAACCGACTTTACAGACAACCGGTTTTTTTTAATTATTTGTTGTTATAGCGGCAGTAGAAATACACACTGCGAAAATTTCAGCTACCTTTTACGTATCATGAGATACAGCTCGCTGACAGAGACGGACGGACAGCGAAGGTTTAGTAATAGGGTTCCGTTGGCACCCTTAGGGTGCGGAACCCTGAAAAACACAGCGGTTAACATGACTTTGATAATTGAATCTAACTATGCTAATTTAATTCTGTGATTTCTATATTCAATTAGGGAGACTGTGTGATTTATCTGCCTAGCCTTTTCCCAACTATGATGGAGTCGGCTTCCAGTCTAATCTGATGCAACTGAGTACCAGTATTTTACATGGAGCGACTGCCTATCTGACCTCCACAACTCAGTTACTGGGTAATACAACCCCTTGGTAAGACTAGTTGTCAGACTTTCGGGCTTCTGATGACCCGTAAGATGCTCAGAAGCCCGAAACTCTAATATTCTGGTGTGCAAATTCAAATACTTATGTATTAAACAGAAGAATTAAGAGGTCGAAAGCGAGGCCAAAAAAAATACAGTGGCACGAGAGTGCCGACAGAGGTGAAAAAAAAACACAATCAGAATACTTTGGCATTACTCACTGACATATCGGATATACGTTAAAACCGAGTACCTACATCCCGAGGACAGCCGAACATATCCGAAGCGGGCATTTTTTAATCGTCTTAAGGCGAAAGCGCCAGGGTAGCCCGCGAAATTCAATTTTTTTTTAGGTTTTTTGGAATTTGCTGGTCAGTATTAAGTTGTACGTTGATTAATATATGAATCGCGGCCGTAACACACATGTATTTACAGAATTATAATCATTAAAGTCATCAACACAACTCTCTAAGACCACGTAAGTCCCAAGAATAACTGTTTCATGAAATCATCATTCTTTGGACTTACGTGGTCTTAGAGAGTTGTGTTGATGACTTTAATGATAATAATTCTGTAAACACATATTTCTTACGGCCGCGATTCATATATTAATCAACGTACAACTTAATACTGACCAGCAAATTGCAAAAAACGTAAGAAAATTTGAATTTCGCGGGCTACCTTAGCGCTTCCCCCTTAAACAAAACACGCGCCGTATCGCTTACGGTAACAGTGGCGCGAGTTCAATGTTTTTTTTCCCCATCTCAAAAAATGCCCAATGCGCCTAAAGAAGTTTTCACTTCAAAATTCTATGAATACGTTTCCAATTACTGTCACCGTAGATGTATTACAAACAAGAAAAACTGGCCAAGTGCGAGTCGGACTCGCACACGAAGGGTTCCGTACCACAAGCCAAAAACGCCGAAAAAAAAAACAAGTTTGTTGTATGGAGCCCCCCTTAAATATTTTTTTATTCTGTTTTTTGTATTTGTTGTTATAGCGGCAACAGAAATACATCATCTGTCTAGCTATCACGGTTCATGAGATACAGTCTGGTGACAGACAGACAGACAAACGGACAGTGGGGTCTTAGTAATAGGGTCCCGTTTTTACCCTTTGGGTACGGAACCCTAAAAAGAGAAGCTAGGTAGAGCAATGTAGGGCACATATCAGGAACACGGCCCCGGACGCGGACGGCCTGACCTAGATCTGGGGATAAGAGATGCAGTAGATATGTCCGACCTGTATACCTATGCTATTCTGTACTCTCACCTTACAGGGTAAACAGGGCTACAGACTTTTGTAAGACAGGAACAGGTCTATGAGATTTGTTAGTCTTAAGGGGACTACATGATCTAAAGTGCGGTCTTTGTCGGACTGCATAGAAAAGAAAGAGAAGCGCGATGACACAACGCTGGTAATTTATTGCATTTATGTTCGTATAACTCGTCAAAATGTAGAGAACAGCTGATTTTTTTTTCGCGATTTCAGGTTTGGTCCCATAGTAAAAGTTGTTCATAATGATGAGTACAATGACCTCTTAAGAGGTTGTTAATGTTGTATATCTAAATGTATATCTAAAACCCTGTATATCTAAATGTCATTCCTTATCATGACGTGAACGCAGTAGGAAGACTAGTCCTTGTAGTTTTCTGTGAACAATTAAATGAAAGGACAAAGTATACATTATTATGTTAAGACCTTTATGATTAAGTGGATTTCTGTTAACATTTAAGCTGTTGTCGGATGAAGAATTTTCCCATTTTTGGAGTCATTAAAAGGTCAACCTCAGTCCCTTCCATAATGTATCCATACTAATATTCGAAAGTCTATATGTTACCTTTTTACGCCTAAACCTTTGAACAGATTTTGATAAAATTTGGCAACGAGATAGATGGCATCCTGGGGATGCACAGGCTACCTTTGTCCCTGAAACTAGTACTTATTTAATAAATATTGAAAAGAGTAATTTAAAAACATCAAGCAGTTTAAAAATAAAGCCTCCTCAGGTTACCACAAACCGCTACAGGACGATGCAGCATAATATTTACAAACAGCTCCATAGCGTAAACAAGAAACCGGTACAGCCCTCGTTTTACAAGGAAACGGCATCCGTATAGCCAACGAGCTCGGAGACTGTATTACCGTACCTCGACTAACCATACAATATTCACTCGAGGAGCGGCCTTCAATTATTCACGGTTGTTGTTGAGTGGATTACATTTATTGTGCGTTTTTAGACGAATAAGGAAATTGAAGAATGTTTACAGCAGTAGAAGTTTTAAGTTACGGTATGGTGAGGGAGTGAAAATTGAAAATGTTGAGCAATTTGGAAACACATTCCTTTTTTACACAGCGGAGGCATTCCATCTTTTTGAACTGACATTTTCATTCTTAAAGTTGGGAATATCATCATCATCATTTCAACCGGAAGACGTCCACTGGGAAACTCCAAGCATAGCCCTCTCCATTGCCCTTTGGGTAACTTTTAGCCTTCATATAAGGCCCATTGGGAAGTTGGGAATATATAGTCTAAAAATTATAAGGTGCAAGTTACGGTGCATAACATTTTCATTTTAATTCCTTGACTGTAGATTTCAGCCTACTCGATACTATCGCTTAACTTTGTGCTGATCTCGTATGTTGTTGCAAACTTGCGACCTTTACGACGACATGAATTTCTAGATAGTCAGCAAGCGCACAAAAAGTTTGAGATGGAGCGATTACTGACACCATACGAGCCTGCTTCACACACAAAGCAAAGTTTGACGAGAAATCAGAATACAATAGTTGAGCAGTACGAGTAAGGGCTACGATACCGAGGGACAATACGGTTGATACTGGAGACAATAAACGTGAAACGCTAAATATCTGGCTGGAGGATTCATCACCAGTCTCATGCATTTATCCCAATTTATTTAATGTCGGCGCATATATCTTTCTGTTTCATATCTCTCTATTAGTTGGCACTTGGCATCTCGGTATTCACCCTCTTTCCAGACATATAATTTTTCACACAGTCCATCCATTGTTTCTTTGGTCTTCGTCTTCCCCTACTCTTATAGCCACCCACGTTCATACATAAATTTTCCTTACATTTTCCTCATTCTGTCTCTGTAACCGTATTGAAAATCCCACGCCGTTCCTTCCAATTATTAAGGCGATTATCACACTGCCACGCATCACGCAGCGGTGTGCGGGAAACGGAGCCAAATTCCACGCGCGTGAGTGCGTTTTTATTGAATTTGTATGTAAAAAATCTCGCGCGTGAGTGCGTTATCTGCGCCCCGCTGCGTGATGCGTGGCAGTGTGATAATGATAATCGCCTTATACAAGGTAGAAAATAATAGGCAGGCCCTAATAGTCCTGATAATCATTCTACGTTTGCTACTTCTGAAGTTCTTAACCGCTTAATCACTGTTAATGAGACAATTGATTTTCTACTGTAATGGGCCGATATCGTACCACGCCGGGCTCGAGTGGTTAAATTAATATTTTAGTGAAGTACGTGAAACCTGCGACCTACACAAAACTGTGGGGATTTTCGATCCAATTTTGGTTTTTCAGATTACAGGCACAGTGGCCTGCTGTGGTTAGTATACAGGTGGCTATATTTGGGGTTGAGCTGAGTTTGACGTTCAGACGTCATTAGTAAATTAACTTGTTAATTAGAAGTTTCGAGATTGTTTTGGTAGTCTCGTCCATTCTACTAATATTGTATTGGAATTTCTTTGTTCTATTTTTAGTAGTCAGCGCACGACTCTTGACGAATACTTCTTGCCGGAAGATTAGGATCAACATAAAAAAACCGGTCAAGTGCGAGTCGCAACCGCGCACCGAGGGAGGGCTCCGTACAAATTTATAGGCTTTTTTATTTTTATTTTTTTTTGTAATATAACTACTTACAAAATTACGGTTTTCGGATTTTTTCCTTTACCTGTGCTACATGATATTGCTTCTCGCCAAATTTCATTATTCTAGGTCAACGGGAAGTATAGATATTGATTTTGATTTCAGATCATAAACGCCCGTATCTTTTGATTGCGTTGATTTAGAAGTTTGATTTTTTTCACTGCTTCAAGGGATTGCAGCCCTGAGTATTTGACATTAATTTCAACTTGATAACTCCACGCATTCCTGAGAAAAACGGTCTTGACTGACGGACAGACAGACAGACAAAGAAGTGATCTTATAAGGGTTCCGTTTTTCCTTTTAAAGTACGGAACCCTAAAAATATTATTACATATTAATTGCTGTGTTCTATTAAGGTCATCTGAGTTATGTTTATTTAAAGTAACGTTCGTGCAAGAAATAACATACATACATCATTTCATTATATTATTTTGAGCTAAAAATAAAATAATTAATATGTTTGTAGCGGCTTAATAGATAGGATGGAATTTCAATGAACCCGTTGAAGCAAATCGAAGCAGTAGTATGATAAAGAAATAACTAGGTATTCAAACTCCACGGCACTTTGCTAATTAACCACAAAGACATTAAAGGCTCGTACACAAAGGCGCGACGCGACACGCGACACAAAGGCACCGCAAGTCGCGCGACGAGCGGTGCCTTTGTGTCGCGTGTCGCGTCGCGCCTGTGTGTACGAGCCTTAACACATTAACACCATAAAGACTCTTGCAAACAGGCGCGACGCGCGACGCGAATCGCGCGCCACACAAAGGCACCGCTCGTTGCGCGACTTGCGGTTGCAATTTGACTAGGTATCTATTACTTAAATTGTCCGTAATTTCGGAATCACAACTGTAATTTTTTGACAGTCTTATGAAATAGCTATAACACGTCAAATTGACCGTGCCAGTCTGCTTGACAATTTAATTCCCTGACCTTACAAAGGCGAGTTTAACACTAGAGTTTTTTTACCAGCAGATTGTTTCAGATAGGTGCAAAATTTTATAGAAAGTTATCTTTAAAAATCACTGTCGAATTGAGAAGAATAGCAAACTATGGCAGATTTTATTAAAATACTAGATGGTCCGACTGACGTTGTCCTGTCCTTTCAATGATATATGTATAGTTATATAAAATCCCATAGAAAAAAAGACGTTAATTTTTTCCCAAAGTTGAAAAGTTTCCAATTTTTTCTTCCCATAAAAACCTAATTGGCACTATTACGTACATGTTAAAACAAAAAATAACCAAATCGGTTATTTTTATTCATATACCTATAAGAAAACATCATAAACAATAGTTTCAAGTGCGGGAGAGTCATATTGTATGAGTCTTGTGAAACGTCTATTTACAAAACAACAAACCAAACAACAAAGATGAGTTATTGTTTTAAATAACTGTAAAAACATTGGTTAGACTCGACCGCAACGTTGCTCGGTTAGGAGGTTAATATGGACATTGACGCATAAGTATCTATCTATCTATCATGGGGTTTAGGTTTCCGCACTTAGTCCTTGAAATGGACCATTGTGCGTGAGCCATGGTGGCCGACTACTCCAGCCAGCCCACCTCCCTCCAGAAGCAGATAAGACTTCCCGGTCTCCTCAGGGCATCCGCAAAGGATGTTGGTGTTCCCAGGGTCTCCTCGCGAATCTTGGTAACGCCTGTGCACTCAAGAAGCACATGCGCCACCGTTTCCTCCGCCTCCACGCATGCTCTGCACAGGGGACTATCAGTGATTCCCAGGGTATGAAAGTGTTTATTTAGGGAACAGTGTCCAGTGATGGTCCCCGCCACCAGGCGCAGGCTGTCTCTGTCCAGGCGCAGAAGGCGCCTGGTCAGCTTTGTATCCAGGGATGGCATAGCTTCCTTGGATTGCCTACATCCTGGTGTCGAGGTCCACCATTTTTCCGCTTGTATTCGAGTGTGGTCCTTTAACCAGCTTCTTAGCTGCTTGAAAGGAATGGGCACAATGGGTTCAGGTCCGTAGGGTCTTGTGCTGGATCCTCTTCTGGCAAGTTCGTCAGCCGCATCGTTTCCAAGTGATCCACTGTGACCTCTAATCCATTGTAGCGTTACCGTGTTGCGATTTAGTACCGTGATTCGTTCTAGGGCCTTGTGGCATTCTAGTGTTAGTCTCGACGTGATCTGATTACTCTTTAGGGATTGAAGAACTGAGGCACTGTCGGAGAGTATTCGGATATTGGTATCCGTAACCTCCCTGGCCTCTATAGCGTGTGCCGCTTGGATAATACCTACACACTCTGCTTGGTAAACGGAGTTGAGCATTCCAAGTGGTTTGGATATCTTAATGTTTAGGTCGTTGGAGAACACCCCGACGCCCGTTCCTTCGTCGGTCTTTGATCCATCAGTGTAAATTCTTAGCTCTGTTGTACCTGAGTAGTCACACAACTCCTCTATGAGCTCTATGTTGTAGTGTTTTTGGAAGCAGTGGGTCTTCAGGGTTCTGTCGATGGGTGATGTCATCATCGGTTGTTCTTTGATTGCATCTTCCCTGATGCGTGTGTGTTTGATTCTAGAATCATTGCTTAGGGAGCCGGATACTTCGAGTCTGAAAGTCGCTATGGCTGCCTCCTCTCTTACGACGAGGTGTAGGGGAGGTAGCCCCAGCATCACCTGTAAGGCAGCAGTGGGGGAAGTCCTCATGCTGCCGGTGATTGCTACGCAGGCAAATCTTTGCAGTTTCTCGAGATCCTTTTGGGCTGTACTTAGGTTGGTCCTGGGCCACCAAACTAAAGAACCGTATGTGATAATTGGTCGGATAACTGTGGTGTATAGCCAGTAGGTGATTTTGGGGCTTATGCCCCAATTTCTCCCGAGGAGTCTCTTGCATTGCCATAGGGCTATACTGGCTTTTGTGATAATGTAATCAGTGTGTTTTGCCCAGTTCAGCTGTTTGTCCAAAAAGATACCCAGGTATTTGGTTTCAGTCGATAGGCTTAGGGTTGTCCCAAAGAAGCTTGGCAATTGTAATGTTGTCAGCTTTCTTTTCTTTGTGAAGAGGAGGAGTTCGGTTTTGGTGGGGTTTACTGCTAGTTTGTATTCCTTGCACCAGTCTTCTACTATTCTTAGAGCTTGGCGCATAAGGTTGCATAGTGTGTTTTCGTGTGTGCCGTTTATTATTATGGTCAAATCATCAGCATAGCCCACCGTGTAGTAGCCTCTGCTATTTAGACGTTTGATGAGGCTGTCTACTACAAGGTTCCATAGTAGTGGCGAGAGGACTCCACCTTGGGGGCAGCCCTTCGCCACTATGGCTCTGGTGGTGTCGTTTACCGTAACTTGTACGGCTCTCAATCGGAGCATATTTGTGATCCATCCTCGCAGGGTCGAGTCCACACCGTGTTCCTCGAGGGCTGCGTTGATGCTATGGAAGATGGTTTTATCAAAAGCGCCTTCTATGTCGATGAAGACAGCTAGTGAGGAGCATTTGTGGTCCACTGCACATTCGATCTTGGAGATCACACTATGCAGCGCAGATTCTGTTGATTTTCCTGTGGAATACGCGTGTTGCTGTTTGTGAAGTGGTCGCTCCCGAAGAGGTCCGTCCCGAATATGTCGATCACAGAGTCTCTCAAGGGTTTTCAGCAAGAAAGATGTTAGGCTTATTGGTCTGTACGCCTTGGGTTGTGTGTAATCTGATTTGCCTGGTTTAGGGATGAAAATGACTTTTCGTACCACTTGCTCAAAAAAGTGACATTCTATGCCACAAAAAGCGAACATAACAATAGTCATTTTTAATCTGTTAAAAACAGGGAAAGAAAATTGTACTGAATTTCATTCATCCTCTAGGGGGGGGAGAATGTGATTTAAATTTGGAATACTTACCGAAATTTATACTGAACTACATCTGTGTTTACATCATTGAGTTTGTATATAAAGCATTATACATCTTTTTGAAAAAGGAATACGCATTTATTATGCAGTTATGATTATTAAATAAAATTACGAAAACCGACGAGGCCGTATGAGTTTGATGCCTTTGCTTTTCCGACAAAAAAATATTAGTCTAGGAATTTGCCGCGTTTTTGTTTTCTTCAAATACATAAACGTTAGGTTTATTTTAATTTATTTTTATAAATAAGTTAATGTTCTAAAAATACGTTACGATGTTAAATCAAAGCGCCAGTGACAGTGAATTGTCGGATTCCATCAGTGCAAATGCTGCCGCAATTATAAATAATTTGCTTCCAACAAAATCCAAGGAAAATTATTTAAAAACTTATGAAGAATTTTCAACGTGGAGAAGTGCGAAAGGCCTATCAATTTCAGAATCAGTACTTCTTGTCTTTTACTTTTAATTGTCATTATTTTTAATAAATGCTTATCTCATATTATTATTGTGTTAATTTTTTCGCAAATGGTACGAAAAGTAGAGTATTTTCCTCGGTGATAAAGCTGTCTCAGTCTTGGGTGAACTTAAATCCCTCGCTACACTCAGGACTCGTCTTAAATCCCTCGCTTCGCTCGTGATTTAAGTTTTTAACACCCTCGCTACGCTCGGGAGTAAACCTCGAGTCCTTCGTTACGCTCGCGATTTAAATCGTCACCCGCGACAGAAGACACTGCTTTATCCCCTTGGTTAATAATCTACTATTCACCTCTCGCCATGCAAGTGGTATGTATTTCTGTGCTATGCAAGCTTGGTAGATGACGGTCAGCCACGGCGTTAGGGCGTCTACTCCCCATTGTAGCAAGGCGGGGAAAATTTCGTCTAAGCCTGCGGACTTATATGGCTTAAAAGTCTTTATTGCCCATTTTATTTTCTCTGTGGTTACTATGGTGCGGGCTCTGGCCCAGTCTTGGTCATTTGGTGTGTGCGTTGGCTCACTTATCCAGGTTCTGTCCTCGGAGAGAGTGCAGTCTGGGAAGTGGGTTTCCAAAAGGACTTTACTTGTTTCGTGGTCCGTCCGACTTGGTGTATGTGTTGTCTGGGGTTTTTAACGACCCGAGGGTGCGATCTTGATCTGTAGATAGGATCTTTCTCACACGCGCGGCTTCGCTGTTCGATTCAATTTCTTCGCAGAATTTCCGCCAGGCTGCCCTGCTGGCATTCCTGACTTGTTTTTTGAAGGTGTATTGTGTTTTCTTGTATGATTCCCAGTCTTCTGGTAGTCTGGAATTTTTGGCTCTGTTGAATTGTTTGCGCATGTTTTGCCTGAGCTTACTAAGTTCCGCATAAGTAAATACCTTTTCTAAAAACTGACCGGTGTGAAGATGGCAAATGTACCTACTCGCTATGAGACAAATATTTATACGGTTACCGTAAACGTGTTTACGTAAAATTTTGGCCCAGTTTTCACTTACTGGAGGCGCTGCTAGTGGCACGATATAAAGAAGTGCGAGGCGGACTCACACACGAAGGGTTCCGTAACACATTAAGGCAAAAACGCCGACAAAAACACGTTTGTTGTATGGGAGCCCCCTTAAATATTTATTTTATTCAGTTTTTAGTATTTGTTGTTACAGCGGCAAGATAAATACATCACCTGTGAAAATTTCAACTTTCTAGCTATCACGGTCCATGAGATTCAGCCTGGTGACAGACAGACAGAAAGACGGACAGTGGAGTCTTAGTAATAGGGTCCCCTTTTTACCCTTTAGGTACGGAACCCTAAAAATGAAATGTACGTAGGTACTTAATAAAATTTCTAAGAGTTCAAATCCTACTATTCTACTAATTTTATAAACGCCATAGTTTGTGAGGATGGATAGTTGGATGTTTGTTACTCTTTCACGCAAAACTACTAAACAAATTTGGATGAAATTTGGCACATAGATAGTTTATAACCAGGATTAACACTTATGATACTTTTATCCCGATATTCCCATGGGATCGAAACTTATGCAGGTGAAACCGCGGGGCACTGTTAGTATTTAATTAATAAAAACAATAATTGCAGTCACCGTCAAATTAATGTCGCTGATATTTATTTTCATTTCTTGTCTTTAATTCCTCGAATTGGAAGGTAACCTACCTGGGTCCTTGTAAAAATCGCACTTCTGAGATACGAGCGCCACTTTCTGGCTTACTGAACTTGGCAAAATTGTATAGTTCTCTTTCATAAATAAACTTAATTAGTTACATACATATTTTATCAGAAGGTTTGCAGCTAGACAGTAGGCAGTGTCGACATAGTTGTGGAGAGGCTCAGCGGATGAAGATGATGAGTTATGTTCAAAACCGGCAAAATCATCAAAACAAGCAGTTTTCCTTTCCATAAATTATAGGACCAAACCCAGTTATAATCCAAATCTATTTTCATGACACGAGTTCTACGAGACAAGAGTTGTAAATAACTTATAAATAGCCACATAATTAGGAGGCATGCCATCTCGGGGTCACTGACCTCAGGTGGAGTCACAACAGACTCAGATAACACCGACGAACCGGCGCCGAAATGTGATTAAAGGCTCGTACACACAGGCGCGACGCGACACGCGACACAAAGGCACCGCTCGTCGCGCGACTTGCGGTGCCTTTGTGTCGCGTGTCGCGTCGCGCCTGTGTGTACGAGCCTTAATACGATTGATAAGACTACCTGAATGGTTCGCGCTATGAATAGATAGGATCCGCCATCTTGATTTGTAGTTTCTGTCCCCACTGAAGGTCAAAGGCTTTCCCATAGAAAGAAGGATAATCCAATGACAAGAATTTTGATAAGTAGAATATTAGTTTCAAATCAAGATATAATGTTGTATGGCCCATCTCGTCCGGCGGCGGCGGCGAGATGGGCGGGCGACATTGTTGCCATCGCGGGCAAAACCTGCAAGATGAGAATATTAGTTCAGTTCAGTTTTAAAAGATTTTAGACTTTACTGTGCATGGTTCAATCATTTCATTACAGACGAATATGCACCAGATCGGTCAAAACTCGAAAACCAACAGACTGTGTAGTTTCATAATATCTAGGGTCACGGCAGTGCCCCCGCCAAGTCGAGCAAAATGCGGCACGGCCGTACCATCCTTTTCTTGAAACAGTTCAGGCCATCTTCGACTCCCTATAACTTCGTTGTGGATAAAACTAGAAGCCTGAATTTTCAGTAACCACGCAGGCATTGTATAAACACGGTATATTTCAAATTTCATTCAATTTGAACAAGTAGTTTAAGAATTACAACTAGTCAAAGTTTCTTAATTTTGTCACTCACTCAGCCGAGCAAAATTATACGCACACCGTCCAACATTGCTCAACCTAATTTTCAGCCTTATTCGGTATCCGATAACAGGCTAACAGTAACCGAATATTACCGTTCTCACAGTCACAGCCAGTAAACTGACAGTATAAGTGATTGAACTAATATCATCTACGAGGCCATCTCCAAACCGTTCTGTCAATAAAAAGCTTACACTTAACTTCACATCTTCATTTTCCATCTCTCACTCACCGTTCAAGATTATGTGGGCCGAGTGTAATGCAAACATGAATAATTAAAACTAAAACTATTATGTACCCTTAACTCTCTCATGTTCAGTCAGGCAAATTTATTGCTAAGCACATTAAACAAAGCCAAAATATAAGACTCCCTAAGGCGACGAAGATTTTGGTAGAGCAATGTCCATGAAGTTTTCATAGAAATTGTTCTATTAGCGTAGCGTCGTGTAGCGCTATCGCGTCGCGTGTCTGCGAGAGACTTTAATCATGGGATTGGCAGCTGTTTTTTGAATGTACATTTTATTATTGAATTAAACAAAATTTTTGCGAGTATCGCCTAAAAATGGCAAAATTTTGCACATGCCGTGCCATGCCGGAACAAATTGCCCACACCATTACCATACCCATACCCATTTGCCATTTACTATTTCATCATCTGCCTAGCCTTTTCCAAACATTGTGGGGTCGGCTTCCAGTCTAAACGGATGCAGCTGAATACCAGTATTTACATGGAGCGACTGCCTATCTGACCTGTTGACGTATCTGACGTTGTTTGCCACCGAATTCCGAATTTAAAGTTATTTTTCACTTTGTAGTGTCTTTTTTGAGTCGTTTTTTTTTTAGTTTTTTTTTTTTTTAACCGACTTTAAAAAGGAGGTGATTCTCAATTCGACTCTATGTTGTGTTTTTTTCACTTTTAAGTTGTTCTTACCCCACAGAAATTCGCATAAGTAACATTATTAGTTATTAAATTTATATCAGTGACAGGATGTCATTATAACATCATCAATATAAGCTAAGTGGCAAAAATACGTATTATTGAAGCTAAGTCAAAAACTACCCAAGCAAAGATAATAAAATTTATATGTAATGGGAGCATCCTTGAGACATAATATCCTATCCATAAAAAAATAATAATTTTGAAATCGATTTACAATTGCCGGAGATATCGCGTAACAAACATACAAAAAATAAACGTACAGTCGAATTGAGAACCTCCTCCTTTTTGAAGTCGGTTAATAATGGTGTCCCAGAATTAACGCACACCACGAAACACCCAAATCAGAATATTATGTCATAATCATAAAACATACACTGAATTTTTACTATTATGTAGGTATGAAACATTGTTTATTTATTAAATTAGTAAGTATAATTATGTACTGTGTGTGTGACGCAGAGATGCCCCCTCTGCGCCGACTAACTAATAATTACAACAAGCAATTCCATTATATCGATATGTTTGCTCTTTCTGCTGTTAGATTCAAAAATATTATGGTCAAAACACTTAGTCATTAGTAATTTTAATAAAGATTTGCATGACTTCATAAGTTTTTGTTTTGTTTGCTAAATTTACTTTTATTTTACTATATATTTACCACAACAATGTTTTTCTTAGCTTAAAGAGTATTCTATTCTTAATTTATTTTAGTTTATATTTATGTTTTATCGGTTTTATTTTAAATAGCATGGTGTGTAAAGATTATTTTGTACGTGTATTCCGTCGAAAATGTTGTTCATTACACATTTGGCCGTATTTTTTTCTATTTTGTCCTACAAAATGTAATGTGTCACCAGTATCACTACACTGTGTTGTTTATTTGTTTGTTGTTCGTGTATTCACTGTTTCCCTAATAAATAAAACAAAATCGTTATGTTGTCTGCCACTCAGTAGTTCCCAATAAGTTAAACCGAAGTGTTTTAAACAAAGCATATTTTCTAAGTAATACACTTATGATTATTCAAATATTGAATGACTTATAAACAAGTGTGGTTCATTATTCTCAGTAGCATGAATAATTCCGTTTCAATTAATTACAAAAATATTTCCTTTTTACGTTACATCTCAAGGTAATGCTCATTGTTATAAAAATATCATAGGGGCACGAACCGTGGTAGATTGTGAAATATAATAAATTTGGCAATACTCGGATTCCTAGTAAAATTATATTTATGTGTGTTTGTTACTCCATTACGCGTTATCGGCTGAACGGATTTGGGTGAAATTAAGCATACAGGTAGACTATGACCTGTGGGGTAATTGCTTAACACATTATCAGTAGCAATGGGTTTCATTTTGACAGTTCAACAACATTCATTGCGTTATTTACGTTGTTGAGCAGACACATTTTTCAAACATACGAAGCAATGGATTAGCAATATCCTTCAAATTGGGATCGATAGTGTGTTACGCAATTAGGGTGCTGGGTTAACGTGAAGGTAATTTTTTACCCAGGTAAATATCACAGTTTTCCTAGAATGCGAGCAAAACCGCGTGTACCTTTTGATTATTATTATAACTGACCTTGGTACAGAAGGTGCATCCACAGCCAGAGATGAGGGTGACCTTGTCAGCAGTGGCGTCTTCTAAGCAGAGCTTGCAGTTGATAGGGGCAGCCGGCACAAACCCACCACCGGCGCCGTCCAGGGAATACCTGACAAACAAAATTATCAATGAATTGAGTGAAATTAAATTGGGGAAGGAAAACATCGTGAGGAAGCGTTGTCTTGTCCTGAAACTAAACTTTCAAGGACATTACCTCCGCCGACCCGCAAACCCGGCGCCCGTTCCTCTCACAGAAAGGGTCCCTGTGTCGCAGCAGGGAAGATTATAAGTTAGTGTCAATGACGATTACTGTTTTAGGTGACTGCGAGAGAGTAGCCGGCAGAAGACAGGCTTGCAGCACCTGTACTGAGGATATGGTGTGACATACCTGGAGCCACTAGCGCCGGCAAGAGACAGTAGTGATGAACAACGGGAGCAGACGGAGGGCGCGCGTAGTCTGTTGTGAGCCCTGATCGGCTCCGAGGACTTCTCGCGGTCTGTCAGGGCGAGGACTGTTGAGCATTTCCGAAGACCTGGTAGAAGAAATAAAACTGATAAACATTTGGAGATAGTTTGCAAATTACTTGTAAATATATCAGATTTTCTCTAACCACGTGGATGACTTTTAAAAGGCGGCTGGGACAGACTTGATGCGGAAGACAAAGAACCAGAAGGGCAATTTCCATAATTTTAAGAACGTTCACATTCTGAACTCAATCTGTCAAAAATACCTCTAATTTCCATAAATTTTTTGACAAATTTTTGACATTTGTTTGTCGCAGAGATGAGACCGCGATTACATTTTGAACGTTTAAGCCTTGTGTTCACCAACATTTAAATCATCTGATTAAATATTTAATCAGTTCTATACAGTAAAAGCTCTTTATTCGCGGGGCATATGTTCCAAAAATATGCCGCGAATACAGAAACCGTGAATACGGAATGGTAATTTATATGGGATTATATGGGATACGTTCCTAGGTGACAAAATAAAAAAAAGCAAATGTATAAAAAAATCAATTTAATTCAAGTTTTTGAACATTTTCATTAAATTATCTTAAGCTTGCAATGGTTTGAAGAATTTTGTAATTTTCTCTTGCTTGGCAGTTTTTAAAAGCTCCTTCAGTTCAGACTGATACGCAGCAGTCGCATTAGCAATTTGCCTTTTAAAAATAAGACTTCGTTCCATAGACGGATCAATGTTCATAAAGAAATCGCAGAGCTCATTTGCTATTTTACAATAAGATCTATTTTACTGTTTTTTTAGTCCATTTGACGGCATTTACAAATAATATTGGGTAGTGTCGGTAGCGGGGTGCAGCATCCTTTGACAGGAGGCGGCAGTGCTAAGGCGGCGCGATCAATTAGATCCGCGAATAAAGAAATTTTTAGCCGCGAATATAGAATTGGGTCGCATTTTTTTAATCCGCGAATAGTGAAAACGCGAATGAAGGAAGCGCGAATAAGGAGTTTTTACTGTATTTAAAATTTCCTTAAGAAATTTGACATGAACCAACTGTTTAAATACCTAACCGGTGGTTTGAATGTTGGTGAACTCGGGCCTTAAAATTTATTTATTTATTTTTATATGTTTTTTTTTTGCTGGGCATAGGCATCTCCCAATCAGGGAGAGGCTTATACCCAGCAATGGACTAAAATAGGCTAAGTTGAGTGAACTTGAGTGAAACTTGCAGTGCCTTTGTTGTAAATATGGCATGGCCAGATTAATTCTGCATTCCTTGATAACATTATGAAATCAGAATGTTTGTAAAACAGCATTACATTTCTATTGACTTTGTTGAGACACCAATTCGCTTGCTCTCGTAATTTATTCTGAAACACTACCCGCCTCCGCCACCTCTGCAATATTAAATTCTCAATACCTGCAGAGTTACTCCCGCAAAGATATTTGCTTTCAGCTTCAATAACTTAGCCACGCTTACTAAAATGGCTGCTTCAATTGAAACTTATTGAAGAATAAATCTATTCAGATATGAACCTTTTGTTATAAAAAAAAACTGGCCAAGTGCGAGTCGAACTCGCACACGAAGGGTTCCGTACCACAAGGCAATAAACGCCGAAAAAAAAACACGTTTGTTGTATGGGAGCCCTCCTTAAATATTTATTTTATTCTGTTTTTAGTATTTGTTGTTATATCAGCAACAGAAATACATTATCTGTGAAAAGTTCAACTGTCTAGCTATCACGGTTCATGAGATACAGCCTGGTGACAGACAGACGGACAGTGGAATCTTAGTAATAGGATCCCGTTTTTACCCTTTGGGTACGGAACCCTAAAAATAATAATATCTCGAATGAAGTCCATTTGGAATCGATGGAGTATTCCAACTTTTCAAACATGAAGTTGGGATGAGCTATAACGTAATTCAAATTCGTTGAAATATTTACCCTCTAGCTTCTGATCGCGACTTCGTCCGCGTAAAAATTTTTTGTTCTCCCGACCAATTGTCCCATTCACCCCATCGCATCGCATCGCCTACCCAATGTATTACTTCCTTTTCGCTAAGCATTACTTTTTAATTTTTTTTTTCACCACCTAATAATCTTAGCTTAATGTTTTTTCCAAATCCGACTGGAACTTTCAAAGATTAGCGCGGTCAAACAAACAAACTCTTCAGCTTTATTATATTGATGATAGATTGTAATGGAACCTGCCGATCGATTCTGTATAAATCTCACCGTGAAAACTATGGTGAAGTGAGCTGTCATTCCACCATAATGCTAGGGATTGACACTATTGAAAGCTCACTTCACCTAAGTTTTCACGGTGAGAATTTTACAGAATAGCACTGCAGCCGGTCGATTCTGTAAAAATCTCACCGTGAAAGCTTAGGTGTGAAGCGAGTTTGTTTTTGCTAGGAATTGACACTATTGACAGCTCACTACACGCTCACTTCACCTAAGTTTTCACGGTGCCATTGTAAAGAGAAGATGGAATTTCTCAATAGACAGTCCGGAGGCTGGATTTGTGACCTGTTCATGGCAATAGGCCCTATTAAATGGAAATTAAACATATCTTGCGAAATATGGATGGGTAGGTACTCTTTCGGCGAATACGGAGAGAGAGACGAGATCTTTCGTGAATTCAAATCAACGCATTAAATGTAAGATTTAAAATCAGGACTTAACTACCTGAATGAAACAAAAAAAGGGTAATTACAGCTTTCGAACTTGACTTTCCAATTTGTGAAAGGTAAGTTTGTGACAGTCAAATTAAGGTGATTATGGCGTTAAGGAAAAAAATTATAAAAGTCTTCATTTTGTAACAATCAATGTTGATTAATAAAGACTTGATTATCTAACCAAGATTTAAACGTTTAGTACCGGAGTTGCCCATTAAGGCTCCTTCAAACTGGCGCGACACAATGGCACCGCAAGTCGCGCAATGAGCGGTGCCTTTGTGTCGCGCGTGATTATATCGTGTGTCGCGCCAGTTTGTAGGAGCCTTTAAGGAGGATTTTGTTGAGACATGATAGTAAACGAAATAGCCTTTGAAAGTATGAATCGAATTGGAATGTTGAATTGTGGACGTCTGTGCAAATTGGTGGAAATTACGCAGGAAGGTAGAGCCTGGGAGAACCCCTAATGAAACCGTTAAGGATAAAAACGACTAATAATAAAAAATATAACGGTTGCTGACACTAAGGTAAATGCGAAAATAAGATGCAGGTAGAGATGCTTAACGGTGAAGGAAAACATCGTGAAGAAACCGGCATGTAAATTGTAACAGAACCATAAATTCGAAGACATGTGACTTCCACCAGTTCCACCAACCCGCACTGAGTTCGCGTGTTGGATTATGGCCCACTCCCTCTCACAGAAAGGAGGCCTGTGTCCCAGCAGTGGGATCAGTATAGGCTGATTATGCTGTATGCTGTTGTAGATGCTTCTCATATTCATTAAAAATTTATCCGCATGGCCGAAGTAGGTCTAAAACAGAAGATTTTATTTTCAACGCCATCTTCAATATGAAGGCAAATACAAACGCCTAAAGAAAGCAGAAATTCTTATAAAAAACTAATATCACTCATACCCAATAGCGCCAAGAGGCAATATGTGAGAAATTTTAAAACTCAATGACTCTCATACGACACTTGTTCAAACAGGCACACATATTGACGAGGAGTGATGTTTTCCAATTACAGAACGTGTCGAGAAGCCTAGTGTGAAATAAATAAACTTTTGAGTAAAAACATACGCTACCAGTATAGTCACCCAATTCGGTAGTGTAGGTAGCGTGTACAATAATTGTACAGTGCGTGCCACGTAAGAAGAGACTTGACCCCGCCTCCCCCGCCTCTTTCCGCCGCCCCTATGACGTCCGGTCCCGTCCCGCACTCAGACCTCATACCGCTAAAGATACCTACCTAAAATCGTGTTCTGCGCATGTCAGACCACGTGGTGTGTCAAGTCTCTTCTTACGTGGCACGCACTGTACAAAGCTTTTTACGACGATATTGCCATGTTATGTTAATGATACGATTTCCAAGATTGGTGGAATTCTACCAAGCTTGGAAATCGTATGATCGGGCCCCAATTCTGTATGGTAATTATTATTCCCCGCATAATCTTACCACGTGCAAACCACGTACGGTTGTCAAGCGTGGTATTTTGACAGTTCAAACCACGCCAACAATCACAAACTCAACGTTCATTTGTGTCATAGAGAATATGTTATTAGCAGATGTCGTGGTTAGCTAAGGAATTGACGTGGTTTCGAAGTACGGAATCATTAAGTGGTCATAGTGTTGAGGGCTCTGAGCTATGGCGTAATTTAATTAACACCCTTTATATATTAACCACGCGGTACCGAGACCATTTATATACCGTGACCCCTCCGTGCCTCGGACAGCACGTTAAGGCCTGTATTAATGCCGATAACCTTGAGCATTTGGGCGGAGCTAACGACCCCTTCTCCGCGCCACTCCGCTACCCGCATGTAACAGAAAATGTGCGGTTGTGTGCGCCGCCACCACGGTTTGCCTCGCCTAGTCTCGTCACAGAGTATCGAAATCACAGAAGGTCAAGTCATCGTGAAAGTTAAATAATTATGTGTACCACATATACAGGATGTCCCAGAACTCAACGTCAAGCCGAAACGGGGTGACAGGATTGATCATAACCATCACGAGAAAAATATAAAAAAAATCTATCCCATGCAGTTTGAAAATTATGGGCATTTTAAGAAAAACCTAGAAATTTGATCAAACTGTACCATTTTTCGGTTATTGTGGTTATTCTTTTTTATTTTTGTTCAATTAAACTTTGGAAACGTAATCCTAAATAACATTTCTAGAATCCCAATAAAAAATAATGACACGATTGCCTCAAGTTTCCGAGAATTGAGACTATTCGTTAAACTACGAATTTAAAATTTTCAAGATTCGTCGACTTTGATTGGCCCTCCTTTAAAAAAAAATGTACTAGAGTGCCTTGGCAAGTGGTATTAAAAGTTGGCGCGTTTAATCAGAATTCTAAAATGGTACAATACTTGTTAGTTCCATACAATAAAAAAGAGTAAAAAAATTAAAACCTCAAGTAACCCGATTTTTGCTATCTCAGTTAAAATGTTTTTGATTCGCACAAGCTCTAGGTAGGTTCTTAATTTTAAGGCAAAATGATGAGAGAGATGGATAGTGGGTATGTTTGCCATGAGTGAGCGAGACAGATAGTGACGCCACTTTTATTAAAGTGAAAAAAGTGAAAAAAAGTTAGTAAAATAATGAAAAATCTTGATCTAGTTTAATTTAGGTTTGTTGGAATAAAAGTCAGATAGAGAAATAACATTTTTATTACAATAAATGTTCAAATTGTTTACCATCAGCCTCAATACAAGCCCTACATCTTCATAAAAAAGATCTACTTATTAGTCGGGCATATCTTCAAGAGTTGATCTCCTCAGCTGCTTGAGAAATGCGTTCACGCAGGTCGGCTACGTTCTCAATGGGCTTATTTATTGTAATAAAAAACGTTATTTCTCTATCTGACTTTTATTCCAACAAACCTAAATTAAACTAGATCAAGATTTTTCATTATTTTACTAACTTTTTTTCACTTTTTTCACTTTAATAAAAGTGACGTCACTATCTGTCTCGCTCACTCATGGCAAACATACCCACTATCCATCTCTCTCATCATTTTGCCTTAAAATTAAGAACCTACCTAGAGCTTGTGCGAATCAAAAACATTTTAACTGAGATAGCAAAAATCGGGTTACTTGAGGTTTTAATTTTTTTACTCTTTTTTATTGTATAGAACTAACAAGTATTGTACCATTTTAGAATTCTGATTAAATGCACCAACTTTTAATGCCACTTGCCAAGGCACTCTAGTACATTTTTTTTAAAGGAGGGCCTATCAAAGTCGACGAATCTTGAAAATTTTAAATTCGTAGTTTAACGAATAGTCTCAATTCTCGGAAACTTGAGGCAATTGTGTCATTATTTTTTATTGGGATTCTAAAAATGTTATTTAGGATTACGTTTCCAAAGTTCAAATGAACAAAAATAAAAAAGAATAACCACAATAACCGAAAAATGTTACAGTTTGATCAAAATTCTAGGTTTTTCTTAAAATGCCCATAATTTTCAAACTGCATGGGATAGATTTTTTTTCAGATTTTTCTCGTGATGGTTATGATCAATCCTGTCACCCCGTTTTGGCTTGACGTTGAGTTCTGGGACACCCTGTATTTACAATGGTCCAGTTTTGGTTTTATTTAGGTATTATCTATTGATATGGATGTACTTTTCGGGCTATGGTTACGAATAAAATTGTTAAAAGCTTTCGAGGCCGTGAGTAGAAGCTATACCCTTAATATAAATCAGCCTGGCTTGCCATGTGGTAAACAACTTAATGTATCTTTTTAACTAAAATTAATGGCTAAATGTGCTGCTAAGCGCAAAACTCAAGAATGGCTGGACCAATTCGGTTTTTTTTTAAATATTCGTTGAAGTCTTAGGAAGGTTTCTATGAAGAGAAAAAGGGTAGGTAGGCATGTACGTAGATAGGTAGGTAGGTATGTAGGGTAGGTAGGTTGGTAGGGTAGGTAGGTAGTTAGGGTAAGGCAGATAGGAAGGTAGGGTAGATAGGTAGGCAGGTAAAGTAGGTAGGTAGGTAGGTATAGGTAGTATAATTATCACTAGTGTATGTCATATTATTTGTTATATTTTTTATAAACAAATATATTATAACTAAAATTCAGCTGAATAATCTTCAAGTTCTTCGACAGACCTTACAAGATGCTTGTGAGTCACCATGTCATCCAATAGAGACCGTAGTTTTTGAATGCCCAAATCATCTTGTTCCTAAAATGAATGCAGTTATACATATATTTACAAGTAAAACAAAAATATAGGTTCATAATTTGTAAAAAAAAATACATTCACATCCAAATCAACAGAATCACCTTCAACTTCTCTGGTAGAACTAATTGATTCACTACGTATAGGTAATGATTTTTTTATTTGATTTAATTAGTTGAATAATATTATTGACCCACTTTAGCCCACATGGATAGTAATGATAAAGTGATAATTATAATAAAAAACATGACTACCAATTTGATTTTCTAATTTTATGTAGTCTGTGCCACCCGCGGTCTGCGATAGGCTGATTTAATTGATTGATTGATGTCACCCGCGACGATAGAAGTCGAGTAAAAAGTATTCGACTTTCGATCTGCCATAGAGAGATTTGATCCTTATGATTGACCCTATCGATTGATGCCATAAAAGTACAGGGTATTATTTTTTCGGATTTTAGGCGGTTCGATTCCCGAGAGCGGCAAGCGAATTTTCGAACATCTTTGATTGCAGATTTGTTTTTTTTTAATGAAGGGATTTTCCTTTGAGTAAAATTTGCTATCTCCAGTGTTTAGAGTACTTGCCCTCTAGGTGAGGTTAAAAAAATCCAGCCTGTATATACATATATATTATTGAACTACTACTTTTTACTATTGTATGACATTATTATTTTTAATTCCTTATTTTGTTGACTGATCTGTATTTACGATAATTTTATTTTCAATGACATTGTACAGACGCCAGCACATCAAGTTACTACAATCTGTCAGATTTCTTTAATAGATTTTCAACTTTATCACTAAAGCATAAGGTTCAAAGTTGATTGCGAAAATTTGACAGTTTCGGATAGGTTGATGTGCTTGGCGTCCGTACTTTATTGAATAGTGAAATTAACAGTTAACATTCTTGTTTTATATTTGCACACCTTGTATGGTTATTAACAGTGTACCATTTGACCTTTTTTAACATCCACTGAACCTGTTTTATGCAAATAAATGATTTGATTTGATTTTTTTATTTGAAAATAATTACGCCGGTAATCAATAAATTGACAAATTATTAGCAAGTACGTAACCTATAATCATAATTAATACCTACTTTAGGAGCATTTTCAGTTTTGTGTCACAATATGTCACAAATAATCGCAACGCATCAGAATAATAGACTTTACTTAGGCACCGAAAAGTAAAATTTATAATATTGGCTGAATCATTTCGTGGACGTGGACCTTCTGTGATCATTCACTACTAGTACTTACGACTTTCGTTTGAATGAGGTAGGTATTTTATAAACAGTACCTATGTACACAGAGTAATGGACAGCGCATAAGTTTCATAAAACCCCGCTTGGGTAGGTACACTTTTTGTTTTTGCAGTAATATTTTACGACTTTATTTCGTAGTGCGGAGTTCTCGCAACGCGACACACGTCCACCTAGCAACACGATGCGCCCCGCACTAAATTTATGGACGAGTGCGGGGGTGATGTAGACGCAGTCCATTATCAGAGGCCTTTTTAATTTATTATCATAAAAATAATACATATTTTAAAAAAGTAACAAACCAAATTATTCTCCTTTGTATTGCGAAGATGTAGATATATTTTTTTACACTCTTTTGATAAAAAATGAAGGAGTAAAACGGTTTCATCTCAATGATTTGGAGGTGATTTGGTGATTTTTTTTTAAATTAAGTGATACCGGTAGAAAAATTATGGCTAAACCAAATTACGTATTATATCATGAAGATTACTAAGGATTTTTTTCAGATGTAATTTCTCTGTAAATGCCGACAAAAAATGGCTTCATCTGCATGCTTTTTTCAAGCTTTTTTCGAGAGAGCGGCCTTAAGCTGTTGGTCCCGGCTGTCATTAGTGGATCTTTGACAGTCGTTACGGGTAGTCAGAAGCGCGAAAGTCTGACAACCAGTCTTACCAAGGGGTATCGTATTACCCAGTAACTGGGTTGTGGAGGTCAGATAGGCAGTAGCTCCTTGTAAAATACTGGTATTCAGCAGTTCAGCTGCATCCGGTTAGACTGGAAGCCGACCCCAACATAATTGGGAAAAGGCTAGGCAGATGATGATATGTTAACCACGCGGATCTCTGTGATATCGCGATATAGGATGCGTTAAGGCTCCTTCAAACAGGCGCGAAACGCGATAAAATCGTGCGCGACACAAAGGCACCGCAAGTCGCGCAACGAGCGGTGCCTTTGTGTCGAGCGCGATTCGCGTCACGCGTCGCGCCTGTTTGCAGGAGCCTTTACTTGTAGTTCGTATGTGCGGTACAGACGTCGCTGCAGATATATTAGTTGCTAATGGTACTCACCTTCTAGTAAAGGCTGTGGTTGCGAGAGCACGGAATCCCTGGAAGCTGCCCTACGGACTGGCTTCGAGGGCCTTGCCAAGGACTTGAGCCCCCCACTCAGTATCAGTTCCAGGGCTCGTCGCCCACCCGGCCCGGTCGCGCCTGCTCCCATCTAGCGGAAAAGAAACATAGTTTATGATATCAGCCTGATTTAGCTTAAACAATAAATTATTACGAGTCATTTTATCATTAGCCTGTGTGTGTAACTGCAGGGCAGACGTTATCAAACTAGTATTGGAAACTAAACAGATTGTTTGCTATTTAACACATTTTTATTTTGGGTTTATACGACCAGCACCCTTGTTGCGTAACGCACTGTCAATCATAATCTGAATCATTTTGAAGGACTAGGAACTAGCTTCAACTTTCTAACTGACAGACTATTTAAATTTTGACAATTCGAAAGTGCCTGTACAAGGTTTAATTGAAATAAATGCTTTGAGTTTGAAGGATATTGCATTGCTTCATATGTTCGAAAAATGTGTCTGGCTGATCAACAACTTAAAAACGCAATGAATGTTGTTGAAATATTAAAATGGAAGCAATTGCTACTGATAATAATGTATTACGCATAACGCAATTTACTCCGCTGTTCGATCTCGAACGAAGATCGCGCCTTATAGAAGGCCTTTATGCACATGAGATGTCGATTGTCGATAATTCGATACGCACAATTATAACATTCAACAATTACAATTATTTTTTATAGATTTTAAACCCTTTTTTGATGCGGATAAAGGCAACAAATAACAAAAGGTTAACAACACCGAGCAGTAACGAAGGGCAAGAGAACAAAGTGTTGACTTTTTAATTCTTATTTGACCTCGGCGACTTTCATAAATTAAACCTGTTTTTTTTAGTGCCCATACGGAAATAAAAGACACTTTCATTTCACAAGTGTAAGTAATTAATTAAATAATATATTAATGACACTAATTAATATTATATTTTTGAGGTAATCAAAACACAGAATAACTCTAAGCTAACTAGGAATCGAGTACACTGTTTGGCAGCAGGCATCCCGCACAGGACCTGGGTGGTGGATTATGACCCACTCCCTCTCACAAAGACGCCTGTGTCCCAGCAGGAGGAACATTATAAGCCAATTATGCTAAGCTGCAGGTAGATACAGCCAGGTACAGTACCCGGCGATAAATATTGCACATCGACCTTTGGAAAGAGACAATCGGCAAATTTCGGCTTCGTAGAGCGTTATCTCTGTCGCACGAAATACAAACAGTCCGGTATCTATTAGGAGCTGCTAAAACAATTATGATTTGCTTCTTTAGATAATTATTTTTATTCTTTGTATAAAATGGTTTTAAAAAAAGTCGATGTGCAATATTTATCGCCGGGTACTGTACAGCCAGGCCAGGCACAGGTCCAGGTCGGGCCAGATATTTAAGACAATGCATATTGTGTCATGTAACTTGGTTGTGAAGGTCAGATAGGCAGTCACCATCATCACCCATATCCCGACTTTATCCACTACTGGGGACTCTATTCTCTTGTGCCAATCACCACGCTCCTGTGCCAGCCTCATCCAGGTTTTGCCCGCGATGGCAACAATGTCTTCCGCCCATCTCGCCGCCAGCCGACCAACATCTGGTATTCCCGGCCTTGGACGGCACTTTGACGCCAGATAGGCAGTAGCCCCATATAAAATACTGGCATTGGTAGACTGCAAAATACTTAGGAAAAAGCTAGGCAGATGATCTTGAATCGGAAGTAAAAAATCTAATTTACAACCCAATTTACGACCCAGTCCGTCTATCGTGACATTTATATAAAAAAATAAACACAATATAATCAGTGCAAACAAACTCAAAGTGTACTAAGTTTCGTCACTTCGCCGCTAATGTGCGCAGCTAATTGGACGATGGCTTGAGGATTCATGGCTCTCGTTTTAAGGTTAACATGTCAGTTCCTGTTCCGTTACACGTTAAAAAAGAGTAATTCCATATGGCAGACGTAATAAAGATGTTTTTGCTTTGTTTATGTGAAGGCCGCTGGTAGGGTTGTCAGTATTTTTAAGCATTTAATCTACATAGCCTTTTCTTCTTTTCTCTTTTTTTAGGGTAAGGCATTATGCTGATGATTATGATGCATTATGGATGTGACACAATGTTTTCCCACAACTTGTTTTTTTTTGTGTTTGTGTTTTTTTCTGCGTCATGTTTACCGCAAATAATTTTAATTTTCTTTCTTTCCTTTTCGTTTTTTTCACATGTATATTGGGGCCGGCTTCCAGTATAACAGGACGCAGCTGTAAACTAGTATTTAACATGGAGCGACTGTCTCTCTGACCTCTACAACCTAGTAACTGGACGCCTTGGCAAGTAATGAAGACCAAACCAAAGCATGAAGACTAATACTTTGTGTTGGCCCTAAAAAATTAGAATTCTTTAGATAACCGCATAGATATTGTTATCATAATCGTACTAAAAAACTTTCCAGTCGTTTTTTTTTTTTGATAAATTCTCGCTACTTCTTATGTTATAATGTAAACAACTTCATGCATGTGTGTGACGCATTCTCACTAACGAACTGGACATAATCTACAATGGAACACTAATGCACAAGCACTTTATACATTTCCATGAAAAACTTACATTTTCAAGTATTATGAATTTATGATAAAAGTAATCGCAACTGTTCTATTTTAATAATTTCTTGTACAGTCAAGTTTAAACCAATGACTTTATATTTCTCATACTGTTGAACATATTTTTTTTATCACTTCTATTCCAAAAAAGCTAGAGGATTCTTCGTAAACAGGGACTAAAATAGCTCTTTAATCCCTAAGGACTAAAAGTGACTTGAATTTGGAATGTACCTAGATATTGTTAGTAAAAATTCCAATCACCAAAGAGATCAATCACGAACATTGTATAAACTAGTCACAGGTTGTATGATAAAGTAAAACCCGGGCGAGACAAATTAAAAAAAAAATGCTTGTGAAAAAATAAAAAACGCGCGAAAAGCCTTGGTTTCGTTCACAATTGTTTACTCAAAATTGTATGTAAATAAATAAACGTACTATTCTTATTCATAAGTTGCACTTACTTATTTTTTCATAGAGGGTGGTAAAAAGTAGAGTGTCCACCTCGGGAGCTTTTAAGCTCGAGTGACGTACTTTGAGTCCCTCGCTGCGCTCAGGATTCTACTTTAGTACCCCTCGCTGCGCTCGGAATTCTACTCTAGAATCCTTCGCTCCGCTCTGGATTCAAAGAAACACTCGCCTTCAAAATACATAGTTGTTTGCTCCCTTGGCAAAGAATCTACTAATTAATAGTAACCTGCTCTGCTCTTTCATTAAGATTTGATTGACGTAATTAAAACGGTGCATAATCTTTTCATTCTCTGACTATACATTTAAACTCAAAGTTCAACCAGCAAGTGTCAGCCCTGTCTATCATAACGGTACAGCTGCAAGCTCTACCGGGTCAGATGAATGGTAGGTAGGTACTTACTTACGACCACAAGGCGGCAAACAATGCTATGCGGTTTTTGTATCTTTTGAGCCTTGTGGATCGCGAGTGCAAACATTTTCCGTATTACACATTCGCTGTATGATAAGAGAATATGCAAGGAATTCTTGTAGGTGAAGCGAAAAGGAGCTAAAGGATTATACCATAGCATAATCAGCATACAATGTTCCCACTGCTGGGTCACAGGCCTCCTCTCGGCGAGAGGGAGTGGACCGTAATTCACCATGCGGGGCCAGTGCGGGTTGGTAAATGTCACATGTCTTCGAATTCCTGGTTCTAGAAAATACCGGTTTCCTCACGATGTTTTCCTTCATTGTTTTGAGAGCAACGGTGATGAAATAATTTATACAAAGTAAAGCGCCTAATCTACACTAATATTATAAAGCTGAAGAGTTTGTTTGTTTGTTTGGTTGAACGCGCTAATCTCTGGAACTACCAGTCGGATTTAAAAAATTCTTTTTGCATTTGATAGCCCAATTCTTGAGGAAGACTAAAGGCTATTTAACATCACGCTATGACCTTTAGGAGCCGAGCAAAAAGAAAAAAGTCAGAAAGAACGCTAAGCAAAAACGAAGTAATAGCGCGGGCAGGCGATGCGATGCGACGGGGTGGGTTGGAGAACAAGAAATTTCACGCGGACGAAGTCGCGGGCAGAAGCTAGTAATTTAATAAAGGTAATTGCGTGGCAAACTATCAGTAGCAATGACTTCCATTTTGACAGTTCAACAAAATTCATTGCGTTATTTACGTTGTTGAGTTGATAGTGTGTTACTGAAGAAATATAGCGTAGAAAGAGGCTATTGTGTCTTTCTATTTATAGAACAAAACTGAACAAAAGGACGCTGGTGTTTGAAATGTATGGCACGTTGGTATTGTTGGTAACTAGATCAAAGCTCGGTTCATCAGCATCACTAAGCAGTGTTAGGACTGCCACAGTCTATCAAGCGAACGGAAGTGACCAAGATTGAAGATAAAGATGGTAGACACACAACATAGGCACACACATTTCAATATCAGATTGAAGTGTTGTGTATGCTGAATCTGGGGTCTAGTCTCTGAGTCCGTCACCGAAGATACGGGCCCGTCCGTAGTTGTTCGTCGTGAGTGGTAGTCGATACGTCAAAACAAATGCCAAATTAAATTTTTCGGACAGGCATAAACACACGAGAGGGGCAATTCTCGTAATATTAAGAACGTTCACAGTCTGATCTCAGTCTCAATCTGTCAAAAATACCTCTAATTTCCCTACATTTTGACAAGATTTTGACAAGTTTTTGACATTTGTTTGTCGCCGAGATGAGACTGCGACTAGATTTTGAACGTTTTAAATTACGAGAATTGGCCTTCAGGAGTAAGGACAACTGTCAAATCGTGTTGTCATTCATTATTCGAAGATTTATATCGATTATATCGAAGGCCTTTGACTTAGTGAACTACGAGAGGTTCTGGGCCAAGCTTGGAGAGGTAGGGGTAGGGGCACCCACTGAACTCATTAACAAAACCAGAAGAATTTCGTAAAATGGGGAAATGTTTTGTCGGACGAGTATGCACATGGTGCATACTCGGTGGTGGTGGTGGTGTCATGGTGTGAGACAGGGAGGCCTGTCCTCTCCAAGACTATTTAACTTTTACGTTAATCAGCTGATCGATGGGCTCAGTAACTGCCATGTCAGTTGTTGTTTTCTGCTGGGGTGTTTGTTGCGCCACTTCTCCCCTGCGAGACCACTAAGAAGTGGTGAAGGGGGACTGTCTTTTGTAATTTTGACGTTCGAAAAGTGCTGATTCTCAGCCTAGTTCGAATAAATTACTTTTTATTTTGTCAGAACAGACTGATATAGATTTTTGATAGATAACGTCTGTGTTCACGTGTGTGAGCATCAGACACGACAGAACAGACTGATTAAATGTGACTTGTCAGAAAGGCCCATAGATACATATATTTACATTTTTATGGTCAGGCCGCATCCGATAGTTTGTGTCCAGCTTTACCGGTGTGAGGAGGTCCGTGCATTCTCATTGTGTATTCATTTGTTTTGTAGCCATGCTGCCCGTCTGCATTGTAAATGAGAGTATTATATTATACCGACATGAAGTCTTTTGTTGACGGTGCATTCGCATACATTTAAACATTTAAACTCAAAGATCAACCAGCAACTGCCAGCCCTGTCTATCATAACGGTACAACTGCAAGCTCTACCGGGTCAGATGAATGGTAGGTAGGTACTTACTTACGACCACAAGGCGGCAAACAATGCTATGCGGTTTTTGTATCTTTTGAGTCTTGTGGATCGCGAGTGCAAACATTTTCCGTATTACACATTCGCTGTATGACAAGAGAATATGCAAGGAATTCTTGTAGGTGAAGCGAAAAGGAGCTAAAGGATTATAACATAGGATAATCAGCATACAATGTTCCCACTGCTGGGTCACAGGCCTCCTCTCGGCGAGAGGGAGTGGGCCGTAATTCACCACGCGGGCCCAGTGCGGGTTGGTAAATGTCACATGTCTTCGAATTTCTGGTTCTAGGAAATACCGGTTTCCTCACAATGTTTTGCTTCATCGTTTTGAGAGCAATGTTGATGAAATAATTTATACAAAGTAAAGCGCCTAATCTATACCAATATTATAAAGCTGAAGAGTTTGTTTGTTTGTTTGGTTGAACGCGCTAATCTCTGGAACTACCAGTCGGATTTAAAAAATTCTTTTTGCATTTGATAGCCCAATTCTTGAGGAAGACTAAAGGCTATTTAACATCACGCTATGACCTTTAGGAGCCGAGCAAAAAGAAAAAAAGTCAGAAAGAACGCTAAGCAAAAACGAAGTAATAGCGCGGGCAGGCGATGCGATGCGACGGGGTGGGTCGGAGTAACAAGAAATTTCACGCGGACGAAGTCGCGGGCAGAAGCTAGTAATTTAATAAAGGTAATTGCGTGGCAAACTATCAGTAGCAATGGCTTCCATTTTGACAGTTCAACAAAATTCATTGCGTTATATACGTTATTGAGTTAATAGTGTGTCACTGAAGAAATATAGCGTATAAAGAGGCTATTGTGTCTTTCTATTTATAGAACAAAACTGAACAAAAGGACGCTGGTGTTTGATATGTATGGCACGTTGGTATTGTTGGTAACGGTAACTAGATCAAAGCTCGGTTCATCAGCATCACTAAGCAATGTTAGGACTGCCACAGTCTATAAAGCAAACGGAAGTGACCAAGATTGAAGATAAAGATGGTAGACACACAACATAGGCACACACATTTCAATATCAGATTGAAGTGTTGTGTATGCTGAATCTGGGGTCTAGTCTCTGAGTCCGTCACCGAAGATACGGGCCCGTCCGTAGTTGTTCGTCGTGAGTGGTAGTCGATACGTCAAAACAAATGCTAAATTAAATTTTTCGGACAGGCATAAACACATCAGGAGTAAGGACAACTGTCAAATCGTGCTGTCATTAATTATTCGAAGATTTATATCGATTATATCGAAGGCCTTTGACTTAGTGGACTACGAGGATTCTGGGCGAAGCTTGGACAGGTAGGGGTAGGGGCTCCCCACTGAACTCATTAACAAAACCAGAAGAATTTCGTAAAATGGGGAAATGTTTTGTCGGACGAGTATGCACTGGATCATGGAGTGAAACAGGGAGGCCTGTCCTCTCCAAGACTATTTAACTTTTACGCTAATCAGCTGATCGATGGGCTCAGTAACTGCCATGTCAGTTGTTGTTTTCTGCTGGGGAGTTTGTTGCGCCACTTCTCCCCTGCGAAAGCACTAGGAAGTGGTGAAGGGGGACTGTCTTTTGTAATTTTGACGTTCGAAAAGTGCTGATTCTCAGCCTAGTTCTAATAAATGACTTTTGATTTTTTTTTGTTAGAACAGACTGATATAGATGTTTGATAGATAACGTCTGTGTTCACGTGTGTGAGCATCAGACACGACAGAACAGACTGATTATATGTGACTTGCTCTCAGTCAGAAAAGCCCATAGATATATTTACATTTCTATGTCAGGCCGCATCCGATAGTTTGTGTCCAGCTTTACCGGTGCGAGGAGGTCCGTGCATTCTCAAGGCTAGCGTCCACTAGGCGGATCGGGTCGGGCCGCATCGCAACGCAAAAATACGCCTGGCTATGTTTTGTATGAAATATCGTCTATTAGCGACGGATCGGAGCGCGGCGGGCGGCAACGCATTGGCGGATCGCTTCGCAGGCGTATTTCTGTCGGCGGTGCGCTGCGACCCGCCCCGATCCGTCTAGTCGACGCAGGCAGGCGGATGTGAGCGCGATTTTGTGGTTTGTTTCTGTAAATCTTCACGTAATATATTAAGCAATGTTTCAAATTTTCCAAAACACATTCGAAAATACTCGAAGAATTTGACTGGATCTTTCTTCAAATCGTTAAACAAATGATGGTATTCACCAAATACATTTCTTTTCTGGCATATATCATGCACCCACACCTTGTGTACTCGTCGTCGTTTTTTATTTTTTTGCTCTTCCTCAAGAAGGATTTGAAACCATAACATCTCTTCGTCTGAGCTGTCCATGGTAGCGCGATGTCAGTCCAAGCACGAAAACACGTCTGTAAGATCAAATCCGCTTAGGCGGTCCGCCGCGCCCCGTACAGATGGACGCAAGAGCATCACAGAACCGCGGCCCGTTCCAATGCGACCCGCCCCGATCCGTCCCTAAAGGACGCCAGCCTTTATTGTGTATTCATTTGTTTTGCAGCCATGCTGCCCGTCTGCATTGTAAATGAGAGTATTATTTATACCGACATGAAGTCTTTTGTTGAGGGTGCATTCGCATCTGGCTTCGCTTCAGCCATTGAATGGTTCAGCGTAGGCGTTTTTACCACTATTTAATAATAATAATCTAATAATTTATTATTATTATAACGACTGTAATCCCCGACTTAGGCAGAGGTGTAGCTATAGGGCTATAGCACACCCACATTAAGTCCCATGTAAATAGGGGGCGAGCCTATTGCCATCAAACAGTCATAATTTCAGACTCCGTGCTGCACTTGAGAGATTCCAGATAGAAAAACCCAATAACACCTCGCCCGACCTGAGAATCGAACTCAGGACCTCATGCTCGGCAGTAGCGCTTGACCATTAGACCAACGAGAGTGTATATGACTATCTCGAGCCCTTGTTTCGTCTTCCAAGCAAATCTACAGAGGTGCTCTTCGCAATCGTCCCCTTTGAAAGCAACATGCATCTTCTCTTTTCAGGGTCCATTGCACAATTCTATTGTGGGGACTGTGTCTTACGTACCCATCCCTTGCATAGTTTTAAGAATGTAGGTAATATTTTTATAGAGGTACTTATTGTAATAATTTTTAGAAAGTTTCATTTTGTGTTTTTCCCACGAATCACATCTGCAAGCGATTTAAGTTATAGGTACTATTGTCTTTCATGATTCTTTACTTTTAGTTAAGGTTCTTCATTGTTCTATTATGTTTAGTTATCTTGTATTGTACCCATTTGCTATTTATAGTTAAGGTTCATTGTTCTGTTATTTTTAGTTGTCTTGTATTGTACCCATTTGCATTTCTCGTGTTTTATTATACTTTTAAAAGGCAAACATTTTGCCGCTTCCTTTGTTTAGGAACTGCAGATGTGGATTTGCCGCGTCCTTTGTTTAGTGAACGGCAGATTTGGGAGAGTTTTGGTTCGGAGCTTCAGTCTGTGCTGAACTACGATCGTGCGAGGTCCTCTCTGACCCCCGATCATATTTTGCTCGCCGAAGCTCGCCGTAATAGTTTACGGCGAGCTTCGTGTTTCTAGTAGTTTTACCCTTCATGTAACATTATCTAATTTTACCTTTTCGTGTCAAGTGTAACTGCTAGCTTTAGTTACTTGATATCGTAATAAATTAATCGTTACTTATTTACAACTCACTTCTGTGTATCACTCGCCCAACACGGTCACGAATACCCACACTATAATATTTTTTGACGACACGGTTGGCGCAGTGGCTGAGCGATCGACTGCTGCGCTGAGTGTCGCCGGTTCGATTCCCGCACGGAACAAATATGTATTTGTATTGCCTACAGGTAGTTGTTCCGGGTCTGGCTGTTTGTGTATGTGAATTTAAATGTTTGTAAATGCACCCACGATACAGGAGTAATTCCTAGTGTGGGGCAACGTTTAAAAAAAAAAAATCCTACTGCTGGGACACGGGCCTCCTCTCTGTAAGAGTGGGACATAATCCACCACGCGTGAATACAGCCAAAATAATAATCATCATCATCATCTGCATGGCCTTTTCTCAACGATGTTAGGGTCGGCTTCCAGTTTAATCGGATGCAGCTGAGTACCAGTATTTTATATGGAGCGGCTGTCTATCTGACTTCCATAACCCAGGTAAAGGCTCCTTCAAACAGGCGCGACACGACACGCGACACAAAGGCACCGCAACTCGCGCAACGAGCGGTGCCTTTGTGTCGCGCGAGATTATATCGCGTGTCGCGCATGTCTGTAGGAGACTTAATACGATACCGCCTGGTATGACTGGTTGTCAGACTTTCGGGCTTCTGACGACCCATAACGTCTGCCAAGATAATCAATAGGCACCTACATAATAGGCACCTACTTAGGTACACGCAATACTCATTAAGATTCCCACCAACGCCCAACATTGCTTTGCAACAATTTATATGGCACACGCGATAGGCATTGAATTCCAATGGGGTGTTGACGCAAAACCGTGTAACAAAACAACGCTAATGAATGTATCACTCAATACATGTACATTATTTATCAGTAAGGTACGATCAGCATTTTGTTGTTTTAGGTAATTCCTATTTAAGGCTTTTGCAAAAAGGCGCGACGCGCGACGCAAATCGCGCGCGACACAAGAGGCTCCTTCAAACAGGCGCGACACGCGATAAAATCGCGCGTGACACAAAGGCACCGCAAGTCGCACAACAAGCGGTGCCTTTGTGTCGCGCGCGATTATATCGCGTGTCGCGCCTGTTTGTAGGAGCCTAAAGGCACCGCTCGTTGCGCGATTTGCGGTGCCTTTGTGTCACGCGCGATCTTATCGCGCGTCGCGCCTGTTTGAAGGAGGCTTTAATCATCATTCAGAGCTCGTTTTTTACATTACCCCACGACTGTTGCCTAACTTACGGAATAACAGACACTTTAGTGGACCATCTCTGTTCAGCACCCGAATTGTGTAACACACTATCAATCTCATTCTGAATCTATTTGTGGTCGGCCCACCATGTCTTATTCGTCCATACTTCTCTATTAGTTGTCATCTCAGTAGTCACCCCTTTTTAACCATATCATCATTCACACTGTCCATCCATCGTTTCTTTGTTCTTCCCCTACTCTTATAGCCAAAACTTTCCTCACATTTTCCTCGACATTAAAACATCACAATCTGCTTAACGATACATTTCCCTGACTGTACATTGCGACTGTACCTACCTGATTTTATTTGGCACTAACTTCTGCCCGCGAGTTCACCCGCGTGAGATTTCTTGTACCCCCGACCCACTCCGTCGCAAGTCGCAACGCATCACCGCCCGCGCTATTACTTCGTTTACGCTCAATGTTCTTTCTGACTTTTTTTTGTTTTAGCTCAGCTTCTTAGGGTCCTAGCGTGAGGTTATATAGTTTATAGCCTTCCTCAAGAATTGGCCTATCAAATGCAAACATATTTTTTCAAATCCGACTGGCAGTTCCAGAGAATACCCTACATACAAACTTACAAAACAAATTTTACCTCTTTATAATCACTCTAATATTATAAAGGCGAAAGTTTGTGCGTGTGTTTGTATGTTTGTTACTTCTTCACGCCCAAACGGACCAATTTTGATAAAATTTTGTATGGAGGTAGCTGACACCCTGGATTAACATATAGACTACTTATTATCCCGATATTCCCACGGGATCGACATTTACGCGGGTGAAACCTCGGAGCGCAGCTAGTACATTATAATAGCTATAGATAGATATAATAACTTTGGCCTCTGAAGTCCGCACTACAACAAACGCCTTCGGGCGACACCCACTAAGTAAACCGACCGTGCACAGTACACAAGCGATGGGTAAATATTTACATTTAATTTGCAATTGCCTGATTGTTAGTCTAATTCGGAGAATCTGGTCCTTTATTGGATAATATTGATGTACTCGTAAGATCTTCAAAAATCTGAAATGCAGTTATACACTGTCAATGCACAGCCTAAATAGCTGGAGCTAGAAACATGTAATTTAAGGGTGTTGGTCCCATGGAAAAAGTTGTTCAGTTTGATGGTCTGTACCACACTCTTAAATTGTCCAATGTCCACACCTTTTTGATAAATACTGTATAACAAATCTGAGAACTCAGGAAGGATTTTTGAAAATTCACCACTTTTTTTTTTTTCAGGATGGGAAATCATCAAATGACCCCTCCCGCTCTGGGTGGAGCGGAAGGGAGTGTCAGACTCTTTATAATGACTAAAACCCACCCGTGTTCCTTCTTTAGCCCTTTATGTTCCGGGTCAGCGGTAACCCTTTCGGACAATCCCGCTGACCAAAATTCCTCTGCTGGAATTGAACTCACGTCGTCGAGCTTACATCAGTAGTAGCTAACGCAGGCGCTTACACCAATTAGCTATGGGAACTATAAAATTCACCCCCTAAAGAGATAAAAGATTGTATGGTCGTTCGACATTATCGCCGTTGGGAAATCTCGTCGTCGGTTAATTAGCGTCTTGGGTTCGTTGCCCGAGTCGGGTTCATATAATTGGGTTTTTATTAAGAAATGCTCAGTATAGCAGCCAGGTTAATAGCACCAGGCTTTCCCCTAACATGGAACTTACAACATAACTGACGAAAATGTGAGTGAGTATACACCCTAGTCGGCAGTTCGGCACTTCTAGAACGTTTACAGTAGGTACCCGGCGATAAATATTGCACATCGACCTTTGGAAAGAGACAATCGGCTAATTTCGGCTTCGTAGAGCGTTATCTCTGTCGCACGAAATACAAACAGTCCGGTATCTATTAGGAGCTGTTAAAACAATTATGATTTGCTTCTTTTGATAATTATTTTTATTCTTTGTATAAAATGGTTTTGTGTAAAAAGGTCGATGTGCAATATTTATCGCCGGGTACTGTAAGAGGGCGATAGAAGTAAGAGGAGCTGGTAGGACAGAATGGATGCGGAAGGCGGAGGATAGGGTGTTGTGGCGCAGCTTGGGAGAAGCCAATGTCCAGCAGTGGACTGCGATAAGATGAGCTGATTGATTGACTTGCTCGTACGTGTATCGCCCACTTAAAGTTACAAGGGTTGCCCATTGAGTGCCTATTTCAATCATATGATACATGATATCAGTCCGGAATAAATTATCGTGATGTGTGCCAGTTCACGTCACAGCGATTTTACATTTCCTCAAACAGTGCTTCCTTCTTGCGTGGGACAAAATAAGAATAGCTAACTGTTACGAACAATCTGTGTTATCATTTCCTTCTTAACTTTCTAGTAATATGTAAAACAGAATATTTGAACGCAATGACACTTGGTGTGTAAAGTCGTTTATTATTGCAGCTTCCTCGGTCTGATTTAGTGGTCGCAAGCGCTACCAAAACCGCTAAAACACAAACACAAAACATAGCATAATAAACCTATAATGTTCCCACTGCTGGGACACAGGCCGCCTCTCTGTGAGAGAGAGTGGGCCGTAATCTACCATGCGGGCCTAGTGAGGGCTGGTAGATGTCACATGTCTTTGAATTTTTGGTTCTAGGTCATAACAGTTTCCTTTCTTTGCCCTGCAGTGGGATAAAGGCTCCTACAAACAGGCGCGACACGCGATATAATCGCGCGTGACACAAAGGCACCGCTCGTTGCGCGACTTGCGGTGCCTTTCTGTCGCATGTCGTGTCGCGCCTGTTTGAAAGAGCCTTAATACGGGCTAGTTAGATTATTTTCTCGCGCAGGACGTGACACGTGAGCTATTTTAAGTCTAGACGAGGCTATCCCGAACTAAAAATAACACTTCCTCATCAAATACTAAGGGTTCTGAATCGGATTATTTTTAATTCACAGCTGATGTCTTCCGTCTGGCAGAAGTCCAACAAATTACATAATCGCTTATTTGTTATATCATGGATACTAAGAACAGATGTTTATCATCATAAAGCTCGCGCTATTTCAGAAATGTATAGGAATGACACAGCTAGAAGACGTCGCGGCATACCCCGTAGAAGATGGCGGGACGAGCTCGACAAAACAAACGAACAGTGATCCACTTTAGCCCTGGATCGGAAGAGATGGAAGTCATGGGGAGAGGCCTTTGCTCAGCAGTGTAATGATGCAAGCTAACAGTAACAGTATAGGAATAGACATAAACTTAAATTTGGTCGATTTGGCCCTTAGAGGCCTTCTCTAAGGGCCAAATCGACCAAATTTAAGTTTTTTCCATACAAAAACCTGTCAGACATCAAAAATGTATTCGCACGATAAGACTTACTGTTACTGTTCGCCTGCATCATCCGACTGCTGGGCAAAAACTTTTTTTTTTTCAGGATGGGCAAAGACCTCACCCCATGACTTCTAGTGCTCGATCCAGTGCTAACGTGGAACACTGGTCGTTTGTTTGATCCAGCTCGTCCTGCCATCTTCTACGGTGCTTGCCCGCGGCGCCTACTTTTACTAGGAGGCCATTCAAGTATTACGTAAGCACTACAGGGGGGTGGCAGCTCTTTGCTTTGCTTATTTTTGATGACATGGGGGATGAGGGGTCTGGATGGTGATTACGGCAGATTTTTTTTTTTTACTTTTCGGATTTTCTACAAAATTTTGTCGAATTTGGTTTGAACACATATTATTATTATTATAGCAACCCTACTTGTCTATGCTTGAAAACGAAACGCATATAACTGCTGCTCATGAATCAATAAAGAAACCAGAACACATTGAAAAATGCATGTACAGTACGATTCACGAAAGATGACCACAAATGGCGGCCGTCTGCGCACGTAAACTCATGAAGAAAAGAAAAATAATATTTAAATGATAGTTAAATAATTTGTGTAATGTTGTAAATGCTGGTTATGCAAAAAATCAAACGTAAGTAATTTAAAATGCATCTTGTAACCGTTTTTATGCCTTCTGCGCCGTGGTCATCTTTCGTGAATCGTACTGTACCAATGTTTACCACGTAAGCACGCTAGAACCCTTAGGAGCCGAGCATAAAGAAAAAAAAGTAAAAAAGAACGCTAAGCGCTAAAACGATGTAACAAGTACTTTTGTTGTTTGCACGTTTTGTTGCGGGCGCATCCCGGATTGATAATTTGATATGTATTGTCAATGTTAAATAATAATGTTATGTTGTCTTTGGTGCCTGGTCCTGACATCAAGCAATGGAAAAAATTGTCAACATTTTCTAAGATTGAGTACGAGGCTTTTGATTACGTTATGTGTGTGTATTTTGTCTTTTTTTTATTTTTATTTGCAATATGCGTTTTTGTTTGTGCAGAATAAACTACTTTTCTTTCTTTTTCTTTCTTTCTTTCTACTTAATAGTCGGACAGGCGATGCGGTGCGACGGGGTGGGTCGGGGTAACAAGAAATTTCACGCGGACAAAGTCGTGGGCAGAAGCTAGTTTTATTATAAGCCTTGCTTCGTGGTTGATCGACCCTCACCTAGTTTATGTCGGGAAATTAATATCGATCGCTACAAATGCATTTAATTGACACCTAGCATGACATTAGCGTGTTCTAATTTACAAGGAGAATCAACAAAAATGCTTTTACGGTGAAAACATAAAAAGCATGTAATTTTACATCCACATACCGTTCAGGTTCAGTGTTAGCCATTATTTAGTTTTCTTTGACAAAAGCTTGCCACTACTTAATCACACTAATATTATAAAGGCGAAAGTTTGTGAGTGTGTGAGTGTGTGTGTTTGTAGGTTTGTTACTTCTTCACGCTCAAACGGCTGGACCGATTTTGATAAAATTTTGTATGGAGGTAGCTGACACCCTGGATTAACATATAGGCTACTTTTTATTCCGATATTCCCACGGGATCGACATTTACGCGGGTGTAACCGCGGGGCGCAGCTAGTCAATAAATAAATCTGAATAGCCTTTTCCCAGTTGTGTTGGGTCGTCTTCTAGTCTAACAGTATGCAGCTGAATACCACTAAGTGACTACCCGTAGCGACTGTCAAAGATCCACAAATGACAGCCGGGACCAACGGCGTAACGTACAGACGCCAAGCACATCGAGTTACTACAATCTGTCAAATTTCTTTAATAGATTTTCAACTTTATTGCTAAAGCATAAGGTTCAAAGTTGATTGGGAAAATTTTACAGTTTCGGGTAGCTTGATGTGCTGGCGTCTGCACTTTCCAAGACACGGAGGGATCTCGGTATTTACTGGATGGTCACCCATCCACGAACTCCACGAGCACCGCTAATCAATGTACAGAAGTCAGCACATCAACCTACCACAATCTGTCAGATTTTCCCAATCAACTCTGAACCTTATGCTGTAGCTATAAAGTTGAAAATCTATTAAAGAAATCTGACAGTTTGTAGTAGCTTGATGTGCGTCTGTACCAAAACTCCTTTAATTTGAAAGAACAACAGTATTTAATATTATTGTGTAGGTACACATCTTATCATTACAGTTTATCTCGTCTTCAGTGACTTCAGTATTAAAACAATGACATAATCAGAGAAAGCACATGACAGTCATGAACTCATGATAGATAAGGAAGAAACAACATAGGTTTTAACTCGCTTTACGATTGCAATAAAGAGCATCCACGTGGATCATAGTTAGGGTTGCCATTGCCAACCCTACTTTAAAATATAGATTTGTAAAAAAAAAAATATAGTAGGCTAATATCACATAAATATTTTCTAATATTATAGAAAAAACCAGAGATGTGACTTATCTAAGATACAAGTATCTGAAATACAGATACAAGATACAAAATACGTATCTTGTATCTGTATTTCAGATACTTTTTTGAAATGCATTTTGTATCTTGTATTTAAATACCTGTTGTTTGGTATCTTAGTATTTTGTAGATACTATGTTTGCTAAAATACTTTTAGTAATTGGTGACTTTATTGTGACATCTTAGGTGACAATAATTTTAAATATTAACGTTGTCTTAGATGAAACTGAACGCATTATTGAATATTCAGTCTTTTAGGGCCGAATTGATAGGTGGCGTGGCAATTCTTTCTTTCTACAAAATGTTATTGGCGTGGCAATTCTTTCTTTCTACAAAATGTTATTGGCTATGCCCCTTGTCATTTTTAATTATTTCGCATAATAGTCTGTGTTTGAGGGAGACAGACACATAAAAGTTCGGTCGGTTGGTCGCAGCTATGAGAAAATTGAGTCTTTTCTTTAAGCCTTGACTTTTTCATAACACTATCTAAAAAAAAAAAATAACACAACATTTGACGGCTGTTTATACAGTATGTGTGTATTGAAATAACGATTAAAACTGCATAAAGAACCAAAAATAACTAAATAATACATAGCGACTTTTGCACGCGCAACGACGACATGTGATTCATGTTGATTGTTTAACTATTGTGTCTACTTTATGGACAGTGAATCTGTTTTGTTGTATCACGTTTGCGCAATCAACGCGATTTACATGTAAAAAAATAAACTTTCATTAAAAAAAATGTTTTTTTTTTTACAAAAGTATTTTATCTATAAAAAGTATTTAAAAGATACGTATTTTATATCTTGTATTTCAGATACCATTACAGAAAGGTATTTGCATCTGGTATCTGAAATACTTAATTTAAGAGTCTATATTATGATGTTTTGGTGATATTGGGCGATCTGGATATCGGTATCTGTAAGACTTGAGAGTTTGCTATTTGGACACATTAAACTTGGACTTATAATCTTTAAATTTGCAGAAGCGAAAACACGATTGGATAAAAAAATCTCGATAAAAAAAAATAACGAAAAAACCTCGTTTTGCACTTATTTTGAGTTAGATCTCTGAAACCCTATGGAATTTAATGATGATTTTTAAACTAATAGATAGGTAATAATATTATCTCAAATCGTGCAGAATTATTTTTTTATTTTTCTACTCGTTCTCCTGGTAATTAGCAATCCAGTGATTTGGCGCTTGCGTCATTTTATTCTAAGCGAGCATACTCTCTTTCTGTCTCTTGTTTTGCACGCGGTAGTAATAGCGCTATCCTTTTCAATTTATTCAATCAGTCTGCTACGGCACCTGTTGGAGGACGAACCTATGTTTGGCGACATTACAGAGAGAGGACTATTTTCGACATTTTTATTTTGTTTAGTGGTAAGTATTACCTACTGTAAAAAGGAGTTAAACCCGTTTGGTGTAAACATAATAAATTATTATCATTATTTAGTGTAAATAAAGATGGGCAAAAAGAAAACTCTCGGAAAACACGACACATGGTTGGCGCCACGGAACAGAAAAAACAGTTTGTTCCGTGGTTGGCGCAGTGGCTGAGCGATCGACTGCTGCGCTGCGTGTCGCGGGTTCGATTCCCGACCGGACAAATATTTGTATTGCCTACAGGTAGTTGTTCCGGATCTGGATGTTTGTGTATGTGAATTTAAATGTTTGTAAACGCACCCACGATACAGGAGTAATTCCTAGTGTGGGACAACGTTTTTTAAAAAAAACAAAAACAAAACGTTTGAGGGAACAACTCCGTATTCTGAACGAAAGAAAGAAAAAAGTAAGTACAGACGCCAGCATGTCAAGCTACTACAATCTGTCAAATTTCTTTAATAGATTTTCAACTTTATCACTGAAGCATAAGGTTCAAAGTTGAATGGGAAAATTTGACAGTTTCGGGTAGCTTGGTGTGCTGGCATCTGTACCTAACTACCGATTTATATAACGGTATCAATTCTTTTATTTCCTTAGCTACTTAGGTATTTCGAATGTCTATTGCCTGGGGAAAAGTAAGTAAATTTTTAATCCCCGTTAATATTTTTTTTACCTGGCTCGTTGGTCTAGCGGTCGCAAGCGCTACTGCTGAGCTGTGAGGTCCTGGGTTCGATTCCCGCACCTCTGCCCACCTCATCGGGCAATACAGGCGTGATGCTTTGTATTTATGTATGTAAATTTTAAATCGCATAATGTAACATAATTGAATCTTTCCCGTACAATGAGAGGTCAGCTTATATACTGGAAATGTATAGCTTGGTACGTAGCCGTGTGTTCCTACCTATCTACCTATATAATGCGGGTAAAAATACAATAAGTATCAAAATAATATCATCCTAGTTCAATCACTGATATTTTTACTAATCAATATTACTTATTCAAACTGATGAATTTTATTTAAAGAAAAAAAAAATTTGCCATGATGGCTTTCTATTTTTTAGGGTTCCGTAGTCAAAAAGGAACCCTTATAGTTTCGCCATGTCCGTCCGCAGTTTAGCTCAGAGGCTCTTAGTACTATTAGAAAACTATAATTTGGCATGGATATAATATGTACAGACGCCAGCACATCAAGTTACTACAATCTGTCAGATTTCTTTAATAGATTTTCAACTTTATCACTAAAGCATAAGGTTCAAAGTTGATTGCGAAAATTTGACAGGTTCGGGTAGGTTGATGTGCTGGCGTCCGTACATTATTAATCACGCCGACAAAGTGGTAAAATAAAATCTTGAAAAAAAATTTTTTTACGCTATCGGTTTTTTTAGGTACTCGTAAAGTGGGGATGTTTTTGAAGTGAAAACTTCTTTAGCATCGTTGTGATTTGAAATTTTATGTGTTTTTGTGGATCGATGGATGGATGGATCGATGGATCGATGGATCGCCGGATCGCGATGGATCGATGGACCGATGGATTGATGGATCGATGGATTGATGGATGGATGGATCGATGGATCGAAGGATCGAAGCATCGATGGATCGAAAGATCGAAGCATCGATGTATCGACTGATCGACGGATCGATGGACCGATGGATCGATGGATGGATGGATCGATGGATGGATGGATCGATGGATGGATGGATCGATGGATGGATGGATCGATGGATCGATGGATCGACGGATCGATGGATTGATGGATCGACGGATCGATGGATTGACGGATCGATGGATCGACGGATCGATGGATCGACAGATCGATGGATCGACGGATCGATGGATCAATGGATCGACAGGTCGATGGATCGATGGATCCATGGATCGACGGATGGATGGATCGACGGATCGATGGATGGATCGATGGATCGACGGATCGATGGATCGACGGATCGGTGGATCGACGAATCGACGGTTCGACGGATCGATGGATCGACAGGTCGATGGATCGATGGATCCATGGATCGACAGATGGATGGATGGATCGACGGATCGATGGATCGATGGATGGATGGATGGATCGATGGATCGACGGATCGACGGATCGATGGATCGACGGATCGGTGGATCGAAGGATCGACGGATCGACGGACCGGTGGATCGAAGGATCGATGGATCGACGGATCGATGGATCGACGGATCGATGGATCGATGGATGGATGGATGGATGGATCGATGGATGTTCTTTAGCATCGTTGTAATTTGAAAGTTTATGAAACGAAAAAGCGACAGTAAAAAGAGACATAAATTCATAAGATTAATCGTGGGAGAAAATGAGACAGGAAGCATTATACAGTGTTTTTGAAGGTTTCACCTTCTACCACGTGTAAATTGCACACATGCTGTTTTTTTTTTCTCGTCTACCCATGTTACCGTTGGATGGTCCTTTAAAAAATCTTGCGGGTTTGTGAAAACCATTTTTCGATTTAGGGATCAGTTTGTGAAATATACTGGCCTGCAAAACTAAGTAATACACTTTTAAAATTTATATTTTTTCTAAACTATAGAATTTAGAGATTTAAAATAAAAAACGTTTTGTAGCAAATTTTATCGGCTTTCTTTGAAACTAGTAACTATACATTCGTAATATTTTTAACTTAAAAAATATCTAAAACAATAAAAATAGCCATTTTTAGCTTAGTGTCAAAAATACAGTACAGTGCAGTTACATTTAATTAAATTTTTAATAACTGGTATTGCCTCCTCGGGCTCTGACTACAGCTTCGAGCCGGTTTGGCATACTGAACACGAGGTTTCAGAGCTGATGTTGGGGAATATTCTCCCATTCTTCAATCAGGGCCTGTTTTAGTGCCCTGAGGGTGGTAGGTGGTGGTCTACAGCTTCTGACTAGCCTCCCTAGCTCATCCCAGGCATGCTCAATCGGGTTTAAATCAGGACTTCTTGATGGCGAAGCCATCACGCTGATACCTACCTCCTGAATATACTCTTGCACAACCTGAGTCGTGTGAAGCCGGGCATTATCATGCATCAGCATCGATCCGTCACCCATATTTGCTAAATACGGCCCTGCATACGCGTTGAGAATCTCTTGGGCATAACTTTCCCCAGTCAGAGTGCCATTTTCTATGTCCACTAACTCTGTGCGACCTTCTGAAGATATGCCAACCCATACATGTACACTGCCTCCACCGTACTGGACTCTTCCTGAGAAGCAGTCTTGAAGGTATCGCTCACCAGGCCGCCTGTAGACACTTCGCCTTCCATCGAAAGTGTAAAGTGACAATCGAGACACATCTGTGAACAAAATTCTTGACCACTCTTCTTCATCCCACTGTATGTGTTCACGGGCGTATCGCAGTCTCGCTACTCGATGCTCTCTCTCGAGTTTGGGGCCACTCGCTGGTCTTCGGGGTTTCAGATTTGCTTCAGCAAGTCGTCTTCTCACTGTACTTTCACTAATGTAGTCCCTTCGGGTCTGAAGAAGCTGTTGCTGGACTTCAACTGCATTAAGGTGGCGATTTCTCAACACAGTGGAAACAATATAACGGTCTTCTTGGGCACTAGTACACCTGGGTCGGTCATTACAAGGTCTCCTCAGATGGTTTCCAATCTCTTCGTACCTTCGTTTCACCTTCTGGACCGTTCGTAACGTCACACCCACCATTCTTGCAGTACAACGCATACTGATGCCTAGTTCCAGAAAAGTCATGATCCTAGCACATTCTTCAGGTGAAAGAAGCACGATAAATAAAATGTATGTGCTGTTGTCTAACTTAGCTTTTGTAACAAGACTCATCGATCAAGAAAAAGGTTGAAACCAAAAACAGAAACAAAAAATTATTGGTAAAATTGTAATTCGAAAAGGATTATTTTTCTTTTTAAAGATCTTTTCAGCCATTTCTTAAAAGACTTAACTCTTTTTCGAGTCCTTTTTATTTCAAAAGTTCTTCTTTCGAAAATCTTCTGCACTTAAAAAGTTATTCCAATTTCAAAAGTGTGATACTTAGTTTTGCAGGCCAGTGTAATAAGCTTTAAAGTGCTGATTTTTGTTAAAATCAAGTCCTTCTAAGGCTAAATGATTGTTTTTCGATATGTGAAAAATTTCACGCTAGTAGTATAACGATGTTAAAAGGAAAACTATCACAGCACGTAGGCTTTACAAGTTTACGAGTGAGAACATGATTTTCAACTACAATGTTAAGTTTGTTCTTGGCATAAATTCATTCCAACTACGGAATCATTCATTGTGCGTATCTATTCCATTTCATTCTGTATAAGTCTCGATATTCCCGGGAATTTCCGAGACAGTGTGTGAGTCTTGAAAATCTAGTCTCAGAGCTTGGGACTGGAAGCGCAATACTAAGGTTAGTTTTTATTCAGGTACCACGTGAGCAAAGCCGGGCCCAAATGCTACTATTCAAAAAGTCCAAAAAGTTTAAAATCTTATTGTTTCAACAAATCCAAAACGACGACGTGGACGAAGTGAACGACGATGATGAGCTCGAAGACTTGGTTTATGAGAATCAAAGGTAGGTAATAGAAATGAATGCATCGATAATATTGCAGTTCTCGCATTTTTACTGACTTCAAAAAGGAGAATATTCTTTATTTGACGGTTTTTAGGGTTCCGTACAAGTTCTGTCAAGTGGCATATTATATGAAAGGGCTTTGGCCATGGGAAAGTATCGGAGCTATTCAAAAATATACTACTATTTCAGAACATTCATGCATTGCTATTATTATCTGCTTTATATTTATGTAATAAAATGCATTAATCTTGTAGGTTTCCAGACGAAGAGGACAGGTCAGATAGAAATCAATGAAGAATCAGACGAAAGAAGAATGATAGACTTAAATTTTTTTTAAAGAATTAAAAACCTTTTCTATTCCCTCAACAGCCTTCGGTTGCGGTATAAATAATTTGGAGTTGATAGGGGAGAAAAGGTTAGGCTTCTTGGGATAAACTCATTCCCAACTACGGAACCCTTCATTGTGCGTGGTTCGACACGCACTTGGGCGGTTTTTTTTACAAGCCTAAAGATACAAATGGGGAAGAATTATTTTTTTCAATGCACCCCTCTTGATGGGTATAATTGAATAGGTCTATTTAAACGAAGGTAATATAAATTAATACATCACTTTTTTTCAGTTATACCGTTTGCGAAATATGGCCCGCCAAATTGCCTGCCTTGCAATGCCAGGGGGCGTTGCAAGGCACTGCAGTGCCCCCCACCCTCCCTGCCATTTCTAACCTAGAAACTTCCACGTTGCTATAACTTAGTAAAAACTGTTTTAAAATAATTTCGCGAACAATGTGATTATAACTTTTCGAATAATAAAGATAAAACTGCAAAATAGACAATAGACGTCCTAGTTCAAAGGTTTGCCTTTGCCTTTAGCAAACAATACTCTTTTAATAGCCTTCTATTTATCTTTACATCATAAAAAGTATGTTACAGTCGTTTGTAATTACAGCTACGGAACCCTATATTATGCATGGCCCGACTTGCTTGGTCGATATTTTTATTTATAAGGAAACATTATTTTGTTCTAGGTACATGCATGGTTATGTTATGAGAGAGTTTATTTTTGTTTAGGGAACATTACTTTTTGTTATTACGGTAATACGATATTTGTAATAAGTACCTACATACTTTCGAACGTTGCACGTCGCGAAATTTTTTGAAACCTCTTTGTCTTTTATTTTTTATGGGATTTTTATTGTTATTGTAATGGTATTATATATTCTGGTATTACATATTAAATTGTTTAATAAATAAACATTGATGAATATTTACATAACATTTTATTTCATACTAACCTTTTAGGTAAGTACATACCTATATAGATTGAGTACCTACGCGAGGATAGAATAACGGATCAGTCTATATAGTATCGAGTCCACAAAAAAAAACACGAGCCTCTAAATTTCGAAACTCGCGCCTCGGCATGGACGCCCTAGTACCTATTTACCTACTATGTTGGTGGTAGGTATGTCAGTTTGTAGGTCTATGATCAGAGCTTCAAATAATAATTATGTATGTATTGTATACCGACAATGAGCTCGTTTGTTTAGCTGTGTTATCTTTTACACATCGATCCGTCGTACCGTGGAAATACTTCCGTGAATTTGAACTTTATTTGAATGACATAATTTTTTACGAATACATTTTTATTGCCATACGAATCAAGTTCAAATTCACGGTCCGTCTCCGGCACAGATCGCTGTTGATCAGTTGATTCAAACTCGAACTCGACTCACGCAGTCGATCGCGCTTGCTGCGTCGCCGCTCGCCGCCCGCGCCGCGCGCTTTTGCGTAATAGTAGAGGGGGCGCGGGGTGGCGCGGGCGAGAGGTACGAAATCGCTCGCGTTGGGCTGCATAGGCGCCGTCTTAAAAGTATTTTGCATTTTGTATTCCAGATACTTTATTTAAGGTATCTTGTACATCACTGGAAAAAACTATAATATTTTCATTCCAATACAAAATTGCGATAATTATGATCGTAATAGGGCCAGTATTAATCTCATAAAAGCTGAATTAATGGCATTTTGTAATCTTAACCCATTGAAGGACACTGAACGCCCCTCGACGTAATAACAATAAAACTTCTATTGTGTCTCGTACAGTGTCCGTCAATGTGTTAATTTAGAGTGTAATAGGAATGATATTGTTACGAGATATTTAAAAAAAACTGGCCAAGTGCGAGTCGGACTCAAAAACGGGCAAAAACGCCGAAAAAAACACGTTTGTTGTATGGTAGCCCCCCTTAAATATTTATTTTATTGTTTTTAGTATTTGTTGTTATAGCGGCAACAGAAATACATAATCTGTGAAAATTTCAACTGTCTAGCTATCACGGTTAATGAGATACAGCCTGGTGACAGACGGACAGACGGACAATGGAGTCTTAGTAATAGGGTCCCGTTTTTACCCCTTTGGATACGGAACCCTCAAAACCTATTAGTGAAGGTTTAAAGTAACAAAAAATATACATTTTATTTTTTAAACATACCTACTATACAGGATGTCCCTGGAAGTATGGATCAAATCGAATAGGGGCGTGGGTTGGTAAATTGATAGCCCTGTTATTTATTTTTAATGATTTTTTTTCTTTGAGCACTATGCGAAGTGGTTGAAAAATACCAAAAATTGGCCATGACTTTTGAACCGTAAAAAAATTCACCGACATTTTCAGGATTAAAATGTTTGGAATTGACCTTGCCCACGCCCCTATTTGATTTGATCCATACTTCCAGGAACATCCTGTATCTTCTTTCAGGTATCGCTTCGTAAATATATCTTATATTAAAAAATAAGCTGGCAACCCTAATTATAATACTTATTAAGTGCGTTTAGTGCTGTAAGTTTCATTGCCACAGTAAATAATTTTCCGCATTTTTTTTTACAACTTACAACACAGTAAATTGACGTAGTGCTTATTTATTTATTAGTGTAACAATACAAAAACTGATTAGCAATATATTTGCTCGACTGCGCCAGAAGAAGGGTTATGTTTTTTCCTGACTGTACAGACGCCAGCTCATCAAGCTACCCAAAACTGACAAATTTTCCCAATCAATTTTGAACCTTACGCTTTAGCGATAAAGTTGAAAATATATTAAAGAAACTTGACAGAATGTAGCTTTATGTGCTGGCATCTGGTCTGTACATCTCATTTCACCAATTACTTATGTTTAACCACTCGATTGGCGATTACCCAACAACATTCAGTAGGTCCATCCCCATACATGAAGACGCATTCGTAAAGAATATTTCCATATAAATTTTCCACATAACATTTACTTAATTTAATGCGGGTGTCAATTAAATGGTTAGCATAGTATTGTTATTTCTGTGAGCAGAAAAATATAATCGGTGAGCAGAAATAGCTAATTGGTCAGCAACTCATGGTCAGCAAACATTTCAAAATCAATCAGCAATTTATGTCATTCTAGATGGCTGTAATTATTTTTGTACAGCATAAGGTGGTCGATAATAATAACGACAAACGCACATATAAACTTTTATTAGTGGAGAACGTGCTGATATTAGAACAAAAATGAGTGACTACGAAAAGAAAGAACTTCACTCGCTCTTGCATCCAATGTCGACGGAGCCCCGCTTCGCGGGGCTCCTATTTCTGTGAAAAGGGTTTAAAGTAACCTAACAAAACCGAACCTCGGGGTGGGAACATCATATGAACATTATACATTTTGATCAACAGCGCAAATGTTGTTATCGCAAATAAATATTCGATGAAATGAAAATTATGTTACCTTTTCACGCCTAATCCACAAAATCTTGCCGCTCAAGTAGTTATTTTGCGGACTGAATGTTTATTATGCAGACTCATGTTATTGTTGGCTGCCTATGTATGATTTAATTTTTGACCATTATCAAAATTAGTTGCGGAACAAGAATTGCTGCCTGATTTTTTTTATTGCAAACAAAATCTTTGTATGCTGACCAAATTATTTAAATGCTGCTTTTGGGTGGCTCGCCAAATTTTATAATTGCTGACCCATTTAATTACATTTCATTTAATGCCATCAGAGGAAATGGCCCTTTTCACTACAAATCTCTATACACGTGGCCGAATTAGGTCAGATTTGTTATTAATGGCGACCTCATACGTCAAGAACAAGTTGATAAATAACCCATAACTCATCTCTCGCATCCCCGTTTTCCTGTAATCTATAGGTATAGAACTATTTTCTGTATTTTTTTTTTATTTTAGCCTGAGATGTTTCGGAGATAAGGGGGAGGAGTGGTCAATTTTCGTCTATTTCCTTAAATAGCTTTGATACAATTTACTTTAAAATTATGAAAAAAAAAAAAATTTGAGATCCTCACAGTAAGCCAAGCATTTGATATGTCACACGGTACAGATTGCGAAACTTTTTTTTTATTTCTATTTGCCCCCAAAGTGACCCCCATATTAAAATTTCATTTATTTACGTTACACGTCTGTGTTTGGGTCACAGAGATTCATATGTGTACCAAATTTCAACTTAATCGGTCCATTAAATTCGGAGCAAATTGGCTGTGACAGACGGACGGACAGACAAACGAGTGATCCGTTTTTTCCTTTTGAGGTACGGAACCCTAAAAACAGCCACACGGTTCGATCGAATGTTAAGCTATACTTGCCGAGGTCGGTCCGTGCATGGGTGACCATTCCTAACATCCCTTCCGTACCCCCTCCCCCCCCCCCTCGATCCCTTCTGTACCTCGAAAAGCACATTAAGCCGCGTTGGTCCTGGCTCTCATTTGTAGATCTTTGACAGTCGAGTATTCAGCTGCATCATTAGACTGAAGTATCAAAGACATGTGACATCTACCAACCCCCACTGAGCACGCGTGGTGGATTACGGCTTATACGGAATATTGTTTCTTCCGAAACAATATTCAGCCCCCTAATTGCGTATCAATCACAATCGGAATCATTTTGAAGGACATTACTAATCCATTGCTTCGTGTTCGAAAAATGTTTCTGCTAATCAACGTAAATAATCATAGATAAATAGATAGATAGACCAACCATTAGATAGATAAACCATTTATTTGGCACACACAAGAAGACAGCACAACACACAAGTACAGACGCCAGCAGCAGCACATCAAGCTACCCGAAACTGTCAAATTTTCCCAATCAACTTTGAGCCTTATGCTTTAAGGCTCGTACACACAGGCGCGACGCGACACGCGACACAAAGGCACCGCAAGTCGCGCAACGAGCGGTGCCTTTGTGTCGCGCGCGATTCGCGTCGCACGTCGCGCCTGTTTGAAGGAGCCTTTAGCGATAAAGTTGAAAATCTATTAAAAAAATTTGACAGATTGTATAAGCTTGATGTGCTGGCGTCTGTACAATATTAGATGATAACCAAATTACCTACAGGATTATAAAACAAGGTGCCGATAAAGAAACAAAAAGTAAACACATCGAAATAAAAGTGACACTATGACGAATACTTAAAATAAAATTAATAACGAAACATACAAAGGGCGGTGTGTGTCTCATGGTTGCACCAAATGGGAGTCCAGCTCAGCATGTGTCAGGTAAATGTACTTGACGCTGATATTCTGCTGATCATCTGTCTAGCCTTTCCCCAACAAAATTGGGGTCAGCTTCCAGTCTAACCGGATGCAGTTGAATACCAGTATTTTACATGGCGCGACTGCCTATCTGACCTCCACAACCCAGTTGTTGGATAATAAGATACCCCTTGGTAAGTCTGGCTGTCAGATTTTCGGGCTTCTGACGACCCGTAACGATTGTCAAAGCTCCACTAATGACAGCAGGGACCAACGGCTTAACGTGCTTTCCGAGGCACGAAGGGGTCTTGGTATGTAAAGATGGTCACCCATCCACCGACCAACCGCGGCAAGCGTAGCTTAACCTGATCGATCGAAACTCGGCTTAAATAACTTTGCAACTTGAATTTCAATAAAACTAAACCATAATCACAGTTTTCAGGTAATTTCAGTATGATTCTGACATTCATAAAACATTAATCTGTCAAAGTCATTGACGTTTTGACGTGCGTGACATGAATTTTTATTGACGTTAATTGTAAGGCTTCGACGGGTGGGCGGGAAACGTGTCAGCAGTTCGGCACTATTGGTAGGGCCGATTTTACCATTATAGAAAGCCCAATTGGCTGAAAATGTATTACAGTTTTTTTTTTTATATTAAAGCAGGAGCACGCTCGTTGCGAGACTTGCGGTGCCTTTATGTCGCGCGCGATTTTATCGTGTCGCGCCTGTTTGAAGGAGCCTTAATACGGCCCTGGATTATGGCCAATTGATAATAGGGAAACGTGGAAAATCAAATTACATACACGAGGCAGTTGCCTCGTGTATGTAATGTATGTCGTGTATGTATGTAGGTAATGTAAAGCAAAATGTGTTGAGGTATTAAATTGTGTGTTTTATGAATATAATATACTATGCTCCTGACTTTGATTTGCGATGATTGTACTGTTCGGGGAAATCAATTGATAAGCAGTTTTACTTACTTTTTAAGTACGTGCCAGCCCATCAAGTTATTAAAATCTGTCAAATTTCTTTAATAGACTTTCAACTTTATCGCTAAAGGCTCGTACACACAGGCGCGACGCGACACGCGACACAAAGGCACCGCTCGTTGCGCAACGAGCGGTGCCTTTGTGTCGCGTGTCGCGTCGCGCCTGTGTGCACGAGCCTTAAAGCATTAGGTTCAAGGATGATTGGGAAAATTTGACAGTTTCGGATAGCTTGATGTGCTGGCATCTGTGCGTCAACTTGCCATTTTACAGCCTTTATTTCTGTATTTTTTCAAGAATGACAATTACAGTTTGAAATAACGGAGAATTTAAGTTGATAAGTATTCAATTTCTTAAGCGTTTACCTTTCCTAATTGGACATAATAAGGACAACTAATGTTTTTATTATAATGTGTGTATATAAGTATCATCACGCGCCGTTCAGCAAACAATTTGGGTAGAACACTAAGCGATAGGTACTACTACGGTGACATGCGTCAACATAATGATTGATAAGTTGATAGTATGCCGAAGCTAACTAAACGCAATCAATCAAGTAAGTAAACAATTTTCTGCACCTTGTACTATTGGTAATCAATAGTGACCCGTGGGTCGAAATAGGTGATATATGTTATGGGGCTTACATGACCTAAAGCGCGGTCACTGTCGGACTGCATAGAAAAAAAGGAGAAGCGTGATGACACAACGCTGGTAATTTATTGCAAAATATGAAGCAATTATTTAATTACAAAAAATCTATTGCTTGGACAAAAAAAATTAAAACACTAGTATTTTAATATGTTGCTTGTAGAATAATCTGACAAAAAATCAGAATGATTGTATAGTATATTAGTATGGATTTATTGTAAAAAGAAAGTTTTTAGAGGTATCTTCATTTTTTTTCTATCATATCAAATTAGTTGTATTATGTTTTCAACACACTATCTACCTAGCATTAGTACCTATATCCCGAAGAATATCATATTTTTTTCTGATTTTGTTTACTGTAGTCGATCATATACTTCTATTGTTTCTAAAACTTGCGTTTTTTGCGTTTAGGTCCTGTAAGCCCCTTAACGATTGCTCAGTAACAGTACAGATTACTTAACAGTGCCCAAGTACTTCAGTAATAGTCCTAGAGTAAAACAATTGAAGCCTTGGTACGGCCTTGGAATAGTTGGCAGAAAGCCGGGCGCCCGGGCGGGAGCCGACGATACAAGATTTGTAAAGACTGGTAGATCCTTGGATGACGCAGTCTGTCTAGCATAGAAATTAGTCATAGAACAATGTGAACCAGAAAGGAGAAAAAAGGCTACGTGGACACTGACAGGTGGCTTGCTTAGCGCCTAGACTCTAGAGCATAGTGACTTAACATCTGTTCGATACTCGCTAGGTGACTAAAGAAGGCGCTAAGTGTGGCCGGTAGCAAAAATTCTACAAAGTTCGTTTCACTTCGCTACTCGTTAGGCTCTAGACGCTACGCAAGCCACCTGTCAGTGTGTACGTAGCCTAAAGCTGATATCAGACGCTTCATTTCTTGTTCATTTATCTTTCATTCGGCATTTGCATGATGCAGCGGTGCATGGAGCCTCCCAGAGCGGCGTGAAGGGGTTTACATGACCTACAGCGCGGTCACTGTCGGACTGCATAGAAAAGACAGAGAAGCGCGACGACACAATGCTGGTAATTTATTGCAAAATATGAAGAAATTATTTAATTACAAAAAATCTATTGTTTGGACTAAAAAATTATTTTAGTATGTTGCTTGTAGAATAATCTGACAAAAAATCAAAATGATTGTATGTATATTAGTATGGTTATGATTGTAAAAAGAATAAAGTTTTTAGAGGTATCTTCATGATTTTTTTCTATCGTATCAAATTAGTTGTATTGTGTTTTCAACACACTATCTCCCTAGCACATATGCTGAAGAATATCAGATATTTTTCTGATTTTGTTTACTGTAGTCGATCATATACTTTTATTGTTTCTAAAACTTGCGTTTTTTTGTGTTTAGGTCCTGTAAGCCCCTTAATATAAATCGTACTGTGATTCCAAACGCGAGGCGCATCCTGGACAACTAGCAATCGGTAACACAGTTTAGCTGACCAATCGGCAACTTTCACTCAAAATGAAACGTCTGAACACAAAATGAATCATAAATAAAAGATAAATGAGTCCTAATGAATGTATAAATTAAAAATACTCTAATGAGTACCAACAGTATCCAACGATTTTTGGCAGTCTTTAACTCATGCTCCAAATGATCGAAAAATAAAAAGGAATGAGCAAAATGAACGTTAATTTTAAATATGTAATTAGCTGTTGCGCCCGAGTTCGTCTGTGGTCCAGGAGAAAAACAAGCCTATGTCCTTACCCAGGTCTATATAATGTGCCAAATTTCACCCAAATCCATTCAGCCGTTTTAGCGTGCAAGCTTAACAAACTCACTGTCGCATTTATAATATTAGTTAGGTTTAGGACTAGTATTTTGTCAGTATCATATGAACGTGGAATGAAGCAAAAATGAGGATTCAGTCGAGTGCAGCCTCTGATGGCGGCTTAACCTGGATGACAGTCTTTCTGACAGACTAATTAACACAAAAAGCTACAATAACTATAGCAATAATTACTTAAAATAAAGTAGAATTGTAATTCAAACAAATTGCTTTTGTAGAGATAAAAAACTTTTTGTCGTTGGTTCTGTATTTTCGTTTTTTGACACGTACTGTCGAAATTAAAGTTATTTTTCACTTTGTAGTGTTTTTTTTTGGGTTTTTATTTTATTTTTTTAGTTGTACCTACCTATCCCAAACAAATAAATATAACACTACTTGCTATGTGAATATCAGTGACAGGAAGCTATTGAACACATCTGCCTACCCCTTTAAAGGGTACAGGCGTAATGTCATGTTGTGTGATTGCGTAAACAACGTATACATATGCTATAGCAGCAATCGCGGTTGATTTGCTGGCATTTATTGAAGAGTTCCGTTGTCTGTCTCCGAAACTCATCATCAGGTCTTTACGAAATTTAAATGGGACCATTTCGGAATAAAAATATTCTTACGAAATAAAAAAATTGCAAATCCGTCTATATGTATACGAGGGAATTATGCCCGAACATACATAAAAAAATTATATATTATAAACTTCTTTTTTGAAGTCGGTTAATAAAAATAGAGGACACTAATAAACATGATCGATCAAACTATTGAGGAAAACCGGTCGGACTTTAAATTAATTAATATGTACAAACCTTAAAAACACGGTAAGAATAAATATAGAAAGAAAAAAACAGACTTATTTGAGAACGTTTTTCAAATATCCTGGCAGTCAATTAATCTGTCTAGCTTTTTACCAGCTTGGGGTCGGCATCCAGTCAAACCGGATGCAGCTGAATACCAGTATTTTATACGGAGCGACTGGCTGTCCTGTCCTGGCTGTCCTGTTACGGATAATATTATGTAATGCTGAGGAATAATGAACATGTGAATAGAAATGTTTAAAGTATGGATGTGGATAACTATAAGAAAAGAAGCAGAAGCAAAGAAAATATGGAATGACTGTCAAAGTTGATGCTAATCGATGATAAAGGAAGTAAACACTAGGACGAAGGCCTATAAAGATGTATTGGAAGAAATACTTATTGCGCTGAGCCCAAATAGATTCGGATAGGAGCAGGAGGTTATTGGATTGATGACATTACAAATTCCATCGCTTCATGAATTTATTAAACTGTTCAAATGTTCATCCAGCTATAGCACCGTCACAATTCATTTATAAATCATTAAGTAATATTATTATAAAATTTAAGCAGGACAGGTCGTCTAATTAATTCATTAATTAAGTAATTATATTCGGTTGCTTCCTATCTGACTGGCATCTGAGAAGAAACGCCGGAATAAGATCAGGGACATCTAGGGGTGAAGCTCTGGTCAGCGGGATTGTCCGAGAGGGTTACCGCTGGCCCGGAACATAAAGGGCTAAGGAAGGAACACGGGTGGGTTTTAGTCAGTAAGAGTCTGACAATCCCTTCCGCTCCACCCAGAGCGGGAGGGGTCATTCGATGATTACCCATCCTCAAAAAAAAAAAAAAGGGTGAAGCTCTGTGTTAAACTCCACGTTATTTAAATACTTTGATTGAGATTAGAATATCAATTTGTGCGAGAACTTCTTTGGAAAGGGTGAATGTTGAGGGATGAGAATTTTCTGCTGCAATGCAAAGCATTATTTCATCACCACTGCTCTCAAAGCGGTGAAGGAAAACATCGCGTGGAAACCAGCATGTCCTAGAACCAAAGATTCGAAGACATGACATCTACCAACCCGGACTGGGCCCGCGTGGTGGATTACGGCCCACTCCCTCTCACAGAGAAGAGGCCTCTGGCCCAGCAGAGGGAACCTTATAAGCTGATTATGCATCAAAATCAAATCAAATCATAGCATGTATAGCTGCTTGTGTTAACAACGGCTAGTTGACCGCAATCAGCTAATTCAATGGTATTCGAATGGATGGGAAAAAAATTCGATGGGATTTTAGAAACTCGGTGTGTTCCAAATCTCAGAATCAGTGTATTACCCAGAATTTTCCATCAAAACAAATAATACGTTATCTGTACTACATTTGGACATTTTCGCAATGAAAGAAGTAAGAAATGCGTTTTGTCGTCACGACGCACCCTAAATACATTATTGACAACAAAGGTTTGCGTATGGTTGCGTCAACATGCACCTCTGACGTAAACAAACTAAATATAAATGCAAGTTTTATTGGAAATCTTTATTATAATTAAGTCGTAAGTTGACATGATATATAGTTCTGACGTATGGAAATGTGACCGAAAATAAGCGGATGGCAGAAAAACAGGATTAAAAATACGACAACAATACAACCATTACGGAATCATATTTTAGGATGCTCACTCATCATCGTTCTCTTGGCCTTATATTATTTGGGGTCGGTGCAGTATGTCTTCTTCTATACTTCTCTATTACTTGTCATCTCAATAGTTACTCCCTTCCTAGCCATATGATCCTTCACACAGACCATTCTACGTTTCTTTGGTCTTCCCCTACTCTTATATCCATCAACATTCATACCCAAAACTAACTTTCCTCAAGACATTTTCCTCGTATCTCCGAATCACATGCCCATAATTATGCTCGCTCGAGGTCGGATAATTGAGAACTAAGAATTTTAAGACGAACGGTGGCACAATGTACAGTACCCGGCGATAAATATTGCACATCGACCTTTACCTTTTTTTGTATTTTATACAAAGAATAAAAATAATTATCAAAAGAAGCAAATCATAAATTGTTTTAACAGCTCCTAATAGATACCGGACTGTTTGTATTTCGTGCGACAGAGATAACGCTATACGAAGCCGAAATTAGTCGATTGTCTCTTTCCAAAGGTCGATGTGCAATATTTATCGCCGTGTACTGTGAGCTAAGTATTAAATTAATATATCCTCCACAAGTTTATGCTGAGCCTTTTTGGCCTCACACAGGTCTTTTTTATTCTTGTTATTTTTTATGTTAATTTTAAATGATTCTTTTTACTGTTTGTATTTCCTTTACGTGTTCCAAATAAAAATATTTTTCTTTCATTCAAGTTTTTCTTTTCAAGCTATTCTAAACGACTGATAAAGAACTAAAGTAATGTTTTGAACTTGACTGACGAATAGTTTATTTCCCCGAGTATTGTACAATGCATTTATTTACGGTAGTACTGTTAAAAAAAATTAATACATTAATATTGGCTATTATTTACATTATCACACGATTTACATCACAACATGATTTTCAAATGGCTTTTCCATACCGGAATCCTCGATCCTATGCTAATAGGTGTTTGACTGTTTCTATTAACGGTAAGCCAACAGCGCCTATATCAACACAAAAACATGGCCGTTCTTTGTATTCAGGGGCCTACGAATTATGATACATTATGTCATCGACCCGATGATGGTGCCAGATCGCCAAAGAAACAATGAAAAATCTCAAACAAATCAAATGATTTTTAATGTAAGAAACCGATACAAGATTTATGTATTTTCATAAATTGTGAAAGACATTTTTATAATTTTTGCTTCCATAATAAAATGTGATCGTTTTATACTTTAAGTAGCTAGATTCATTCATATTGATCAGTGAAGTATGCCCTTTATTCGATCGCAAGAAGTTAATAATAACTGCTTCTTAACATAATCTTCTTGTTTGTGTCGTTGGCACGATCGTATTTTAGATCTTGTTGGCCGAAAACATCACCACTTCTACGGCGTTGTCGGTGGCAGCGCAGAGGTCACTTTGACTGCAAGTTTTGAGGCACAGAGGACAGGATAGAAGGTGGAGCATAGTTTGTGACACAGACCACAACCACACCCTACTGCCATTCCGACGAGGTATCCCCACTTTACCAGGCTGGAGTTACGACTTTCCACTTGTGTCCAAAGACAGCAAGCAATGTAAATTGCTACGATTTGAGTTTTGGAAAATATCAATGTGACGCAAATATTATCAAAAACATCTTACTTCATTAAAGGAGAACGAGAGGAAAGTAATCATTCTCCTTTCGGTGCAGTCGGGTAAAAGTACCTAGAGTAATTAATCGATTTCACTCTGAATTCTGGACTAGATTTAGGTACAGATATTTCAGATATTAGTTCGTAAATGACCTAGAAACACGAAGCTATGAAATGAATCCACAAATCTATTTATACGTGTAAGTTATTCTAGATGGTTTGTATTAAGTATATTTTTAGCCAGCACCGCTTATTAGATTGTATACTAAGTGGCCTCGTGATAAATATCGCTTGCCGTTAGCGGACTGTCATGTAATCCGGAATGACGTCGCATCTTTTTTTGTGTATGTCATCTCGTGAGTCAACCTTGGTGGTTGTCGGCTGCTTAATGGAGCTATCCTGTGGATATCTTAATAAATTAAGGCCTCAAAGTCAGGGCATAATACTTATAGACTAAGCGACTATACGCTAATGACACCCCCTGTGGCGTACGGACCTTTTTTTTTGTCTGGGGGAAACCTTCAAAAGGCACCCGACCTCCGGGGGGGAGTGTGGGATTTTTACCTTACTAAAACCACCCCGGTGATCACAATCAGCACATAGGGGTGGTCCCGGTTCCTCTTAAAAGACCAATTCCGGAACCCCCCGTGCAACGCCTGTAAAGCACATCCCTGGAGAGACTGTAAAGGGGCCTCTCCTGAGCCTCGCTATGCACGGCAGCACGGTACGGAGTACGTGTAGTGGGGTACGGACCTAGGGTTAGGGCGAAGCTGGGGGAGGGCAGTAAGCAAGAGACACTAAGTCTGATATGTTATGGACCAAGTAATAAATACGGGCATATTTCATTATGAAAAATGCCCGCGCATTAACAAGCTACTTCGGGCGAAAGAAATAATTATAATTGAGCTGATGTAATCGTAACTAAAGGTATTTGTATTCTCATTTGCTCGCTCTTGCATCCTATGTTAACGGAGCCCCGCGAAGCGGGGCTCCTATTTCTGAGTAAAGGGTTCGAACCCTGACAAGCGCTTTACTTTGAGTAAATTATTTGCTCTAAAAACGGTGAAGGAAAACATCGTGAGGAAACCGGCATGTCCTGTAACCAAAAGTTTGAAGACACGTGACCCTGGGCCCACGTGGTGGATTACGGCCCACTCCGTCTCACCGAGAGGAGGCCTGTGTCATAGAAATGGGAAGGTTTATGGGCTGATTATGCTGAGTCCACTATGTCTACGTTAGCTAGGCTAGAACAATCGAGACAAAAAAAGAACACCAATGATGAATGTTTCACGTTTAAAATATTTACCATGTCATCTACGATAATAGTTGGGTTGTTTTGTAATTTACTTCTTCACGTGCGTCACGCTAGAGCCAGTGACTACTGCGATTTCATATTACGTGGAATTATTAATATTAACTATTGTGATGGTCTCTAGCTAACTAGCTATTGCCTTTGCCCGTGACTTCGTTCGACAAATCTTTTCATGGATTAAAAAAAAAAATTGTTCTTCAGTATATTTAGTGTCCTGTGTTGTACTTTTCTATGAAACAGGAGTTGTTTTTTTGATAACCGAAGTCTAGAATCATATGCTGAATTCATGTCCCTGCCACTCTGTATATTACACTTCTAGCTAGAAAAGTAGAATAAATAATGAAATAGCAATTGATTGATTTAAAGAACCGATACATTTGAAAGGAGCTGAATGAAGAAGCCATAAAAGCCTCTTCTAATTAAGAGTCCGTTATACAGAGCATGGTAATCAGCTTTATAGGAACCAATCACATCGGGAATTTAGAGCGAACAGTCTCAAGGGCGCCTGACTTAACCACGACCCGGTTATCTTAACCTTTTGTAACCAGCTGATAATGATTAACAGCCGGAGAGCGATAAAATAATCATTTAAATACACGCTTTCTTATTAAAGTTCTACACTAGAATAACCTGTATCGTAGCTGCCATTTGAAGGAGTCTGTAGTAAGGCTGGATGAAGGCTTTTTCAAATCGGTCACGATTCCACTTCGAAATTGTACGGGGATCAGTGTAATCATCGATTGTGTAAAGGCTTCGCGATAAAATCGCGCGCGACACAAAGGCACCGCTCGTTGCGCGACTTGCGGTGTCTTTGTGTCGCGCGCGATTTTATCGCGTGTCGCTCCTGTTTGTAGGAGCCTTAACTCTGGCCTAGAACTAACGCTCAATAACGCTAATATAAGTTCGATGCCTTGCTAAAGTAGTAATTACAGCCATCATTATAATTATCCTGCCCTTATCCTAGTTTATTAAGGGTTTTTTCTCCACACTTCATAGAAATATGCGGAACAGGGTGTAAAGTTCACTCATTCTTCATTGAAAAGGGAGGATCCTCCGACCAGACGGACCAACACCCGCTTGGTCGGATGATCCTCCATCCTCCGACCAAGCGGGTGTTGTGTCTGGCGGGCAACTGTTGTGTAGTTGCGCGGTAATCTCTGCTTGCGCGATGCAGGATTTTGCGTGACGTCAGTGTGACGCGTACTTCGCATGTGGCGATGTAGATTCCGCCACATGTCTCTACTATTTTCCATACATGGTCAACTCTACCATCAGATCCGAACTGTTGGGACCAAAATTCGTATCGTGTAAAGAAAATCATTGAAATATATACAGGATGACAGGGGATTCAGAATCATGTACTGAATCCATGACAACAGATTGCGCGTCGATATCCATGGCACCCTGTATTATAATTATTTGAAATTGATTTATTTCGTGTCGTAGTATTTTCACTATCAGTAAGAATATTGATGCCTAGTATAATTTGATCGAAGCCTAAAAGCAATGTCTATAGGCAGCAAATGCAATATAATCAATTCTCAGTCTTATACTTTTAAGAATTACTCTAGTGCAAAACATGTTAGGCGTCCTGTGACATTTAAATTTCCAACCTTGTCCTCAGTACGTAAATAACAATTCTATTTAAAACCCGATTAAAAATAAAACGGTGGATGTATAAATATAATTATGCCGAGGTGCTTAGGTATCTTGTGTCATTTTGTATTTGTTTTATTTTTCAAAAGCTTGCCAAAGTTTGTCATTCGTTTTCCTGCATGCCCCAGAAATGTGTGGGCAAAACAAAAATCATACAACAGGTCACAGCATTTCCATTAAATTAATAGCGTTTACGATGTACGACATTTCATACAAACTTTCAAGCCCTTGTTTTTCGAAATGAATGAACCGATTTTAATGAAACTTCATACGCATAAGCAGGATACAAAGGTCTAAAAACATACTTAAGAACATTTTCGAAATGTCTTATTTAAAAAAAAGATAAGTGGAAATCTCCGTTTCTCTGCAAAATTTAAAATCCGTCTAATTTGGCTGTAACAGCCCCTTGCCTGAACGTTTTATATAAATTAAACAAATAAAATGACAAGGGGTTACTTGCCAACTCAAGAACGGCTCCAGAAAACGGTCTCCAGCACATAGTGTCGTAGCAAAAAGGGGGGGCAACATGCCCTTATGAGAAGTGGAGAAGTAAATTAAATTATTATTAGGAAGGTAAAGTTGATTGCTAATATTATCAATTCCTATACCTACAGTAATTCTTTGATAGTCGTGTGAAATGGCTATAATAAACATAGTATGTTAATCAGCTTAACAATTAAATTCCCTGAACATATAACAGAAAAACATAGTTTTGCTCCTAAAATGAAAATTGCACTTGTTCTTCTCAAAATGATGAAGCTAAAAACTATGCTGTATTTATTCTCTTCGATCTCACAGATATTGTGAGAAAACCCGATGTTATTGTTTACAGACAGTTCGAATTATTGACACCTGTAACACAATCTGACGTTTTCACGTAAAGTTTCTCATTGGCGGGAATTTTTAAAGAGGTCTTGGTAGAAGTGACATCATTTTATTGCTTTGTTGTTGGTAGCAATTTCACCCAATCAGCTTTAACGAGATAAAGTTAGATAACCTTTCAGCTTAGTGTCGTTTATCACTCGTTCTTAGAACGCATAAAAAAAACACAAAATTTTGATATTAATAAATTCAATGTAAACATAATGTTTGAGAATATGTTTCTTGTACTTATCCTATTTTGAGAATTTGAGGCTTCAAATAGGTATCAACTATAGATAGATATAAGAAAGAGTATCAACTGTGTCCTCAATACCTACAACACAGGTGACCGGACACGAAAGCAATGTACTTTAATATATCCTTACCCTTGCACGGCATACCTCGTTCGGCATTGTCGATAATTAAATGCTTAGGTAATGTGAAAATCAATCAATGTCAGATAATCGACATAATAATCCGGAGTCACGTGTTATCACACACTGGTATCAATCGACGCACTAGCACACACCATTGAAAATTACGTCATTTTCACTTCACTGATAAACAGCCGATACTATTGTTTCGCATCGAAAGAATGCGACGATAAGAAAGTGTTCGAGTAGCGGCGACCGATCACGTCAACAACCTGGTGGCGAGTGTTGTCGGGGCGCCATCATGATGCGCACGGGCTCCCTGTCTCTTCCTTACACACGCAAAAACTAGGAATGAATGGTTACGAAAAACGGAACGTTCCGCATCCGTATTCTGCAGTTTCCTGATTCCGCGGAGATGTGATGAATGAGTGCGCGCGATCGAGCGTGGCGCTTCACCAGTGAGTTTTTGCCGCGACTAGAAAGTTGAAGAACGACTTTGTAACACCATCGATTCGCGTCGTATGTGTAACGTAATACATACACGAATATTTTCGCACACATGTGTTATAATTATAATTTACATAACTTACATCGAATATTAGCTTATGAATGTTTGTTTTTTTTATCGGAGTCCTGTTTGATCAGATCTTGGACCTGCCAATACTTACCTAAAATATTAGATTGTGTCTCGAAAAGTCAAATAAACATTCGTTTTTACAACAACGAATGTTTATTTGACTAAAATGCAAAATTGCGCATGGTTTGAGATATTTTACAAGATTTCAAAACGTTAAGTGGCCTTTAATCCTGAATATCTAAAGGCTCCTGCAAACAGGCGCGACGCGCGATTTTTTCGCGTGTCGCGCCTGTTTGAAGGAGCCTTTACCCAATAAATGGGTTGTGGAGGTCAGATAGGCAGTCGCTCCATGTAAAATACTGGTATTCAGCTGCATCCGATTAAACTGGAAGCCGACCCCGACATAGTTGGGAAAAGGATAGGCAGATGATGATGATGATCTAATACGGTTAATTACGGTTTAGTCTCCTTTGATTAGAATTCTTATTTTTAGTCTTAGGGTTGATTTTTCAATCATCTGGTAACTTTATTCGAGGAATAATTTTGAAATTTTGCCAGTTATTTTATACAGAAACTGAAAAACGTCAATTTTATTCCTCGAATAAAAGTTATCTGGCGATGGAAAAATCAGCCCTTAGTCAAATTAAGATTGTTTCACCAATGACCGATGCCTACATAACAGTGCACGGACCGTTTTATTGGTTAAAAATGTTAAAATTAAGACTCTTGTATCTTTACCAATAATGAAGCAAAGACCTCATAGATTTGCATAGAAGACCCTCCCATATGGAAGTAGCTATCACAGGTAAAATTAGCTTTCGAATCTATTTAGATGCCCAGTTTGGCAATAAAAATGCTACCATTGGTAAGCAAAACGTTTGGGTTTATAACGCGTGTAAAAGACACTTCTAATGAAGCCGAGAGTCACTTGTACTCCCGTCATTGTAATAATTTTTAGGGTTCCGTAACTCAAAGGGAAAAACGGAACCCTATAAGATCACTTCGTTGTCAGTCTGTCTGTCCGTCTGGCAAGACGTTTTTTCTCAGGAACGCGTGGAGTTATCAACTTGAAATTAATATCAAATACAGGGCTGCAATCCCTTGAAGCAGTGTAAAAATCAAACTTCTACGTCAACGCAATCAAAAGATACGGGCGTTTATGTTTCGTTTATGCCGCATATTATGATACTCGCAAGGGAATCAAAACATATAGGGTACTTCCCGTTGACCTAGAATCATGAAATTTGGCAAGAAGCAATATCATGTAGCACAAGTAAAGGAAAAAATCCGAAAACCATAAATTTGTAGTTACATACCTACAAATTTGTACGGAACCCTCGGCGCGCGAGTCCGACTCGCATTTGAACGGTTTTTTTTACTGGGATCTGGGACTGGGAACCTTCTGGTTACGGAGATATTGAAAGACAACATTCCAACTTTTACTGACGTTTTTTTACGAAGAAAAGTTTTTAATGTTATAAGTTATAACACTAATTCAAATACCCCACTACCCCTGTAACGTTGGATGCGGGTGTGCACGCAACGTTACAGGGGTATAAGCACAATGCTTTGCGTGGGTTACATTGCGCGCTATCGCAAATGACAAATTTTCACGCTAAAAATAAAAGTCGTTTCCCAGTTATTATTTTTGTGCAATGTTACTTAGTTTGATGTGCAGAATGCATAGTTGATGGCGATGTGTTGGGTCTTTACACCCTGTAGATAGGAACCGAGCATGACACTTGACAGCCTGAAAATCTGCTGAATGTAGGTCATCAGCGCATCACACTACCCTGAGAACCAAAAAGCCGTAGGAAAATAACGGTTGCATTGTAATTATGTATGCTTAACGAATTTCTAAACAGTGAATTTTTGCAATTCACAGGTTGAACTATGTTGCTTCAAAAATATACCGTTACTCATTGTTTGCGCAGATGCCGTGAATATGAAGCAAGTACCGATAACCGCGCCATGTGAATAATGGCTTAGTTACCACACTTTTCCGCACAAACCCACCTTTCCACATAAATTCAGAAATAATGAAATGTTCTTTTTTTTTAATTATTATCTGTATATGACACTAACCAACATAGACAAGTTGCAAAGCAATCACGTCTTCTATTGTGAGTGCGTTCATTTTATCATTAAATGATTTTCTTTGGATAACAGATAAGTATAGGAAAAAATTACATTCATTTATTAATAATGATTGTGGGAGAAACCCAGCCAGAGGAAAACAGGGTAAATTTATAATTGTCAATGACAAGGAAGAGTCATAAATACAGTCATCTTGATGTAGAGACCGTTATTTTTGGAATAGGTACCCAAAATGATAAAATCTTAGTCATAATTGCAAGGAAAATGTGTAAAGAATCCATTTAGGTATGTGGCTGCCAATTCAAAATATACTAACGTCTTCTACAATAGAAACTATGAATTATACGTCCGACTCAAATATACAAGCTATTCTCAAAAGTGAACCTAACTAATTATAAAGGAAAACGACGCTAACAAGATCTAATTACCATTAGTAAGCGATTGTAGACCGCATTCGGCATTCCACAATGCGTTGTCGTAGGTCACTGCAATAACAATGCAACTAACTATGGAATGAACAGATCCTTGCCACAAAATATGCAATTGCAATATTTAGCGTTAATTCCGCCAAGCATAATCATAAACCTGTAATTTTCCCAATGCTGGGACACAGGGCTCCTCTCTTCGAGAGGCAGTGGGCTGTAATCTACCACGTGGGCCCAGTGCGGGTTGGTAGATGTCACATGTCTTTGAATTTTTGGTTATAGGATATGCCGGTTTCCTCACGATGTTTTTCCTTCACCGTTTTGGGAGCAGTGGTGATGAAATTAGATATACACAAAGTAATGTGCTTGACTGGGTTCGAAATCACGACCTACAAATTCGTAAGCCGGGGCCGATACCATTGGGCTACCACTTGACTGCTTCCCGCCAAATTAAATCATAAATAAAGCTTGGATGCAGAATGCAGCACCCTACTGCCGAACTACATTGTAATTGCATATTTTGTATGTCACGGATATCCGCAAAGTAGTGTTTCTATTATGGGTCCTTACCTTCTCACTATCTGTTGGAAGGGTTCCATACCCGTACCAGCTCCTAGCGGCCTTTAGCCGCGGCTCGTCTCTGGGAGACAGCAGGCCGCTGCCCCACCTTGCGAGCCCCTCGGCCACGGCCGCCACGCTCGGGGTGCCCGGGCTGCCATTCGGGGAGGTCGGAGACGGCGCTGACTTCTCAGCAACCGGCGGCAACGTCGGACGAGCACAACCCGTCCGCCTCTCATATATCCTCTTCATCGGCTCATCTATATCCGTCTCCAACAACCCTTTCTTATCACTCCCTCTTTTAACCTCATTAACCCTTTTCGCTTCATCTTTTTGTGCTCGTTTTGCGTCAGCATCTTTCCGCTTCACACTCTCATTGGAGTCCTGACGACAAAGTAAAGCCTTTTTTAAACTCTCACTAGAGTCCTGTTTTGAGATCTGACCTTTCTTATCCGACTCCTTGCTGGCAGATTTCTTATCGTCTTTAGATAGCAGTGCACGTTTTAAGCTATCAGTCGAATCTTGTTTATTTATTAATTTTCGAGGACATTCTGTGTTCAAGGAGTCGGTCGTTTTCGATATGAGCAGTTTTGAGTAATCGTAGGGACCATGATCGTTTGAGGGTGGGTTGAGTTCGAGAGATCTTCGATTCTTGCGCTTATCCGCAGGCGCTATTTGTGCCTTGGCGGGCAGCAGCCGACGCGGGAGGAGGCTGCGATGGTCAGCGAGGGGCGATTCCGGTCGCAACATCTTGAGCGGCGATACTGAACTGCCGCGTGACTGCACTCGCCTGTAACAAACAACAAAACCAGTTTAGTTTCTGATAAAATAGCAAGAGTACAAATATCATTCGGACTATTTTTTCGTAAGCAAAGAATTGCCTTCCGCAATGTGCAGGTCATTAGAGGAGAATAAATTGTTTCTACAATGTAATCTCGTTAAGCCGGTACGGAGACATTACCGTGTCAATATAATTAATGCAATGTCGTTGTTCACATCAAACATTCCAGTACAGTAACTGCTGTTATATGTTTATATTTTATATGAATTCTTATATCACGCTGCATATGAGTGTGAAATGTGTAAACACCAGATAACTCGGGTATCTACGAAATTGTATACGAAACGTCATATAATCATTTTTATCTCAAAGGTCTGGGTTATCATCATGTATAAAGTTACAGCACGTTTGAAAATAAACAATAACACTTCTAGGTCTGCTAAAAACCCATAATATAAAGTCCGAAGTTTAATATTTATTTACTCAACATTTATGAACAACTTTAGCCTTTTTGTGAGGAAGTTCTTTGTAGCGCAGACTTGCTCTACAAAGGATTTCTTTCCACTCGGATAAAAAACTGTTAATACGAAAGTATAATTGGTAGTAGTTGATGCTAAAATGTGATAATATAACGGTCCCCCAAGATACAGGCGCCGCCTAGTTTGGAGTTCGCCGTAAAGGTCCAAAATTCCAAATGATGATCGCTAACATCTACAGACCGACGTTAAGTTAATTATAAGGTAATACTTGTAATATTGGTTCAATAAATATTAAAAAAAACTCACAAAAAAAATATTCATAAACGCCTGTTGGATAAATAAGGCTGCGTAAACTTTTCTTTACAAACATTTTCATCCTTGTAAATTGAATTTCGCTTGGTGAGCTTCGAAGCTGATATTTCAATTATGTACTAAGACACAATGGAACGAAAATTGACAATAAGTAAGGGTTATTTACGCGGACAAAGAACGAAGAAGTTGGAGTGGTTAGTAATAAGCACGTACAGAATATAGCAATATGAAATGAAACATGTATGACATAATGAAGGATTAACCAGAGAGTAACGAGTAATATAATAGGTATAGATGATTACAGTGTACTGACATGCCATAGAGTCCTTTGTTATCGTACGACACAAAGTATAGAAGACCGGTTATTTTATTATGCTGTGCTGATTGGAACGTTTAAGGCTCCTCAAACAGGCGCGATGCGCGACACAAAGGCACCGCTCGTTGCGCGACTTGCGGTGCTTTTGTGTAGCGCGCGATTTTATCGCGTGTCGCGCCTGTTTGCAGGAGCCTTTAAGTGTGCGCGACTGCGGCGTGTTCAACGTATGTCTAGATCTAGACCTTAGGTTCTCAACCTTATTTTGTCCACTTTGAGACTATTTTTTCGAGAGCCCCCCAAATTTTTTCCTTACCATCTGTCGCGAATCTGAAACAGCTATTGCCACGATTATGTTTAAACGTGTTGTATGAACATTCAACATTCATTCCGCTAGTGTTTTAGTTTTGTCGATACACAGTAATTACCTACTCATTAGCGGGTAATTAGTGTGTATTAAAAAACAAAAACACTAGCGGAATTAACTAGCGATAACCACTAGCGATTAGTAAGAAGGGTGGGGCGCGTCTTCGTGGATGACACTATCTGTAGTATTACTAATAAGTTGCAGAAGACGTGTCTTAAGTCATGTACGACAGTCGTTAACGATAGCACATGATTTTTAAACTGAACCGGTATCTATGGTGTAATGACATCATATGAATGAACACTAGAACTTTCTGGATCATCATCATCATTGGTCTAGCTTTTCCCAACTGCTTTTGGGTCTGTGATCCAGAAGAGAAGAGGATGCAGCTGAATATCAGGGGCTCGAAAGGTGGGGCAGCGGCCTACTGTCTGTCTCCCAGAGACGAGCCCCGACTAAAGGCCACCAGGAGCTAGTACTGATATGAAACCCTTCCAACGGATTACTTTCTGGATAAATTATCTTCTTTCTTTGGCTTAAGGCACTTGTGTATAACAAGTGCCGACGAGATAGCGACTAGCTATCAACGATTTTCTCGCCAAGAAACGTACAACAGATTGTTATGTAGGTATCATGTAAGCAAAAGAGATCGCCGACTGTTAAAACCGCCGGCCGGCGAGTACTCGTTTGTCACAGCGACAAGAGCTATAGAGAGTACTCGCTCAGCGACGCTCACTTGGCGAGCAGAACACACGCTGAGAAACTCGCGCTTGGTACATATGTAGTATAGATATACATAATATGCATAGCTCGTCGCCGCCGTCGCGCAGTCGCTGCTAGCCTACTCGTTTTTGATTGATAGAATCCGGGCGTCGAGAAAATGCGTTCCTGACACCTGTCAGTTTCATACAAATGAATACGTGTTTTGCGATTTATTTGCTAAGTACTAGAATTGTCGCACTGACAAGACGTGTCAGGAACTCTTTCTCTCGACAGCCGCACTGTAGCTCTACTCGTTTCTCGCTAATCGCACCGACAAATCAGGAAACTGACTGAGTAGGTCGCTTTGCTTTATATCTCACTCTTATTTTTACTTGAGGAGCCATCATAAAAATACTTTCACATACAAACTACTTAACAAAAAATCTCGCTACAATAAACTTCCCAAGTACAGTTTCGTAAACATTAAAACAATAGACCATTACAAGATCGCAGAAACTATGACAACATTAATTAATAACTGAAATATCCTGAGAAGTAAACTTAGTTTATATTTCATCAGTATTCAGTATTCAATTATTTTGTACCTGTTTTTAATTAGTGCTTGTGAAGCAGTTAAGACAACGACTCCAGATCATCACGAATGATAATGTTGATGATACCAAATTAACCCCTATTTTAAGTCTAAAAGCCTGAAAAAGGATTTGTTCAGAAGATGTGCTGAAGCATCGTCTCACGATTGTTTGATCAAATTATCAATTACAACATAACCCTTTAAATGTGACTTGACAGTCTTAAAAAAAAGTCCGGCTAATTGGCGTAGTATGTAAATCTGTTTGATAATTGCCATCACTGTACACTTAACTTTTTCTCCATTTCCATATAAGCACGATGTCAGAATCACTCGCAAACATTTAACTATTTTTAAAGATGAGTTTACGAATACGACTAGATATTTATTAGACCTGCACATCCAAGTTTTGTTTTAGCCAAAAATTCAAACAAGCGTAGCCATGTCGGATCAGCTTGAATAACACTAAGCTGTTGACATTCACGATAGAAACCATGACGACACTTCTATCCGTTAGAAAGTGTCCTCATTTGTAATGAATATCTATTGTCTGGCATGTTTCCAACACCGCCGGTAATTGTCTTCTAATTAGGCATTACTTTACCGGTACTCGGTAAGAATACGGTGTTATCTTTGAGAATTGCGCGGAAACCAGGTTAGTTATTGTATAGCAAAAAGTTAATAGTCAAATTAGTAACAAAGGCAAATAATACAGTGCGATGTAAGCATTTCTACTTTATATTGGGCAACATTTAACAAAACGTCGTCTTTAATACGACCTCTTCGATTTTTGGTTCTAGGACATGCCGGTTACCTCACAATGTTTTCCTTTACCGTTTTGAGAGCAGTGTTGATGAAATAATTTACACGAAGCTAAGCGCCTGCTAGGTTCGAACCCCTAACCTATGACTCGTATGTCGCGGCCTTATACTATACCACTTGGCCACCACTGCTGTGACATCTACCAAGCCGCACTGGGCTCGCGTGGTGGATTACGGCCCTCTCACCGAGAGGAAGCCTGTGTCCCAGCAGTGGGAACACTGTACGCTGATTATGCTTTAATAACCGAAGTGTTGTATACTTTTGTCTAATAAAAAGGCCTATGAAATAGGGGGCTGAGCGAATTGCCATAGGAAGCCATTCGAAACTCTGGGCTACTTACAATTATTTTGATGAAACCCAGTGTTCCTTAGGCCGACCCGAGGATCCATTCTAGAGTCTAAAGTCTCTACTTTAGACTCTAGAATGGATCCTCGGGTCTCTAGAGGGGATTCTTTAAATGTGAGGCTATATCTCTATATAACCTCACATTTAAAGAATCCCCTTCTTATCCATCCATGCCTACTCCTGGTTTTCTTAGCCTGGTCCTGGGATTGTGGTCAATATTTTGGTCAGGAATACAGCTACCATTGAATTGTGCTCTGGATAGAAAAATTGCAAAACTTTGACTAAGCTAAGATCATTTTAAACTCCATTAATATTTAAAAAAAACCGGTCAAGAGCGAGTCAGACTCGCGCACCGAGGGTTCCGTACCATCATAATAATGTTTTTAAATTTTCATCGGCGAGGCCTATATTCGTCAGAGAATTTTAACACTGCGCACTGGGGGGTTGAATATTGCAGTTTTAGGTCAGCGCCATCTCTTGACCGATAGTGGAACTAATGTAACTTTTGTTGATGATTTCTGAAAAGTGTGCTATTTAGAGACATCGTTTTATTTTTCCTGTAATCTTTACATAAACTTCTATCACATAGAATTATTTCCGATTTTTCTCTTCGCAAATTTCGGAGATAAGGGGGGAACGGTACGTTTTTTACATTTTTCATCAATAGTCGAAAACTATGCGGCCTAAAAAAAGAAAATATGTAATATAATATATGTTTGAGAATGTGCAAATTGTGCGCTCTTTAATATGATACCCCACATGCCCTAGTAACCCCACTTCAAATTTTTCAGAACCGCTTTCAGACACAGTTGCAAAAAAAAATTACTTATTTCTTTCTTATTTGCAAAATAGTTGGGCAAACGTCGTCTAAAACTATTCTAAATTTCAAGTTGATAGCATTAGTAGTTCTTGAGATATCTAGCTGTGACAGTCAGACAGACTGAGTCACTATAAGGGTTCCGTTTTACCATTTTGGTACGGAACCCTAAAACGATGAAGCAAAACATCCTGAAGAAACATGTCTTATGACAAAGACATGACAACAATTCATTTAAATCTGCACTGGCACGCGTGGTGTATTCAGCCTATTACCCTATTCAGAGAGGAGGTCTCATTGCCAGCAGTGGAACCATAAAGGCTTTATTATTCAATCAACCTTCAGCGAATTCCCAAGGGACCGAACATCGCAGGTTATAATGACATCGTGCTACCTACGAACTAATACAATTTCATAACTTGCATTGCACACTTCACCTGGTAATCAATAATGCACACATTCCCTCGGGCGAGGAATGACGTCATCCGCTGGCGTGACGTCATGCGCGATCAGACTTCGCTATCTAGTTTTAGCTCCCTGTGTGAGTCACTTTGATATATTTTTAGCTTTTATTCAATGAAGCGATAAAAGATGAATTAGTTGAATCTAGAGCGATTTCTTTTCATGGAATTCAAGACATTTTTCTTATTCTTTGCAGAAGAGAGAGAGGCTACTAAAGAAATTATTTCTGTCAGCCTTCGAGCCAGCAGTGTCTAAAAGTGTGAAATTCTAAAATTTTGGGTTGACCCCTAATTGACTCATTCAAAATATTTGTTTGAAGGACAAATTAATGGAACACTACAAATTTTTCCCTCTAATGGTATTCCAGTTCTTACACGACGAAAATCTAGGCGCTAGGCGTAGGGCGTCCAACCCATCTTGAGCAAGCGTGAAAAGGAACGTACCATGGAAAAGGCTTTGCCGTGCAGTGGGGCAGTAACGAGCTGGTATGGTAGGCGTTAGTGTTTGGTATTCGTTGACTTTCGATACCCGATATGTTTAGATGACGTCACAAAACATTATCCTGTTTACACCGCGATGCCAAAACAAAACAATATAACAAGCCGACAGTCAAAGAGCACATTTCATTTTAAAACAATCGTTTACCAAACAAACATAGACAATGAGAAATGATTAAGAGGACGCCGACCAAACGCTGACCGCGCAGTGGCGCCCTCATCGTTTGTTTGGTTATTTCTTTTATTTTAGAATGAAAATGCAGAAAATAAGCACGTTAAGGATAATAGTGGCCACTATTTTCCGATTTAGTGATTAAAATAAAACTAAACAATGTAAAACTACCGTTTATAATAATATTAAAGTATAATCTTGTGGAGCGCAACTTAACGTGCTTATTTTCTGCATTTTCATTCTAAAATAAAAGAAATAACCAAACAAACGATGAGGGCGCCACTAGGCGGTCGGCGTAGCCTTAATACATAATGTAGCCATATTTCAACGTTTATAATGCTGGTATTATTGCAGAATATGAAGAATAAATAAGAATGAATATTCAATGTCTAGTATGATTTAATCACCGATTATATCATTATTATTGAATTAACGAAGATTTGGTCAAAGCCCGGAATTAAGATTACATATTATTCAATAGAAACAAGTTGAACATTTACTTAAGGCGACTACATGACCTACTCGTAAAGCGCGGTCTTTGTCGGACTGCATAGAAAAAAAAAGAAGCGCGGTGACACAACGCTGGTAATTTATCGAAAAATATGAAGCAATTATCTATTTAAAAAAAATCTATTGTCTTGACTAAAAAATGAAAATACTAGTTATTTAATATGTTGCTTGTAGAATAATCTGACAAAAAATCAGAATGATTGTATGTATATTAGTATGGTTTTTATAATAAAAATAAAGTTTTTAGAGGTATCTTCATGATTTTTTTCTATCGTATCAAATTAGTTGTACTTATTATGTTTTCAACACACTATGTACCTAGCATACATCCTGAAAATATAATTTATTTTTTTCTGATTTTGTATACCTACTGTAGTCAATCAGATACTTTTATTGTTTCTAAAACTTGCGTTTTTTATGTTTAGGTCCTGTAAGCCTCTTAAAGCAAGACTCATGACTGATTTCTTTCTTAGAACTAAGTACCTGTTACCCGCATTTACATTTGCATCCAGTGTGGAGAATCTAGGCAGGCGCTTCATCATCATCATCATTTCAGCCGAAAGACGTCCACTGCTGGACATAGGCCTTCCCCAAGCACCTCGACTTCGACCGGTTCTGAGCTTCTCGCATCCAACGGGTTCCTGCGGCCTTCACAAGGTCGCTGGTCCACCTTGTGAGAGGCCTTCCAACACTACGTCTTCCGGTACGCGGTCGCCACTCCAGAACCTTTCGGCCCCATCGGCCATCTGTTCTGCGAGCAATGTGCCCTGCTCACTGCCACTTAAGTTTGGCAATTCTTCGGGCTATGTCGGTTACCTTGGTTCTCCTCTAGGCTGGCTTTACTTTGTGAATATAATTTCATTACCACTGCTCTCAAAACGGTGTAAGAAAACATTGTGAGGAAACCGACATATCCTAGAACCAAAAATTCAAACATTATGTAACATCTACCAACCCGCACTGGGCCCGCGTGGTAGATTAGAGCCCAAACACGCTGCGTGGGTTTTGAACTTTTGATACTTACAAAACAATTTTTTATTTAATTAACCAGCGGGATAATTGTTTAACACACTCTTTCATTAGCAATGGCTTTCATTTTGACAGTTCAAAAACATTCATTGCGTTATTTATGTTGTTGGACAGACAATTTTTTCGAACATATGAAGCAATGGATTGCAATATCCTTTAAAATGTTTCTGATTAAGATTCATAGTGTGTTAAGCAATTAGTGTGCTGTACTTTTCATGCAAAATCCATGTACAATAATGATGCGATACATTCATTATTATTTTTGATGTAGCCTGGCTATTTTACAAGTAAAAAAAATAAGTTGATAAAATAATGTAGTGTCGCTAACTCGTGTAGCGTGTTTGTCACATGACATAGAGTATGCGGAACTCTAGCTAGAAGATTTCATGAAAATAACGGTGGCAATATGTGTAAAACCCCTTATAATAGAATAAAAAAGGTGGCAAAGGTGGCAATGCAAGTGTTAGGCAGATCCTCATTTGTGACTGATACTTATTTTGTCAACCACGTACAGCGTAGGTACTATCAGCATCATAAATGAAAATTTAAAGGTCACAGGTCGATATCTGGCTAAATTTTAAATATACACCGTAAATAATTAATGTAATGCTTAAACGGAATTGGGCTGGACACATCTGCCGCATGTCAGACGATCAAACTACCCAGTGGGTGGCAAACGACATCGCGGGCCCAGGCCCAGACGGAGATGGCGGGATGAGTTTGACCAGCTCATCAGCCTTGCAGCTCCGGACAGAGAGAGTTAGAAGGAGAGTAGGGAGGCCTTTGCCGTAGCCGTGGGACATTAATGGCTAATAAAAAATATAAAATAATTATACTTAATACACCATTGAATTTCAATTAGACTATAACGAGGATCGTTTTGGAGGATCGAGAAGAAGGCGGTTGTTTATGTATATTTCAATTAGACTATAACGAGGATCGTTTTGGAGGATCGAGAAGAAGGCGGTTGTTTATGTATACCTATATTTATTACATGTAATACTAATCCCTTTATTCATAAACGTTGCTTAAAGTTAAGAAGTGATTAGCGACTGTTTAACCCATACATTTTTGAAGCTTGAATGTCACTTAACTTTAATCATCGTTAAATAAATAAATCCTAAATAAAACTTTTACACGAATGACGATGCTATCGCTACTTGTATCGATTGAATCTTCTGTGTCATATTTTCTGTGTTTGTGAGTACCAAATATTTGCACGTTAGCCGTCATGTCAGGCGACTGTTTGTTTTGCTGTCAGTACTGCCCACGGTTCATATTTGAGCTTGATATTGGATTTCATGGCCTCAATGTTTGGCATTGGGTTTAGATTGAAGGTGTTAAATACATTAAATGGGTGTTAATGTGTTTAACACCTTCAAAGATTAATTGGTCTTCTTCTCGATTGCAATCTAAATTGACGAGTTGGGCGCCTTCAGTAATGTCCATCAGTTCCTGTAACGTGCAGGCAACAGGAGTCAGGACACGCTGGCCACATTTTAATTGCCCTATTATTTGTGGAACAGCAATACATTCAAAGGCAGAGTCATATGAATCTCAACTTGAGCAGTGGTGTAATTTGCGTAATACACTGACAGTAGCAATGGGTTTAATTTTGACAGTTCAACAACATTCATTGCGTTATTTACGTTGTTGAGCAGACACATTTTTCGAACATATGGAGCAATGGATTAGCAATATCGTTCAAAATGATTCAGATTGTATTTGAAACTGTGTTACGCAATTAGGGTGCAGGTTTTCCTTGCTTTGGCATACCTGGGTCCGGAGTCTATTAAAAGCCTTCCAGGTGGTTCTATATCCAGGTGGAAGATTTCCAGCAAGTGGGAAAAAATTAATTAAGGGGACTACAGGACCTAAACAATATAAGTATGCTATTTTTCAGGATAATTTTATGCTAGGTAGATAGTGTGTTGAAAACATAATACAACAAATTTGATACGATAAAACAAAATCACGAAGATACCTATAAAAGTATCTTTAATCGATTAAAAACCATACTAATAAACATGCAATCATTCTGGTTTTTTGTCAGATTATTCTACAAGCAACATATTAACGTAATAATGTTTTGATTTTTTTGTCCAATTAATAGTTTTTTTGTAAATAGATAATTGCTTCATATTTTGAAATAAATTACTAGCGTTCTGTCATCGCGCTTCTTTTTCTTTTCTATGCAGTCCGACAGTGACGGCGCTTTTGGTCATGTAGTCTCCTTAAGTAAATGATAAATTTGTTAATTGATTAGGTAAGTAAAATTAAGTACTTGTTGCTACGAATTTGCTGTACGGTATGGAATGTCGATACTTGTCACGATTGACATAATATTTGTGTTTAAACATTTGGTACTCCGCAATAACGCACTGACGTCATCGACGTCTTTCAACCGTACCTACTCCGCACGGTGAATTAACTTAGATTACACTAATCTGCGTTCGCGATTTATTTGCCAAAAATGTAAACAAATATGAATTAATGAAAAAATAACTTTAATTCCTACATAGTAAAGTTCAGTTTACGCTACGCTACAACTTCAAACATTTTTATGACTTTTTCAATAGTGCTAGTCACTGAAATTAAGGAGGGGGCCTGTGGGGCTGAGGGGCCCGTAGCTAAATAAAAACAGCTGCAAAGATCGATCGATCAGGTTAAGCTACGCTTGCCGCGGTTGGTCTGTGAATGGGTGATCATCTTTACATACCGTGACCCCTCCGTGCCTCGGGAATCACGTTAAGCCGTTGGTCCCGGTTCTCATTCGTGGATCTTTGACAGTCGTTACCGGTAGTCAGAAGCCCGAAAGTCTGACAACCAGTCTTACCAACGGGTATCGTATTACCCAGTAACTGGGTTGTGGACGTCAAATAGGCAGTCGCTCCATGTAAAATACAGGTATTCAGCTGCATCCGGTTAGACTGGAAGCTGACCCCAACATAGTTGGGAAAAGGCTAGGCAGATGAAGATGACTCTGAAAAACTTAAGGAAAACATAGAGAAGAAACCTGTTCTAGAGCCGAAAATTCGAAGACATGTGACATCTTCGAACCCGCACTGGACACGCGTGTTAGATTACGGCCCACTCCCTCTCGCCGAGAGGAGTCCCAGCAGTGGGAACATTACCTATAGGCTCATTGCATGAACAGCACTTGATAAGGACAAAAACCAATACCCGTACTAATTGATATTTAAATAGGATTTAGTTCAGAGGACTGATAAGCTAAGTTTTCAAAGCTTCCCAACGATCACATACAATTTTAGTTACCATCAAAGTGCAAATTGTGGAATGCAAATAAAGGCTCCTACAAACAGGCGCGACTCGCGATTAAATCGCGCGCGACACAAAGGCACCGCAAGTCGCGCAACGAGCGGTGCCTTTGTGTAACGCGCGATTCGCGTCGCGCGTCGCGCCTGTTTGCAAGAGCCTTAAAAAGTATTGATTGTTTGATCTACTCGTATCTTATTTGAGAATACTCTCTAAAAATATCCAATAATAAATATTCATGTTTTATTCATAAACAGTCTAGAAAATAGTTTGGGTATGCAGACGATAAATAAACATCTTCGCACTTTGGAACTAATTCATTGTTATTGCGTTCAAGAAATAACTTTTTAGAGATGAGACTAGTGTGTCTTATCTCTAAAAAGTTATTTCTTGTACGCAAGCTATTTCAAAGACTTGATTACACAGCAATCGCACAAAAGGGGCAAAAAAATTGATGTAGTAAGTAAATTACGCGCACAAACGGGCGCGACACGCGTTATAATCGCGCGCGACAAAGGCACCGCTCGTTGCGCGACTCGCGGTGCCTTTGTGTCGCGTGTCGTGTCGCACCTGTTTGAAGGAGCCTTGACTCTTGTTGAATGCAAGGTAGCAAAACGGTTGAAAAGGTTAAGTAAGTTACAATTAACAATTCTTTTTTCACCATCCACCACCCTTTCGAAAAGTAATCTTCATTCAAAATGTTGGCATTAGGTAAGGAAGGCCGCGCCTTAGTGGTATCAACACCAGTATATGTTGGCGTCTCTTTATATTGAAACTCCGTATTACGCTAGGTCAGCTCAAAGTCAAAGTGTTGTTATCACTGACTTGAGGTCGACTGTACCATAGTTTTAAAAATACGATACATACAGGAAAAAAAATTAACTGGTGCGCAAACTGTAGCCATGAATTCAGTATAATGATTCTAGATGTAGAAATTTTACGACGGTTATAAAAAAAATATTAGCTGTTATTCATTTTGAACGCATGCACGCATTTTTCTATGAAACAACGGTTTTTTATTTTTTTTTGATAAGCGATGAAAAAAAACTACGCGGATAGCGTAGAATTTTGGAGCGTTCAAATTTTTCGAACCATAATCCAGCATGTAATATGATTCTAGATTTTATTCTATTAGAATGGGAATACTTTTTAAATAAAACGAAGTGAACACTGTGAACGCTAATGACAGACAAGACTTTATTCTGGAACTTACTTCGAACATAGACAACACACAATACTTTATGTAGACGACCATCAAACCATAGTTTATTTGGTGTTGCCACGATACACCTATGCAAATGACTTTCTAACACCCCAACTACAGCAAATAAACAAACATTTCTATAAAACAATAACAGTTACACTTACTATTATTAACACTATGACTCTATCTGACTAATCCCCAAACCTTCAATACATTTATAATGTGTCACAGGACTTAAAGCTTTAGTAAGAACATCAGCTGGCATAGCAGTTGTTGGCAAATATTCCAATCTAATAATTTTATTATTAACAGCATCCTTTACAAAATGATATCTAATATCAATGTGTTTACTTTTTCTATGATACACATCATTTGCCACTAACTTCTGTGCACTTTGACTATCATTATATATTAGCAATGTACCTAAATTACCAGTCAATTCATATAGCAAGGATCTTAAATATATAGCCTCTTTACTGGCTTCTGATATGGCCATATATTCCGCTTCCATGCTAGACAAAGCCACAGTTCTCTGTTTTTTGCTTTCCCAAGAAACAGCTGACCCAGACATAGTAAAACAATAACCAGTATATGACCTGCGGTCTACAGTGTTACTAGCCCAGTCGGCATCAACAAATCCAACAAGCTCAGCTTTTTCTTTTACATATTTTAAACAATAATTCTTTGTTTTCTTTAAATATCTGAGTATTCTTTTTGCATAATTCCAATGTACATCAGTATGACATTTATTAAACTGACTGAGAAAGCTGACACAAAAAGAAATATCAGGTCTGGTAAGGACCGACAGATACATTATACTACCAATCAATTGTTGATAAGGAATTTCGTGATCGCAAGTCTCACACTTATCAATATCTAATTTACATTCCATTGGAGTACTAGCTACTTTGCAATTTAACATATTAAATTTATCTAGCAACTGCTCTATGTATTGTTCCTGATCCAGAGTAATAACATTCAATTTTTTATCAATTTTAACTCTTACACCTAAACATTGTTGAACCTGTCCTAAATTTTTTATCTTAAAATTAGAACTCAACACAGAGATTAATTTTTCCGTCTCTACTTTACAATTTGAATAAACAAAAAAATCATCTACATACAAGGCAATAATTATTTTAACATCATTATACATCTTTGAGAAAACACAAGGCTCTAGTTTACTCCTTTTGAAACCTAGTTCACAAAGACATTGCTCTACTCTCTCATACCATGAGCGAGAGGACTGCTTCAAACCGTAAATTGCTTTATTCAATTTTACAATAACCTTTCTCTTATTATCAAAATTAATATCTGGTTGAACCATATAAATATCTTCTTTGAGATAACCATTCAAGAAAGCTGTTTTTACATCTAAATGAGTAATTTCAAAATTTAGCTGTACAGACAGTGCAAATAACAATTTAATAGTAGAATGCCTGACAACAGGCGAAAAAGTCTCATCATAATCGATACCTGGCCTCTGCGTGAAGCCTTTCGCCACTAAACGCGCTCTGTATCGGACACTTTTATCACTATTTGCTTTCTTTTTAAACACCCACTTACACTGCACTAAAGTTTTGTTAGAAGGTAACTCTTCAACTGGAACCCACGCATCATTCTCTTCAAATGCTTGCAACTCGTCCTTCATTGCCTCAATCCATTTGTCTCGATCTGTACACTCCAGTGCCTCTCGGACACTAACAGGATCACTGGATAGCTCTGAACTGGACGTTGTGCAAAGGTTTGTATACCCATACCACTGCGGCTGCTTCCTCACACGTTTGGAAATTACTGGTTCTGGCAACACTGGTTCCTCCTCTTCTTCAGATTCTTGCTGCAAGGTTAAATCTGGATCAGTTAAACCGTCAGTATACTCTGATTCTGAAGAAGTGCTAAGACTTATTACAGATTCATCATGAGACTTTTCATTACTTTCAGCAAGATTTACAGGACTCTCAATGACTTTCAATTTTTCATCATCTGCAATATCCCCAACTGAAACTGATACATTTGAATCTGATGTACAGTTTCCTTCTGTATCCTCATGAATGACAACATCTCTACTAGTAGTGATACATTTTTTTATTGTGTCATAAACTCTGTATCCCTTCACATTCTCGGAAAAACCAACTAGTATATGCTTTTTCGATTTACTGTCCCACTTTAGTCTTTTCTCTTTGGGTACATGTACCATCACCGGACTGCCAAATATTCGAACATGACTTAAATCTGGTTTTTTATTTGTCCAGAGCTCATACGGAGTTTTATTATTTAATCCTGATGCAACAGATCTATTCTTAAGATAGACAGCGGTGTTTGTCGCCTCTGCCCAAAACTTCTTATCTAAACCCGCATCAAATAATAAGCATCGAGCTCTTTCAACATTGGTTCGATTAACTCGTTCACTCAAACCATTTTGCTCAGGAGTGTAGGTATTAGTCTTTTGATGTATAATGCCACTATCCTTTAGAAAATTCTCAAACAAATTACTACAAAACTCTAAGCCATTGTCAGTTCTAAATATTTTAATCTTTCTACTTTGCTGGTTCTCCACCATTGATTTAAACTCCTTGAAGTACTTGAAAACTTCACTTTTCTCTCTGAGAAAATAAACAAACACCATACGAGTAAAGTCATCAACAAAGATAAGAAAATACCTTGCTCCGCCTAATGAGGTAACCTCCATGGGGCCGCAGACATCAGCATGGACAACATCCAATTGCTCGCTGCTTCTCGTTCCTGCATGACCAAATGGTAAGCGTGACTGCTTTCCCTCACAACACACGGTGCATGTTTTCTTGCTGATCACTGACTTATCACTGTATGATATTCCTGTGACTGCTCCATCTTTCATCTTATTCTGGTCATTGATATTCAAATGGCCAAGTCTCCGATGCCAAACTTCACTGCTAGCTGCTGAAGAAGTTGATGTAAACAAACACTGTTTCTGTTCCAGGTCCATCTTGTAAACACCATCAATTTGTGTTGCTACAGCCACTAAACTGTTTTGTCTGTTGTAAACATAACAACAATTCTCTTTAAACTCGACTTTATTGCCATTCCTGGGGGCTTACTCTCCAAACTAATTTTAATGCCAATGAGATGCCAATATGATTCCAGTGTTAATTTTACAGTCACGTGATTCGGTACTCTTGAAAACAATATTGTCAACAATTACCCCACGCCAAACCTGAACCCAATTCCACTTAGTTCTCCAAAATGGACACCCAATCTAAAAATCATTTGGCGCTAGCATCTAACTCAAGAGTACGAAACGTCACAATTCCAATGTCGATCTATCGGAATTAAATTGAAGAGTAAGCAGCCTAATGAGTTGACTGATTGAAATTAAGTTTGTGGTAAGATTAGGCACACACAAAACGTCTTTCAAAGTAACTTCATACAGACAATCTGGAGTAACGGTCATGATATCAACATCACCCGAGCACAATACTGGCATTGCGCTCTGATTAGCTGCAATAATCTCCTTGATACTCGTATTAAAAGATGCATTCTGTATCATGTTTACGTCTGTAATCATATGTGCACTCGCGCCGCTATCCAAGTAAAAGTCTTGTTTACTGTAATTTCCGCTCAAGAAAACTGCCGAAAAAGCGTTTGTCTTCTTTATCTGAGGCTGATTACTTTGTTTACATTGCGATTTATAATGTCCAAACTGCTTACAACGATAACATTTCACATTCGACTTGTCAGACTTGTCATTGTCAGATTTGACATTTAATGAGCCGGACATAGACTTTCCACCGCTATGACGTTGGCTGGAATTGTCACTCTTTCCAGTACTGCCAACTTTCGAATTTTGACGACTGTGCCCTCTACTCAAGAATGCGTTTCCCGCCTCGCAATCGTTACCTGTCAAATCTATTAGCTTTGTTTTCACTACGTCGGCTGTAATGGCGATTCCGGAATGTTCTATTGCCATCAACATAGGGAAGTATTTTTCAGGCAAACCAGCTAACATTAAACAGCCAATCCACTCGTCGTTCACGGAAAAACCTGTTCCTGACAATTTTTGAGCCGTCTCGATGATCTGTGTAACGTAACTCGTCATTGACTCACAGTTATCAAGGCGAATCGAAATCAGATTCTTCAACAATGTTATTCGTCGTGAAAATCCAGAATCGTCAAACATGGTCTTCACTTTCTGCCACAAATCTTTTGTGCTTTTAGCTTCCTTAATGTGAACGTATAGTGACGGGTCTATTGTTAAAATTAGCTTCGCCATCGCCTTTCTGTCTTCTGTACCCTTGTCTGCTGATCCTTCTTGCTTGATGCAGTCAGACACGCCCTCTAAGACTAGCATGTTCTCCGCTGCAAACGCCCATTCGTGATAATTTTCACGACCCAACAGCTTAGGCACGTTGGTCAAGAATGCGTTCGACATTTTCGTTATTTTCACGCACACACACCTATTCTAGCTAAAACAACGTATTTTACTAGTACTTATACTTTCTATACGGGATTTCTGGGCCCATAACCTATTAGAACGGGAATACTTTTTAAATAAAACGAAGTGAACACTGTGAACGCTAATGACAGACAAGACTTTATTCTGGAACTTACTTCGAACATAGACAACACACAATACTTTATGTAGACGACCATCAAACCATAGTTTATTTGGTGTTGCCACGATACACCTATGCAAATGACTTTCTAACATATTCTATGGTTACAGTTTGCGCACTGCTTATTTTTTTTTTTTCTATACATATTATTACGCAATCGTAAAAATGTTTTATAAAAGTCTTAAGGGGGAAGCGCTAAGGTAGCCCGCGAAATTCAAATTTTCTTACGTTTTTTGTAATTTGCTGGTCAGTATTAAGTTGTATCTTGATTAATATATGAATCGCGGCCGTAAGAAATATGTGTTTACAGAATTATAATCATTAAAGTCATCAACACAACTCTCTAAGACCACGTAAGTCCAAAGAATGATGATTTCATGAAACAGTTATTCTTTGGACTTACGTGGTCTTAGAGAGTTGTGTTGATGACTTTAATGATTATAATTCTGTAAACACATATTTCTTACGGCCGCGATTCATATATTAATCAACGTACAACTTAATACTGACCAGCAAATTCCAAAAAACCTAAAAAAAAATGAATTTCGCGGGCTACCCTGGCGCTTTCGCCTTAAGAACGGTGTAGACAATGCTTTCAAGTTGCGTAACCTTGTCGTTTCTCGACTGTACACACGTATAGGTTTGTTTTCGTTCTAGAAAATATGTTTGTCAAATATCGGCACGTTGGCTTGGCGACCAAGCTTGTTTGTTTACTGGCCAGCCGCCCACGGTGTTTATAGCTTCTATAACTAGAGTTGTGATTCAGCACCATTTCGAAGGGTTTGCTCGTGTCGTGTATCGGATTTACTGAGGAAAATTGCGAAATGTACTAAAGCCCGCAGTCCGCGACTTACGTCGATAATCGTTTCGAGGATTTTTGATGATTGAAAGGGCTTTGAAAGCCCGTGACATACCTTCCTGTCCGCCATTTTGTTTTTTTTTCACAAATCTATTGATCACGTAGCTTGTTTTAGCCTATAACTTCAGACATCGTATTAAGGAGCCTTTAAGATGTTTAACACTGTAACTATTCTGATAACAATATAAACAGTATACCTACATTTCCTGTTGTTCGGTTTTCACGGTCGATGGAAAATGTTATTGTACGCGAGATAATTTGTAGACTTTGTAGCGGAATAATCAGTACAAGTGGGTTTAACTTTATTATTTTTTTTGGGCAGCTGGTGTTTGTTGGTACAATATACCTCACGTCACTTCAGTGGTATCAAAACCAGTGCTTGCCTCATCATCACTACATAGTATAAAACAAAGTCGCTTTATCTGTCCCTATGTCCCTTTGTATGCTTAAATCTTTGAAACTACGCAACGGATTTTGATGCGGTTTTTTTAATAGATAGAGTGATTCAAGAGGAAGGTTTATATGTATAATAATAATAATGTTTCCGTGCGAAGCCGGGGCGGGTCGCTAGTATTTTAATAAAACTCCGTACTACACTTAGGCCCCAGCTCTACGTCAATGACGTGTGGTCGACTGTATCTTCTAATAACTCATTTAAATAATTAAACAAAATCTAAAATGACGTGTATGACCAGCGGGGCAATGAGGGTTTTCTGAAATGACGTTCGCTAGGTGGCAGCACTGACACGTCAGGTCCAGGCATCTGTCAAAGAGCCTATATTTTCTTTAGTCATGACTGAATGATGAACGAATGAATGAATCGAATGATGAACGTCATCATATATTTTATATTGGAAGACCTTTTGTCACAGTGGTGCCAACTGGTGTCGTAAATTTTCACGAAATTTATTTTTGATTTTATATTTTCATTGCGTAACACACTATCAGTAGCAATGGCTTTCATTTTGACAGTTCAACAACATTCATTGCGTTAATTACGTTGTTGAGCAGTTTTTTTTTCTCGAACATTTATGAAGCTATGGATTAGCAATATCATTCAAAATGATTCTGATTGATAATTTCTAACGCAATTAGGGTACAGATGTATGAATGAACGTAAACGAAGCAAAGGAAAGAAAAAAAACTGGCCAAGTGCGACAAAAACGCCGAAAAAAACACGTTTGTTGTATGGAAGCCCCCCTTAAATATTTATTTTATTCTGTTTTTAGTATTTTTTGTAATAACGGCAACAGAAATACATCATCTGTGAAAATTTCAACTGTCTAACTATCACGGTTCATGAGATACAGCCTGGTGACAGATGTAGCTGAAACTAGCGGCGGCCGAGCACAGTGTGCAGGGCCGGAGCGCCCTGGCGGGCCCCCGTACTATATAGTCGAATAAATTCGCTGCATTGTTTAAAACACAGAGGAAGCTTTTTAACCAAATAAATAGAGAATTAAATAAGTTATTTTATGAACAAATAAGGATGGAAAAAATATATAATCCAAGAACAAAAATGTTAATATTCTGCAATAGAAAAAATATTGATTTTTCATGGTTTTTTGTTTATAACTATTGTTTGCACTTTTTTTACAGTTATTTATCGATTGATTATCATACCCTACATATAAATGAACATGATAAAAGATATGTCGTTGCGGAACACGACTTTGTTCCAAGTTTTTTTCGCAATTAAAGAGCGCAAACTCGATTTTTCATGGTTTTTTGTTTATAACGATTGTTTGCACTTTTTTTTTCATTTTTTAACGATTGATTATCATACCCTACATATAATTGAACATGAAAAAAGATATGCCGTTGCGGAACACGACTTTGTTCCAAGTTTTTTTCGCAATTAAAGAGCGCAAACTCGATTTTTCATGGTTTTTTGTTTATAACAATTGTTTGCACTTTTTTTTTAATTTTTTAACGATTGATTATCATACCCTACATATAAATGAACATGATAAAAGATATGTCGTTGCGGAACACGACTTTGTTCCAAGTTTTTTTCGCAATTAAAGAGCGCAAACTCGATTTTTATGTTTTTTGTTTATAACAATTGTTTGCACTTTTTTTTAAATTAATCAATGATTGATTATCATACCCTACATATAAATGAACATGATAAAAGATATGTCGTTGCGGAACACGACTTTGTTCCAAGTTTTTTTCGCAATTAAAGAGCGCAAACTCGATTTTTCATGGTTTTTTGTTTATAACAATTGTTTGCACTTTTTTTTAAATTAATCAACGATTGATTATCATACCCTACATATAAATGAACATGATAAAAGATATGTCGTTGCGGAACACGACTTTGTTCCAAGTTTTTTTCGCAATCAAAGAGCGCAAACTCGATTTTTCATGGTTTTTTGTTTATAACGATTGTTTGCACTTTTTTTTTCATTTTTTAACGATTGATTATCATACCCTACATATAATTGAACATGAAAAAAGATATGCCGTTGCGGAACACGACTTTGTACCAAGTTTTTTTCGCAATTAAAGAGCGCAAACTCGATTTTTCATGGTTTTTTGTTTATAACAATTGTTTGCACTTTTTTTTTAATTTTTTAACGATTGATTATCATACCCTACATATAAATGAACATGATAAAAGATATGTCGTTGCGGAACACGACTTTGTTCCAAGTTTTTTTCGCAATTAAAGAGCGCAAACTCGATTTTTATGTTTTTTGTTTATAACAATTGTTTGCACTTTTTTTTAAATTAATCAATGATTGATTATCATACCCTACATATAAATGAACATGATAAAAGATATGTCGTTGCGGAACACGACTTTGTTCCAAGTTTTTTTCGCAATTAAAGAGCGCAAACTCGATTTTTCATGGTTTTTTGTTTATAACAATTGTTTGCACTTTTTTTTAAATTAATCAACGATTGATTATCATACCCTACATATAAATGAACATGATAAAAGATATGTCGTTGCGGAACACGACTTTGTTCCAAGTTTTTTTCGCAATTAAAGAGCGCAAACTCGATTTTTCATGGTTTTTTGTTTATAACGATTGTTTGCACTTTTTTTTTCATTTTTTAACGATTGATTATCATACCCTACATATAATTGAACATGAAAAAAGATATGCCGTTGCGGAACACGACTTTGTACCAAGTTTTTTCGCAATTAAAGAGCGCAAACTCGATTTTTCATGGTTTTTTGTTTATAACTATTGTTTGCACTTTTTTTACAGTTATTTATCGATTGATTATATAATTAAACATGAAAACAGATATGCCGTTGCGGAACACGACTTTTTTCCAAGATTTTTTCGCTATTAAATAGCGCGATTTTCGATTTCTCATGGTTTTTTGTTTATAACAATTGTTCACACTTTTTTAGAAATTATATAAACCATGAAAAATCGAGTTTGCGCTCTTTAATTGCGAAAAAAACTTGGAACAAAGTCGTGTTCCGCAACGACATATCTTTTATCATGTTCATTTATATGTAGGGTATGATAATCAATCATTGATTAATTTAAAAAAAAGTGCAAACAATTGTTATAAACAAAAAACATAAAAATCGAGTTTGCGCTCTTTAATTGCGAAAAAAACTTGGAACAAAGTCGTGTTCCGCAACGACATATCTTTTATCATGTTCATTTATATGTAGGGTATGATAATCAATCGTTAAAAAATTAAAAAAAAAGTGCAAACAATTGTTATAAACAAAAAACCATGAAAAATCGAGTTTGCGCTCTTTAATTGCGAAAAAAACTTGGTACAAAGTCGTGTTCCGCAACGGCATATCTTTTTTCATGTTCAATTATATGTAGGGTATGATAATCAATCGTTAAAAAATGAAAAAAAAAGTGCAAACAATCGTTATAAACAAAAAACCATGAAAAATCGAGTTTGCGCTCTTTAATTGCGAAAAAAACTTGGAACAAAGTCGTGTTCCGCAACGACATATCTTTTATCATGTTCATTTATATGTAGGGTATGATAATCAATCGTTGATTAATTTAAAAAAAAGTGCAAACAATTGTTATAAACAAAAAACCATGAAAAATCGAGTTTGCGTTATTTAATAGCGAAAAAAATTGGAACAAAGTCGTGTTCCGCAACGACATATCTTTTATCATGTTCATTTATATGTAGGGTATGATAATCAATCATTGATTAATTTAAAAAAAAAAGTGCAAACAATTGTTATAAACAAAAAACCATAAAAATCGAGTTTGCGCTCTTTAATAGCGAAAAAAATTGGAACAAAGTCGTGTTCCGCAACGGCATATCTTTTTTCATATTCAATTATATGTAGGGTATGATAATCAATCGTTAAAAAATGAAAAAAAAAGTGCAAACAATTGTTATAAACAAAAAACCATGGCAATCGAGTTTGCGCTCCTTTAATTGCGAAAAAAACTTGGAACAAAGTGGTGTTCCGCAACGACATATCTTTTATCATGTTCATTTATATGTAGGGTATGATAATCAATCATTGATTAATTTAAAAAAAAGTGCAAACAATTGTTATAAACAAAAAACCATAAAAATCGAGTTTGCGCTCTTTAATTGCGAAAAAAAACTTGGAACAAAGTCGTGTTCCGCAACGACATATCTTTTATCATGTTCATTTATATGTAGGGTATGATAATCAATCATTGATTATTTTAAAAAAAAGTGCAAACAATTGTTATAAACAAAAAACCATGGCAATCGAGTTTGCGCTCTTTAATAGCGAAAAAAACTTGGAACAAAGTCGTGTTCCGCAACGGCATATCTTTTTTCATGTTCAGTTATATGTAGGGTATGATAATCAATCGTTAAAAAATGAAAAAAAAAGTGCAAACAATTGTTATAAACAAAAAACCATGAAAAATCGAGTTTGCGTTATTTAATAGCGAAAAAAATTGGAACAAAGTCGTGTTCCGCAAGGGCATATCTTTTTTCATATTCAATTATATGTAGGGTATGATAATCAATCGTTAAAAAATGAAAAAAAAAGTGCAAACAATTGTTATAAACAAAAAACCATGGCAATCGAGTTTGCGCTCTTTAATAGCGAAAAAAACTTGGAACAAAGTCGTGTTCCGCAACGGCATATCTTTTTTCATGTTCAGTTATATGTAGGGTATGATAATCAATCGTTAAAAAATGAAAAAAAAAGTGCAAACAATCGTTATAAACAAAAAACCATGAAAAATCGAGTTTGCGCTCTTTAATTGCGAAAAAAACTTGGAACAAAGTCGTGTTCCGCAACGACATATCTTTTATCATGTTCATTTATATGTAGGGTATGATAATCAATCGTTAAAAAATTAAAAAAAAAGTGCAAACAATTGTTATAAACAAAAAACCATGAAAAATCGAGTTTGCGCTCTTTAATTGCGAAAAAAACTTGGTACAAAGTCGTGTTCCGCAACGGCATATCTTTTTTCATGTTCAATTATATGTAGGGTATGATAATCAATCGTTAAAAAAATGAAAAAAAAAGTGCAAACAATCGTTATAAACAAAAAACCATGAAAAATCGAGTTTGCGCTCTTTAATTGCGAAAAAAACTTGGAACAAAGTCGTGTTCCGCAACGACATATCTTCCATCATGTTCATTTATATGTAGGGTATGATAATCAATCGTTAAAAAATGAAAAAAAAAAGTGCAAACAATTTTTATAAACAAAAAACCATGAAAAATCGAGTTTGCGTTATTTAATAGCGAAAAAAATTGGAACAAAGTCGTGTTCCGCAACGGCATATCTTTTTTCATATTCAATTATATGTAGGGTATGATAATCAATCGTTAAAAAATGAAAAAAAAAAGTGCAAACAATTGTTATAAACAAAAAACCATGGCAATCGAGTTTGCGCTCCTTTAATTGCGAAAAAAACTTGGAACAAAGTGGTGTTCCGCAACGACATATCTTTTATCATGTTCATTTATATGTAGGGTATGATAATCAATCATTGATTATTTTAAAAAAAAGTGCAAACAATTGTTATAAACAAAAAACCATGGCAATCGAGTTTGCGCTCTTTAATAGCGAAAAAAACTTGGAACAAAGTCGTGTTCCGCAACGGCATATCTTTTTTCATGTTCAGTTATATGTAGGGTATGATAATCAATCGTTAAAAAATGAAAAAAAAAGTGCAAACAATTGTTATAAACAAAAAACCATGAAAAATCGAGTTTGCGTTATTTAATAGCGAAAAAAATTGGAAATAAATGAACATGATAAAAGATATGTCGTTGCGGAACACCACTTTGTTCCAAGTTTTTTTCGCAATTAAAGGAGCGCAAACTCGATTGCCATGGTTTTTTGTTTATAACAATTGTTTGCACTTTTTTTTTCATTTTTTAACGATTGATTATCATACCCTACATATAATTGAATATGAAAAAAGATATGCCGTTGCGGAACACGACTTTGTTCCAATTTTTTTCGCTATTAAATAACGCAAACTCGATTTTTCATGGTTTTTTGTTTATAAAAATTGTTTGCACTTTTTTTTTCATTTTTTAACGATTGATTATCATACCCTACATATAAATGAACATGATGGAAGATATGTCGTTGCGGAACACGACTTTGTTCCAAGTTTTTTTCGCAATTAAAGAGCGCAAACTCGATTTTTCATGGTTTTTTGTTTATAACGATTGTTTGCACTTTTTTTTTCATTTTTTAACGATTGATTATCATACCCTACATATAATTGAACATGAAAAAAGATATGCCGTTGCGGAACACGACTTTGTACCAAGTTTTTTTCGCAATTAAAGAGCGCAAACTCGATTTTTCATGGTTTTTTGTTTATAACAATTGTTTGCACTTTTTTTTTAATTTTTTAACGATTGATTATCATACCCTACATATAAATGAACATGATAAAAGATATGTCGTTGCGGAACACGACTTTGTTCCAAGTTTTTTTCGCAATTAAAGAGCGCAAACTCGATTTTTCATGGTTTTTTGTTTATAACGATTGTTTGCACTTTTTTTTTTCATTTTTTAACGATTGATTATCATACCCTACATATAATTGAACATGAAAAAAGATATGCCGTTGCGGAACACGACTTTGTTCCAAGTTTTTTTCGCTATTAAAGAGCGCAAACTCGATTGCCATGGTTTTTTGTTTATAACAATTGTTTGCACTTTTTTTTTCATTTTTTAACGATTGATTATCATACCCTACATATAATTGAATATGAAAAAAGATATGCCCTTGCGGAACACGACTTTGTTCCAATTTTTTTCGCTATTAAATAACGCAAACTCGATTTTTCATGGTTTTTTGTTTATAACAATTGTTTGCACTTTTTTTTTCATTTTTTAACGATTGATTATCATACCCTACATATAACTGAACATGAAAAAAGATATGCCGTTGCGGAACACGACTTTGTTCCAAGTTTTTTTCGCTATTAAAGAGCGCAAACTCGATTGCCATGGTTTTTTGTTTATAACAATTGTTTGCACTTTTTTTTAAAATAATCAATGATTGATTATCATACCCTACATATAAATGAACATGATAAAAGATATGTCGTTGCGGAACACGACTTTGTTCCAAGTTTTTTTTCGCAATTAAAGAGCGCAAACTCGATTTTTATGGTTTTTTGTTTATAACAATTGTTTGCACTTTTTTTTAAATTAATCAATGATTGATTATCATACCCTACATATAAATGAACATGATAAAAGATATGTCGTTGCGGAACACCACTTTGTTCCAAGTTTTTTTCGCAATTAAAGGAGCGCAAACTCGATTGCCATGGTTTTTTGTTTATAACAATTGTTTGCACTTTTTTTTTCATTTTTTAACGATTGATTATCATACCCTACATATAATTGAATATGAAAAAAGATATGCCGTTGCGGAACACGACTTTGTTCCAATTTTTTTCGCTATTAAAGAGCGCAAACTCGATTTTTATGGTTTTTTGTTTATAACAATTGTTTGCACTTTTTTTTTTTAAATTAATCAATGATTGATTATCATACCCTACATATAAATGAACATGATAAAAGATATGTCGTTGCGGAACACGACTTTGTTCCAATTTTTTTCGCTATTAAATAACGCAAACTCGATTTTTCATGGTTTTTTGTTTATAACAATTGTTTGCACTTTTTTTTAAATTAATCAACGATTGATTATCATACCCTACATATAAATGAACATGATAAAAGATATGTCGTTGCGGAACACGACTTTGTTCCAAGTTTTTTTCGCAATTAAAGAGCGCAAACTCGATTTTTCATGGTTTTTTGTTTATAACGATTGTTTGCACTTTTTTTTAAATTAATCAATGATTGATTATCATACCCTACATATAAATGAACATGATAAAAGATATGTCGTTGCGGAACACCACTTTGTTCCAAGTTTTTTTCGCAATTAAAGGAGCGCAAACTCAAAACAAACTAAAAGGATTATTTAAGGATTTTTTTATTATTTTTTCAGGATGGGAAATTATCAAATGACCCCTCCCGCTCTGGGTGGAGCGGAAGGGAGTGTCAGACTCTGACTAAAACCCACCCGTGTTCCTTCCTTAGCCCTTTATGTTCCGGGCCAGCGGTAACCCTTTCGGACAATCCCGCTGAGGGACAATCCCGCTGAAGTATTTAAGGATCATATCAGGAGGCGTTTTGTAGTTTCTGCCTACCCTCATGGGAAGAATTATCATAGGTAGCATTAGATCAACCATTGTGAAGCCAGGTTTACGATTTTATATAAGTACATACACGAGTTTATGTTTAGATGTAAAATCGTAAATCTGGCTTCACAATGGTTGATCAAACGCTATCTGATTTTATAAGTTTTCTTTTCCACTGGTAAACAAACATGGCTGATATTTATAAACCCCAGCCATATTCAGAATCGCCATTACTCAACCCGAACGTTGGCAAACAATGCTTATTGATAAACTATTGTCAAGAGGGCACTTGGAATAAGGACTGGCGTACTACTTTTAAAATATCTAACAATAAATGATTCACTAACAATTATTACTATGAATCATAATTAGGCAGTGCACAAAACAAAAAAATTCTTAAATTGTGCCAGTGTTACTGTGTTAGTTAAAATGGAATGGATGGCTTTGCAAAGATAAAAGATTTTTACTAATTGTCGGTTTTCTCCAACAATCCTAACTAATATTATAATGCGAAAGTAAATCTGTTTGTTACCTTTTCACGCCTAAACCACTGAACCGATCATCCTGAAATTTTGCATATACGTTGTCAGGTGTACAGAAACGGACATAGGGTACCTTTCATCTTTTTTTCATAATCTTTATTAAGGAGCTTGGTCAACATGACTAAGTCGCTCCGTAAGGCTATCTTATAATAAGCATCATTTTATACACATAATACAGTTCTTATGTGAATAACTATCTTCTGCTAATACCAATCCGTACAAGTTTGTACAATAGCCTGGCTGTTTCTGACAAGGGGAATGCTAAAATATTATTGCACCTTCCCACCTCTCTAACATCAACACCAAAATGAATTACTAACTCAGCTCTAAGATCTTCGTTCCGGGCACACTCCACCAAAATGTGAAGAACGTCTTCCACTTTCCCACATTCTGTGCAGTTGGGGGAAGGAACTTTTTTCATTAGAAATGCGAACTTATTTAAAGGGATATGTCCAGAACGAAGTCTGAGAGCTGTCACAACCTATCTTCTGCCAAAACAATAGGAATCGAACCATGGCGATTGCCATGGTTCTGATTGTTTTGCCTATACGTTGTCAGGTGTACAGAAACGGACATAGGGTACCTTTCATTCCGAAAAAAAGTGCTGGTCCTGAGGAAAACAACAATAACGTTATTATGATATAGATGGCGCCACGTGTCTTTCGATCGGGATCGACACTTATGCGGGTGAAACCTCGGGGCGCTGCTAGTATAATATAACGATAAATAATCCCAATCTTATAAATTATTTACCCACTGCAGGGAAAAGGCCTCTTCTCATACAAGAAGAAGAAGAAGAAGAGAGATATAAGAGAGATAGAAGATACGAGCATAACTCACCCCGTTTGCTTAAGACAGGTTGGCGATTTCAGACTTAAATATTAACTACAAACCCAGGTTTCCTCTCGACGTTTTTCCTCAACCAATGACAGTAATGTCCAAGATAAACTCAGAAAGTACAATCAGAAACAATCAGAGAGAGAGAAACAATTCAAATAGTCATATTGGTAATTGCCTGAATTTGAATGCCAACTTCTACAACTGTATACCAAATCAAAATGCCATAAGCCAGACAAAATCGAATCGCAATATCGTAGTTACTAAAAATCAAACATTATCTACAATTGAATTGACAATATTTGCACATTCAACTTTGGGAGCCATGTACCAAAATAGCCTAATAGAAATCTAATTCGAGCGTCACGCTTATCCAATGTTCACGTTGTATTGCACACACACCAGTACCCTTACCATGAGTTGGCATAACTTTACGTAACCGTACTCGCTAGCGAGGGCGTAAACAAGTTTCTATGGAGAATTGTACAGCGCCTCTGGCGGTCACTTATAAAACTGTAGAACGCTAGTATGAGTCGAACGGTAAATCACCTATCGAAATCTATACGCTAGCGACTAACGTTTTGTAGCTGTTGCCGTAGAAAATCGGTACCATGAGTTACAAATTCGACAGATGTCATCGAATAATACTGTATCGACTGTAGTTAACTTTTTCACTACCAAAGTTCAGCGTGAAACCCTTTTATTGTGTAATAAATTATTTCGATTCTTAGCTAAAAAAATGTCGTCAAGGTATTATTTTGCGTGGGATATGTTAGCGAAGGCTGCATATGAAGATGAAAAAAGAGAACAAGGAAAATTTCAAGCCGATATGAGGAGTACTTACATTAAATAATCCACTTAGAAACATAAGTGAAAATATTTTATTAAAGAATATAGGCTCAATAAGGAAGCTTTTCAGGATTTGTGTGATTTGCTTAGGCACTTAAACCACATTCCTCAACATCATCTAACCACTTGAAACAAAATATTTCATCATAAAAGGTATACCTGCCAAATTAATGTTATTAAAATCGCTATTACATTCCTTTCCATATATGTACTCGACGAGTAACTGAAATTGCGTAGCACTGGTTCGCATTTTTCACTAATAAAAATTAAAACCAATGAGAAGTTGCAACTAAAGCTCAGCCTCCAAACAGTCCAAACAAACCGACGCACCAAACAAGTAAAGTAAACAAACACGAACTATGAAGTGTCATTGACACGAGCAAAATAACCTACACAAATTCAAGAATCTCATTTTACATAATGACTCTTGTTTTACGACGACGTTTTAAATTAGGAGGGTTACTGCTGTATTTTTAATTTGAAGGATTGGATACTTGTTTTTTGCCCAATATCTTTCTTACTCAGTCTTTTTGGCATAGTTAGAAAGAGACAGCCCCGTTTGGTGTGAAGTTAGGCAAGTCACTCCGTAACGTAACGAAAACTACACATACTATCGAGTAAACGCTAGCGAGTACAGTAAACGTCTATGTGACTCATGGTACGAGTTTAGTCGAAAACTACTCGCAGCGCGTTTATTCGCTATCGACTGTAGTACAATAATGAATGTTTTCGATAGCAACTCATGGTAGAGGTACTGGCTGTGCCATACTTTGGCTGTGAACTACCCACGTGGGGCTAGAACAGTGTTGCAAGACTTGCAAATCACGTCTGTGATTACACGTGTACATAATAATGAGGCAGTACTCCGTAGGACTGCTCTAAACTTTAAATCCCATGTGGGATATAAAGCAACCAATTATGAATAGCGATTCTTGGGGTGTTTCATTGTATAAACACAAACAAGGAGATGGTCAAGCCACGTGTCGGTATAACAAGAGGGCCCGACTAAAGGCTCCTTCAAACAGGCGCAACACGCGATAAAATCGCACGCGACACAAAGGCACCGCAAGTCGCGCAATGAGCGGTGCCTTTGTGTCGCGCGCGATTATATCGCGCTTCGCGCTTGATTGTAGGAGCCTTAAGGATGGGCGTGTCACGTGTTTCATTGTCATGCATAATCAGCCTATAACGTTCCCTTTTCTGTGACACAGGCCTCCTCTCTATCAGAGGAAGTAGGTAGACCACAAGCCACCACGCGAGCCAAGCGCGGGTTGGCGGATGTCATAATTATGTCTTCGAATTTTGGTTCTAGAACATGCTGGTTCCATCTATTTTCGCCATAGTAAAATTATTTAGTTCATTGTCATACAATGGACCTATTTTGAAATGATGACGGTGAAAACCGGTATCACCACAAACATCATCACAACAATTTTCCGCGAGATACGTCATTTGCATAATCTGCACCAAGATAATAAATATAAAAAATTATCATATTATCACGATTCCCAATATAGTTACAATCATATTGCAGATAACTGGTGTCAAATAGCATCGCACGTGTATCGATTATGCGCTAAAAGCTATTTCTAATGACATCTCTCTAGTTCCCGGGAAACCCCACCCACGTCGTCAGTATACATAGTATAGTGCAACGTGATAATACCTTTGACCTTTTTGCAGTAAACTGGGAAAGATTGGCCATCGTGAAATTAATCGTTTTTTACAATAGCAAAAAGTCTTCGACTCTTATTTATTGCTGCATAGTTAATTGGTGTATTTAAGGCGCTGCACAAACGTAAAACGCTCAATTTTTGTCGGACAGTTAGGCATTGGTAAATATTACAAGCCAGAAAAAAAAATTGTGTATTGTCATTGAGCAAAGAAAAGACTTATTCAAAAATATTTCATAAAAATAAAATACATAGTATGATAATACAATCGTAAAACAAAAATCAAAAAAATATTTCGTCGCGCAATTCTCATAATTTTGAGCGGTAGTTTACGCTTGTTTATTTTAATGATATTAAAGGGAATTCAATCAACTAAAGAAATACCTAAAAAAATATTCCACCGTGCACTTATTTTTTTATTTAATTAAAACTGCAAAATTTATTTTATTTTGGTGGTCATTTGAATCAACTACCATCAAACTCATCGCTGTTTTAAACCTTATTTGTTGCCGCGATGCGCTATTGTCAATTACCTAAAAAGGGGATTGAAAATTTTACCTACTGTCAGACATTTTCATTTACGGGGTTTGGTCTTTTCATGTTTTCTGTTTGCATTGATGTCAGCTATCGATTTAAGTATATAGGTCTCATACGAAGCCGCCATATTGAAAAAAAAAATCATAATGACGGATAGTAGATATGCGCACTTTCAAAGTCCTTTGCTTCTTACCGCGCCTTAAGTCATTTTCGTTTAACATTTTTAATTTAGAACCTAGATCAAACCAATACCTGATAGTATCCATATGTTAATATAAAGATAATTAAGGCTCCTTCAAACAGGCGCGACACGCGATAAAATCGAGCGCGACACAAAGGCACCGCAAGTCGCGCAACGAGCGGTGCCTTTTTATCGCGTGCGATTCGCGTCGCGCGTCGCGCCTTTTTGCAAGGAGCCTTTAAGTTCTGATTTTCCTTAAGGCTCCTTCAAACAGGCGCGACGCGACACGCGACACAAAGGCACCGCAAGTCGCGCAACGAGCGGTGCCTTTGAGTCGCGCGCGATTCGCGTCGCGCGTCGCGCCTGTTTGCAGGAGCCTTTATTATTTGAACGTTTCATGTGCGGTACGAAACCGTAACGTTTGGAAACTAATAATAGTAGTTAATTGGCCCTGTTTTGCGGAACTAACGCGAAGCCATCGTAATGCATGATTTGTACAAGTTATATTCGACGTGGTTGTTAATGAGTTCTGCATGGCGGTGGCGGCGTTTGCGGTTGATTTTATGGAAATTGTTGTTAATTAATATTAAGAGGACTAGTAGAGCAAAGTGTCCTTGAGAAACGCATGCACACATATACACAATCGCCGCGTACGCCATCTAACGACGACGCCCATCACAATTATGACATACAGCATACGATTTACGATTACGCCCGAGTATTCCAATAGATGACGCGGAAACAAGTAGTTATGACAACAAAATTATTAACCGATTTCTAAAAAGGAGGAGGTTCTCAATTCGGGTTTGTTTATTTTTTTTTTTTTTATTTATGTTCGGGTCCTATATAGACGACCTCCATCATAAATAGACGGATTTGCAAAATTCTTTTTTTGTTCGAAAGAGGTTTGTTTCGAAAGGGTCACATTTAAATTTCGTAAAGATCTGATGATGAGTTTCGGAGACAGACAACGGAACTCTTCAATAAATGCCAGCAAATCAACCGCGATCGCTGCTATCGCATTTGTATGCATTATTTACGCAATCACACAACATAACATCACGCCTGTACCCTTAAAAATGGTAGGCAGATGTGTTTAATAGCTTCCTGTCGCTGATATTCACATAGCAAGTAGTGTTATATGAATTTGTGTGGGGTAGGTAGGGACAACTAAAAAGTGAAAAATAAAAACTGTTTTTACTGTTTCTACAAAAAAAAAAAACAACCGACTTCCAAAAAAAACCACTACAAAGTGAAAAATAACTTTAATTTCGGAAGTCGGTATCGTTGGTTGTAGCTTTGTAGTGTTTTTTTTTTGGAAGTCGGCTGTTTTTTTTTTATAAAAAATTATTTAATTTGTTTTGAGTGTGACTTGAAAAAATTAAGGATGTGGATGATTTTGAAATAAAACTGATTCAATCAAATTTAAAACATTTTTATTTAAAAAATATGGAAGTGGTAGTTACTTACGAGTTTTTTTTACATTTACATTATACCACATACTTTTAAGCTATTTTTCTGGTTAACATTATACCTACCACATTTAGTTTTAAATGCTTTTTTTTCAGGTTTACGATTACTCGTTTATATTACACCATGCATCGATCATGTCATAAAATTATTTTTGTTCCTAAAATTTACTAAAATCTAAGAAACGTGTAGTAACAACAAATGCCAAACATTTGTTGTGAATAATTTTCTTCATAATTTTTACGTTCTTCTTTGTCGTTATCTTCATTTTTGCCATCGCTTTTCTCTTTATTTTCGTTTTTATCTTCATTTTCGTTTAAAAAACTATTCCGGTCCGTCTACAGGAATGGAGAGTGAAAGAAAATTATAGTGGAAGGTTTTAAACAATATTTGCCTACCCACTATATTTGGATATCTGACTGTGACTCAAGCAAAAAAAGAACCGACTAATTTTCAGTAAAAATCAAAGTGATAAGGACTATGGCCAGTCATATCGAAAGCCTGATATGCCTAGAAGTACTAGATAAAATGAAAGATGATTTCATGAAAAAATTTAAAAATATTGATGAAGAGCGAGCAATGATTGAAAGAAAAACTATTTTACAAAGTGCTAATGGAGAATGGCTTGAGATGAGAAGATCTTTATTGACTGCATCCAATTTCGGTATGGTTATAAGAAGGCGTACTAATACACCATGTGATAATTTAGTAAAAGATCATATACTTTACCTAAAAAAAATTGATCACGTCCAATCCATAAGCCATGGCCAACAAAATGAAAAAACCGCCCTCGCAAATTTGGCTGTACAAGAACACATAATCATTAGACCCTGTGGTTTATTTATAGACCAAGAACTATGTTTCTTGGGTGCATCGCCCGATAGATTAACTGGAGAAGATACTGTGGTTGAAGTGAAGTGTCCTTTTGACAGCCAATAAAATGGGCCTTGCAGCAGCAATTGAAAAGAAAAAGGTAAACTTATGGCAAAAAACAAAAACAGGTAAACTAGTCATCAACAAAAAACATGCTTGGTATTTATTACCAAGCACAAGGACAGCTATAGTTGATCCAAAGAAAATATTGCCTTTGACGTATAGGAGAAAGGAAAAGAAAAACTCAAGACGGAAATAATTTATTGGCTGTCAAAGGACACTTCACTTCAACCACAGTATCTTCTATAGTTAATCTATCAGGCGATGCACCCAAGAAACATAGTTCTTGGTCTATAAATAAACCACAGGGTCTAATGATTATGTGTTCTTGTACAGCCAAATGTGCGAGGGCGGTTTTTTCATTTTGTTGGCCATGGCTTATGGATTGGACGTGATCAATTTTTTTTAGGTAAAGTATATGATCTTTTACTAAATTATAACATGGTGTATTAGTACGCCTTTTTATAACCCTACCGAAATTGGATGCAGTCAATAAAGATCTTCTCATATCAAGCCATTCTTCATTAGCACTTTGTAAAATAGTTTTTCTTTCAATCGTTGCTCGCTCCTCATCCGTCTTTTTTAATTTTTTCATGATATCATTTTTCATTTTATCCAGTACTTCTACCGGCATATCAGGGTTTTCACATGACTGGCCATAGTCCTTATCACTTTGTTTTTTTACTGAAAATTAGCCGTCTCTCTTTTTTGTGTACCTTTTACTGAGGATTTTTTGTTTGTTTTCTTTCTTTCCACGTCTTCTGTTTACCTCTTGGGCTTTTATTGGCCATTTTCTTATATAGCTTTGACATTGCATTTTCTTCATTGAACGACACTGCTTAAGCAATGCATCGCGTCTGATATGAATTTTTCAAGTAAAAGTTAACTCTCTTCCCTCCTACGTATTTCGCAATGATGCTGTGATAGCGTTCCACCACGTTGCTGTCTACGTCATGAAGTAAACTTCGAGCATAGCCGGCAATACCTTGAATCATAATACAGATTCTCTGCCACAGAGAACTTAACATAAAATCATTTGGAATATCATTTTCCTCCAGATTTAATCGTAAGTAACGATATGTTTGAGGAAAAACTTACTTCTATATTGTAATTTAACCCTTCTGTTTCTTGGTTTTCAGTCTGGATATCATATTGACTTACAGGAGCACTATCCACCTAAAATCCCATTAATCCATTATTCAATTTTAAAATCAATTCTTTTTTAAAATTCAACGTGTTTGTGGCAAGGTGATGTTGCCCTGCAACGGCTGCAACGTGCGGCTGATAAAAAAATATATGAATATTACCTGTATACTAAAGATTTCTTCTAGTACACGTTTAGATGAATATGTACTTTTATCAATAACTTCACAATCGTGATCTTCCTGTGGTACCACTGTTTCCAATCTATAAAAAAAATACCATCACATATCATCACTTATTATCTATCGCTTTCCATCAGGCGTGATCGAGGTCAAAAGCGGGCCGCCCATTCAGCAATAATAAAATGAAAAAAATAGAAGATTTTAAATTACGTTTTTAATTATTTTAAATTAAGTTAAAAGGAGGCTCAATAATTTAAAAAAGTGCATCATTAGAAGCACAAAAAGTTTTTAGAGGTTCATTAATTTCAAAAAGTGTCCATCATTAGCAGGTCAATAAGTTTTGAAAGGATAGGTTAATTTATATTTCCTTTTAATAAATCAATTCAATTTCCTCACATAACTTTTTTCTCCAAGTGAATTCAGACATGTTGTCTTAGGATTAATTAAGCAAACTACTCTATGAGGGCAATAAAGATCAACATAGTTCATAATGCTGCAATTAACTTTGTGTCTGGGTACGGTCTACCCATTCTCCTTTGTCAAGTAAGTAAGGCCTTTTACACATTATGCCGTGTCTGCGGCAGCGCCGCCGCGCACCGCCCGCCACGGTATTTTTATCTATACAGTATTCTATCTTCATAAAAACGATCGGAACGCGAATCATACCTACGCGCCTCGATTTCGGTTTACACTCGGTTAACAAACAGTCTCGAATGCTCCGCAGTGACGAGTGGACGCCGGACGGTGTGACGGTTTCGTAAGCAGTAAGCGTGCAATTTGTGACAAATATTCATTGAAATAAGTACAAGTACTTACTTAATATGGCAAAGAGACTATATTGTGCTGTTTTTGGTTGTTTGAATTCGTCAATAAGTTTTTTTTATTAAATCTATTGATCAAAAAGACCATGTATTTTTATTGAACTCTTTCTATTCCATTCACAACGTGTTTCTATTTTATAAATAAAAAGTCTTTTTTACAAAAAAAAAAACTACGGACTTCAAAAAAAACAACACAAAGTAATTAACTTTAATTTTGGAAGTCGGTGTCGTTGGATCTGCATTTTCGTTTTTTGACACCGACTTCCGAAATTAAAGTTACTTTTCACTTTGTAGTGTTTTTTTTGGAAGTCGGTTGTTTTTTTTTTTGTAAAAAAGTTTTTATTTTTCACTTTTTAGCTGTACCTACCTACCCCGCCCAAATTCATATAACACTAATTGCTATGTTAATATCAGTGACAGGAAGCTATTGAACACATCTGCCTACCCCTTTAAAGGGTATAGGCGTGATGTTATGTTGTGTGATTGCGTAAACTGGCATTTATTGAAGAGTTCCGTTGTCTGTCTCCGAAACTCATCATCAGATCTTTACGAAATTTAAATGGGACCATTTCGGAATAATCCTCTTTTGAACAAAAAAAGAATTTTGAAAATCCATCTACATATTTTTATGACGGAGTTATGTCCGAACATACATAAAAAAATAGAAACATCCGAATTGACAACCTCCTCATTTTTAGAAGTCGGTTAAAAAAAAATATTTACCTATAGGTACAGTCACAAAACTAGAAAGAAACTCAAGTAGGTTGATGAAATTAAAATACTGTAGGCGGGAGGGGTTATCGCGTGTTTACGTACCGCGCGACTGTAGTACATTATAAAAAAATATATATATAATACAGCGGCGCCGCCCCCGCCGCGCCGCCGCGGTGCCGCTCTGTATTGGTTGCCCTTGGATTTGCATGAACCCTTGCACATGGCGGCGCCGCGGCGGCGCGGCGGCAGCAGCATGATTCGGCGGCGAGTATTGCTACGGTTTTATCAAAACTCGTCGCCGCCGCCGCAGCGCCGTGTGTTCATACAAATCCAAGGGTGACTGATGCAGCGGCGCCGCGGCAGTGGCGGTGCCGCTGCAGCTGCGGCATCTCAAAGATAGGTACCTAACATTCATACATAATATTATGAATCTATTTATTATAAACGAAATCAATAATAATAAAAACCAAAATCTTGCTTGTGATAATTTTCATCGCAATTTTTAGATGAATTTGTTATTTCGTTATGCCCAATATCAATAAGTCGCGGTCTGTTAATAAAAACATTAGGTGCTTTTAGTTTTTTTTAATTGTAGTTTCGCATTAGAAATAACTTCCGTGTTGATATTTACGACTGTCTTTCTCCTGTGAAAGATAAAATTACATTGTAGACGTTTTAATTATTATTTATAAAAAAATAATAAATACATAATATGTATATATAAATTCAAAATACATTTAAAAAGAAAACTTCGGTTAGATACTCCCTGGGAATCGAACCCGGGGACTCTTGAATACAAATCTACACATCGGGCTCATACGCTAACGTAACAGTTGCAAATGTAGTCGAAAAAATTGACCTTATGCGTATATGCGTCATGGCTGCACTATCTTAGACGTTTCTAAATTCATAGTTTTATTGTTAAAAAAATAAATATTCAATAATAATAAAATGCTCTTATTTTTTAATTTCGTATATATATATAATTATGTTCAGCGTTTTATATGAACGTTTTGTAGTCCGAACGGAATTTTTCACTTCATATTTACAATAAATGATAATTGATAACAAGGTTACGCTATTTTAACTTCAAAGTATTTTATATTTACACGAAATAAAAATATTTACGCAAAGAAGATTATGCAAATAATAATAAACAATGAATTTACAAATAAAACTTTACAAAAACATAACAATCTTGGCGGAAATATTGCGGCGAAAAGAGCGACACGTCCGTATAGCATCAGGCCTCGGCCGGCAGTGTCGCTACACAGCGTTTACGCACACATACGCACGTATTTTGTTCGAAAATATGAATATGCGATTTATAAAGAATCTATTGTTTGGACAAAAAAATTAAAACACTAGTATTTTAGTATGTTGCTTGTAGAATAATCTGACAAAAAATCAGAATGATTGTATGTATTTTAGTATGGATTTTATTGTAAAAAGAAAATTTTTAGAGGTATCTTCATGATTTTTTTCTATCGTATCAAATTAGTTGTATTATGTTTTCACCACACTATCTATCTAGCATATATCCTGAAGAATATCATATATTTTTCTGATTTTTTTTACTGCAGTCTATCATATACTTTTATTGTTTCGAAAACTTGCGTTTAGGTCTTGTAAGCCCCTTAACAAGGAAAAAAAATGGTTACCTAACATGAATAATCAGTCTATAAAATAGTGTTCCTACTGCTGGGACACAGGCCTCCTCTCTGTGAGAGGGAGTGGGCCATAATACACAACGCGGGCCCAGTGCGGGTTAGTGGTTACATAACATAATGACTTGAAACTATTTGTTCGGTCCCATGATCTCATCATCATCATTCAGCCGAAAGAGGTTCACAGTTGGAGATAGGCCTCAACCTCCCCGCAGCATCGCCGCAACGACCGGTCCTATGCCTTCTCCCTAGTGAATAAAGACAGCTCTTATAGACCAGTCTTACCAAGGGGTATCGTGTTATCCAGTTACTGCGTTGTGGAGGCAGTTAGGTAGTCGCTTCATGTAAAACTCTGGTATTCAACTTCGGGAATAATGTTCAACTACATCCGATTCGACTGGAAGCGACCCCAACATAGGACAAGGCCTAGAAAATGATGGCAGCTCTTATACACCAGGCTAAACCCGCCTGATCGGAAGATACTCCCGTTTTGTGAACATCATCATCCTCCACAGAAAGAATCGAAAACATAAAATAGCATTAGACTTTCTAGCCTAGGTTTTACGAAGGCCGATGTTCCCTTCATCATAAAGGTCAATGTAAACACCTTAATTTAAACCAGAGATAAGAGGTTATCATAAAACAACAACGATTATGGGCTTAATATGAACGGCTGGGTTTCCTCGTCAGGTTTTCCTACATGTTTGACTGGTAGCGTTTGTTTTTATCAAACTCGAATGTGCGGTCAAGGTGCGAAAAATCTTTTTCAAACATATTCCTTTCTCACATAGCGAGCACTTTAATAACAGACAGCTTGCAGAGTATTCAAACTGAAGTGGCCAGTGGGCTGGCCATGTTTGTCGAAGGTCCGATGGCCCGTGAAGCAGACAAGACCTAGGGTGGAGGCCGCGTATCGGAAAGCGTGGTGTGGGACACCAGGCTTGCCGATACGCGGGAGCTAGATGGTTGGGTGGGCCTGGGATAGACTGGAGGCGGAAGGCGGAGGCCAGAGTGTTGTCCCCCAGGCTGGGGAAGGCCTATATCCAGCAGTGGACTGCGATGGGCTGAGTTGATTGAGCACTTTTATAAAGTGTCATTGTGCAAGTAAAAATTAAAAACATTAACCTTAGGGTGAACCTTTTTATTCCTCGAGTGTACTTGGATGTACCTAATGCTTACAGTTAGAAAGTTCATTATAGTGCTCTTAGAAAAGTTTGTACTTTTTGCAGACATTAGGTGTGATGTGATGACAATGAATGTATGAGGTGTTTGTAAAGATGTTAAACGAGCTGCAATTACAATTAAATTATAAACGATTCTGCATTGTTGTAGTTTTAGTGTCTATTTTTATTTTTAATGCGATCTAATTAACTTCACCTGTCACTTTAGTAGCTATGTTCAAGGAGTTTAACCCATTCTCTGTCCCATGAACCACATATGGTTCAGGTTGATTGTTTAATTATTGTGTCTACTTGTAGACAGTGAAAGTGTTAACAAATCGATTGTCAATTAAAAAAACCTTAAGTTTTTAATTGACTGATTAGTTTAGTAAAGCTGTGACCGAATGGTGGCCATTGTTCGGCCATAGAAACCAGGGCCGTCCAAAAGCGCGCTGGGTTGACGATATCGTCAAAGTCGCGCGAAACACCTGGATGAGAGACGCACGGAACCGGGAAGTATGGTGGAAGAAACGGGAGGCCTAGCAGTGGGTGATTCCGGGCTGAAATGATGATGATAAGTTTAGTAGCATTCTACTTCTTAGACAAGGAATAATTTGGGAATTGTGTCTTTCATTACATACCTATTTATAGTATTTATCTTATATTGTATCCCACCAAAAACATTCTGTAAAAAACTAGCCAAGTCTCGATGGAGCTGCTTGTTTATCTCTAAAAAGTAATGAAATCTAGACAAAGTCGTGCCAAGTCTAAGGTTCCTTACTGCGATTTCTTTATTATTATAGTTAATGTTGTGATATTATTTTCCACGACATATAGCATTTTTACGCTTGTAGGTTCCATCAAAACTGGAAGTATGACGCGCGGGCTCGCGAAAGATGGAAGGAGTGGAGAGAGGCCTTTGTCCAGGAGTGGGACAGAGCAGGCTAAACAAAAAAAAAATACCAAAGCTTTTTGCGTTTGCTTGTATGCAAAGGCACCGCTCGTTGCGCGACTTGCGGTGCCTTTGTGTCGCGTGTCGTGTCGCGCCTGTTTGAAGGTGCCTTAAACACGAGGATGATGACTTTAAAACCAGTTGGTTTAACCCCGTAGATGTAGGTAGAGATTGTGTATAAAATGAAACTGAAGGATGATTTTTTTTAAAGAAACCCCCTTTATTTTAAGACTTGAAACTAACGATTTGTTATTTTGTAGCCGTAACAAAAAATATGATAAGAAAAATATTAGAGACGGTGTCTATAGTCCTCATCATCCATTTACGGCCGCTATAAAAAAAAACAAAATACATAAATGTAAACATTAAAGGGGAAATAGTTTTTAAGAAAAACAAGAAACGATGTTTTCGGCGATTTTTGCTCGATCTTAATAACGGCAATACATACAAACGTCGAACTAATATAACTTGTAAGTTTCATGGCCATTTTTTTAGCTTGCTAACTAATAATAAAGCTGAAGTTTGTTCGTTTGTTTGAACGCGTTAAGGCTCCTTCAAACAGACGCGACACGATAAAATCGCGCGCGACACAAAGGCACCGCAAGTCGCGCAACGGGCGGTGCCTTTGTTTGTAGGAGCCTTTAATCTCTGGAACTACCAGTCGGATTTGAAAAATTAATTTTGCATTTGTTAGCCCAATTTTCGAGGAAGGCAAAAAAGCTATTTGAAATCACACTACGACCCTTCGGAGCCGAGCAAAAAGAAATAAGTGGGTAAGAACGCTAAGCGAAAACGAAGTAAGAGCACGAGCAGGCGATGCGATGCGACGGGGCGGGTCGGGGAAACAAGAAATGTCACGCGGACTAAGTCGCGGGCAGAAGCTAGTACAGTATATTTTTGTCATTTTCCCACACTTACCGTTAACTAGTAAGTAACGAAATCTCAGCGTTCTTATACAGATTCTGATGTCACGTTGGATAATGACTCCAACATAATAATGTAAACGATTAAAGGCTCCTACAAACAGGCGCGACACGCGATATAATCGCGCGCGACACAAAGGCACCGCTCGTAGCGCGCCTATTTGAAGGTGCCTTAAACACGAGGATGATGACTTTAAAACCAGTCGGTTTAATTTGACCTTGAAATGTCTTGTTCACTTTAGCGGAACGCCCGACGCCGCTAGAATACCAATAGGGTCTTATAATTCTTATCATTGCAGGAAAACAGGTTTAATTACATAGGTAACAACGTTGTTTTTCTGCTGTATTTTGTTTCGTTTTCAAGTGAAGTGTATAAGTTGGTTTTAATACCGCTAACTCTGCGCTGCCACCGACGACGACGCCGTAGGAGTGGCCAAGTTTTGGACCAACAAGATCAGCACCCTAATTGCGGTACAATGCGTGCCACGAAAGATGAGACTTGACACACCACGTGGTTTGACTTGCGCAGAACACGATTTTAGGTATCTTTAGCGGTATGAGGTCTGAGTGCGGGACGGGACCAGACGTCATAGGGGCAGCGGAAAGAGCGGGGGAGGCGGGGTCAAGTCTCATCTTTCGTGGCACGCATTGTACACACTAACAATCTCAATTTGAATCACTTTGAAGGATATTGCAAATCCATTGCTTCTTATGTTCGAAAAATTTGTCCTCAACAACGCAATGAATGTTGTTGAACTGTCAGAATGAAAGCAATTGCTACCGTGTGTTACGCAATTACCCCACTGAGTATTTCAGTGGGGTAATTCGTGCCAGCAACACGAAGAAGAAAAACATCGCAATCAACTTTTAAATGTCTGAGCAAGACCTTCAAAATTATAACAGGAAATTGATTTAAAAGGTCTTTTTTTTTTTCAGGGGAAATCATCAAATGACCCCTCCCGCTCTGGGTGGAGCGGAAAGGAGTGTCAGACTCTTACTGACTAAAACCCAGCCGTGTTCCTTCCTTAGCCCTTTATGTTCCGTATCCTTTCGGACAATCCCGCTGACCCATTTAAAAGGTCTTAGGCGAATGTGTGATATAAATCATGCTTTTTAGATTGGCGATAGTAGGTACTAAGCGCCTTATTTATTCCACTCTATTTTAAAATTTATCGACTTCACAAAGAGGATTCGAGATTTTTTTCCAACAATCGTAAAGAACTCTCGTATCTTCGCAAATATCAAAGCAACAAACAAATTAAAAAACAAATTTTATTAAAAAAAAACAAATGTCAGTTGATCTTAAGGGGCTTACAGGACCTAAACACAAAAAGCGGAAGTTTTATAAACAATAAAAGTATATGATCGACTACAGTAAACAAAATCAGAAAAATATTCTTCAGGATATATGCTAGGTAGATAGTGTGTTGAAAACATAATAAACTAATTGTGGTCGTCCAAATCAAAAGGGACCTTATGGCGGAAATGAGTTATCTACAGAGCTGAAAACTACATAAATGTACCGAACTATAATAGACCCAAGAACCAACCTTCTAACCACTACCGTTATTTTTTTTACGAATTTTTGAAGTTCACTGATCGAAATTATAAGTTTCGAGATATTCGCAATTTAATATGCCGTACAAAAAGTTATGTTTTAGTGTGAAGTTATGTAACTGATGGTATACTTTGATTAATTCTATGACTTTGATTGACTATGATTATTACTAATGGAAATTCTTACAATCCTTGCATAAACTTAAAACCTACTTTGCAATATTAAAATGTTTGAATTACAAGAAAAACGATTTGTTAGGTCTTGCCGCGATAAGGTTCCTTTTTTACTAAACTTTAGATGAATACAAAACTTTTTTAAATTGACTTTTCGAAAAGTTGAACACATCTACATGTAGTAAATACAATCATCTTTTTAAAAAGACAGTTAATAAAAAACGATTTTTTTGAGGTATTTTACAAATATATTAATATCTCGGAAACTAGTTACCGCCATAAGGTCCCTTTTGATTTGGACGACCACAATTTGATATGATAGAAAAAACCATGAAGATACCTCTAAAAACTTTCTTTTTACAATAAAAACTAAAAACCATACTAATATACATACTGCATACAATCATTCAGTTTTTTTTTTGTCAGATTATTATACTGTAAAAAAAGTGCAAACAATTGTTATAAACAAAAAACCATGAAAAATCGAGTTTGCGCTCTTTAATAGCGAAAAAAACTTGGAACAAAGTCGTGTTCCGCGACGGCATATCTTTTTTCATGTTCAATTATATGTAGGGTATTATAATTAATTATTAAAAAATGAAAAAAAAAGTGCAAACAATTGTTATAAACAAAAAACCATGAAAAATCGAATTTGCGCTCTTTAATAGCGAAAAAGACTTGGAACAAAGTCGTGTTCCGCAACGGCATATCTTTTTTCATGTTCAATTATATGTAGGGTATGACAATCAATCGTTAAAAAATGAAAAAAAAAGTGCAAACAATTGTTATAAACAAAAAACCATGAAAAATCGAGTTTGCGCTCTTTAATAGCGAAAACAACTTGGAACAAAGTCGTGTTCCGCAACGACATATCTTTTATCATGTTCATTTATATGTAGGGTGTGATAATCAATCGTTGATTAATTTAAAAAAAAGTGCAAACAATTGTTATAAACAAAAAACTATGAAAAATCGAGTTTGCGCTATTTAATAGCGAAAAAACTTGGATCAAAGTCGTGTTCCGCAACGGCATATCTTTTTTCATGTTCAATTATATGTAGGCTATGATAATCAATCGATAAATAACTGTAAAATAAGTGCAAACAATAGTTATTTATAAACAAAAAACCATGAAAAATCAATATTTTTCTATTGCAGAATATTAACATTTTTGTTCTTGGATTATATATTTTTTCCATCCTTATTTGTTCATAAAATAACTTATTTAATTCTCTATTTATTTGGTTAAAAAGCTTCCTCTGTTTTAAACAATGCAGCGAATTTATTCGACTATATAGTACGGGGGCCCGACAGGGCGCTCCGGCCCTGCACATACTGTGCTCGGCCGCCGCTAGTTTCAGCTACATTTCTACAAGCAACATACTAAAATACTAGTGTTTTAGCCCAAACAATAGATTTTTCGTAATTAAATAATTGCTTCATATTTTGAAATAAATTACCAGCGCGGCGTTGTGTCATCGCGCTTCTCTTACTTTTCTATGCAGTCCGACAGTGACCGCGCTTTAGGTCATTTAAGCCCCTTAAGTAATGTTTTAAAGGTAAATAAAAATTCATTTAGCTATTTTTGGATGATTATGCAGCTGACATATTATTACATTGTGAGTTTTCGTTTTTGTCTGATGTTTGTTATCCTGTCTGTATCCTTTTATGTATATGTTCAAGTATATGAGTCTTGTAACTTGAATTAAACTATTTTTTGTTTTTATTTATTTATTATAAAAATAAGAGGAAAATCATAGATTAGTGCCTAGTCTAAGTATGATTAATTTAATTGAACAAAATTTCGTTGCACAAAAACAATGTGTCTTAGCTGTGTATGGAGCAGAATATTTAGAGCATTGTAAGTCATTATTTAAAGCACTAAAAATTCTTCCACTTCCTTGCCTATATATTTTTGAAATTTGCATGTTTCAAATTTTCCTTTTTTTTTTCATAATATAATATGAACATTTCTAAAATAATTTTAGAAATGTTCATAACTTTTTTTTTCATGTTTTTAACATTTCTAACATTTCCTGTTGACAGTGATGGGATGAATTTTTTGATGCCCTTTGATTATTTCCCCTCCTTTTTTATACATATACTCTAAAAGAGTGAAAAGCAGAAGCCCAAATAAATTACCTGCACCTACTTAGCCAGAGACTACATTTTTATATAGCAAGAATTCCAATTGCATGGCAATCAAAATTTTTAACAATTTACCCCCACACATCAGTGTTGCTCACAAATAAATTCAGAAAAACAATATTTGCCTGGATTCAAAAACTGTTTGTATTCAGTTAATGAATTTTTAAATTATAAATTTAGACATTACATTTTATCAATACTTACTTTGTGTACAATGTATGGACTATACCTATAGACTTGTACATTTTTCATTCATAAATTATAAATATGTATAATAAAATTATGCTTATAAAACTCAACATGTATAAAAATTACCAATTTTCATATGAACTAATTTATAATAATATTAATGGCGATATATCTTCTGTTCTTAGCGTTTCGATGACATAAAAAATTGCCAATTTTCATCCGAACTAATTTATAATAATATTAATGGCGATAGCATCTTAGCATTTCGATGACAAACTAACTACTATGATTATATTGTAGCGGCCTAGAACTTGGCCACTTTGACTTTGTAAGTTAATTTTAATATTTCAACACCGGCAACGGTAGTGTATGTGAAACTGTTTAATATTAAGATCTTAATGTACCATGTACCCAGAAATAAATTAATCTAATCTAACGTCTTTCCCCTTCATTCGACGTTGGTACATATTAAACAGTCATGAGCAATTTGCTATTCTGAGAATTTAAAATGAACGTGCATAACTTTCTCTTTAATCCTTAGTTTGGTCTTTGGACTTTACACTTTACGTTTTCGATGGTTAAGGTTCCCGCAGAGACTAAATATTCGCATCACCTCCACGACGGTAGCGAAACGGCGGCGAAGCCATACATTTTTACTGATAATTATGTAGGATTTGTGAAATTAGGGTCGGTAGAGTTAGGCCGTGTAGATTCAGAAGCTTGGCTCTACGTGAGATCTGATATCTTTTTCATAGGGCAAACCTTATGTGGTCGTCTTGGCAACATTTTACATGTTTTTAATGTTTTTGGTGGGATTATGTTTTCTGTTTGCATAGATGTCAGATATCGATTTGTAAAGGTCTCATGCGTGGCCGCCGTTTCCGAAATAGCGCGACATTAGGTAGTTATGCTACGGATCTTCAAAGCCCCATCGTTCAGAAGGTAATACTTATTTAATTAAATTAACGACACCTTTTGTTTGGCTGTCCTTAGCAGACGGAAAAAAATAACAATTCAATACAAATAATTCCAATAACCACAATTTTTTAGAAGATTGATACACAAATAAAATATCAGCTTCTCATTCACGTGAGTGAGACACGTGATGAAGAGGTCAAAGATCATATTTATCTGAGGCAGGCGCAAAAAACATAACAGACAGCCAATGTGATCGGAGAAAGTAGTTCCGCAACGATGAAACCAATGAATAAGTGACTAATCATGTTGTTTGGTACAAACACAAAAGATTGGCCTCTACTCTTGAATATCATAGTACTCATTAATTAGGTTACGAAGGTCAGTTGGTTTTTGAACCGAGTGAAATACTGATGTTTTAGTAACATTAACAACAGCACCATGCCTGTATTTCTTGAAGGTAAGAGGGTATATTGCATAGTAATCCCAAATTTCTCCAGTTATGTCTATAGCTAAGATGAATATAAGCTGGTACTCGTCGCGAGCGGAGTCGGGGCAGAGCTAATTTGTTTCTATTGTATGTAGTCAGGGAAACGGTTTAGCAAATGAACTATATCAACCTAAGCTGTCCGCACAACTGTCAGTCTTTATCAGTCAGTCAGTATGGAATTTTAACTATTGGGAGCTACAACAAAAACTGCTGAATTGTTTGTTAGTTATACAGGATATAACCACAGTTGTCCATCATTTCTTTTCGACGATAAAATCAATTTCTTCGGCCTTCGTCGCCAAGTAAATCGCGGGCTTTAAACACGTTGTTCCATGTTACGCAACGTTGTTAATAATGACGTTTTATGTTCATGCTGTGCTACGTTACGTCAGAGCATAGATGGAAAGTGTCATCAACGGTGACTTTCACTGTGCGGTGTAGCTAGTTTGTTATGGTACTTAAGCTGTTACGTTTTTATGAACGAGTTTGTGTCAGCTGTTTTTTATTCGATTCTATGTTTTTTCTATGTGTCTACCATTACTTTTAATACACTGGTTTGACAAGCTTGAAACTTAATTAAACTGCTGTGATTGGTTGATAGAAATAGATTAATACAAAACATATACATTTAAAAACGGATTCAGGTCCACTTGCACCGCAAATCTATTAAAGGCTCCTGCAAACAGGCGCGACGCGCGACTCGAATCGCGCGCGACTCAACGGCACCGCTCGTTGCGCGACTTGCGGTGCCTTTGTGTCGCGCGCGATTTTATCGCGTGTCGCGCCTGTTTAAAGAAGCCTTTACCTAGTAAATGGGTTGTGGAGGTCAGATGGCAGTCGCTCCATGTAAAATACTGGTATTCAGCTGTATCCGATTAAACTGGAAGCCGACCCCGACATAGTTTGGAAAAGGCTAGGCAGATGATGATGATGATGATGATCTAATACGGTCGGTTTAGTCTCCGTTGATTAGAATTCATATTTTTAGTCTACATACAGTACAAGCTTGTTTCTGTCAATCTTTCTGTCAAATAAAGTATTGAGTATAAATTTAATAGGCTCTCAGAAACTGGGATTAAGGTCTTTTAACTTATGACACTCTTGTGTAGTTTGAATCGAAGATCGATAGTGTAAGGCTCCGTACACACGGCGATGATCAGTACGATATATTATGGTGAAAATTTGGAATCATATATGAGCACATCGCGCTGATCATACAGTTAAAAACAAATGCATTATGACACACAATTTCTATCAATCATGCTGCCTATCCCGTGCCTAGCCGGTGCCCAACTACGGTGGGGTCGGCTTCCAGTCTAACCGGACGCTGCATTTTACATGCAGCGACTGCCTATCTGACCTCCACAACCCAGTTACGGGGTAAAACTGCCATGTGATCCCAAAATTATGTACAGACGCCAGCACATCAAGCTACCCGAAACTGTAAAATTTTCCCAATCAATTTTGAACCTTATGCTTGAGCGATAAAGTTGAAAATCTATTAAATAAATTTGACAGATTGTAGTAGCTTGATGTGCTGGCGTCTGTACAAAAAAATATCGTACTGAATGGCTTGTGAACGGTGTCTAAGTAGGATTTCAAATAATTTAGGTTTTACAATAGCTTACCATTATGAAGTAAAACTACTGTGTGTTGTTGCCTGCTCCGCCCCCTGCAACAATTAATTTAAATATGTCATCTTTATTACAGATTATTTGATTATGTGCAGGAAAGAATCGAAACTTGGAAAGCTATGGGGGAGACCTTTGTCCAGTAGTGCGAAAATCGAGGACGATTAAAAAAAAACAGATTCCGTCATGGAATTTTACCAGTACAAAATTACAATGGATCTCCGCTCTTAGTCATATTTTAAACTACATATACCTACATATATTCTTAATAAACTTAAATCAGTAAAACTATAATGCTATTAGTAGCAGTTAATTAAAAAACTAATTTAATTCTATTCTGTTCTATTATGTAATTATCTTGCTATGGAAAAGCGGAGTTTCTAAATACAGGCATTTTTTGTTTAAAGCGACGATCCGATCATCAACTTGTTGCCTTGATTTGGTTAAAAGATATATAAACATTTTTAATTTATTAAAGATGGACGTTATTTTTTTAGAGTAATACTGTGAAATGTGAACAGCGCGGTGATTGGTTATGGTTGCCCACATTTACACATCTTTTGACACTCCCTCGATTTTAAATTTACTTCGTTAGAGCCGTAAGTGCGTCGGAAAGCACGTTAAGCCGTTGGTCCCGGATATCATTCGTAGATCTAGATAACAGTCATTACAGGTAGTCAAAAGCCCAAAAAGTCTGACAACCAAGCGGTAACTGGGTTGTCAGATAGGCAGTCGCTCCATGTAAAATATTGGTAAGTATTCAGTTGCATCCGGTTAGACAGGAAGCCGACCCCAACATAGTTCGCAAAAGGGTAGGCAGATGGTTTATTATCCGGCTAGAGGTTTATTATGGCTTCCTTTAGGTAAGGTTTGCATGACAATTTGATATTATCGAGCAGGTGGTGTCAAAACGAATTTAAAACGTTATTCTATTTCTATCAATCTTTTCAATATGTCAGAGACAGAATGATGCTTTAAGGGGCTTACATGACCTAAAGCACGGTAACTGTCGGACTGCATAGAAAAGAAAGAGAAGCGCGATGACACAACGCTGGTAATTTATTTATTGCAAAATATAAAGCAATTATTTTATAACAAAAAGTCTATTGTTTAGACTAAAAAATTAAAACACTAGTGTTTTAGTATGTTGCTTGTAGAATAATCTGACAAAAAATCAGAATGTATGTAATGTTTTTTTTATTGTAAAAAGAAAGTTTCTATCATCAAATTAGTTGTATTATGTTTTCAACACACTATCGACGTAGCATATATCCTGAAGAATATCATATATTTTTCTGATTTTGTTTACTGTAGTCGATCATATACTTTTATTGTTTCTAAAACTCGCGTTTTTTTACGTTTAGGTCCTGTAAGCCCCTTAATACATTAAATGCATTTAGTGAATTCTGGTGAAAGTGGGCTTCAAGTGTGGGTGCGTTTATTTTTGATTGATGGTAATCTGATGCATGGGAAAACTTTTGATTTTCGGTCTACATTCTAAAATCATGTCTTGCCTCCTTAGGCAAGCGATTAACGATTTTACGTGCGAGATATTCCGAATTTTTCCATTCGGCAACCTTTTTGCGTTACAACCTTTCAATCACAATTTGAATCGATATTGCTAATACATTGCTCGGTAATATATTCGAAAAGTTTCTCTGCTCAACAACGTAAATAACGCAATGTACTGTCAAATTGAAAGCAATACCTACTGTTAGTGTGTTACGTAATTATCCCGCAGATTTGTCCCTAGCTAAAGAAAAAATACTTGGAACCCCTCAGCAATGGGTTATAAACATTTGATCGGAATCGTGGGTAGTTAGTTGCTCAAGTGCATTAACATTAAACAGTGTCTAACATATTGTGGCTATACTCCGACCATCGTAGATGCTTATCGTTACATTTTATTGCAGAAACCAACAGTAATAGCTGCTCTAAGTGCAATAAAAAAAAAACAAATGTGCCAGTTCAAACTATACACATGTTGGGTTTAAAAGTAAACCATTGAACCTTTCTGGAAGTGGGTTAAAAGTTAAATTTAGTAGCAGCACTCGTTGGTTCTTTGTGGTACTTACATCTTTCTTTTGCGATCAATTTCATGCGGGGCTTTACGATTCGATTTTACGAGGTCGCTGGTCTACAAGGCTAGTAGATATTAACTAATAATATTAGCATGGATTTCAATGGATCCAGCGGCATAAAGGCTCCTACGAACAGGCGCGACACGCGATATAATCGCGCGCGACACAAAGGCACCGCTCGTTGCGCGACTTGCGGTGCCTTTGTGTCGCGTGTCGTGTCGCGCCTGTTTGGAGGAGCCTTAATTGTGTAACACACTAACAGGTAGGTATGGATTTCATTTTTACAGTTCAACCACATTAATTGCGTTATTTACGTTGTTGAGCAGACCAATTTTTCGAACATATGAAGCAATATCCTTCAAAATTATTCAGATTGTGATTGATAGTTTTACACTATTTTTTATTTTTTTTATTTGAAATGGGTTTGCTCTTGACTCTAGCCTAGGTCAGAGGTGACAGAGACAAAGTCTATGATGGAGTGAGCTTACCCAGAAGAAGCCTGCGAGGGCCATCGCGCTTGCATTCGCCACTAGAGGCGCTAGTGCAGAGTAAGGTCTCTAGAAATGTCATCATCACTGATTGCGGGATTTTTATCGCGTATTTTTACTAATTATTCATAATTGTTATAAAGATTAAATATGGGTAAGATTTTGAGTAACAACTTAGAATCTAATTAAGAGCGTTATTACAAAACCGAAGTGCTCAGTTTTAGGTAAATTCGACGGCGCGCGGCAGCAGATGCGCACGTGTGCGTCTAGGGCAGAACGTTATGCACACATACAAACCGCTATGCGTCGGACGCCAGGATCAAACCAACAAGAGCCTTTGTTTTCGAAATAAATTAAATTACTGTTATTATAGTTCATGAAATATTATTTGTACCGATGAGTGTTACCTACAACGGTTTGAGTTACAATAGGGTCATACAAATTTACTTCACTTTTAATTTTTATTTTATACCACTTATGCCCGGTTCCTATAACAAACGACTCGTCATACGTAAAATTTACCATCCGTTTTCTGGTTACCAATAACAAGCCGTAATTGGCGTTCCTATATTTTTTTGCATCATAAACGAGCTACGAGCCGTCATCCGTTTGTTTGTTACCGAAGCCCTCTCTGGCGTCGTTCTGCGTTTTGTTAATACAAAGAAGCTTGTTTTTGTTTAACACATTGAATAGAAGGACACTGAACGAGACACAATAGAAGTTTTATTGTTATTACGTCAAGGGTTGTGTCCCGCAAAGTGTTAAAGTAAAAAATGATGTAATTTTTTATTATTTGACGTTTTGTGTTTTGTAGATATTAATAAAATATTAATCATTAATATTTTATTATATCTTCATGTTAAATATTCACTTTCACAAAAAAATATCATTCATTTGCCATTTGTATAGAAAGTAACAAAACGCGTTTTTTATGCAGTCCGATACGAATGCGAGGAAATAGTTTTTAAAACAAAAATTAATTTTAACTAACTTTAAAATTTGCCATGTCATACGTTAGTAAAGTAAGTAGGTACTATTTTACTAGCATATTTAATTTGAATTGGTAAGGAATCCTACATACCTGGCTCCTTTCACCCTCAAATGAGGATGTATTTCCATAAGTAGCCGTTCTACGGAGGATTTATCCAGTCGAAATCTGATATAAATTCACTACAATCCAGAGTCGTCATATGGTCAACCCTTGTTTGATACCTGCGACCACTGTATTCTTCATCTGAATCCCAGTCAGATAACATTTGTAAGTCGCTTAATTCAGAATCACTAGACATTTTTCAAGCAATCACCAATAATTAATAAAACTTAAACTGAAAATAGTTTATTTTTTAAACAGCAACCGACAGAATATTGGCGGTAACAAAACCAGATACGCCTCGTAAATTTGACAGCTCTTTAACGTTTCAAAAAATTTATAGGAACGCCTTGACTGTCCCTAGCCGTACATTATTACTACGACCCGTTACACGTTATCCCTCCAGATGCCTCCCATCGGTAGATGGCGGTCATCGGTAAATGAGCCTACGCCGCGTTTGTTATAGGAACGGTAAATAAATACGCCTCGTAGAAAATGCTACGAACCGTAAGCAAAACGAATCGTTTTTAGGATATAGGAACCGGGCATAAAGTGACAAACTAGCATACGGCCCGCTTGATGGTGTGTAGTTACCGCAGCCTAAAGCAGTGTTGCCAGTGACAGATAGTCAAATATAACATGAGAGAGCTCAAAAAGTAACATTTTCACGAGAAAAGTAACATTACCTTATTTTTTGTGGAAAACGACTAATAATAACATGGCACTTTATTACATAAAAAAAGCTGTCCCCTTAGTAGGCTTCGAAAGAATCGTAATAACAAACTGAACTGAACCAACACGGATGCCACTACTAGGCCGTCGCTCACTCGCCTAAGTAAGCGGGATGGGTCATTTAGAAATTCACGCGAGTGAGTGAATATGCGATACGACAAACGAAGTGAAAGATTTTTGCGCTGTCGTCGCGTCAGAATTTGGTCACAAAATCAAGACAATCAAGTGCGCCAACATGACGAACGAAACCTTTCTTGTATGCGTTCCGTTTCAAATTTATTTTTTGTTATCTGAGAAATATTTTTTATTAAGTCTTAAGAGTAACATTTTGAGGCGTGTAACATGGAGGTAACATGAGAGGGTCAAAAGTAACGTAAAATGTTACAAAAGTAACATTCTGGCAACGCTGGCCTAAAGACGCTTGCATTGCCAGAAGCTGCATTACTTGCGCGTTGCCAGCCTCTAACATTACTTACAAATACTTTTTTGCTACTTTTATAAAATACTTTTTGTACCTACTTTTTTTACGAAGTTTAATATATTATGTAATTTATTTAGCAGGTAGGAAGACATTTTAGTACTTATTTATAGAAATAAATGCAATGTGATGTTGTTTCTACAGTTTGGATAAAAATCGGTTGTCTGTAAAGTCGGTTTACGGACGATAGTTTAACGTGACAACGTCATAACAAAACATTAATGAAATTGCCGAACGCGGAGGCCGATTTGGCAGCGTTTGACATCATCTGTCTCTCATCGCTCGTTCCGCGCTCTCGCTTGCACTTCAAGCCGCCATGGCGTACAACGCTACAGCAGAGCAAGGCCGCGAGGTAACGCTACATGAGTCATGTTTTTTTCGTGTGTGCAGCCAGCTTCATCGATTTATTAGACGTTGTCACGTCAAAAAAGTCAAAAGAAAATAAAAAAGACAAATCAAAAGTCGTTTTATTAAAATTAAAAATTACAACTGTGAACTTGTAACGGTTCATGAGACACTAGCAGACAGACGGACGGTCGGACATCGGAGCCTTAGTAATAGGGTCCTGTTGGCACCCTTAAGGTACGGAACCATAAAAAACCAGTATAATAATTGTAAAATAATTAAAATAATATTCTCCGAAGCGGCATAGACCGTGCTTTCCTCGAATCTATGATTTCAGGAAGCACGCACTCCTCATAAAATTCTTACCGCTGAGCTTCTCTTGCGCGTTTCAAATTATCGGTCAAAACTTTTTTTTTTATTTTGACAGCACCAAAAGTTCTATTTTTTTCTATTTTGCCCATTATTGTGAACTATTGTCTGAAAATAATTAATTAAATTAAAGTTTGAGATGACAATAAATAAAAAAGTCAGAAAAATTAAAAACAACAACTATATTTACGTATGTTTTTTTTCTACAATTATATTCGCGTTGGAACATCATAGGAAAATAATTATATTATACCGTATACATTACAATCAGAACATAACTAATTAAAAAAAAAAACTCACTTGTATCAAGAATTGTTGGACGCTTTTTATTCGTGGCGAATTGTCGAACGAGATCACGTGACGGCAGCAGCGAGTGAGCGGCACGTCCTCCCTCTGAAAGCGCTCGGCGCGGACTAAAGCTAAGACCGTGCATCCCGAGATTTATATTGATAAAAAAGCATTGCATAAAACAATTGCTTAAAAATATTATTTTACTTCAAAATAGAGTTTTTTTTTTTTCAAGCAAGGTGACAAAGTAACCTTAGTTATTAAACACTTTTTGTTTGAATTTCTATTAAATATTCAGAGATAAAAAATATCATTTCGGCTGAAAAAATATCATTAACTCTCTGTTTTACGGAATTATTTTTGGTGTATTACTGTATTAAACATAATAAATTGATGTATGCATACCAAAGTAGAAGATACAGTTGTACCGTGGACATTTTTATAAATTATTAAACTATTATATCTTCGATGTAACAGAGCATCGCGAGATGCCCGAAAGTAAATTTTTATGAAACAGCCTTTGCAGGAACAAGTTTTTTACTGATTTATGTAAATAAACTGAAATATTTATTGAATGCGCTCCCAAAAGAAGGAATTAAACTTTCTCGGGCATGTATTTTTTTTACTATTGTGACTTTAGTTAAACCATAATCACAAATCAAAACTCGAGTCAAACGCTCTAAACAAGAAAAAATCGTCATAGCGCTCTTAAGGTAGCACTTGGAGGAAGGATAATATTTGTCTGCTTCATGCTTGCTAATTTTAGAGACATTTATAATGAGATATACCTATTACTTTGAAGTTTGAAAATGTAATAAATTAAACATTATATGAAGTTATGGGTACTTAAGGGTATCCAAAGCATATATCAAATAAAAGTACTGATAGGATCTTCCTCGCCAGTGGCGCCAACTGATGAGCACAAAATCACACATTTTCGGTTACCTGATTACGACCCGAAAATTTTAGCTTATCCGAAGTGTCCTTTCCCGGGACTCAAACTATCTCTATACCAAATTTCATCTCAATCGGTTCAGCGGTTTAAGCGTGAAGAGGTAACAGATAGACAGACACACTTTCGCATCTTCATCATTCGCGTCTCGTGTCTGTTTGAAAGAGCCTTAAAATCTAATTTGACAGCTGCCTCCAAGTGGAAATTAATTTGTTTGATGACCCCTAAGATGTCGGCTGACGATGACAATACATCAAGTTGAGAAGACGACGACAGTTTTGCAATTTGGCAGTCCTTTTTATAACTGCTTTGCTTAAACTTCTGCTAAAATGAGCATTGAAATCATTCTGCTAAAATTAGCATTGAAATCGAGTACCAGTTTGATTGAGCAACATTCGATCTGGTTTACCCTTATTTAAGTAAGTAGTGCTTTAAAGCAGTGGTGGCCCAGTGGTAACGGCCGCGACTTACGATTTGGTCGTGGGTTCGAACTCAAGCAGACACTTTGCTTTGTGTGAATTATTTCATCACCATTGCTCTCGAAACAGTGAAAGACAACATCGTGAGGAAAGCGGCATGTCTTAGAACCAAAAGTTTGACATGAGACATCCACCAACCTGCACTGGGTCCGCATGGTGGGTTATGATGGGTCATAACCCACCAGCGAGTAGGCCATAACTTATGGCCTACTCGCTCTCAAAGAGAGGAGGCCTGTGACCCAGCAATGGGAACATTATAGACAGATTTATGTAAGTAGTGCTTTTAGTCCTTCGAGAAACTTTGTTAGGTAAACAAGGACTCCTTGCAATAGCTCTGAAAAAGGTTTTTTCTCGCGATTTGCCCTTTGCCCTTTGTTTACCTTAAGGGGGAAGCGCTAAGGCAGCCCGCGAAGTTCAAATTTTCTTATGTGTTTTGCAATTTGCTGGTCAGTATTAAGTTTGTACGTCGATCAAAATATGTTTCGTGGCCGACAGTACAGAACAGACAGTACAGACAGGACAGTACAGAATTATAATCATTAAAGTTATCAACACAACTCTCTAAGACCACGTAACCCCAAAGAACAACTGTTTCATGAAATCGTCATTCTTTGGGATTACGTGGTCTTAGAGAGTTGTGTTGATAACTTTAATGATTATAATTCTGTAAATACATATTTGTTACGGCCGCGAATCATAATAATATATTAATCAACGTACAACTTAATACTGACCAGCAAAATGCAAAAAAACAAAAATAAAAAATTAATTTCGCGGGCTACCCTGACGCTTTCGCCTTAACGAGGAACGGAACAAGCCTTGAAACTTCAGACTTAGCCTGTCGACAACCGATAACTTTTATAATACACGTCAGCAAGTTTTAACATGTAGATTATGTATTATAAACTTCTCTTTTGTTACAGTTTAACATGTAACTGACCTAATTTCGTTGCATGACCTGCTTTAATGCCAAGTTGCCAACCACAACTAAGTAATTGATTAATACTTGAAAATACTGTTGGAACTGCTGAAAATTGTAAGACTATCTTTGCATTGTATAAACTCAATTTCCATTGTATTCCATAATTGCATAGCACAGATGATGAGTTCTATGTATGTACGGTCAGCAACAAAAGTCGATTAACACTTCAGTTTTTTTAATCTCAGTTATTGAGCAAAATATTTGTTCAAAATTGCTGAGATTAAAAAAAAATTAAGTGTTAATATTTTGCTCAATAACTGAGATTTAGAAAACTGAAGTGTTAATCGACTTTTGTTGCTGACTGTACTATAGAGCTACCATTTAATGGGTAATATTATGTCTTTGATTGACTTGAATGTGCCCTGGCGGCTGATAGTAAGTATGTCATGCTCACACAAATGTCTCGCTGACGGTGGCGTGTGTGTTGGATCATTTAGCTCCCTTCAAAATGGTTGAGCTGAATGGTGCTAACCCTAATAACGGTTCCGTTTTTTCCTTTTGAGACACGGAACCCTAAAAATAGCAATACTTTGATAATTTTCCATTAAGATTTGATAATAAGTACTAGGAAGCTATAATGATTTGGTAGTTAGAAACTACAACAACGAATGAAGTCACTCAAGTGACAATTAAGTTTTTCTTCGCATTTTAAGCCGATTGTTTACTCTAAAGGTCGTAGAAGTTAGGTAAAGATTTTTTTCCGAAAAACAACAAAGCCACATTATCATTAGTTAGCGAACACACCTTTGTAGTTTATCAACCTTTACGAAAAGTTAACATTTACTCGCTAATGCTTCAACTGGGATCAAATTATGTTGTTGTGGTAAAATAACATCCAATAACACACATAATCTGCCTATAATGTGCCTACAGCTGGGACACAGGCCTCCTCTCTGTGCCCAGTCAGCCCAGTGCGGGTGTCACGTCTTCGAGTTTTTGGTTCGAGGACATGCCGGTTTCGTCACGATGTTTGAGAGCAGTGGTGTTGAAATAAATTATACAAAGTTATGTGCCTCCCTGGGTCCGAACCCACGACCCACGACACGTAAGTCGGATAAAAGGGTAGATCAGGACCTACCCTTTGATTTTATGTTGTTGGGTAAAAATGATTAAGGATGACAAGCCACGCTAGTAAGTTTACCTAAGTAAATAAATAATTTTCACTTAAAATTAAGCTCAAGCTTAATTGGGCTCAAGGTAAGTACCTACTAAGTAAATAGATTATAATATTTACTGTGCAATTAAACCTCCATTGTGCCCAAAAGTGGAAAACTGAAAACCAATATTTTCATTGCAATCGGGGGGCGGTTCCTTGGAACAGTTCTTTTCAGGTCCTCCGAACTTCGCTGATGAAATGAAATGAAATTTTGGTTTTGAAATGAAATGAAATTTTGATGAAATGAAATTTTGGTTTTCAGTTTTCCACTTTTGGGCACAATGGCGGTTTAATTGCACAGTAAATATTTATAATCTGTTTTTAGTAAGTACTTACCTTGAGCCCATTCAACAATAAAATAATATAGCGTGTTGTTAATTTTTTTATTTCACTTTTTGACAAGGCAGGCGTGTTTTTCAATTTTTATTTTTTTTTTATTTATTTATCACAAACACTGCTATCATTATAGAAAAATCCTAATGCCGTAGCGGGTTTAATATGAATAACATCACACTGCACAGTTTCCCATATTAACTCTGAGATTGGATGTTGGATTTAGTTCCAATTAATATTCCTCTTTACGAATTTTGCTGCAACTAATTACTTAAATTAGGGGAAAAACGACCTCTCAACTCTGATATCAATTTAATCGATATACATATATGTATATACGTCATAATATTGAAGTAATTAGCAAAATATCAAGAGTTCGGAACATTCGCTCGGGTCTCGGCGAAAGTGGGTAGGGGCGGCGCCTGCGCCGGTTCGATACAAGTGAAAGTGGCGACGAAAGCAGAGTGCGGAAGAACTGCTTTCTTGTGTTACCCCCAGTACCAGTCGATATCCTGTTTTTAGAAGGACTGGTAAGTGGCAAGACATCGACTTCGCTCGACAACCACAACAACTGTTTTTGTGTTCTTTGCAAATAAATTACCTATTCTATTTGAAACAAAAACTAAAAATATTTATTTAAGATTAACCGGTTGAATGCCTTAATTACAGGAGCAATTAAAATGCAATTGCATCCCATGGAACTATGTTTGGCATACGAAGGGTTAAGGGAAATTATTTTCGGGGGATTTTGCTCTTAAGAGCGTTTACGCCGTACGGCATTTCATACAAACTTTCAAGCCCTTGTTTTTCGAAATAAATGAACCGATTTTAATGAAACTTCATACGCATAAGCAGGATACAAAGGTCGTTACTGGGTAATACGAGACCCCTTGGTAAGACTGGTTGTCAGACTTTCGGGCTCCTGACGACCCGTAACGACTGTCAAAGCTCCACGAATGATAGCCGGGAGCAACAGCTTAGCGTGTTTTCCGAGGCACGGAGGGGTCTTAGTATTTAAAGATGGTGACCCATCCACGTAACAACCGCGGCAAACATAGCTTAACCTGATCGATCAACCAGTGTGGCTGTTATTAGTATTACTTAGCCGCAAGTCCCTGTTCTGTTGTATGTATGATGTATGTATACCTATAATAATTTTATATTAAATATATAAAATATTAATATTAATTTTATTTAAGCAAGCATTTTGTAAGTGGCACTACTAATTTATTGGCATCCACAGCTACGTTTTCTGATCCGCTTGTTTACACTTTCATCCTATACTTTTGGAACAGACTATATCAAATGAGCCTTTCAATAAACAATTTACGAACCGCTATGTACATAATGAACATGATGCAGTAGTATTGAAACGCAAAATTAAATGATAATATCTGAATTATAATTATTCATTCAATTCTGACTCTGGAGACAATAGCTTGAGTTTAAAAACATTCAGTACAATACCCACAGGTCACATGACATTGCAAATATTTTAGTGAATTCATTGACATATTATTATATTACCTATATAACAGCATGTTATTTAAGACATTGATTATATTCGAAGAGGGAGAGGAGATTGGACATTCTTCACGGCTAGTACAACACAAAAATTATAAAAACAGACTGTAGCGTTAAAGGCAGGAGCGATTCTAGCAGAACAATTTCCAATATTTAATAGAAAATTTTCAACTAGAGTCGCATCGCGCCAGTCTGCGTGAGCCTTAAAAGCTGTAATTGGCTGTTCGAAAAAAATCCCTCAACAGCCATTCAAATCAATATTATAAATAAAACAAAGTTTAAAAAAAGAAGTCGGGTTAGTTACACCATTTATCAAGAATGGCTGGATCGATTTTTATGATCTTTGTTTTGTCTCCACTCCGAATAGCAGAATAACTATTAAAACATAGGAAATTCACGAAAAAACAAAATTAAGATTATTCTGAGGCGGTACGAAGTTCGCCGGATCAGTTAGTAAGTAATTTGATATAGTTAGACAGTCTGTTGATTGTATTAATGGTTAGGAAGTCATGCGACTGAAGTTTGAACACCTCCATACATTGAGTTATATGTACTACGTACTAGAGAAGCTATTTCAAACAAAAGATAGCGCACGCATTTGATGATGACAGCGGGGCATGCGCGGGGCAAGCGGGGGTTGTTAGGTTCTCATAGATGAAAATCAATGCGCGCAGATGCGACATAATTTTGTTATTCTGCCTACGTGGGTACTTACTAGAGAATAAATAAAAAAAGTATTTAAACTGTAATAATATTTTAATTTCCTTTAAATAAAATAAGTTTAGTTAGTTTCTGCCGTTTGGTATAGTGCACGGAACATATGCGTGAATAATCTGAAGGTAACCACATTTCTTCGCTGCGATTCTTCTGAACAAATTTGATCCATGATTCTCTTGTTTCATGACACGGCCGAGGAAACCTTTAAATCCAAATAATAATAAAAAATATTTTTACAACATTACTATCGTGATTAATAATTTTTTTACTCATGATTATTAAAATTATACGTCGATAGTGTCATGTCTGTGCATACAAAAGCTTTACTCTTTGACATTCACGTAAACATGGCCGCCCGCCACGGTGACGCGTTGCAATTGAAAAATTATAATTAAATAAAACAAAATTAAACGATAATAGTTGAACTTAGTGGTGAAAAGTCACTCCTTGACTTTTACTTATGTTTCTGGAGTTGTTTGAACAGTATCTCAATGCACACGAAGGCATATTCTAATAAACAAAACTTCACTCAAACGTGTCACGTTGCAGCAAGCGCTTGGCACAGACTAAGTGCGTTGGAGTGCGCGCGCTCTAACTCGTGTTACAAACAATCGAGTTGAGGCGTCTCCTCTAGTACGTAGTACATTATAACTCAATGCCTCCATACAACAATTTAGACGGTTGTCACACTGCACCGGACACCATTCCGGTGTGCGGTACTGCGGTTTTTAACTTTGACTGTAGAATCTTGATTTGTATACAAAAACCGCAGGGTATTCCACACAGACACAGTATCTCCGTGTAGTCTACAGCAGTGTTGCCATGTGCACCGTAATTACGGTAACTTCACCGTTCTCAGCAAAAATTTACCGCCTACCGTTGAAGCATGACAACGGTGATGATATCTACCGTTATCTTCAAGGATCTAATTTTTTATGATGAAAATTATTTAGGAGCTAGCAATTTTACTTATATGGACTTTTCTTACATTTTAAAAACACAGTCTCTAAATTGGCAATACGTTTTGCTCTATAGAATAAAAAAACCCGGAAGTTTATGAACGTTCCCTTACATAGGTACAATACGCGCCCGAGGATTCCCCGACTCGCGGGAAATCCCCGTACATCGCGTCGATATAATGCCAACAATTTGAGTTTGCGTATAAAGACATGTTAACTATTGTAAGTTGTGGGAAATAATATTTACTTGGTTAATAGATTTACGTTGTTTACTTGATTAAATTGATTGATTCCTTCACGAAGTCACGAAGTTTTTGCAGTCGAACTTATGTTACGAAGTTTAATTTCTTCAATATAAACAGTTTTGTAGTATTTATTGGTTGTTTTATTAAAATTATTACACCGTTTTTGACACCGTTTTTTTCCAGCCCCTATCACCGTAATATCTTAGAATCTACCGTAATTTATGAGCGTTATCACCGTAGACCGGATTTTGAACATGGCAACATTGGTCTACAGTCACAGTTAAAAACCTCAGCACCGCACCACACCAGAGCGGTTTCCGGTGCAGTGTGAAAACCACCTTAGTTGACACAAAGTACACAAACGGTGCGAGCGAATTCCGTCCCGCGCGGTGTGCGGGACGGAATTCGCTCGCTCCAGTTTGGCCAAACTTAATTTTTCAGTCGGTCAGTTATAAAATTTTTGTGCTGATGTTTATTTCCTTGATTACACATTATTATTAATTACTTTACTGAATTTTATCTAATCAATATTTTAGATAAATAAGTACTTAAGTACTTTTTCAGACGCATAAAAATTATTGGCCCTAAAACTTCAAACAGAGGAAAATTCTCGTATTTTTAAGAACGTTCGCATTCTAATCTCAGTCGCAATCTGTCAAAAATACAGTCAATTTAGGTATGTATCATGTATGTTTAGGTATAGTATACATCTTTGACAAGTTTTTGACACTAATTGTCGCTGAGATGATATTACGACTTGAATTTGAACGTTTTTTACAAGACTACGGAGGGTATGTGATTTTAACCGGTATGTATGTATGTATGTTCATCTGTTCCCTCATAACTTCAAAAGCACTTATAATAATTTGACAAATGAGGTATAGATAGAAGCGTCTTGACCGTCCACTGGTTATAGTCTATGTGACGTCGAACTAAATTCAATATGGCGCCACGCGCCATCTAGAGGACATAAGGTAATGAATTTGAAAATATTCTTTTTGGGATGGTGCCTTGTGGAGTATCAAATGAAATGGCTTAATTAACACATTTCAATAATATTACTGAAATAAGCCACAAAATAATTAAATAAAAAGTTTAAAATCTAAAACCCGACTATAGTTCGCGTCAAATAACTGCCGCTCTGAAGTAGGCAACAAATCACTGAGCAGTAATTAATCCTATGAATAAAACAGAAGCGCGCATGGGCGGCTAGCGAAAAGCCTAGCTTGAGAGCGGCAAAGTTATTTGACGCGAACTGTAATGAAAGGATGAAACAAGAAAGTACCTTCCCGTAGTCGCATGCTGCTGTACTAAGATACTTATAATAAGCTATGATACCATGCGACCACGGGAAGGTACTTTCTTGTTTCATCCCTTTTAGTAGTCGGGTTTTAGATTTTAAACTTATTTTTGAAGTGAAAACTTCTTTAGCGGCGCTGTGTACTTTTTTTGGAATGGGTAAAAACTTCTAAATTCGCGTCAGGTCACGTGACCCTGATCGTAAGATTCGTAAGACGTAAAACGAAAGACGCGCGTTGTTGAGGACAGCGCCATCTATGCACATCGGGAAGAACTACGAGGGCCTCGCACTACTAACTACGTAGTTCATCCAACAACGACGGTAGTTCATCCAACAACGACGAGATGGCGCTGAACCACGGATATATAACTGACGTTTTGTTTATAAGACGATTCACAAAATACACTCGTAATTGTTCAAGTTTTCACTTCTGTCGGCACTACCGGAGTGCCAGGTTTTTTTTTTTAAGCACAAGAATTGGCTCTCAGCCTAATGAGGGTTTTCGTGAAAATGTACGACACCAGTTGGCACCACTGTGACAAGAAGTCTTCCAATATAAAATATAATTATGATGACGTTCATCATTCGATTCATTCATTCGTTCATCATTCAGTCATGATGACTAAAGAAAATATAGGCTCTTTGACAGATGTCTGGACCTGACGTGTCAGTGCTGCCACCTGGCGAACGTCATTTCAGAAAACCCTCATTGCGGAACACGTTCAATCGGAATCTGAATCATTTAGAAGGATATTGCTAATCCATTGCTTCATAATGAGGGTTTTCGTGAAAATTTACGACACCAGTTGGCACCACTGTGACAAGAGGTCTTCCAATATAAAATATATGATGACGTTCATCATTCGATTTATTCATTCGTTCATCATTCAGTCATGACTAAAGAAAATATAGGCTCTTTGACAGATGCCTGGACCCGACGTGTCAGTGCTGCCATCTAGCGAACGTCATTTCAGAAAACCCTCATTGAAAAATTTGTCTGTTCAACAACGTAAATAACGCAGTAAATGTTGTTCAATTGTCAAAATGAAAGCCATTCTTACTGTCAGTGTATTACGCAATTATCCCGCAGATTTCATATAGCAACAATACGCAAGCTGACGAAGCTGACAAAAGAGTATTTCTAAGTATTAACAATAATGTTATAATTGTCATCACAATTTGCAAAATAAAATAAAACATTTCTGCCATTCCGTCAGCTCTATTTGAATATTATTATTTTTTCTGAAGTGCATTCAACTTTATTCAATTCAAAGTCATTCAGTTTTGACTTATCATTGGATCTCATTAGACATTGAAGTTCTCTTTTTTTCATTCGAAACTAATGAGCAGAACAAAATCTTTTTTGCTATTATATTGTAAACATAATTTTTTGCAATATACTAGATTGAAGATGTGCGTAATTTTAAGACCAGTCTATTTTAATAAGTAGGTACTTGTTCTTCATGTAGTAAGTCATATGATTTAAGTAATATACATGTTGTTATTAATAGGGTATTTGACAATGTTTTGAAATCCATCTCAGATTATTTAGTAGTGTCTAAGGAACCCACAAAAAGTAGTTTTTTTTTTAATTCTGTGATGTTTTTCGTTAAAAAATCAAACTTAAAAATTAATGGTTTAATTATCCCGCCAAAACGTTAATTCGAGCAATATGGCGGCATTAGCAGTGGCGTGCACAGGGTTTTATGCCTGGGTAGGCAGTTTTCTTTTCGCAAAAAAAAAAAGTGTCGCAATTGCACTAGTTAGTAAAGATAAAACTCACCAGGGGTTGAAAAGGTTGTAACTACGATTTTCCAATGATGCAAGATGCAAATAGAAGATTTCGGCCACTTCAAATATCTAATCCAAGTGAGTGAAAATTACAAAACACGTCACTTGAAAGATATTCGATGTGGCCTAGAAAAAGGCTCTTCATGTGATTTGCATTATATAAATATATTTAATAATTACATAAACTACTGGTTTGGTAGGTAACAAAAGTAAAAGTAAAGTTAAAAAAATAAAGTAAACCAACTTATTTATAAATTAAATCTACGCGCCTATCCTTTTTTATTTAAATATGATTTTAAAACATCGTCATAAAAAGTTGGTTTGCGTTTTAATTCGACCAATCGCACAGCCAGTTGTGTGTCATAATTATAATAAATTGTTGAAAATAGTAGACAAACGAAACAAAATAACCGATTACTACATGTATGCAACCTGTCAGCCAATGATATGAATCATATTGTTTTTTATTGAATTTACGATTGATTTTACTTTTAGTTTGTATTAATTGCAAATCCGGTGTACGACGACCTATCTCGATAACTTGTTTTTTTTCACCGAAAGATAGTTTTGAAAACGCATCATATTTTATTTTCTCAATACACACACCATCTGAACAACTTTCACAGACAATATTATCCATTTTTCACTATTAACAACGTTAAAATCCTAAATATCTGAAAACGTATTCACACAAACAGATCACACATGTCATCAAACAAATTATGGCGACTATTGAAATTATCTAATCTAGTAAAAGGGAAATGTAATACGACAAAAAATTATGACCATCTAAATATACAAAATTCAAGGAAACAATGTTACTTCCTAAAATATTTGCATTGCATACAGCAAACTTTCTTTCGGAAATGTTCGCTAGGAGTCGTAATTTTTCGTGTTAGAGACACTGTCTTTTCATGCAGTTGTGTGCGTGATTTTTGTCATTGTGTGTCACCAAAGCCCACGTAGCTATAGGAACGCACACATATTAAATCAGCATGACCACGTCTTACCACGAGAGCACACATACAAAACATTCAGACAAGAATAATTTGTGTCTTTGCCGTGGCAAAGGCGAGGTGGCGCTAGTGCCGCGCGAATCGATGTGCGAACGTGAACGAGCCTTTAAACTGTATCGATCTTAATGATACCACCGGCACTCGATAGATGGAGCTGATTTATGATTTAAATTTTTTATGTGGTTTTGTTTATTGATAAAATAATATTAGATCTATTATCAGAACCAGGGTAGGCAGTGTCTTTCTGCCTATATGGAACGCACGCCACTGGGCATTAGCCCCATGTGACGTCACAATACAGTAAACAAAACACACTTCAATAAGTCAAATCTTTCCCAAGTGCTTTGGTACTGCTTTTTTTCTACTGTTTAATAAGAAAATGAATTATAAATGGTGTGCAATGCCAAACTGCACCAATACGTCAAAAAAATACTCCGGAAAAATTGTTTATTCATGTGCCGAAGAATGCCAAAATGCGTAAAAAGTGGTTACAACTTGCTCGCAGGAGCAAAGTCCTGATCCACGACGTAGTTGTACGTACCCAATAGCATCGTCACCATAAGATTCTCGTGCAGCCTTGAGAATGGAAACTAATTACTTACTGCAAACAAAACTTATTCTTTATAACCTAAAAAACTATTGGTCAGTGGGTTGTCTTTATTACTTACTGAAAGAAAGACTATTATTTCACCTTCGCAGGATTAAGGTTACTTACGTAGTGTTATATTTATGGTACAATACATTGCTGTTTTTACATTTCTCAGCTCTGCAGAATAAAAATCGGGGTTATTTTGAAGAACATTCCAACCATGATTGCGTCCACTTTGGGCAAGTTTCTGCTGTCTGCTTTCACAAAATTGACTTCCATGATGGAGTGGAATACCAAAATATACGATGGAGATTGTAAAATACCACAAATTTTCACGATAATATTTTATAATCTTATATAAACAGATCAAAAATCGTAAGACTGCAACAATGACAGATCTGACTACTGTGTTGTGACGTCATCTTAGATTCAGCCAATCCTGACTGTTTTGTATCACGTGACATAATTTAAAAATTAATAACTTTTTACCAGGGATTTTGAAATAAAATAGCCATTATATTTAAGTCGGATAATTGCAAATCCCTTTATAAATTTATAATAAATGTGGATAACAACATTTAGCACTTTATTATTCATACTGTCAAATAGCCTATTTTCAAAAGTTAGATACAAGTAGGTTCAGTCAATGATAAAAAGTAGGTTCAATCGCTGTTATGTCATTGTTGACACTTGCACTCAAGGCTTCAGTATTTTTGGGAATTGGTACCATTGGGTTTGGTGTGATACCGGTACCAGAGTAGAACCAGTACCAAACATAGCACCTCTACCTACTGGTATTTCTAATCAATATCAGTACAGTACTGGTATCAAAACCGGTACCAAACAAATGTTTATAAAAAAAAAAAACAACCGATTAAAAAAATAAAAACTGCAAAGTGATATACAGGGTGGAAACTTTCAGCGGGACAGTAAGGGGAAATACCTTATTCGTTGCAGCTACACGAAAATGGTCTTAGGAGACTATCCATAATTTTTTATGGAATTTTGATCTCCATTCACAGTTTAAAAAAAAATACAGTTAGCAAGAAAATAGCCATTTTACACAAAAACATTTTTTCACTTCTCATGCTCTGAAAGTGCTTCTTTGTGCAGGGTATAGGCTGCACAAAATCGAATTTTGTGCACAAGGGCGTTAACGTATCTACTCATAAATGTATTATATTAAGGCAAAGAAAATGAGCCATACAGCCAAATGCAATAAGAAGTTCATAGATGAATTTGTTATTATATAATATTTACTTTAATTTATTTGCCTTATGTGTTTTTTAAGATATAATAGATATTAAAATTTTAATTCAAGTACGGTAGGTTAGTTGATTTAAGAAAATTATTATTACAAAATTAATTTAATAGTAGGCTGTATAGGTCTGCAGCCTTAATATCAATGTCGTAAGATTAAAAAAAAAAATAAAGCAGCGGGAAACAGCTCTTGTTCTTTTTTCGTGCATTTATTAATTTCTTCAATTTGCTAAAATTGTTAAAAATGTCCAGTGAAGAAGAGGATTTAACAGTCTCTCCTAATACGCTTATGGAAATGAATGCACAGAGAGTTGTGCAACAGATATTACCGCCAAAGTCTCGGGAAAAATATATCAAAGTTTACGATAATTTTGTAAATTGGAGAAAAGAAAAACTGGTAACTACGTTCTCGGAAAGTGTTCTTTTGAGTTATTTTGATGAATTATCCAAAAAACTTCAGCCGTCTACACTGTGGAGTATATATTCCATGCTGAAAGCAACATTACAAATGAAGGACAATGTTAATATACAAAATTATTCGAAGCTTACATCTTTGTTGAAGAGGCTTTCAAGTGGGCACAAAAGCAAGAAAAGCAAGGTCCTTTCAGCTAATCAAGTGGAAACCTTCTTAAATACCGCTCCAGATGAAACATATTTGGCCACAAAAGTACGTAATACACATTCCTTTCATATTTTATTGCTCATATACCTATTGCTCTTTTGTTCTAAAGTGTATAAAAGTTATTAATTTTGTTTTAGGTGGCACTTATATTTGGTATAAGCGGTGCATGCCGAGCCATTGAACTTGCGAACATTACCGTAAATGACGTAAAGACGGACACGCTTTTGCAAGCAATAAACTTACCCGACACAAAAAACAAACGGGAGCGAACATTTGTTGTCAAAGGAGTTTACCTAAAAATAGTTAAAAATTACCAAGCTCTACGTCCTCAAAACGTGTCGACTAATAAATTTTTCCTCAATTATCAAAATGGGAAGTGCACTAAGCAAGTTATAGGACGCAATAAATTTGCAGCCTTTCCCAAACAGATCGCAACTTTTCTAAAATTAGAAAATCCCGAAAATTACACGGGTCATTGCTTCCGCCGGACCTCAGCCACCCTTCTAGCAGATTCGGGAGCAAACTTAACAATGCTGAAAAGACATGGCGGGTGGAAGTCTGATCAGGTTGCTGAGGGATACATTGAAGAATCCGTACAGAACAAAAGCAAGATTACCGACCGTATAACAGAAGCCATTAATTTAATCCCAAGCGAATCCGTCCCTTCTACATCCAGAGATTCCTTGTTGTCGTCAGAGCCATCTTCTCATAATATGCCATCTTCTCACAATATGTCGTCTTCACAAATTCAGAAAAATACCGTTAATATGCCGGGAAAAACAATTTCCTTCAGTATTCAAAACTGTTCTAATTTTACTTTGAATTTTAATTAAAGAAATGTTATGTTATACTACTGTTTTATTTCCTCGCAATCGAAGTGAAAAGCAGAGTTTATAACTCGTCCACAAAACCATTTTTATCCTCGACATTACTATCAGCCCTCGCCTTCGGCTCGGGCTGCTAAAAGTCTCGGATAAAAATGGTTTGTTTTGTGCACTTGTTGTGAAATCTACTATTTGATGCCAATCGATCCTATTTCTAATACTGATAAAAAACTATGGGACCAACCATCGTTGGAGTACTCAAAAAGTCACAAATTGCTAAAAACTTTTCCCGTACATTACTGATTGTGTTGTTGAAAACATGATTACATGTTTTCAACAACACAATCAGTATTTGATAAGAATCAATTGTGAACATAACTATACGATAGCCTCACTATTGTAGACTTTTATTCTTTCCTTGTGAATCATTCTATTTAAAATCATGTCATTTATTCAAATTAGGCTGATAATCAGCATAAATGATTTATTTGTGTAAGTAGGTTTGTACAAACACTTACACATCACTAATATTTTAAAAACTAGATGAGGTTGGTCGTTTCCTATCTGAGTCCTCTGAGACGAAAGGCCAAAACAAACTCAGAAGTTACAATCTCTTTTAAAGACCAGACATAATCTTGGTCTGATCATGTGAAGACCATGTAGATGGGCTGAAATGGTCTTTTGAGAAAAGAACAACAGACTGAGTGGACAGGTCGAGTCAGTGCAAACATTTGTCAGTAATCATACAGCTAAACTCGAAACTTAAGGAGCTCAATTATTTGACAGACAATAACAAAGAAAGGACATTTGGGTAGGCCACATAAATTACTTAAACTGCCAGACCGTGATATGGATAGCACTTATTGAATGTCAAAATTACATCAGACAGTCGCTGAAACGCCCACCCTCCCTCATCATAATTATCCAATATTAATTTAGTTATATCTAAGAAATAGTTTTAAGACACATTAACACTGCTGTTTGTACTATAAAGTGTACAAACACGGGTCTTATCATTTTCTCTTTTATACTATATGTATTATAAATTAAAGTCTCATTCCCTGTCTGTCCATGTGACCACATTGTTCTACTAAACTATGCAAAGGATTTTCATGCGGTTTTCATTTTGATTTAGGGAATTTATTCCGAAAGGTTTATGTGCGTAAGCCAGTACAATAATATAATAAATAATATATTTATATTAAACTTATATATAATAAAGAAATCTTCATGTTTTGCAGCAGATGTGGGTTGTCAGTTTCAGTATAAATTACTACTGACTTGTCACAAGACATAAGAATTGAACAACAAATTGCTAATCAGATTTTGGCTTAACCACAAAACAACCCATTAATAGCATTGTTATCAATATATTACTAATTGGGTGCCTTGTTAGCCTAGTAGACACAACCGCTACTGCTGAGCATGAGGGCCTGGGTTCAATTCCCAGGTGCGACAAAGTATCATTGGGTTTTCCATTAGATTTCTCAGTAGCAGCCTGGATTTTGTGCCCGGTTGATGGCAATGGTGGTTGTGAGCAGTGGTGGCCAAGTGGTAACGGCCGCGACTTACGAGTTGTAGGTCGTAGGTTCGAACCCAGACAGGCGCTTTACTTTGTGTAAATTATTTCATCACCACTGCTCACAAAACTGTGAAGGAAAACATCGTGAGGAAACCGGCATGTCCTAGAACCAAAAATTCGAAGACATGTGACATCTACCAACCCGCACTGGGCCCGCGTGGTGGATTACGGCCCACTCCCTCTCACTGAGAGGAGGCCTGTGTCCCAGCAGTGGGAACATTATAGGCTGATGATGATGATGGCAATAGGCATGTCCCTGTCACATTTGATGTGACTTACATATAATTAGCAAAATGAGGGTGGGTACTATAGATATTAAATACCTTTGCCTAACCTGATTTATGTAATGTACTCAGTCCAATGGTTGTCAGTAAGAAATTGCTTTTAGCAATATGACCTTCAACTACTTACGGTATTTTGGTTAAGTACCACTGTTTGTTTGTTCTGTTGATGTAAAACAAAGAATACATATATTTATTTAAGTATCTATCTACTTACTACAAATGAACAAGCTCGAGTAACTTATAAACTCACTTACTCAAAGATAAGAACACGGTAACAGAAGAAAGTAAATAGTGTTTTTATGTCATTATTTCAGTACATAATATAGGTACAGTTAACAGCTTAGTATTTGAATATAATAACCAGCTATGATTATAAATAAACCCACCAAAACTAAGTGGTTTCTAAATTGCAGAAATAAAAAAGATCTTTTTACAATCGAGGTTTTCTTTTATTGCAAAAAAGGTTGCTTTTTTATTGCAAAACGAGATCTAAAATATAGCCCCAAAGTAGAAGAGTTGTATGCTTTGAGCAGGTACTAAATAAAGTCTTACTAAATCATGATTATAATGAGGTAACTAATTAACTATTCATGTATGAGATTGTAAACTTGTAAAGTGATAAAATTACTTTATTTTAAAAATGTAGTCGTAATAAACGTACCATAATAGCAAATCGAGTTAGGGAAAGCGACAACAATGCCAACTCTAAGAGTAAATAAAAAGCAGGATTACTTGAAAAACAACAAAAAAAACTAGTATCCGTACCGGTCGTGCATCAACGTCGCAGCGGCACGAACGAGCCAGCATGGCTCTCACGGCGCAGGGACGCAAACAAACACCAATATCTCACTAAACAAGACCAGCTAAGTGCTAAGTTGATTAACTTCACCCACTGCGTTCACATTACGCACAATTTATTGATCACACTAAGGAATCTTGATCCTTTGACCATAACACAAAACACGGTCAGTGGGTCGTCAAACACACTTTTCACAAATCACTAAAATCTGTGTGGATAACTTCCACAGAAACAGATTGTACACAAATAAACCACCTCCGTGAGAATACTTGCGAAACGATATGTCAACTACCTACATCAAACGATCTCAACTATACCAGAATAAAACACTAGCTATACTAAACATTCTATGTATTCACATGAAACTACTTTGATTCACTACTAAATTAGGTATGATCTAGAATGTTTTGCGTCGTTTCGTTTGGAATACCTTAAAATTTTCCGATAAGCAAACAAGCGAACCACCGCTACGCGAACCTATCGAAAACTGGAACAATATTATTGCCAACCGAACAAAAAGAAAAATCTTTCAGCTGACAGTGACTTGACAAGTGACGGCTGCAGGGATAACATCTTATGAATAAAAAATCTTCTATTTTCATTAATCTGTAAAATAATAAATATGAATACGAAATAATGACTAATATTCGCGTCACGTACTCGCGTTCCACATAATATTACGCGACCCATTACAAAACTGCAATATTCAAAAACCCTAGTCCCCTTACTAATTAATAAGCTATATGTATAGTTACACAACGCTTTGTTTCTTTCGCTTTCTTCTTTCGAATGTCAAATTACCGACGACTGAAAGAGAGAAATCCGTATTCATCTGATATAATACGTTTATGGGGGTATGAATAAATTTTAATTTCACGGGTTTCACTTCATCATATTTAGCTAAATTAATTAGCTTTTCACTTTTGTGAAAGCAGTCTAGCTGTGACAAGGTCGGATCTAACCTTCAGATTAGCCGATCAGGGTATGGTCAATATCACTAACTCCAAATTCGCAGTACAAATGTATGCGAACTCTTTGTTTTATCCACTGAATTCTAATTCCTATTTTAATAAGGAGACAGATACCGCCACCGGCAGGATTAATTTCAGCTTTACAGCTCCCCGTTATGCTTTTCATGGACGTAGTAGTATTTGATAATATTTAGTATAGCCTGAAACTGCGTATGTACAGACGCCAGCACATCAAGCTACACCTAACTGTCAGATTTTCCCAATCAACTTTGAACCTTAAGCTTTAGCGATAAAGTTGAAAATCTATTAAAGAAATCTGACAGATTGTGGTAGGTTGATGTGCTAGTGTCCGTACATTGTGAGGCATATCCTGCACCACACGTCTCTTTTAGAGGCATGTGTGAAAAAAATGGGGGCTTATTGGTGCATGCTTACCACTACTCGCAGTCCCACATAATTTACTATTGAGTTGTACAGACGCCAGCACATCAAGATACCCGAAACTATGAAATTTTCCTAATCAACTTTGAACTTTATAATTTAGCGATAATGTTGAAAATCTATTACAGAAATTTAACAGATTGTAGTAGCTTGATGTGCTGGCGTCTGTACTTCCGATATTATTATGAATTGAGGCAATTTTGAGGCCGAGAAGTGTGTCGCATCTTTTTAATTAACACCTCTAAAGTTCTGATTAATAAGATAATCAAATAATATTATAGTTTACCAACGAGCTTTGCAACACAAAGCAAAAAATATACTAAATTGGTATAATTTCCATTTTTACTCCACCCTGTTGAACGTCAACTCATAAAATATGACGTCACTCAATAATGAAGATTCACAGATAATAAATATTATTTTATTGCATATTTTTACATCTATGGGCTAAAAATGGCCAGCTTGGCCATTTGAAAGATGGAACATGATGGCCCATGATACTTGTTGATGAGACGTCTAGGCGCTAGCCGTTGCAATGCAAACGAATGCTGCAGTTCAACTTGATAAAATAACGGGATTTTTTCATTCAAAGTTCTAGAATATCAGTGCCTATTAAAGTTGGCATGTTGTTGGTCTGATCACGTCGATAGAGAATATTCTGTTGTTGTTTACATGTTTATGTAAACGTTCTCATTTTAGAGGAATCATCGGCATTTTTACGTGATTCTTCTTCGCGATGGCAGCGGCTTTTTGTTTGATTGCATTTTTTTTTTATAAAGATTGCATTGCTCAATTTGTGCACTCGCTTAGATAAGTCTAAACGTGTCCAATTTCGTGGCGTTGAAATTTTGAAAATTCTTGGAATAAAACCGAAAGAAATAGGTACCTAACTTACAAAATTGTAAAAATAAAAAAAAGCATATAGATTTCAAATCTGTAATCACAAGTAGGAATCCGTCCACAGTCTACCTACGCAGACAAAATTATCTAGACAAGAATTTTACAATTTAAATGTTTGACCTAAACATGCTTTTATGTATAGTTTTAGTTTAAATTATTACAACTTTACAATAGTAATTATTATAATATCGTTATTATACAAATATAAACTATTACTTACCGTATTTAATGCTAACTACCTACATTACACTACTTTTTAAAATTTTCAGAAGATCAATATCAGTCAACAGCGAGACTTTTCATAAGAAAATATTACGGTATAAAACTAAATTCAACAGACATATTAAATAAAATTAATAAAAAAATCACGAGAACGTAATTTGTCGGCAAAATTAAAAAGTAATTATTATTATTATCTAGATTCACAAGTTACGAAAGTAGATAAAATAAAAAAGAAAAACCGCAAAAATGTTTAAACGAATGACTGAAATATATGCGCATTAAATAAATAACTAAAACAACAAGAAGACAAATTCAATTACTATTGCAACCATAGGCATGGTCCATTCACATCATCAGTCTTACAGTTTATTCAACAAGAGTATGCTCCCAGGTAAACTGAACGGGCCAAGCCGTGATCTGATATCCACTGCTCGAACAGCAAAGTAGTACTTGAACCCAGCCATGAATTGCGTCAAGGTGCATGCCATGGGTAACGGCAGTGCTTTGACATCTCCAATCTTCTTCCATAACGATGTACTGGGAGGAGATGACGTTTCTTGGTACGCATACAACTGATAACTCGCTATTTCTTCGTAACTGTCCTCTTGATAACCTTCAATTTTCCAAGAAATTACTATTCCGTTTTCTACTTTCGATAGTTTGAGATCTGGCGATGGTGGTAACGCTTTCCAATTTGGTGGCTGGTACTGCTTCATAGCGTCGGGCAAAGGAGCTGGATGTCTTCCAGTTGGGGCCCTGTTCGCTCTGATTGATCCGGCAGGCTGTCTTGCCACTTGAGGAGTAGGACACCTTGGTCTTAAACCTGAAACGCAAAATATATACAAGCACATTAAATATTAGAGATTTAAAAAATAAAAATTAAGGGTCTATTTATTATAATAGGGTGTTGACTTACCTGGTGAAGGAACAGTCTTTAACATGATAGTCTGTCCAGGCCTTATATTTTGATTCTGTGGACCACTTATAGGAATGTAAACTTTTCTTGGACTGCTAACCGCTGCTGGGAACGCTTGTCTCGGGTTTGCCATCAGGGTTTGAGAGGGAACTACTCTAACTGGAGGTGCGGGGGATGTCCGATTGTTAATTTTAGCTGGTGGTTCGTCGTCAGTCAGATCTACTGTCACAGACAAAGCTCTATTAAACTGCCTTTTCTCTGCCACTTTCTGACTAGGTGTAGGGTTTTTGATTCCGTTCGGCATGGGAGTGGCATTTTTGACTGGGATTATTTGATTCACCAAAGGTATCGTACTTGGAGATTTTATGGCGGGACTAGCAGGCACAAGTCTAGGAACTGGTATGGGCTGGGTGGCAGCAGGTGGTTTCTGCAGCCGAGGGTTTGTAGCCGGCAAACTCTTTGTACATTGTCTGTTGTTAGTGGCGTTTTGTAGCTGTGCAAGGCTTTTTCTTCGGGCACCTGTTTTCTCCATAAAAACTTGCATGCCAACAGACCGGGTTATCTTCAGGGGTGTTATTTGTATTCCTGGTGTTATCTTTTTCTGTTCCTCCTGTATGGACTTCAAAACGACTTGAAGATCACGATTCTGTTTTGTGAGCATCATGGCTTTCTTCCTGTATTCATCGATACCCTGAGCCACTGATTTCATTTTATTTTTAATTTCATTTAAATTGCTTCTATCGACAATACTCTCTACTATTTTGAGGATACAGAATTCCTCTAAATCTTCCCGCGTCATATCAGCCAGATTCTTTTTGGCAGATTTTAAGATATTGTCTGGAAGTAGTGGCAGATTCGATGATGAATGTTCAGTTTGCTTGGCTTCTTCTTTTTCACTGACTTTTATTTGCAAACTATTATCCTTTACTTCTTCTGCATGCGTCGTATCTGAAAAAAAAACATTAAACTATATTACAAATTTTTCATAATTAATCAGACTGCTTATGGGATTCAGTTATAAGTTGACGGCTTTCAGAGGTCGCTAAGTAACATGGGACCAGGCCAGGCATAAGAAAACTACTTCTATGTAATGTATAAATGATTGGTTACCTCATAAGTGGCAGCCAAATATTTGTCGGTTATTAATACTTACTGTTCATATTTTTAATACCGAGTGGTCGTAATAAGATAACTATTACTAACCTTTCTCATCAGTCTTGGTAAATAAGTCGAACTTTTCTTCAACTGTTTTTTCTCGAGTTTCCGAATCCGTTTTATTTTCTGTGTTGATTGGAGTATCCTCTTTATTACTAGTAACTACAGGTTGAGGTGTTTCAGTCTTAGTTGTATCCTCATCAATAAGCATGATATCATCATCATCTTCTATATTAATGCATTGTTTCTCGTTTAAATCTACTTGCTTAGGGGGTTCATCTTTCGGAGGCTCATCCTCGTCATCGGATAATATGTCTAATGTATTAGATAGCTTACATAAAATAGGTTTATTTATAATACTACTACTAACAGGAGCAGAGGGATTTTCTGTTGGTGGTGAACTGGTATCGTGTTCTTTGCTTTTCGTTGTTTCTTTAACTTCTTCCACATCCATGTCATCTTTAAGCTTGATGGGTGGCAAATCATCAGCATGGTTGCTTGATATTACATCCGCAGAATCACAGACTGGCACTTCAATATCATTATTGCTCTCACCTAAATGTTTATCTTTATTATCAGAAGACTCTGAAGGCTTGTCTTCATTTACAGAAGACTCTGAAGGTTTGTCTTCATTTACAGAAGACTCTGAAGGTTTGTCTTCATTTACAGAAGACTCTAAATGTTTTTCTTCATTTTCAGAAGATTCTAAATGTTTGTCACCTTTTTCAATAGTACCTGCCGGTTCTTCTAATTCTACATCAGGTACCGCTCTTTCTACTACTACATTAGGTTCTTCTTTAACATCCACTGTTTCATCGTTTTTCGATTCATTTTCAGCTAAATCTGAAATTTCGTCGATATTTTCCTGTTTCAGGCTAATTATGTCTTCTTCGTCTTCCACAATAGCTTCTTGAACTGTTTTTTCAGCGTCCTCTTCCAATTCCTGTTTCATAGGGCTTGTGATTATGTCTTCTTCATCTTCCACAATAGCTTTTTCAACTGCTTTTTCAGCGTCCTCTTCCAATTCCTGTTTCATAGGGCTTGTGATTTGAATTTCTTCGTATGTGCCATTATGCTGAGATTCTTCTTCTTGTTTTTCATTAGTTTCCGGAACGATTTTTTCAGATGTTTTTTCTTCAATTGCAACCTTGACACTCGACTCATCTTCCGTATTTTCCGATACATCATTTGAACAGTTGGGTAAAGTTTCAATTTCCGCATTTATAACCCGTTTATTTTTTTCATCATTAGTAATGACATTATCATCTTCGTTAATGTTTTCTTTATTTCCGTTGCAATTTTTCTCATTAAGTTGTTCAATATCACCATTGACAACTTTCTCAGTATGAATATCTTCGATCGCAGACATGTCTTTTTTTATAGCTAAAGTAGGCTCAGAATCAATAATTAATTGCATTGTTTATCATTTCCTTAACTTCAAAGAAGAATACACCACACCTGAAACAGAAATTAAAAAGTTCTAAGTAATTTATTTTTATTACGCTTTTAGTGATGACATCATCTATGTAAATCTTTAATTATTAGATATCTATCAAACTAAATGCTGTAAATCAAACTCGGACCGTAACATGTTTTCATAACAAGTTATTATTTTCGGTATGAATACCGCCATCTATGAGAAAAAGACCAAATACAAGCATTCCGAGCAAAGACGGTGGGTCTTTGCTCGGAATGCTTGTATTTGGTCTTTTTCTTCCACGATAAAACCTGTCAAGTTCTCAACCAGTTTGGCTAAAAGCACACAGCTCTTTGCTCATTTCAGTGGGTCTGCCTCTGCACTTATCACGACACCGCATGCGCGGCATGCGGCCACGTGATCAATGGCTTCTACTATACAAAAAATCAATCCAATCCTGGATAATTGAACGAGAAAGCAACTTTTAATACGTAAGTTGTCCCCTATTACCCAGTAAGAATTCACTAAATATAGCGAATACCAAATAGATGGAACAGTCAATGGAGGAGAAAGCACTACTACAGATTCCGCTAGAAGCACGCAGTAACCAAAAAAAACTACAAAAAGTTGTACAAACCTGCAGAAACTTGTACAACTTTTACATTAAATCTTACATAGGAACCTCCTTGTAAGTAAAAGGCAGTGCGCAAAATGAACTACGCCCTACAGTGCAGCAACAGAGTGACTAGCGCCCTAACAGGGTCATGTACTCTTTCAAGTTTTAGCTCAGCCTAGCCTGTAACCGTGTATATTGTGCTAAATAATAAATAAATAAGCATTTGTCCCGATTCATATTACCTACTCTTAAAAGCAAAAATCCATGAAAACCAATTTCTAGATTCATAAAGGCCTGAGGAATAAAAGAAATTAATTGACGCCCTTTATCCTGGAGAAGGACCAGCGACACAGATTCCTTTGCTGATAAGTTTCATGAGACAGGTCTATCGATCTTTTTCTGTACAATGGAACACTTCCGGTGACGAAAGATAAAGGAGAAATTCCACGAGGATTTAGAAGTAATGCTTATTCATACACTATTAACATACGTAATCCCGATAAGTTTCAAAGGTGGCTTGAAACGGAATAAAAACTACGCCTTAACGACAGCACTAGAGTAGAAACAATCGCTGATAAACAATCATCATCATCAGCATACAGCAGTCCACTCAAAGAGTAAGCTGGACATGACCTCTCGTATTGCACGCCACTCAACTCGATTTTCGGCAACTCTCATCAATAAACAATAGACCCCACGGAAGAAAAAATCCAAGTAATGCATCACAATGTGAAAGAAGCCACTAATACTATTTCCAAAGTTTTGACATACGTGTCCAAGGTCCCTTCTCTCTATTTCGCTAATATTCGTGATATTACATATTTAAGTTCTAATGGGATGAAATGTTACATCATCAGTTGCGCTTAGATATGTTAATAAAACCTCCATTTAAAATCCAGGTAATATTTGCATTCAGTACTGCGGAGAGAAAAAACTTTACATTCTACGAGACCCACCATGGCAAGCTAGCGGCAGAACTTCCTTCGCACTTGGGTAACTTAGTCGTAACTCGTAAGTAAATCAAGGTTGAAATCTAAAAACATGTAGTCTACACTTATTAACAATCCGTATAATCTAATAAAAATAAACGTGATATGCCGATTAGTTCCTATGAAAGACAACAAGTCAAGTTTATTTTTCCTAAAAAATCGGCCACAATTTCACCATTTAATTAACGTAGGATTAATTAGTATTAACACTCGAAAGGTTACCCTATGCTTTAAACCTTTTGATATACGTAAGGTAGGTTAATGGAGCAAATACATACCTACTTAAATAAAATAATAAAACCTACTTCAAAAAAATCATAAGAAACCACGCCTACGTCGTCGTGGTCGCAAAATGTTTTTTTTCTTTATTTCTCGCTGTCAGCCGCCAAGTTATCATTCACTCCCTTTTCATTTGTAATTCCTCGCACAACCATCCATCTTGCATCATCATCATTCATCATCTTTTCTGTGTCTTCCCTCTTTCCTACTATCCATTAACATTTACATTCAACACTTTCTTCGTCATATGCGTTTCAACCCCGTCTCTAGTAGCCCCTTTTATATTTTCAACTACATATACATACAACATGCATCAGAAAGATGTGGTCATATTTAACGGTGTGGTACAGACATACCACGAAACTGAACAACTTTCTTAATGGGACCGCGACCCATACATTCGGGTCTAGTAGGTATTGAAAGTTTGTAAGGGATAATTGATAAATTTTTCGCGATCACGATGTTGGTCCCATTAGAAAGTTGCTTAGTTTAATAGTCTGTACCACACTCTTGAGTATGACCATACCTTTCTGAAACATGCTGTATATTAAATACTTCCACGCATCTCAAGAATTTCAACATCAGGATTTCCACTACATGCACTTCAATTCGACCAATCGATAATTCATAATAATTTTGTTGTGCTTGCCGTGTGTGAAAGAAAATCGAAAAAAAAATCAGTGGCACTCCGGGAGTGCCGACAGAAGTGAAAACAAAACACAAACAGAGTACTTTGCCATCACTCACTGACATAATTATCGATATGTCAGTGATATACATTAAAACCGAGTACATTCCGAGGACAGCCGAACACATCCGAAGCGGGTATTTTTTTAATCGTCTTTTAAACAATACGTTCAATAAAAAAAAATCTGGTATCACTGACTCATAATAGAAATAATACACTCATACAGTCACATTACATATATAATACTACAAATTTAATGATTTTTTCCCATCTCAAAAAATGCACAACTCGCCTAAAGAAATTTTCACTTCAAAATGAAAACTGGCTAAAATGTACAGTCGACGTGACCGTGGCCTAGCGTAGCTTAAAATATCAATATAAAATGATCATATATTTACAGTTCGACCGACGAGAGAATGCGTTCTGGACACCTGTCAGTTTCACACAAACGAATACGTGTTTTGAGAATTTGATCTTTATTAGCTACCTACTAGAATTGTCGCACTGACAGATGTCAGGAACGCATTCTCTCGATTACTTACTGCAAGTAAGTTAAGGGGATTGCAGGACCTAAACGCAAAAAGCCTAAACGCAAAAAAGTTTTAGAAGCAATAAAAGTATATAATCGACTACAGTAAACCAAATCAGAAAAATATATGATATTCTTCAGGATATATTATGCTAGGTAGATAGTGTGTTAAAACATAATACAACTAGTTTGATACAATAGAAAAAAAAATATGAAGATACCTCTAAAAACTTTCTTTTTAGAATAAAAACCATACTAATTAATATACATACAATCATTCTGATTTTTTGTCAGATTATTCTACAAGCAACATATTATAGCACTAGTGTTTTAATTGCTTAGTCCAAACAATAGATTTTTGTAAATAGATAAATTGCTTCATATTTTGCAATAAATTACCACCTAATTATAATGGAATCTACAAGGGAATGGACTGATTATAAGTTATAAGTATTATATTTTGTAGTGATGTAAATTCATACCTATGGTTAGCAAAAACTACATGACCAAAAACTCATATTTAAACTAAAAATATGAATACTTACTTAAACATTTTTAAACTACTTAGTACTTATTTTTAAATGTTTTTTTTTTTAATAAAAATATTTAAAAATGTACCTATTTATACATGAAATAAAGTAGATAATAATAAAACAATAAAATAAAGGAATAAGACTAAAACAAAAAAATGTCGGATAATAAATTCATCACTATAAAAAAAAAATGTTTACAAAGCAGAAGGGCCACAACTACCAACCAATAACGTTCAAAAATGCTAAAAGATTACTCTAACGAAACTTATCGGACGCAAAAAGAAAAGACGATCCCACGTTTTTTTTAGACTTTCACCGAGAAGTAGGAATTTGTAATAGATATAAGTAATAATATATTTAAATAACTATCTTCTAAAACCACAGAAGGCCTAACAACATAACAAAAAAGAAACCACTACCCTACATTAAATATAACAGTAATTTGTTTTAGGGTTCCGTAGTTTTTTTAACCAACTTCAAAAAATGGATGAGGTTATGAATTCGCTTGAATATATATATATTTTTGTTTGTTACCTCAGAACTCCGTTCCTTAATGGCCCATCCATTACAAAAAAAAATCGTTTAAATACTTAATCAGTTTTGATCCACATTAAACTTTTTATTTATTTATTATAATCAACATTATATGGCACGCTTATTAGAGAACAAATAAATCATATTTTAAATTATGACAAGAATTATTTGTCTATCTATCTTAGATAGGTACTAAATAAGTACAATTATAAAAACAAAATTTCAATAACAAAAAAAAACCTCTATGGCAACAAATAACATTCAAACTAGTATAAAAAAGAGAGAAAAGAAATAAAATTTTATGAGCAAAGATGCAAGTTATTTTAGCTTTTGTACTTGCTTCTTACACATGACATAATAATTATCATGTAAGTATGTATAAATATAATTTTGTCTACGGAAGTAGGACTTAACAGTACTTTTTGCCTAATGGTTAGTCCTGCGACTGAAAAAACTCGCTCACTGGGAGTGCTTGTGGCGGGAACGCTCATTATAGCCCTAACGCAGTTGAATAGCCATGGATAACTTTTCTTCTTTTCCTTCCAATAACGAAGTATGTTTTCGTCAAGCACATCCTTGGGGTCGCATGCACCAAAGTATTTCCAACATTCGATCACCACAGGATCTGGTTACTACCAGGAGTTGTATACTTTTGGGACATACCTAGCCAAAAGAAAGTTATGATGAAGATGATGTGGACAGTTGAATGATCAGAGTGGAGCAGACTGAATCACTGGGATCATTTGCTGTTCCTTGTAAAATTTCAGATCCCCTGACGTGTTCTCTCACAAATGCAGACATAAAGGAAACTCTCGTTTCCCCTCTTTCCTCAAGGTATTGGTCAATTACTGACATTCCTTGGAAACGGCAATCGAGAAGAGCAGCCGCCACAGTCAATTTATTAATGGGAAAGCGGTGATTTAATTTCGCCAATATTTAAATACATATTTTTTAATTTCGAAAATATTTCTTTTCATGCGGCTCATTATAAGAACCTCGTCGTCCCCAGTTTGTTTTAATGCTTGTTCTACTTCACACCTAAAAACCAGTGCAACATTGATTTTGACCGAGTTTGATGCACTCGTTATATTAACGGCATTCTGAATTTTTTTGATTAAATCCCCCAGAAGTTTCCACTATGAGTCATCAATTTTCAAATCGGATTTGTTCAGTCTGACAAGGAGTCTGTGAATAGGATTTCTGTTACATTTGTTATAAATGTATACTTTCCAACATTACGAGAATGATATGCCATCAACTATATCTCCAGCTTCGTCTATACCCGGTGTAGACGAAGCTGGAGATATAGTTGATTTAGACGAGATCAGCCCTTTCAATGAAGAAACTGAGGAACATGATGAAAATACAAACAACTTTTGTAACTTCAATAAAAACAGCTACTCCAACTCGATGGCATAGCATTCTCGTAATGTTGGAAAGTATACATTATAATCTAGAATATTATTTGGATTTTGACGCCGATGAAAAATCCGGCGGCGTCGTCGGCGTGGCTAAAATGACCGGCGGCGTGGCACATGTCTACTAAGTACAACTTATAAATGAAAAATAAAAACTTTTTTTACCTAAAAAAAAAACAACCGCGTTCCAAAAAGACACTGCTAGTGAAAAATAACTTTAATTTCGGAAGTTTGTGGCAAACAACGAATATGCGAACTCAACGAGACAGACTTCGGAAATTAAAGTTATTTTTCATTTTGCAGTGTCTTTTTTTGGAAGTTGGTTGTTTTTTTTTTTGGTAAGTTTTTTATTTTCTGTGCAGTATACCTTAAGGATAACCCCCGTCTGGGGAGAACGAAGGGTTATGTCAGACTCCTGCTGACTAAAGCCCCACCCACGGCCCCTTTCACTACGATGAGTGAGGGGCCTGGGACTGGGAGACACTCGTACATTCGCGCGCACTCTCGTTTGGCCATCCACGTTTTGCGGGCCCCACGAGCCTATCATTATAATTTATACCCACGGGGTGGGTCCTAACATCAATAGGTAGATCAACCAATTTTTTTGCGATCAACTTAGTTTGGTTAGGTTAATTTTATTATTATTTTCGCCACTATTTTGAGACCTACCTACTCGTCCGCTAATTATTATAACTTCGTCTTTTTTCATAGTTGTAGGCAAAATAATGAGCTTTAATTTACCGACTTATCTAACCCGGTGGCTTAAATTGGAACTAATGAAATCACTATGACAAGTGACAAGTGCGTCATATTTGTTCGCCTACAGCGCCGCGCCGTCACCAGGGCTTATGGGACAGTAGGTATTTCTACTAATAAGTACCTACTTAGATAAAATAAATGCCAGATGAAACACCTACACTGCACCTAAATTAAGAACAATTTTTATATAAAAAACTGGTTATAAACGGTAAAAGGCAGCCCCACTAAACGCAAAAATCTATAAAACACAGCGCAATGTTTTCGATCATCAAAACAAGATGGCCGCCGCTATCCGTTCTGTCGTGTCGAATACCGGAATAAATTCCCCGCTCGCTTGGTGTCGAGCCGAGCTGCACCGCTGATCGCCAAGCGTTTCAAAGACGAAACTCATGACAGACTGCTATTGCGTTCGCTGATAGCGCGAGTATCGCGAGCAAGACAGAGAGAGAGATATTCCTCGAGGACAGACGTAAATAAACGGAACGAGGTGAATGTGAAAAGCAGTAGGTAGGTACGGGAGGCTATTGAACGGGAGTCGGCGTTCGCCAAAATATGAAAAGTAGACCGAACCCAAAAAAAATGTTTGAAAAGAAGAATTGTACTTATTAAATGGTCCTTAAATGATGGTCCGCCATCTATCGAGCGAGAAGAAAGTATTTTTTTATTTCATATTTGCACAAATGAATAACCTAGTGAAAAAAGAAGGAAAAAAATTTAGCCAGCCGACTCTTTTTTTTTTGCAATAAGTAAGTACTTTTATAACAAAATGGACGCAAGAACTGCAAAATCGGATTCCGAACTATTCCGAGCATTCACACACATGAATACAATAATAATACCTATTCCTACAATCTATTATTGGTATTGGTCAATCAGACAAGTGAAAAATTTAGAAGTAACAAAATATGATAAAGCATATTTATGATAAACTTGTATTTAAAAGTGCATACAATTTTAGGTGTTACGCCTTGCGCATAAAAGATATAATCGCTTGGTTACGTTTGACAGGTAAAATGAGCACAAACGATAATAGAGACAAAAATAAAAAATAATAAAACATAAATGAAATTCAATCATTCAAGCACTGCTAAATAATAATTAATGACTTAAGAGTACAAAAAATAATAACAAATAGGTACAAAAATAATGACTGCAATATAACATAAATATAAATAAATAGTACATCCACAAAGGAAAAAGAAATAAAACAAATAGCGCTACATAAACCAAAGAACAAATCGATTAATTCGCATTATCAGAATGACTCACCTAAATGACTGCGCAAGAGATAACAGAAGTAGAAGAATTGACGAGAAGAATACAAAATACGAAAATATACGGGTGTCCGGTTCCGCGTCCGAAGCGACACTGACAGCAGATAGAGAGAGAAGAAAATGGCGGCCGCATTGTGGCGAGTATAGCCGACAGAGAGCGTCAGACGAAACGAACTAAATGCACAGAGTAGTAGCTCCGTAGAGAATCGAGTATTGCGATGATAAAATACGGGTGGAGGCACGGGAGCGAGATAGCGATACAATCGTTCCGAATGAGAGAAAGGAAAGGCAAGCAACTAGCGATAATTCGCGAGCGTTGCTCCTGGATGTGTTCATTACTCTGTACAATAACATGCAGCGAGGTCACCTTACGTTATCGGGCTCTCGTTCTCTTGCGTTCTACTTCTGTTTCTATTTGATAAAGGGTGATGTTAGCAGCTCGCATTCCCAGCGTAATTAAGCATATTGCAATATACGCTTTATGTATTATACAAAATTTTCCATTTTGCTCAAAATACCCTGTAATTAAATCCTTCCGTAGAAGTGTAGTGTATCATTCATTAGGTAGGTACCTATTTATTTTGCATTGAGTATTAATAATAAAAGTTTAGTTTGCAAAATTTCCAAGATCAAAATTAGTGTCAATGTCAATGAGACTGAGACACCGTGCGTTGTCCCGAGGCATTTGGTTTGGGTTCTGCCTACTTTTTGATTATTCTTGGCCCAGATTTCGTTAAACAATATAATATTAGGGTAGTCAAATCTATATAGTTTTAGAATTCCTACATTTCTTTAAGAAACTTGAAGAAAAATGGCAGAAAAATCACAAAAATAGTACAATATTATGAACTGTTCGAGAACGGGCGACGTTGCCGTTCTTACGACTCCGTCCGAGTCGAGTGGGTCGTTTGACTCGTTGCCGAGATCACACGATCGAAGCCGAACATTCCCGACTGGCGCTATACGTCAATTTTATACGTCATTATTAAAAAATAGAATGTTTGAAAATGCTTTGTAAGTAATAATAAAACCTAAATGTTTGTTCCAGCTACCAGCCGTCTATGCTTCTATCAGCAGATAGGTCGTCCAGATACTTACACATTTTGGAAATCGTCAGTCAGAAAACGTTTAAGTAAGTACCTAGGTAAGTAATTCAATCACCCACGAAAACATTCAGCTTCGGATTTTCGGGACAGTCACAGAATCTCAGGAATTAGGGCTTAATTCAGGACTTCGACACTAGAGAGTTCTAAGATCAAGGAGGAGGAAATGACAATCACAAATTTTTTTAATAGGATAATTACATAAACAGATTACAGATGAGTATTTTTAGGCACAAATTGTTATACAGTTATACTACATTCGGGAGAATTTTATTTTGATTTAAACCATGAACTCAACCTCAAACTCATGTTAAACTGTTGGCATCACCTGCCCGTCAGTGTTACAAGATTGCATTGACAGGGTGTCCCGACTCCCGAGATTTTGTCATTCCCCTAAATATGGTTCAAGCAATTTTTGTCTTCCTTTAGGCCCCACCTGTCTTTTTTCACTCGTTTATTAATCTAATTACCTTAATAAAATAGATAAACTAAAAGACTAGAATTTTGACCGATAATAAATTATTCTGACCTATCTATTGCCTTCTTGCTTGCGAACACATTGAACCCCGCTAACACCATGACGTAAAAGGTATGAACCTATTAACTCGGCATACAATGTATTTTTTGTTCGGGGACGCGACGCAATCCTATAGCATGACTCGTCAATGGACCGCAGACCGACAAAAGTTATCGATATTATAGAAATGAAAAATTGACAAAGACCGATTAGTGCTGGAATAAAAAAAAATATTTTGACTCATTAATTCATTATAGAACCAACTGCTTCATTACTTTTTATTTTTATTCATAAGACTGTCATGGATAACGCTACTAATTTAATGAATACATAGATAACCTAATTAGATACAGTATGACAGTATGTAAGTAAAAGAAGCAGTAAGTATTTAGATAAATACCTACACTAGAAGTTTACAAAAATGGCGCAAACAAAGATAGAGTGAACCTGAACATACACAACAGCGTAGGAGTAAGCGAGATGAAGGAGTTACGTCAGACACAATACAATGTGCTGGACGGCAGACAAGATGGCTGAACATAAAATAAAATTCGTGATATTCTCAAATTTTGGAAAAAATGCTTTGGGTACGGAAATATTTCAGGATGCCATACAGTTAAGATGCTCATCATCACCAGCAGAAGACGACAAAAATTGATAACGGAGAAAAAGCAATATGACTTGAGAATTTATGAAGTAGGTAAGTACATAATATCAGATCAGTAATATCTAAAATTAATTGTAAAAAAATAGCAATTTCAATCAATCAGCATTTTTTACTGAAAAGAATAGCCAACAGATCTATCAATCAATAGAACAGCACGGACAAGCTGCCTATCATAACTTCCTATCACAACTGGTAGAAATAAAGGTTTTACAAGTACCTAGTTAGGTAACGTTAGCAGAATGGCAGAGCAGCGGTTTGGCAACGCTGCACAAACAAGTTCGTGACGGCATCGGCATTGCCAGCCAGCCAGCATATAAATGCACACTCAATGTCATACTCACTAGGACCAAATTTGAAGAGAATAAAGTTGATTGACACTTCAGCCTGACAACTAACCTAAAATAAAATTAATAAATTGGGGAATTTAAGTATAAAATTAAATTATCAGATGAAGCGAAGCGTCCATTGGATATCGTGGCGCGTACCAAATATCAACGTTGGCTGGTTGGTTGAACAATTGCGACGTTGCCAGTTTGCCACATCGCCTTCATAGCTGCTGATATCAATGTACAGCTACACAGCTAGTAGATTATGCTTGTAAATTGTAGGAGTTTAAAGTCTAAACCTATATTACGGCATGTTACCTACATTTGGTTAAAAAAATTCATAGAACGCAGCTTACACAAAAAAAACCTAAATCAAGGACAAGCAACCTACCTATTCGTCCTTCATTTAGATTTTTTTAATTAGGTTAAAAAAAACTGCCGTCTCCAGTTGGCCTTGGCCCTTGAGTTACCTGTCAGAAGATTTGTTAGTCTTCTCTTATTATCGATAAAAATGTATTTTGGAGTTATGTTGGTAGGTACTAACCTATTCAAAAATGAAAAATACAAACTAAGTAAGTACATAGGTACTTAATTATTATTACAAGATAAGATAATATGCGAACTTACCAATCTTCTTCCGAAAAAAGGTAAAACCAACCGCCAACGAAACGAACTCTCTCGAAGGAAAGAAGACAGTCAATGAGTCAAATGGACTTTATTTTAGTGCATCGCACGGCGCGGGCAGCAGCGACGGGCCGTCGCCATTTTGTTATCCATCGTTTCGTGAGTTAGAGTGAGAACACGATGTCGTTCTGTCTTGTTCTAACGCGTGCAAAGTATACATTTCATAGCGTTTATCAATAAAAGACTAGGCTTACTTGTCTTCTATTCTCTAATATGTTTTACTTCTTCCTCGTCCATACTCCTTCACCGAGAAGTTACTCACTAATCGTTTACTTAGTCTAAAAAAACGATGAAATTATCGATTTATATCTCTGGGAATTTGTTTTGTGAAATAATACAAAGCCATTTTGACATTGTCACGGATTTTGTTTTATTTTCAAAGTTTTGGTTGTGTTTTGTTTATTTTCCCTGTTCGAATGAACTGTCAATCATGAGTAGGTATTGAATTATAGTCCACTTATGGGGAACCTAAGAGAAAATACAAGAAACACTATCTAGATAGGTAAGTAAGTACTTTGCCGGATCCTCAAATGCTAACGAAGCAGCAAGTCTTGTTATTTGGCAGAGTTATAAATCGATGTTATTTGGTACAACTTGTCAGTGGCTGACGGTGACGTAGCTGTGCCACATAAACTTATCACGATCATTCGAATGAATAAAAAGTTGTAAAGTTATCGACAAAATGCATTACACACTCAATCATCATCACTGTTCGTGGCTGTCTACTAGGGACATCTATGATTTATTGTAAATATTAGCATGATTTAAAGAGCGTAGCACGAGCCCATGAATCTGACGGATTACTTAGCAAACTTAGTTTAAAATATATATAACAGATGGCGTTGTTGTATACTACTGTTTCACTCACTCATAATTTCCGGCGTAAAAAATAATAATCTTGTATCGTATGACTATGATGGAAACGAAGTTGTTTAGGCATGGGTTTCTAAAATAAGTGATTTTAGAACTTTTAACATCACGATCGATATACCCTTTGGAATATGATTCCTAGTTTTGATTTGTAAGTTGTAACATTGACGATAGGTGGCGGTCATACTTTTTGATTTTGGTAAAATACTTTACTTTAGAGTGTAAATGGACATTAAAACTCATTAAACGTCAATAAATATTACATAAAAACCTTCAAAACGTTAATTAAAATGGAAATAGGAATCGCTCTTTTAGAAAAAAACCTCAAACTAAAAAACAGACTTCTTGACTTTTGACAGTTGAGTGTCAATGTCATAAAGTAATTGCTGTCATTGTGTCATGTCTGAATAGCCTTGCGTTCCGAGTTGGGAAATAATCGATTTGAGCTTGCTTAAGCCCGTAGGTACCGAATTAGCATGAGCGCGATAACATGTCCCGTGAATCGTCATAGATGACGTCATGACATGCGCTATCTTGCGATAACGCCGACCATGCCTTAGAATAATATCACCTTGAGCGCTGTCAAAAATGACAGTGTGTGTGTGAGGATGTGTCAGTGTGTTTTGTTTTTGAGTTGCTTCATCTTTAGATTAAACTAACGTGGCTTTTTCGAACCTAACCAAAGAAGAAGAACTGAAGAAGAAATGTGGTGTTTATAAAAAGAAATGCTGTAATACTATATATAACATCATGTTTACATTGAGTAAGCACTGTGAGCGCGTTCACGAGTGTTCCGAATTATTGACAGCTCTCAGCTGTCATAATCGTGATATCCACTCAAGCGTCCAAGCCGCGCGGCGATTCTCGCCCCACCTGTCCGCGCATGAAATGTCACTTTCATTTTTACGACCGCGCGAGGCCCTCTTAACAAAAACTATTACTACTGAAAAACTGCTATAGCTACATTCGAATGAAAAATACTCACGGAAAACTCAAAGAATCCACAATTTAATTTGATTACAAGTAAATTACTCTAAGTAATAATAAAGGATGAAAATAAAGTTTAAAGTTGAGGAAATCAAAAAAAATATCGTATTTATTTTTTATTTCGAGTTTTACAAGAAATTATAATAGTTGCTAGCAACAATTATTTTTTATTACAATAGTACATGATACCCTTTAAAATGACACCAATATCTCAATATAAATATTTAGTTTTCTGTCATGAAAAAATAAACAAAGCCAAGTACTTCTCAAAAGGTCCCACTAAAATCATGAGTAACGAGTAACATTTTAATCATTTCTAGACCCCATCTCAATATATTTCGTTTGTAAATGGTTATTAACGTGCTATTAATGAAGAATTATCTTATATTTAGCATTTATTTAACAGAAATAACCAATTAGAATACATTGTAAACAATATAGAATCATCATAGAATCAACGATGATCGCGTAGTGATCTTATAACTTTTCCAGCTAAATTATTCTATGTAACCGTTTTGAAATTGTCGTAGTAATGCATATTTCGTAAAGAAAATATCTTTACGTTTAATTTGATGTACAATAACAATAGAAATAAGGTATAAAAACAGAAATCTTACCACATTTTGCTTGGAGCTCCACACACAATAACAGTTTGTTGACAAGAAAGACGAACTGTCACTTTCATTTTTTTTTTCTAAATTTTACAGTGCGTTTGCACAGATTAAATTCACTCTCACGGATGACAAATTTCACATAGCGCCATCTAGTAATTTTGTATTGTACGACTACCACTTGACTCTAGCGCTGTACACGTATAAACTGAACGATGTCGTTTGGTGACTGTAGTCACCATGGACGGTATAGGCAAGAGTTTTTTGGGGACTGTAGTCACCATGGACGCTTGAGTGGATATCTAAATCGGAACGCAAATTATTGCTATGAGCGCTATGAACGATATTGTTATAAAGTCTTTTCGCCCTATGATGAGTTCCCTGACAGTTCTTGTCTGACAATTGTAGTAACGCGACCTAACAAAATATAATCGATTTTTTTATAATATCGATTCAGTTGGCAAAGAAAATGGAATCGGATTATCGATTTTAGATTTTCAAAATTAGATTTTTAATAAACTGGTTAAATCCTACTTCCTACTAAAAATATTATAAATGTGAAAGTTAGTATGTGTGTGTGTGGATGTTTCTTACTCTTTCACGCATAAAGTACTGTACGGATAAAAAATGGATATACGGTTACATAATGGCCGCTCCGATTCATCTATTTTTTTGTTGATTAGTGTATTGAGTAGTGGCAATCTCTATTGGCCGACGTTCCGTTCAAAGAATTAGACATTTTTAAGATTTATACTTTTTTATTTTATTTACTTAATTTATTAACAGTTAATTATAACTAAAATAATTTACTTGGTAATTTACGAAAGGCAATATTTTTTTTATCATTTCTTTTTTAATTGTTTTGCCAGTTTATTTTTTATTCGTCTAAAGTACTATGCGTGCCACGGAAAAAAATGAACTGTCAGGAAAGGGAACTCATCTTATGGCGATGGCTAAAAGGTCTTAGCAACCAGGCCATAAAACTAATAAAAAAAAAAATAAAAAAAAAATCTTATGGCGAAAATAGTATAATTCGGAATGTGGCCTAGGATGGGATGGGGCATATTGTAAACAAAACAAGGAGTTTTTGGCGGGATTTCTTCGAGTGAAGTCTAGTTTGGCTGTTTTAATTATTCGCAAATTGATTCCTAGTGGATATTGTGATGTAAAATTGGTGTAGTTTTGTATCTCAAGTGTCTGCGCAACTGGACAATATGTGGAATCATTGAAACAGACGCGATCCCGGTAAAATGGAGCTGAGAATTTTTTTGTAGTTTTGGCTACCTCAGCGAAGTTTACCGGGAAACTTGATTCGATACATTTGCTGCCAAAAACTCCTAATACATTAGAATAGTCCAGTCAAATAAGACTTCGAAGGTTACAATAATTCCCATAGAGCTAAAAATTGGTATGAATGTTCAGAATACTATTATAAATGAATTGTGAAAAGTCCCCATCAATCCCCCTTGTGCAAAATTTTTTATTGATGGTGAAAGTTTGCAAAAATAGGTTTTTCGCGTTTTTCAGCTAAAAGGTGAGTTTTACAGCAAAAATAGTTCAGACAAAAATTGTAGATCATCCGATTCTCTACAAAAAATGTATCCACACTTTTATTCATAATTATTGCCGTTTCCGTGATATAGCGGTTGTAAGAATTGAAAAAAATATTTTTTTCGTAATATGCACGTTAATGTACATACTTTTATATACATTTTTGAACCGTTATACGAGTAAACATATGAGTCCCTGTCTTTTTTCATGAATTTTTACAGATGTCTGGTATTTTGTATGTATAAGACAGTGAGGCGGGGTCGCGGCAGACCACGTAGGAGATCGCCATCTCCTACGTGGTCTGTCGCGGCGGTTTGATGGAACCTATCCAGCTCGTCCCGCCGGACGAGCTGGATAGGTTCCATCAAAACTGGAAGGAGGACGCGCGGGCTCGCGAAAGATGGAAGGAGTGGAGGGAGGCCTTTGCCCATGAGTGAGACAGCGCAGGCTAAACAAAAAAAAAAGACACACAAGGGGGATTGATGGGGACTTTTCACAATTCATTTATAATAGTATTCTGAACATTCATACCAATTTTTAGCTCTATGGGAATTATTGTAACCTTACCTCTATTTTAAGGACTAATTTGACTGGACTAAGAATGTGTGCACCCATATTCTAATGTCATGTTAGACTAAAAAATAGTAAGTGATGACTAGGCAGCATGGTCTCAGAACTTAGCCTTAAAAAAAAAAAAAAAGTAAACAAAACAATTGAATTTATTTGTTTATAACGATAGTATAAGCTATCTTCTATTAAAAATAAGTTTATTTGTACAATTTATGCGTTCTAGTTTAGTTTAAAATGTTGCTTAATCTTGTAAATCCATCCTCAAGGGTACTGGTTAGTTGCATTAGATTACTTTCGTAAATTTAAAATTGCTGCGAGATTCTAAGTTTATGATCATTTCAGAGTGCGCTGTGCTTCAGCTGTCGAGTGTCCATCGTTACGAAATGTTATTTCAGTGAAAGTTTAGACAGTAAATACAATGATAAAGAGAGGGAGAAAATATTACAGGTTATCAACAATGCCGACGTTAGTACTCTTTCTGGGTAAGAATATTGGAAGTTATATTTTACATAGTACTAAATTGTTTAGTTCCTGTTCTTATTCACCATCCGTTCCAAAAAATTTAGACTTTTTATCAAGTTACAACTTAGTAAGTACATACACCGTTAGTAACAACTCACTTTGACAGCTTCTATTTTTCGTACAGCAAGGGCTGTTATGTGCTGCAGTATTTATAATCTTTACAAACTAGGAATACTGAATAAATGTTTACAACATCTATAAATATAATAATTTCTTGCAGTTATGAAGTAAGCAAAACAAATCTCAAGAAGTTTTCTCAGTGGAAAAGTGGTAATGGACAAATAAAAACACTATCAGACATAGAATATGTTGAAGGGTTCTCCGAGAGATCTGCCAAGAAACTGTTCAACAGTATATTAGGTGGCCCTAATAAGGAAAAGAAAGTTACAGGTAAAATAAAAGGGCAGATATTGCACCCACATCTAAGTGATATTGTTATTAAGGTGAGGCATTAATATTTACTTGATTATACACTTGTTTCATGTAGCACTGTCGCGAGCGAGTAGCGAAGGGTCATGTCTTAGCTGCCACATGTATGCAGCCTATAATGTTTCCACTGATGGGGCACAGACCTCCTCTCTGTGTGAGGGATTGGGCCATAATCCACTACGCGGGCCCAGTGCGGGTTGGTGGATGTCACATGTTTTCAAATTTTTGGTTCTAGGAAATGTCGGTTTTCCGCACAATGTTTTCTTGAGAGCAGAGTGGTGTAGACAAAGTGCTTTACTTTGTCTACACCACTCTGCCTGTTGGGTTTTGTTTTTTTTTTTTAATTTCTTAAGTTGCGGCCGATACAACTCAGCCACCACTGCTCTCTCTTAGCTGCCACGGCTTATTTTAATTTTTTATTTTAAGTCTTTATTATTAAGTACAGACAATTTTAACGTGAACGTCTTACTACATCGTTTTTATATGTATAATTTAAACTTGAATGATGTAACAAATTTGTGATTTAATAGAATGTCCGTGGAGTTTTTAGTTAGTTTGAACTTCATCTTTCAGACAATAGGGATGACGAATGATTTTGAAATCCTCTTCCGTAATGTACATACACATTTACTATTTACGAAAAAACCTATATTTCGGTTATAAACTAAAGTTGAACGAAGTTTAAAGACATTTTTCTAATATTTTTTCAATAGCGCGCGAAAACAGCTCGCAGTGTCATGGCGTCGGGTCTGATGTCACGCCTAGGTAAACACTAAACGTCAAATGTGTCAAGCTGACACATTTGACACATTTGACGTTTAGTGTTTACCTTTCCTCTGACTGCGCGTGTTGACAAAACAAACATTGCATATTTCATCTGATAAAAATGAATTCCAAAGTGTATAAAGTGGTGTGCAGTACCTCAGTGTAAAAACACATCAATAACCACTCCCAACAAGGTGTTTATATATGTCCCAAACAAGCAAATAATAAGAGTTCAATGGTTAAAGCTCGCAAGGCGAAACCATGTTGTTATAGATTCGTGTTGTAGAGTCAAGTGGAGTGGATAAATTACACTTAAATTAATAAAAAATCGATCCAAATGGGTAATCGGTAGTAGTCAACAAAACGCAAGTGATGTTTACATAGGCGTGACGTCATGCGCTGTGATTGGCGTTTCAGTCAAAATGGCCGAATGCCGTATTTTCATCTTTTATTTTAGTGAAAATCCGATTAATCTCAAGTTTTTAAATAAAACTAAATCAGTGTTTTAAATCCTTTTAATATGTACTTTCCCCTAAAATCATTAAATCTTTGATTATTTGATACTGTCGCCACGCCTATTCAAAAGTGCCTGTAATTGGTTTATTTAAAATAAATGATTTGAGTTGCAGTGGTGGCCCAGTGGTAATGGCCACGACTTACGAGTTGTAGGTCATGGGTTCGAACCCAGGCAAGCTCTTTACTTTGTGTAAATAATTTCATCACCACTGCTCTCAAAATGGCGAAGGAAAACATCGTGAGGAAATCGGCATGTCCTAAAAGTAAAAATTCGAAGACGTGTGAAATTTACACGCGCAGTTGGCGTGGGTGGTAAATAAAAGCCCACTCCCTTTCAAAAGGAACATAATATGTTGATATGCTTATGTTCCTTTCATATTTAATTACATAGTATTCTCACCCATACCATCCTTATAGATTTTGAGAAATTCCGGTGTGCATCTCCATACCATAACAATAATTATTTAACTGCAGTTGGTTTTATAAAACCACAAAAAAAAAAGTAAACTGTATTAAATTAAGACATAGTCTATCTGACTGCTGAATTTCATCCAAATCTATTCAGCTGTTTATTTATAATCCATACTAATATTATAAATGTACCCTATGTGTTTTACTGTGTGTACATAAATTATAAAATAAATAAATAATAAATAAATAAATGCGAAAGTGTGTCTGTGTGTCTGTTACCTCTTCACACTTAAATCGCTGCAGCGATTTAGATGAAATTTGGTATAGAGTCGGGCAGTGTTATTGGGATTTTCAAACTGGAATTTCACAATAGCAGCCAGGAGTCTGGATTTCTGCCCAATTGATGGTAATAGGCACTCCCCCTATTACATCTGGCGAAATGTGGGTGTACTATAAGGTTCACCTCTGCCTGACCCTTGCGGAATACAGGCGTGATGTTGTAATGTAATAACACTAATATATAAACTTCTTTACAGGATTGTAAGTCCGTATTATCGGTGTATATAACAGTGAACTCTGTGAGCTGGACGTTGATTGACAAGAGTAACTACGAGGTCCAAGACTGGAAGTACTATGGCATAGACTATCCGGAAGGCAAGAGGTTGCAGATAACTGATATTTTGGATATTGTAAGTGAAATCGCTAAACTTATTGCTAGCTATTCTCATTGATATGGCAATTTAGTCCCGTGGATGGCGAAAATTAATGATACCTTATTTGATGGTAGATAATTTAAAAAGATTTGGGCTAACCAAGAGACTTTTAGGCCCGCTTACACCACAAATCACTTAAAGGTTTATCACTATAAACGGATTTACTCTGTCTCTGTCATCTTCCAATGATTGATGGATCTTATTTTAAACACTAAGGGCGATGCTACACGGGCCGTGGCAATGCGTTGCGTGGGCGCTGCAACGCCTGAGTGGTGACGTCATCGCAGCGCTCGTGTAGCACTCACAGCGTCGAAATTACTGCATTGGCAACGCCCGTGTGGCATCGCTCTAACGCTAAACGAATAATGTGTGGTGCAAGCGACCTCAAAGTTCAGCCAAACTGCCGTGCTGTCTGCCCCGCAAAAGTAGGATTCGCCGAACGAGGCATAGGTACCCTTGCCATCCCCGACGACGCCACGAGCCTCCTCCAGGAGAGTAGTGAAGCCATCAGTATTAAAAAGTACAAGTCTCGACAACCGTCCTTCCGCCGTCGCCGTCGAGGCCCGTCGCGACGCTCCATACCATGTCCGCCCCGACCTTTGCTCGAGCCTGCCCGCGCCGCTGAGCCTGTAGTTTTAATTTTGTCCCTAAATAATTCCGATCCAGCCTGTCCCTTGTCCTCTCCCAGCGACGCCCTAAGCCGAGGTGCCTTTAGCGTGTAGTCGCTTAGTTTTTAAGCTTTTTAAGCCCTGGCTAGAGGCCTTGATTTATTGAGGCATCCACAGGCAAGCCCGGTTAAGCAGACGACAACCTTCTAGGATGAACGGCAAATGCCCTTAAAAAAAAACCTACATCACAAATTCGAAATTCAAACGAATGGAGCCAGGACGCCGTCGCCGGCGCCGCCGGCGCGTCCTGACGGGTTGACTGTACCCTTACCGCCAGTTTAGTCATGCTCTGGTACATAATATGTATTGTCTTTTTTGACGTAAGTATATACCACGACCCTCAAGTTTTTTATTAAATTTATATCAGGCTTGGCGCGTAACCCAGCAGATGCCTCTAGCAGACATATATGTGATGAAAGCGGAAGCCACGACTCTTCGAGCAGCTGGTAGCGATCCTAACAACCCGAAGGTCCTTGCCGTCAACCTGCAGAAGGCTCAGATGGTTGCCATGATCGTTGCCTTGATTAATTCGAGGAGTCATGGGGAGGAGCAGTAAGTTTTGTAGATTTATTATTTTATACACTTTATTTATTGTACAGTCACAATCGCTATAATGTATTCACTAACCGTCATTAAAAAGTGATTTTCTCCTACTATATCGATTACTAGCTGAGCCCGCGACTTTGTTCGCGTGCATGTTGGAAAACATTGGATTTCATTGGTTTTTATTTTTTTACCGCGGAACCCTAATTCTTTTTCTAAAATGAAAATAGCCTAAGTTACTTCCTTAGAACATCAGCTATCTGCCAATAACCTGTGGAATTCAAGTCAAAATCAGTCCTGCCATTTCAGAGACTAGCCGGAATAAACAGACAGACAAAATATTTAAATATTGTTTTTTTATATGTAGGTAGGTACCGTATATACTTTCATATGCATTTATTAAAAAGCGGTTTTATTGACATTACAAACAGATACATCAATTTTATTATTTGTATAGATTATTTTGTGTTATTACGAACATTTTAACATGGAATCAATTATGAAATACGTCTTGTCTCAAAGTTGCAATCGTTAAGCCACGTGTGAATCGCCTTTAAATTATGCTAAGTGGATACATAATTACTGCTCATAACTACCGCACATACTAAGATAGAGTGAAATAACTAATATACAGACTCAGTTGTATACATAGATAACGCAATTAATGAGCGCGTATCATGTGACTCCTATGACATTGTAATAAGGCATAAATTGCAATGATTTTTTTATTTTATTAGTCATATAGTTCTCTAGACCGTAAGTCGATCATGGCGGCCAATCTCAACTGAGACTAACCTTCGGCGCGTAAGATAGTATAGTGTACCAGTGTGTGCGTAGGCATAGGTGCACTCCCTCTTCCCTCACTCTCATAGACCGATGGGACGGCAATCCGACACGACCGGAGAGAGATCAGGCGATGAGGCGCAGGACGACGACGACACGTACGCACCGAGGCACGGGGGTACCGGCAACTTCTGAACTCCGTGCTGTTACTAAGATATTCCTAATGGAAAAATCCAGTAATACTGCCAAACATGGGATTTGAACGCAGGACCCCACACTTAGCAGTCGCGCTTGCGACCACGAGATATTAGTCATACACACAGTAAAAAATAGTAATAAGTTATAAATTGAAGGGTCTTGTGGTTAAGGGGGAAGCGCTAAGGTAGCCCGCGAAATTAAAATTTTCTTAGGTTTTTTGCAATTTGCTGGTCAGTATTAAGTTGTACGTCGATCAAAATATGATTCGCGGCCGTAACAAATATGTATTTACAGAATTATAATCATTAAAGTCAACAAAACAACTCTCTAAGACCACGTAAGTCCAAAGAATGATGATTTCATGAAACAGTTATTCTTTGGACTTACGTGGTCTTAGAGAGTTGTTTTGATGACTTTAATGATTATAATTCTGTAAATACATGTTTGTTACGGCCGCGAATCATATATAAATTAACGTACAACTTAATACTGACCAGCAAATAGCAAAAAACAAAAAAAAAATGAATTTCGCGGGCTACCCTGGCGCTTTCGCCTTAAGTAATAACAGCCGCACGGGCCGATCGAAGGTTAAGCTACGCTTGCCGCGGTTGGTCCGTGGATGGGTGATCTTTACATACCAAGACCCCTCGTTGGTCCCGTCTGTCATTCGTAGATCTTTGGCAGTCGTGACGGGTCGTCAGAAGCCAGAAAGTCTGACAACCAGTCTTACCAAGAGGTATCGTATTACCCAGTAACTGGGTTGTGGAGGTCAGATAGGCAGTCGCTTCATATAAAATACTGGTATCTAACCGGATGTAGCTGAATACCAGTGGTATTCAGCTACATCCGGTTAGACTGGAAGCAGACCCCAACATAGTAGGGAAAAGGCAAGGCAGATGATGATGTAACGCATTAAAAAACATAGAGAATAAACATAAAACTTTTGAATACCTACAATGGTAGGTAGGTACTGTTTATTCCTTGCGCGTTCGTGAAATGCGAGCCTTCGCGTTATAAGAGTGGGGTTTTGATGATTATTGATACTAATATCCCCCAATTTTCAGATCCAATGAAGAAGGGAATGAAGACGGGAACGGCGAAGGTGTTTTAAAACAAAAAGTGTATTTCCTGAGGCCTACGCTCCCATACAGGTACCTATAAACGAGACATGTCGTTAATTCTAATCTTATAAATGCAAAAGTAACTTTAGTTTGTCTGTTACCTTTCACATCATCATCATCATGACCTGGGTTAAGGCATAGGACACTTATACTTTTTTATCCCGGTAGTACGTTCCCGTAGGTTAATTTCCGACCTTCATGCAGGCGAAGTCACAGGCAAAGGCTAGTTATAGTACCTATAAAATTACAACAACAAACCTGTATTACTGATGCGGTAGAAAAAAAGGAAGGCATCAGGTAGTCATTCCAAATTTCAGAGTTACCCTTGTTACAAAGGTAGATGTCGCTACCAGTCATTCTAGTTACACGTAAATATACATACATAGATGGCGTTATAGGTCTCGTAGGGTGCATCTATTTACGGGATTATCATTGAATTGAATCTACCCACTTATGTGAACTTCCATTATCGTCGGTGGCAGGTAGAGGACAGGGTAGATGGCGCATAGTTTGCGACACAGCTCCACATCCACATCCTGGTGCCATTCCGTTGAAGTACTTATTCCCATCACTTTACGAGGATGGAGTCACTGAGTTCGGACTTTCAAGAGATGTAGAGTTTTCTTTTGTGAGGGTTCAGGGACATCCAAATGGACCACGATATCTTACACCCTGAAGATGCTCACTTGGTGGTAGATAGTGAGTGGGTGAGGGAAGAATATCCTGCCACAGTACAACGGGCATCGTCGCTCGTGTTTCCTGGTATGTAAGCTGGCGATTTTAAGAAACTGTACCTAAGTTGAATCTAAACCCATTTTTCAGGTTATACGGCACCTTAGTCGGCAACGAAAGAGTATCAACAGACCAGACTGTCGAAATACTACTTCGGGACTTGAACAGCAGCTCTCCAAACAACTCCCATGCCTTCATCTCTGAACCCTTGCAGACCATGTTCAGGTCGCAGAAGGAACTACAAAAGGACATGCTGGGACACTGCCTACTATTATGTTTGACCTTCATGGATTTGTGTATTTATAAGAATCAGGAGCGTATAGCAAAGTTGAGCAGACGTGGTGAGTAGTACATGTTGTATTAGTGGTTTTATGAAATATATTGTTGAATAATATATTTATGGGGCATTTTTATTTGGAATTGGAGACTTCCCTTTTTTTTATTTGAAATGGGTTTGCCCTTGACTCTAGTCTAGATCAGAGGAGACGGAGACAAAGTCTATAATGGAGTGAGCTTACCCAGAAGAAGCCTGAAACTTGTATGAAATAAATATTATTATTATTATTATTGTTAATGGTAAAAAAAACAAACAAAAAATAAATAACAAAATTTCCCTCCACTATTAGGGGCACTATCAAACAACTGCTGAACTTAGGCCTAGCCCCAAGCTGTACTACAAAAACCGGAAACTTTTTTTTCTCCCTGATGATCTTAGTAAATGATATTGATAGTACTAGGTGGTTTTGTAGGTGGAACTATCTATCTAGTAAAGGAGCGTCGCCCCGTTTGACGTTTCAGTCTCACTAGCAAGCTGCAAGTTTGTAACTCTTTTATGTAGTTCAGGAGTTCTTACCATGTTCTAACGTTCCTTTGTGGGATCAGCAGGATAATTGCGTAACACACTAACAGTAGCAATGAATTTAATTTTGACAGTTCAACAACTTTCATTGCGTTATAAACGTTGTTGAGTAGACAAATTTTTCAAACGTATGAAGCAATATCCTTCAAAATTATTCAAATTGTGATTGATAGCGTGTTGCGCAATTAGGATGCATTTTAGAGTCAAAAGTATTAAAATTATATGAAAACACAAATAAAACTGCAACGTATTGCTTCAGTTGGACTAAAAAGTGTTTATTTGATAAAATACAACGAGCTTACTTTTTACAACATTTTACTTCTATTAATGACAAAAAAAAAACAAACAAAACCCTTAATACAATAATAATATACATAAATACGATGGTATCAACTTCAAACGTATCATAAGTAACTAACATAAATGCAATTCTAGGCAAGATCATTACAATTCAAGTAAAATACAATCTAAAAAAGAAAATAATGTACTTAACTAAAAATAATTAAAATATCTTTAAAGTTATATCAAGAAAAATCTAATGTAAAAATTCTCTATAGATCACACAATTACACTTTTGATCTAACCAAAGTTGAATTTTGTATTTAATACTGATATTATTCATTTTGGAAGAACTAGAAAATATATTTACAATTTTTATAATATTAAAAATTTTTGACAAATGCCAACGTTTCAATTTTTCGCCTGGATCTCTGTGACCATATCGCAACCAACTGTTTTCTCCGAACAAAAAAATGTAGATAATAATGCTATGTAAAATAACTGAAGTTTGTTGTCAATTGTTGTGTGTAAAAAGTTCGATCTTGTATTCTGGGATTGTCTAAAATGAATTTCATATAGTCTACTATCGGCGTCTCTGTAGGTATGTAAGAAAATATACTCTATTGTAACATATGGACCGAGACTGCCGTTTACTGATTAAGTTAGGCCATCTATTGAATTACATTATATTAATGCCACTGTTGCAATATAAAAAATCTCCTTTCTATTGCTATATAAATATATGGCAACATAAAAATATAGTTTTCTAATTATGGCTAATGAAGATGTGTAATCCACGTAAATAATATGTTTGAATCACGAAAACAACATTAGTTGGTTAATCAGTAAGGGAGCAGTCTCCGGTGATAACTCTGTAGAAACCTAACAACAGTGTAAAATTACCAGTCTATTGTATATTACAATAAATATGTACAATTAATGATATAACAGCACCCATTAATGAAACGAAGTTATGCCTCAAGGTACGCCGCCTACAACGCTTCATAAATAAAATATGTATAATATCACCGCTTTATTTTATGTCTATTGTATTGTATATAATTGTATATTCTGTATATGTATTGTACTATTATTTAAAACTGTTATTGTATGGCTTAAAATAAGTATTGTAGCAAAAATAAGCTGAATAGGCGACGTAACTTCATCATTATCATACACGAAAACTTTGCATTCAATAAAATCTGTAAAAAACTCAATCCAGACTACAAGATCATTAATCTAAATATGTCCATATTTTATTAAAAAATTCAACAACACTTATTTTACTGTGGAACTGGTTCAACAAGTCTCTCTATTGTGATAAAAAATTATTACTTTGTATCCTTATTATTTCCGACAGCAGCGGTTGGCGAGTGGCAGTGGGTACAATGATACGTGTATACTAACTTTATGAAATTATTATAGGCCATTTTTATGTTGGCTACCAATTATTTTATAAACACTAACAACTATTTTTAAAATAAGTCATTTATAAAATAAATTATACAATTATATCGCCAAAAAATTAAGTGTATTGCACTGGTGCTGCACTAACTGCAGATATACGCTTTTATGTTTTAAACTATACAATTTATGCAAATAACACCTAAGCTCGGGTTCACACATAAGAACTGAGAACAATGTTTGCTGGAACACTCGCGACGAGTGGCTGTATCCTGATGTGTGAAGCCAAATTTACAAAAATAAAATAAAAAAATTGTGACACATGACAAACGCGGTATTATGTAGTGTACTACGATGAAAATGGAAGACGTTGAAATAATTCGTAGCCAACTTCTCTATGAAACTAAATCTGTTACACTAAGCTCATCTTAACATGCATTGACAAAACACTCACCGATACTAATTATGTACCGTTGTATACTGTTTTATTTGCGACCAAACCATTATAAGAATCCTATGTGTATACTATTCAAATGTATGGGAACTTGGCATTGTTTTACATAAAGTAAATGGTAATGTAGAGTACATAATAACTTACAATATATTGCTTCATGCAAGTTTAAAATTACCAAGCATGTGGATATGTAAGATCGTTAATAATTAAGAAACTGAACTGGTAGGTCGTCTTAAACATTCGCCAATTTATATCCTATATGTGAGACATTACAATTTCACAATGAGATCACAATTAAATGCATTATTAAACGAAGGAATTAGTGAAAACTGTTAAGTTTCGGATCTAGTTAGACTAAACTAATAATATTGTTAGAAGCGCAGCAATGTCTCAGTTTCACTTACACCGCTCTGACATTGTATTTAATACAATTGACGTTATGTTGATAATCATTATGTTATATGCAAAGTATAGTTTTACAATGCAATCTTATTCTCTCCTTTTAATATTTTTAACAACTTAAAAATATACAAAATTAAGTAGGCATATTGATATTGCGTTAAATACGAAGAAGAATTTCTTGCTTAGGTATGGGTAAAATTGCATTACTTTGCTATTGAAGTTTATAATATACTCCAAGATGCTATGTGAATATAAACGTGTGCTGGAATTTAATTCCATTGAAGGAAAGTTTGTTAGACAAGAATTGGCAAAATGATTACAGATTCTATCTCCTATCCTACGGGTAGTCGGAAAAAATGTCATTGTAGGTATTTATAAATAAATATTACGTATTAATAAATGTTAGGAACATGCTTGAAACCTAATTAATGTTATTAAATGAATCCTCGGGGAACATAATCCAAAAGTTACGTACATACTGTATGGATATCCGATCAGAATTGGACGGCTCGTTTATATACGGCATTATACTGTTTATTATGATTTTAATATTGAAAACTACAAGATTTGCCAATTTAAATTTTAAATATAAGACCCGGATCAACCGCAGTTTTTCAGCACTTAAAAATAGTTTCATAAGAAAGCAAAACCGTGCTCTCAAAAAAATATTTTACAAAAATCATTTCGTACACAATAAAAACTAATAAGATTAACTTTATAGGTATACATACACGTTTAATTGAGCAAAACTTAACAAAACAGTGAGCATTTCAACAGAACAGCCTGGGACGTGATTACTATCGCGGAATTTGCATTGACTAAACTCTTATGTAGGTCTGTGTTTGACTGAAACCGATGGGACGCCAGCACTTCAACCTACCACAATCTGTCAGATTTCTTTAATAGATTTTCAACTTTATCGCTAAAGCATAAGGTTCAAAGGTGATTGGGAAAATCTGACAGATTGTGGTAGGTTGATGTGCTGGCGTCTGTACATTACGTGGTTGGCTCACACATCGTCTGCAACAGTCCGGTTTCAATAAAAACCAAAGCAGAAGTTTTGTGTTGCAACACTGCCTCAAAAATTCCCAATGATATGTATTTACAATAACCACACTGAATGTAAGTATAAGTGACAAAGAAATCTTGAGAAAACAACGTGCATTAGAAGACAGATATACTTAATAAAGTTGTGCAAAATGGATAGCAGTTTGATTCGAATCAATTTTCCACAACTCCCGCGTTACAAGTATCTTGACTTAGGTACTTAGCACGTTGCAAATACGACACTAACTTTAAGACTATTTCACATTTACCTTTTTAATAATATTGTATGTAATAAATGTATAAAATATCATCTGTAATCTCTGTATACTTAATCACTTCTTGTTTTATATTTAAAAATTAAATCCATTTGTATCGGTATAAAAATCTAATAAGTATAAATCTGAGGTTATTTCTCGGCTATGGCACTGTTGTCCGTTTGTATTCAAACTTTGTACTGGGGTGCGTCGCGCCACTCCCGCCCAATATGGAAGAAATATATCGTTTATTGTATAAAAATACTTATTAACTATTATTGTATAAGGCTGCTTGTGTTGTGTTTATAAACTATAGAACTCAATCCTATGCTATTGTGGTGTGGAGGCGGGGGCGGCGCGCGCGGCCCTCGAGGAGGATCACATGTGTGAACAATGTGGAAAACTGTAGTCACGGAAGATAAATGTTTCTAATTTTCTTCGATAACGATGTTTTTTTCAATTGTAAACCTCCGAAAGTTTGATAGGAAAATCAAAATGGAAAATAAAATGCTAGTGGTGGCGCGCCAGTTGTGAACGCAGCTTTAGAAGCGCATGCGGCTCGGACTGAGAAGTATTTAATCGATGGTTACAATCTAAAGCCACCATGTGCGTGTTACTCGATTTGGAATCGATAAGTTTCGTATACAACATTATTTGGTTCGTTACTACAATTTCGCAAAAATCGTTCGTAAAGATTGATCAAGCGGCGCATGAGTCGACGTTCACAACTAGCAGACCGATTAATTTTCATAATTGCCCAATGCGATAAATTCGTCTTAAAATCAACACACAATAAACCCACTAAATAATAATATTGCATCGATCACTTCGTAGTGACAAATAATAAAATGGTATATGATAAGTGACTCCCACAAATCCACCTTACTATTACACCTATTAGTTAATTAACAGTTTATATTATGCGGTAGGAAAACGAAACCATCACAATAATATAGTAAAATAAGCTATATAAGTTGTCTATACATACAAACAGAGATATTAAAACGTTAAAAAGTTTGCTGGATTATCCTGGCATGCTCAGTGTTCATGTAGTTTATAGTCTGGGAGACTCGCGGGCTGGCGGTTTTTTCATGCAATTCGATTCAGCAGATATATTAAATATATCTGTCTCTTGAAGTCTTCAGACTGTATGAATCAGTTTATAAATCCACGTATACCATTTGTTTGAGCTTATTTCTATTAATTTCTAATCGCAAATAATGTGGACGCGATAATGCTTGAGACGCATACACATCACCAGAATACTCCAACAATGTCACAAATTCATATAATATTTTTATTCTTCCTAAATTCTAAGTTATTTCGCGATGAATGATCGAATTGCTTGGTAATTCGAAAATCGATAGTCTAAGCTAAATTAGAAATAAGATTTACTCTGGCGTACCCTCCGTCCCGTTCCGTCCCTTGGATCAAACTACAACAAAGCACTTTGCGTCATCACACACCTTACCTAAATGGTAAATTTTACTAATCTCACTCATCGTAATAATGTTAATGTTATCAAATCAGTCAAGCAAAGGAAGGCGAGGGGCCAGCCACGACTAGCCGGCCACCGAAACAATCAAACATTTTAGATAATTAAAATTTAGGAACATAAATGAATTCGATATCGATTCGACTTACATAAAACTCAATTTTCTGTACAACGTAAAGGAAATCTTTCAAACATTCACTCGAGCCCTCATCGGATACTCGGTCACGTCTCGACACACGAAGTTTAACGCTAAAATGAGCGGAATAGACACCTAACCTACCTAGCTATCACAGTCCTCTCTCAGTCTGACCCTTTCCTCTTAAATGCATCTCATTTTGTCACATCGTTGAAAAAACTGGTAACAACCTAAACTAGGCCAACTATAATACAAGCTGGTAGACAAAATTTAAAAATCACTACACTATTTGGCACCTATAGTGTTACGAAGACATCTCAGTAATCTCACATTGTTAATGAAGAGTAAATGCATTCATTAATGTAACAGAACTCGTGTAAGTACACACTAACAAAGTATAATGTTGATGGCAAAAGGTAACCTACGTTTTTGGTTTGCATTCATGATTGTGTTTTCACCGACGATGTTCGTTTATATCCCTTAAAGAACTTGCGTCCGAACTCTGTTTACAGCTAACTCATAAATTCTTATCATTCTTTATCGTTACTTTTTAACATATTTTGAGCATCACGGATTCCCGTATAAAACCCCATTTATTTGCCAGATTTTATCTCTTAATACTCGTAAATAAAATTAACTTAATACGTCTACAAAATATGTATGTATATTTATTACAATTAGGCACAACGTCGCGCCGGAAACATTCATCGCGAAATATTGTTATGTGGTAAAAGATCAATTCTTAATTTTTAGATTTCAACGAAGTGTTTTAAATCCTAATCTCCGGGCTAGATCCGCTCGGAGCGTCTGCGAAAATTTCAGCAGAATCGAGAATCACCGAGAAAACTAACTCTTACGTGGTAACTTAACGATTACGGGGCAAAAACGCTAACTGTACTCGCTTCTTCGACGGTAACACTACACGTGATGAACTTGAAAATTGTACATCGCGACAGACCTCCCGATGGAGGACAAACAGGACGTTATTTACAGATCGAAGCTCGTTTTACAGCGATCCGGTGAACATACATCGAGTACTGGTGCTGAAGAGCAGGTCGCGCATCGTATACTTGTCGCGCCGCTCAGTTATAGAGGCGCTCGGCGGCGTAGAGGTCGTGGTGCGCATGCGCGTGCGTGGGCGCCGCGTGCCACCGCGGCGGCGGCGCGGGTCACTGCGCCGGCAGGCAGGCGCCCGGCGCGCCCGGGCCCACCACCGGCTTGAACTCAGGGCCCGGGAACTGCTGGAAGGGCGGCGCGTAGCACTGCGGGAAGTACAGCTCGGGCTTCACCACGGCTGCGGCGGGAGGCAGCGGGCGCGGCGTCTTTGACGCGTCGGCGCGCCGCGCCTTGGCGGCGTGCGGGTTCATGTGGTTGTCGATGTGCTTCTTCACCTCCGGCTCCGTGGCGAACCGCCGCCGGCAGTTGGGCATGGGGCAGCAGAAGGGCCGGTCGCCCTGGTGCGTCCGCGTGTGCTGGTCGAGGATCGCCTTCTGCCTGAAATCCTTGCCGCACTGGGTGCACTTGTACGGCTTCTCGCCGGTGTGGATGCGCAAGTGCTGGTTGAGGATGGTCCGTTGACGGAAGAAGCGCGGACAGTACACGCAGCCGTACGGTTTCTCATTGGTGTGGATGCGCAGATGCTGCGTCAGATGCGATTGCTGCCTGAAGCGCTTGCCACACTCGGGACAGGGGTATGGACGTGATTCTATGTGAATGCACCCGTGTTGTAGCAGCGTTGACTTCTGTTTGAACTCCTTTTGGCAAATCGGGCAGCGCACGTATAGGGGCATCGCTCGCCCTCCGAGTACGTCTGGTAGCTTACCGCCTTTTAAATATTGCAGAGAAAGCCCTGAGGTGAAGACTGAGTGATTGAGACCTTTCGTATCTTTGAAGTAAGCAGGGTACTGCGCCGTGTCGCCTGGTGAGAAGCAGGAGCCGCGTGGGTCACCGTTCTGTCCGTCAGCGTCGCCGAACGTCGACTGGATCTCTTCTTTGTTCTCATCAGCTGGGAAAGGTACATCCTGGGGCCACAGCGTTGGCGTCGTCCCATTCTTGAAGATGAGATGCGGTGAAACATCTGTAAAATCAAACAGAATGGTCAGTGACAAGTGGAGCACGTTAAAGCGAGGGTTACCGACGAGTGGGTTAATCAAACTGGGAACGGTTACGGGAGCGTCCGGCGGTCGGTTCTGCGTCTCGCGGGCGCCCTGCGTTCTACGGGCGACGAGGGAACCGAGAATTTGTTTGATAGGAAGGCCAATGGATGCGAGACCGAATCGACGGTGCGGGGGGCGGCGGGGAGCGCGGGCGCCGGCGGCAGTGACCGGCGCGGTCAGTGCAGGCGGCGCGCGCGGGGGCCGGGGGGTATATATGTGTGAATAGCGCTCGCCTTGGTGTGTGCGGACGTGCTGGTTCAGGATGGCCTTCTGGCGGAAATGTTTGCCGCACTCGCCGCACGTATATGGCTTCTCACCGGAATGGATGCGCAGGTGCTGGTTGAGGATGGCGCGCTGCCGGAACGAGCGCGGGCAGTACACGCACGCGTACGGCTTCTCGTTCGCGTGGATGCGCAGGTGCTGGGTCAGGTGCGACTGCTGCCGGAACCGCTTGCCGCACTCCGGACATCCGTAAGGCCGTGAGTCTGTGTGGATCCGCTCGTGCTGCAGTAGCGTCGACTTCTGCTTGAAGTCTTTGCCGCACGTCAGGCACTTGAACAAGCGTAGCTCTGAGTTCGGGTTGTGCTTCCGCGGCTTCGGCGGCTCAGGCTGCACTATGTCTGGCAAGTGGCGCAGGTCCGGCGCCGAGTACTGATCCAGCGGGCCTTCAAGGGAAAGCACACCACCGTTTTGTTTCAGGTAGTGTAACGGGAAACCGCCGGAGCCGAGCATGTGGCTCGTTGGTCGCGCCTCCTTAAAGTACGGTGTGTACTGCTGCTGCAGGTCGGGCTGCGGGACGAAGCACGGCGTGCGGTCGAGGTGGTCCTGCGAAGGAGGCTGTGGTTGAGCTTGGCTCTGGAGCTGTTGCTCCACTTGCATGTGTTCGGGAGAAGTTTGTTGTTGTTGTTGCTGCTGTTGCTGCTGTTGTTGTTGCGCTTGTTGCTGTGCCTGTTGTTGAGCTAGTTGCTGGGCGGCGTCCTCTGCGGCCCCGGTGGGGTCTGGGGGAGGCGGCGCGGGTGGGTAGGGTGAGGGCGCGGGTGATGCGAGCTGCGGCTCGGGTTGCGGTGAGGGCCCGCCGGGGCTCTGGTGCTGCATGGGCTGGTAGCCGCCGTCCAGCACTCCGCCGCCCCACTGCGTGCCCGGGGGGGCTCGCTCCACGCCATCTTTGTAGAGGACGTAAGGTGTTGTCGTGTCTGAAAACAAACAAAATCAATTTTACCACTGCTGGCGAATGATTCACATATTTGTGCATGTCAATTCCTAACCAAATGTGCCAAAATTCTTGGCTAATCGTAGGAATAACGGAGCAAGTTGGTATCGTGTGATAAATGGTGAGCATATAACCACAAAGGGCTGGCGGTGGCGTGCGACTGGTGCACAGCGCAGAGCGCCCGACATCGCGTGTCGCGCGCGATTCTTAACACTCGCTGCGTCAAACGAATGGGAATTTAATAAAATGTCACGTTGTGCGCGAGACGTTTCGGTAGTTTCAGCCAGAGAACATTATGTGATGGACCCCGTGAAATAAGAAAGTCAGTGAAACTGGAACATAGTGCAATGCATTTAAATGTTTGTTATTTTATTGAATAAATAATCCCAAAAAACTAGGCACTTACTAAAAACCTTTTTTTTGTTTCTAGTTATGTTTTTTTTTTTGTGAAATAAACCGTAGGTAGTGGTAATAAACCTAACAGTGATTACATAACTGACAAATAAATAAAAATCCATGAACCAATCTACTAATACTTTGATTAGTCCGTTGATTTTATAATACGGCTTTAATAGTTGAGTGAAATCATCTAAGATAATAATAAAAGGAACTCGTAAAATGAACACGTTTCTAATGATTCACTTTCTCGACGTGGCGGATCTGTGGCGTCACAAAAAACGCGGGAAAATGCGACCATTTTCTTTTCCCGCTCAAAGGGAAATGCAAATGGCGGGTGGATTGAATTTTATCTGCAGGGTCATATAAAATAAAATGTAGATTTAGTTGAATAGACTCATAATAGTCAAACTGTTTGCTTGTAATGTGATATTGCAGGATTAGTCACTAAATGTAATCATTTTAGTGGCCTATGACAAACTGGGACAGTTTGATAGTGGTGGTTTTTGGGGTGATGTGATTCGGAATTCTAGTCCTTGAACTCAGAAATATGGGTACTAGACTGTGTGTCAACTTACACCTGAATCGTTACAAGGTCAAATCACGTAAAGAAATGTATTATAAACTTTCTTTTTAAGTTGAACACCGTCACAGATGACCGAAACACGTGTCTTTAGTAGTTGGAGAGTAATGGGAACTCACTTCTGCGGTTACGCTTGACGTTTTTGACAGCCACCGTCCATGTATCAGGTTTCTGATGCTACTTACATACCTACTTCTATGTACTGTCGAATACCAATGTGCTTTGAGACAGTATTTTTTTGAATGAACGATTTATATTTTCATAAAGAAATAGTTTTATAGTTTTATTATGTTTTTTACAGAGAAAATCATAATACCTACTAGCGCGATTAACAGTCTACGGCGTAGGGCGTAGCACGTAGGCCCTACGACCTACGGAAGTTTCTATTTGCTACGAGTCTACGAAATTATCGACACTATGAGAATGACTTTATAATAACATTATTATTTTCTATCTTACTTAAATTAATGTAGTGTTACGTTAATTATGTCGATAAATTATAGCATGCTGTGGCCACACGAGTATTCAGTTTGTCTACTCATGTGATGCGGCCTCCTGTGATTGAAGGAATGCTTTGTACCAAAACTATATCTCTATAAATTGTTTTTATTTATTTGAATCGATTGATGGAAGTTCTCAATAAATAAATGAATAATATCGTAGAGTAGTTCAATAATAAAGAATTTGTTTGTAAACTCAAAACAAAAGTAAAAGTCTGACAACCATTCTTACCAAGAGGGTGTTACCCAGTAACTGGGTTGTGGAGGTTGGATATGCAGTCGCTCTTTGTATGTAAAATACTAGTATTCAGCTGCGTCCGGTTAGACTGGAAGCCGACCCCAACATAGTTGGGAAAAGGCTGGGCAGATGATACGAAAGTGTAAGCTTGTAGTTTTCGCCAGTACCTGTTCCTAACTCCACCACAGACCAACGGTTCATGATAGATAGTATCGACTTGGTAGCAACTCAACATCAAACTAATGACTGCCGTTACAAATAACATGCTCTTAAAACCAGTTAAAAAAGAAAGAGTCAATTAGAGAAAAAAAAAAATATAATTTTACTTTCCATAAGTTTAAGAGCGTTTACGCCGTACGGCATTTCATACAAACTTTCAAGCTCTTGTTTTTAGAAATGAATGAACCGATTTTAATGGAACTTCATATGCATAAGCAGGATACAAAGGTCTAAAAAGTTACTTAAGAACATTTTCTAAAAATAGTGTTACAGCCAATTTAGACCGATTTTAAATTTTCCATAGAAACAGAAATTTCCAGTTGTCTTTTTTAAATAAGACATTTCGAAAATGTTCTTAAGTAACTTTTTAGACCTTTGTATCCTGCTTATGCGTATGAAGTTTCATTAAAATCGGTTTATTCATTTCGAAAAACAAGGGATTGAAAGTTTGTATGAAATGCCGTACGGCGTAAACGCTCTCTAAAATCAATTAAAAAAAAAACAATATGCCTAACCTTTTCCCAACCATGTTGGGGTCAACTTCTGCGACTGCCTATCTGACCTCTACAACCTAGCTACTGGGTAAAATCCCCTTGGTAAGACTGGTTCTCAGACTTTTGGGCTTCTGACTACCCGTAACAACTGTCAAAGATCTACGAATGACAGCTGGAACCAATGGCTTAAACTGCTCCTGAGCCACGGAGAGTTCTCTATACGTAATGGACCCACCCATCCACGAACCGACCGCGTTAAGTATAGCATAACCTTCGATCGACCGTCGTGTGGCTGTTATTATTAACCCACAAGCCTCTTTAAAAATCAATCATGGCCGTTAAAACCTCATTATCGATTAAGAAGTTACAAGAAAACTTTTTTAAACAAAGAGGCGTCATTCGTCATTGGAATAGACGTATTCAGCCTTGTAAAAAATCGTACACCATCTATCTTGGTCGAGCAGGCATCGTTAATAACGACGACCGACTATAGTTGATAAAATCATGCTTCTTTATAAACTTATCGATGCCAGAATCCATTGGGCGATAACTTCACCATGCACATGTAACGAGACGCCCTGACATAATTTTAATGGTTATTGTTTTTCGCGCAATTTGATTAAGTAAAAGTTTGCAATTGTACCGAAGGAATATTGACTGTTTTTAAATCATCATCTGCTTAGCCTTTTCCCGAAGTGTTGGGGTCGGTTTCCAGTTTAACCGGATGCTGCTGAATATCAGTATTTTACATAGGACGACTGCCTATCTGACCTACACAACCCAGTTAGTGGGTAAGACTATTATCTGTTTTTAAACACCTTGGCTAATTAATAGTCTGATTTAGAAGGTAGAAGATGGAAGGATTAGATAAAGGAAGTTAGACCTTTTGGGGTCGGTTTTTCGATCATCAGCAGTTAACTTTTATCTGATTAAAACAATAGAGATTTGACAGGTTTTGTATAGAAAATAAATCAAACTGCCATATTTATTTAAAACTGCTAACATTATCGGGCCTTTAGATATGTAGTAAATTGTAGACTGTTAGACATACATTTTGACGGCTGTTTAAATAAATCATTGAATGCGAAAAATACTTGACTGCAAAACTTAACGCATTGTTTTCACAAATAATAATATGCAAAAACGTTTCATTTGACTTGGACAATGATTCCTTGTACTACATGCAGCACAAAGACAAAGATTTATCGCCGAATAACATCTGTTTATAATCGAGTCACAGATAAAATAATACTGTACGGGATGAAACCAAACGATTTCTTCATTTGACAGCTAAAAGTTTTAATGACGCGTAGGTCGGCCGGATGCCTGCACATGTGGGGTGTCATTTTGTATTAAACTTTTTTCTCTTAACCCTTTTTTAAATTATAGCGTTATGACGTATGGACGTTTGGTCTTTCGTATCTTATGGGAATCTTAACCCTTTCAATGTCAAGTTGGATAGTTTGGTTGTTGATTTGAATCTGTATAGGCGTGATTAAGAATTGAAGTATTTGATTCGGCCGGAAATGTTTTTAATGATTCCACATTGTATGTATTTCAAAATCTTATTAAGGCCATGTTTGTTTCAATTTATTGGTACCTACTTCTGTAGTTAGCTAATCAAACACAGGTATTTTCTAAGTCCATTTTGTTTTTAAAAGGTTTTTTAAATTTATTATTGCTATTGTGAAATTTTTTGTGAACTTATCTGAACCGTTTTGATAAAGGCTTTTATTTCTGTAAGTAGGTTTGTACAAACACTTTTACACGTCAATCATGTTTTAAAATTTTTGATGAGGTCGGCGTTTCCTATCCGACTGCCCTGAGAAGAAAGGCCGAAACAAAGTCAGAGGTCACAGTCTCTTTTAAAGTCCACACATAATCTTGGTCAGATCATGTGAAGACCGTGTAGATTGGTTGGGAGACTTAATTGGGGTTACCGAAACCGTGATTTATCTTGGAATCGTAACTTTAATTATTGATCTTACAATAATTGATCATGCGACTGCAAGGACCAAACATGCTAAGTGGACAGTAAAGTTCTTTCAAGTCAATAACCAAAATCAACATACCTACGTCACCCGTTTCTGATGCGTTCTCATGTAATTTTATTAGTGCCGTTAACGTTAACGCAAGGGTTTTGACCACGTGTTAGCTCTTTCCTTGGAGGACATATGTGGCTATGGGAATCAAATGAAAGGGGTTTACATCCTGTAAGATTATTCTTGTGATTTAATGCGTGTGAGCGTACGGAGACAGTACTTAATTAACGTATCTAATGAATGCTTTTGGAGGAAGTGTGTGATCCTGTTCCTTTGCATTCTTATATAGTCGTCGTCCTCCATGTTTATTTTGCGATTTCTGTTTATCTTCCGCGTCCTCGCAAGTTCACTGATCATCCTGCAGGGTAATTGCGTAACACACTAACAGTAGAGCTTCCATTTTGACAGTTCAACAACATTCATTGCGTTATTTGCGTTGTTGAGCAGACACATTTTTCGAACATACGTAGCAATGGATTAGCAATATCCTTCAAATTGATTCAGATTGTGATTGATAGTGTGATACGCAAATAGGTGCTGGTGTATCATCCTATAATCGAATTCTCTGACTCTTGAAGGGAAATCATGAGGAGTTGGTTTGTTACCTGTCTCTTCAAAATTATCATATGCCTAGCAAAAGAATTTACATGCATTGAAATGTTATGCTATTTTAACATAGCTGGATGAGTGGAAGTTTATTGTTTCCATCTGCATTTCCTTGTCAGGATAAAAAGCTTTTTTCTAGTAGGTAATCATTTCAAAATACCAACTTCATCTCTACATCACGTTTATTTTTGTTGTTCTTATTTAATTGTATGTATTTTTTGCAAAACAACCCTTCTGGTTTATTCATCCATCAGTCTCAGAGAAGCAGGTTCAAAAAACAATGTCGCCCGGAATATGAGGCAGTAGGCAATGGTTGCAGGAGCGCTGTGCTGCCCGGTGCGCTTGCCGCGAACTGGTTCGGCCAGACCGCCCCTTTCCTGCGCACGCTACGGTGTAACGACAGCAAATACGATTCCGATTTGTCGAGAATTTCTTGCATTATGATTTCACTTTTTTCATTAGCACTTTATTAAGCATCGAGATTTCTTTGTTATAATTAAGTAAGTTCAATAGGGCTTACATAAACCTTCAGGAATAAATTTTCTAAATGATGGTGAAAACCGCATCAAAATCCTTTGCGAAGTTTAGAAGAACAACGCGGTCACACATACAGACACGGAAAGTGACTATTATGTATAGATAGAGATATATAGATATAGATAGAAAGGGGCCCGTGGCTAAATAATAACAGCCGCAGAGGTCGATCGATCAGGTTAAGCTACGCTTGCTGCGGTTGGCCTGTGGATCGGTGACCATCTTTACATATCGAGACCCCTCCGTGCCTCGGAAAGCACGTTAAGCCGTTGGACCCGACCGACTGTCATTCGTGAATCTTGGACAGTCGTTACGGGTAGTCGGAAGCCTGAAAGTCTAACAACCAGTCTCACAAAGGGGTATCGTATTACACAGTAACTGGGTTGTGGAGGTCAGATAGGCAGTCGCTTCATGTAAAAAACTGGTATTCAGCTACATCCGGTTACACTGGAAGCTGACCCCAACATACTTGGGATTAGGCTAGGCAGATGATGATATAGATAGATAGGATATGCTGGTGATATATATGGGTAGAAATAGGGTGACTGGGATTACGAGTAATAGAGATGTACCTATGGTAAAAGAAGACATGCAATAACACACATGAAATAAAACAAAGACATACGCAGACTGAAATAAATTAGGATGAGGGCAGGAGAATGATGCTGTTTGTACTTATCAGATAAAAGTTTGCGGCTAAAACAGCAATTGAATGACAAGATGAATAAAAACTATATGATATAATCAGAGTGAGATCATTATAGGCTTATTATGCTAATCAGCGTAAGATCAGAATTGAATTAAGCCAATGAGAACTGAAAAATATGAAAATGTGAAGCGTTTTTTTTTTTTTTTTAAACTTTGCCCCACACTAGGAATTACTCCTGTATCGTGGGTGCGTTTACAAACATTTAAATTCACATACACTTTGTCAAGCAATGGAATGGGAAATTCAAGATGAACAACGAATTTTGTGTATTTCACTCTGACGATCTTCAGTAAAAGGTACCTCCTTTTACTGAAGATCATCAGAGTATGAATAAAGCAATAATTAATATCTTATTCAAGTTATAAGGTATTCCTATATGGACATAAATCAATTAAAAATAATACGAAATCTCAGAAGCTGCGCCTGCGCACCGTACAGGGTTCACGGATGGTCGGAGCCGTCACCCGCTTGGCAGCAGCGATCCACCGGATTAAATCCCTTACCAACTTTACAATACCATCGAAAGCACACCACACTACCCGAATCTTAACTACAGAAGGTTCAAAATCCTATGAAACTGTGTTTTGAAATAGTGAAATTAATTTTGTGTTCGAAGTTGAGAATCGAACGCGTATAAAATATAGTCTACATGATTTTTTGTGGTTCGTTTCGTACGGAGATTTTCGGACAATTACGTTTGATTGCACCTTATATTACGGGCGAGATGGTGGATGGTATGCGACCCATTCCCTGACCATGACGCATTTTTAATATACAGGATGGTCAGGGCTTACAGTTAAGGTGTATAGATGGCTCACTGACCTTGTGCATGTGGGCGGAGCTAAGCGTCCTACGTAAAACGCGTGCGGTGGCGCGCTACACTAAAACGAAATTCAAAGAATATGCAGAGGCGCAGACATGCCGCACGTAGGTCGCCATTTTTGCCTACGATTCCAGAAGGGAATGGCGGATGCAAGACTGATATATTTTAGTACAAAATATATCAGTCTTGCATCCGCCATTCCCTTCTGTTACCCGCGACTTCGTCCGCGTGGAATTTAAGAAAAAAGTTATTGTTGAGTTCGCAGAGTTTACGATAACTTATTAATTCTGTATTCCGCGTAAAGAAATACCTATGCATGTTTAATGAAATTCTTCTAATATTTCTCCATTTAGTTCTTTTTGATCGTTTTTGCATTTTTAGTTTAATTATTATTTATATTTAGTTTTTCGTATTAGCCTTTTTATATACAATCAATCACGTGTATCAAGTGGTAAAAACACTATATTATTATATTATTTATTCAATCAATTTCTAATCTTCACGTATAGGATCCACTTATAAACATAACTATACTCCGTTTCTTTATTATGATTTGTTTACATTTGGAAGTACCTAATTAAACGGAGTATAATACAACCTCCCTATTTGAATCGGATATTATTCAATATTTCATTTCATTGGTTTTAATTTTTTTTCGTAGGAACCTATTTTCTTTTTTTTTCTAAAATAAAAGTAGCCTAAGAAAGAAAAGAAAGAAAGAAAGAAAAAGTATTTATTGCGACTCGTACAGGAAGATCACAAACTAAATACAGCAAAATAAAAAACCAAGTTATATATAAAAAAAAGTAACAAAACAAACAGTTACTCCTTATTCACCTATCTGCTAGTGAAAGTCCCGTCTTAATCGGTCCAGCCGTTTCAGAGATTAGCGGGAACAAACAGACAGACAGACGGACAGACAGACAAAAATTGTAAAAAAAAATATTTTGGTATATTACAAAAACAGTCAGAAGTCGACTAGCAATCTCACAAAACTATGGCATAGCAATATTAGTACTAATGACCTTCTTCTATAAGAACGTTTGACAACACTACAAATTGGCCACATGATTGTTATTAGAAATTTCAATAAGGTTCGTAAGCGTTACGGTGGCCTGGCTGTACCTCGCATGGCGAACGTTCGGGTTCGAGTCTCACATCAAACATGACAAATATTTTTTAAGTATTACACGTGAAATAAGAATGCCGAGTTGCTAACCAATAATTATGTTAAATATTCCACAAATAAACGAAGATTCTTTTGTTTTACAATTATTATTTTCAATCTTAGTTGGAAGTAAAAATACTTGCATAGGAAATTGACCCGTTACCTTCTATGAATAAGGAGCATAATCGCGTTTACAATTAATATTTTCACAAACCATTAAAGTAAAAATACTTTCATACGAAATTGTTCCGTAGACTCTAATTGATAAGGAGAATGATCGCATTTGCGAAAACTGACGCGTTGGGTACCTATGTAGTTGAGCGAGTAGCCGTATAAAATACTTTGAAGTCTTGCAATTATTTCGAGTCGGTACCTAGTGTAGGTACGTACTTTGGTATCTGTTTGTTGATGAAAGCTGTTTATTATATTTTATTTTTTGATTAGTTTTTTCTAAGTTATGTTGTTGGTGTAAATATTTGTACTATCAGTATATAAAAAATGGTCAACAAGAAAATAAACGGAAGGCAATAAAGAGATCTTATTCGACGAAACAAATTGTAAAGTAAGTACCATCGAGATATAAGTACTAACGTACTAGAGAAGCTACGTCAAATAACTGAATTGTCCTATTCTTCGTAATTTTATTCTCGGCAAAAAGGACTTAAGCGCCATGTAAATCACGGCACTTACGCGTTTTCTTCGACAAAGTGCAACAACATGTCTTGTGAGGTGCGGCGCGATCGCCGCAGTTGAACGAGACAAAGTAGGAATTTACGGTGTCTTCTCTAGTACGTTAGTACTTATATCTCGATGGTAAGTACCTACTTTTTTGTACACGCCATATTTTGTTTGTACAGATTATGACGCGTAATTTCGACATACATTACAACAGCTCGATTGGTCTAGTGGTCTCGTGCGTCACGTCACTATAGTTTAGTCACTAACGCCCGGCTTCAAATCCAAACTTTTCCATATTTGGTTTTTTTTTTATTTTCTTATTTGATATGTTTTTTTAATTATTATTTTACTTTTTGCCGATTTTCTTGTTTGAAAATTTTCAGACTATATTATTATTGCTTACACTCTTTTGTAAAACACTGTAGTGTAGGTATATAATTTTTTCCGAATCAAGCTTGGTGGACGTTTTTATTTTATTTTTATTATATTACTCTAGATTCTGAAGAAAAATAACTATAGGAATAAAAATGATTGTTTTTATTAAAATAACAATTACTTATTGAATTATTTTAAAAATAAGAAAATAAAAATATGCGCATTATAATTAAAAAATAACAAAACAAAAGATAAGTACATTATAATTAAAAAATAACAAAACTAAAGATTATGCCGTCTACTGAGATTCGAACCTGGTGATTACGCAGTGAGAATCCGGACAGTAGAGCGCGGAGGCAATCGTGCATCTTATTCGAGTCGCGAAATTACGCTTCTAAATATAATGGAAGTCGCTCATCGACGAAATCCGCGCGGTCCCCGCCGAAGGCGGGGACAATTCATATCCCACTTCATCTGCTTCACCCCCTCAAATACATAAAAGTCGTCTATTCACCGCCACGTAAAGAAATACCTATGCTAATTTTATTGAAATTCTTCTAATATTTCTCCATTTAGTTCTTTTTGATCGTTTTTGCATTTTAGTTTAATTATTATTTATTTTCAGTTTTTCGTATTAGCATTTTTATATACCTACAATATTTGGTGAACGATTTCCTTGGGCTAAAACAAAAACACTATATTATTTTATTATTTATCCAATCAATTTCATTGGAAATTAAGGAATCTTCACGTATAGGATCCACTTATAAAAAATAAAAAAAAACTATACTCCGTTTCTTTATTATATGATTTATTTACATTTGGTTAAGTACCTAAATAAACGTAGTATACAACCTCCCTATTTGAATCGGATATTATTCAATATTTCATTTCATAGGTTTTAATTTTTTTTCGTGGGAACCTATTTTCTTTTTTTTTTCTAAAATAAAAGTAGCCTAAGTTACTCCTTATTCACCTATCTGCTAGTGAAAGTCCCAGTCACAGAAATAAATCCGCACAAGAATATGAGAAGGTAGTAATCAATAGACTCAGTAATGCAAATACCTATTCGTAGATTGACAACTAAGAATGCTCAATTTTTATATTAAGGTATTTGAAAACATTTTTTTTTTATTGTGAGTAAGTATGTAGTTATTTTCTAAACAGTCAAAATAAAATGGCCTGAAGCGGTTGTTTTAATATTACAAACAGACACTCCAATTTTATTTATTAGATAATGTTTTAAAGATTTTTATTTATAAGATTAAGTATAGATAGATAGATACTTATTAGTCCACTCAACGAATAAACCAAAAAGAGGTGTAGAGTGCGTGAGCTGGGCCCTGAGCGATTTCTTCAGAAAGTTGCTCAGAGTGCTTAGGGAGTAAACATACTAAAAGTCCCCGCGTCTAGGAGGTGAGCCGGAGTGGGGGGTATAAAAATTCCCACTTTTGAGTTTTTCGCTAATATCTATAAAACGGTGCGTCGTCGTAGAGAAAACGTATTTTTCTTGACTTGCTTTGCTTTGGCATTTTGATTTATTTACAAATTATCTTATACATATTTACAAAATAAACAATATAAAAAAAAAACAGTATTTAGAAATGGCACCACTAATAAAGCGTCCATGCGGACAATAGAAATGGGCCCTCTGCAGCGAGCTAATCTATAAACGCATACTGATACAATTCGTTCATAAATATTTGCACTAACACAGCCAAACGCGCGTAGTCGATCGATAGCCGGGCGGAGCAGCGAGCGACACAGCCACCCCGTCTCAGTGCTAACGCACGACTGCCGCCCGCGCCCGCGCAGAGCACCTCTGAACCTATATCTCAAAATGGGGCATTGTCTTTGCAACTGTTGATTGATTTAAAAACGCTATTTCAAATATGTAGTACCTCTAACCACCAATTTTTCAGTGTAAAAATATTTCCAAACATCGAAGCCGTTTAGAAGTTATAAGCAAATGTTAGCGAAAATAGCGTTTTGGTAAATATTTTTTTAAGGCAAAAGTATTAGCCTTATGAAAAAACCCTGTTTCAAAAATGCTGTACATGAATCTATAGCAAACATATATTTTTTACAGACCTTCTAACCAAACCGTTAATGAGTTATAAGCTTCATAAAGTGACCGAGTTACGGTACTAAACGAGAGTAAGGCCCTTAAATACAATATCTGATACATCAAGTTAATTTTATGATGATGCTAGATGTTTTATTGTGTTTGAAATCTAATTATGTTTCGTTTCGTGCTTCGTAGATGTGGTATGCTAAGTGCTAAATGCTAAGGGGTAAGGTAAGCTTCCTGAAGAGTTTAAATATTGTGCTTTTTAAAGTTACGGAAACATCTCCCGAAAGCTTTTTCGACAGAATCGGTCTGTTTTAAAAAATCATTGTATCATACCTAATTCAATATTAAAGTTATAAGTTACTTAGGCTCCAAAAAGTTTACCATACGTGGCTTCAACTACAAAGAAATCTTATACGTTAAAATATAAAGTTTCTGTAACTACTGTTTTGACTGGTGCAATTTGTAATAACTTCGTTGTTATTTTAGCGTTTGTGAATCACCCAGTTACAGAGTTGTATCGACAATGAAAACAGGATGCTTGACGCTTAGTCATGAGTCTTTGTGACTGTTTAGATGCCTTTAGCAGATTCAGCGCGAGCGCAGTCTTTGTACAGGTGCCGGTTATAACACGTTTTTGGGTTAAGGGCTGTGATGAAAGGGAACCTTTTTTATTATGGGGCATGTTACCGGGAACTGCTGTCGTGAAATCCAACGCGAGGATTCAGCAATAAAAGATATTGCATCAAAAAGTTCAAACCGAGTTCATAAGAAAAAACATTGACATTGCCCGAATCAAGGCCCCTTACAAATTGACACATTAATATATATAATTTATTTAAACACAAAAACCAAGAAACTCCTTTCTTATGAATCATACCACGCATGAGAACGAATGCGGAAGAGGCAAGTGAATGAAGACGTTACAAAAACCTCGCAAGTGTCAGCGAACGGAAAAAAGTGGTTGTCAGACATTCACAAATTTCACTGCGACGTTATACATGTTAGCGGTATTCATCGGCGCGTCATCAGCGACTCAGTATGCATTACTTCAGGCAAGTGCAGCATGCGAGTGGAACCGAGTGCGTAACGACGCGAAAGTGACAGGTCGTTTTGGCGGGAGACCGGCCGCCCGCCATGTCTGGCATTGGGTTCTTTATAATATCCACACGACATCGGTACCGGTTGTACACACCACGCGACACTCAGCCCGCGTCGCGACAATTTATTTCGGTTCGGGGCAATGCACTTATCGCACGCAGCCCTGAGATCTGCGCGTCGAATAAACGAGAGTAAACATGAAACGCGAAGGGAAAAAATAAATGCATCGTAGACGGCGACAAATCAAGGCTGTTCGAATTAGTTGACGTGCTCCGGTCCAGCCGACTCGAAGGTCCACTTATTGGTAACCACTGGAAGTGCAAAGGGTTCCTATAACTGTCAAGTGACCTTTCACTCCATTCACGTTCCCTGTGATATGTCACAGATCAGCATCTAAGTGTGTACAGAAGAACCGTCAAACGTTCGTGGACATGAAATTGAGAGCTCACATAATGTCAAGTTTGATTAAAATAGGTTGATTGTTAGTTTAATAGCTACACATAACTCGGTATGACCCTTAGAGTATTGCAGAATTTTATGCTCTTTTAAATTTTGAGAATAAATATAATAAATCTTTTAAATGGTTTCGGCTGTAATTAATGGCATGTTCGCACACTCGCAGCGACTAAAGAATGGCACTGAAGGCAATAAAAGTTTAATACAGCCGATGTAACACGGCGCACTTTGTTATTCCAGAAATAAGTAGACTTTACTCGCCCAAATCGTATCGCAGCACGGAAGTGCAATTCAAAGTATGCTAATTAAAACAACTTTAATTCAAAACGTATTTTAATTTACGAAACCTGTTCGCTTACAAGTGGTTGGTAATAAAAAATCAATTAATTCAGTGGTCTAAGTGCGGCTGTGTGTAGTCTATGTCGGCTGTGCACGGTAATTTGTCAAGTGCACGTTTCGCGCCAAAAGTGACGTTTCACAAATCTTCAAAATGGCGTGCGGTGGTAATTAAATGCGCGCAATAACTGGCCATAAAGCAAACGAAGCGCATTGATGACGCGCCGCCCGCGCTATTTTCAGTGCGCGACGCCGCCCGACAAATGCTAACGGCCTCTAGGACACTCCAGCGAGACTCGGGACACCAGTCACCACCGACTACCGGCTGCCCACCGCAACACTCATTCCTACATTATTTGTTTATTCAATGCTGAGTGCCGCCAGGGTTAACTTAACAGACGCCAATCGATTTTATGACAGATAATATGCCTAACCTTTTTATTGAAAGTGATTGGAAGAATATGATTTTATTGGCTTGGCGTTTCAATTATTTAATGAGCATTACGATTCATGTATATATAATTGTTGCATACAGCAGCCATATATTTCGTGAACTTGAACAAGATGATTCATAATGGTCTCCTTATGAGAAAATATAGACGTTTTTGTGTGCGTAGGACATGACTGGTCTAGCTATTTTAAGGAACGAGGATATTTTGGATAATAAATATTCTTACACTGTGCGTTATTAACGGATATCTTTTAGTTTAGGAAAGTTGGATACCTACCAGTAAATGGGTAAGATTAAACTCACAGAGACAGCTATACTTTTAGAAATTAGAGAACTATTCTATAAAAATCACACCTTGAAAACTTAGATGAAGTGAGCTTGACCCGATGTCTGGGATTGACATTTATTGACAGCTCACTTCAACTAAGTTTTGACGGTGAGATTTTTACGGAATAGATTGGCTTTTTGACAGAATATCTCAATCTTGGGTGGATTAAGGCCCCAAGTCCAGATCAAAGCTCTACATAGATATAACGCCCTGAAGATCGTACATTCAAACTTACGCGGCAAAACTGATACGCTACTTTCATCATAGATTGTACAGACTCCAGCACATCAACCTACCCTGTCAAATTTTCCCAATCAACTTTGAACCTTATTTATACTTCAGCGATAAAGTTGAAAATCTATTAAAGAAATTTGACAGATTGTAGTAAGTAGCTTGATGTGCTGGCGTCTGTACCTGGAAAAAGGCTAGTCTTTCTTTCTTGTTGGCTTGAACTGAGAATTAATATCCGTTTTCACGCGCTATTTGAAAATATTTCGCGGGCCGGATCGGGCCGAATCCAGCCCGCGGCCGCGGGCTGGGCGTTGTCCATAATCCATCGTCCAGTCCATCGGTTTTTTTTAAATTATATTAACCTGTGATACAGGTTTTTTCTAAAACCTACTTCAGGCATGGTGCTCTCATAATGTGAATTTATTTACTTCAAAACTGTTAAGTGCTACAAAACCACTGTGAGAGAAAATTAATAAACTTATTATTTTTTTATAGATGCTGTCCCCTGCTTCTTTTGCGCACCTTTTTCATACTTATAAGATTGCGGTAAAAAAGTAAGTCTTTTACCAACTCATCTCATATCTACCTCCTATTACCTACCTAGCTGTGGCCCGTGACTTCAGTAGAATACCAAGGTTCGGCCCGCAACTTTACATCATACCTAATATACTTCAAAAATCTGATAACATATGCATTATGTTAAAATATATAATTATACATCTGTCTCTATTATGAATCAATATTAATTTGACATTTAAATATCTTTGATTTGACATTGCTCTGTGATATCCACCTACCTACCGAAAATTTAATAAATATAGAATTGTTATTATCCATATATTTATTTTGACGAGAGACATAGTTATGTAAGACCACTTTTAGAAAGGTTTGTGACTATATTTTTTTTTTCAGTATAAAGGCTCCTACAAACAGGCGCGACACGCGATATAATCGCGCGCGACTCAAAGGCACCGCTCGTTGCGCGACTTGCGGTGCTTTTGTGTCGCGTGTCGTGTCGCACCTGTTTGAAGGAGCCTTAAAAAGTAAGTAAGTATTCTGCACTCAAGCCATACGCCATAGGTACAGTGCGCTTCACAGTGATAGTTACCCCCTTGGTAAGGACATCGAACCTATTTAAGTTTTTTGGAATGTAACGCAAATGGCGTGTTGGTCTAGTGGTATACACTGCGGCTTAGCAATGTGATGGTCTCGAGTTCAAATCCGCGCATGAAAAGGGTTTTTTTTATTTTATTTATTTACCTTTATTATTTATTTTTAGTTTCTTTAGTAGGTGATTTTTGTTTATTATTATTAAGAAATCAAATGGAGGTTTGTAATAAAAGTTAGGCATTTTGCATAAACAATATTCATTTATTTTTCTAATTACATTTCTAGGACGTTATGGAATCCACTTCCTGGTTGAATATACAGATTCCTGTCTATGTTAAATTGGGGTTGTTTACTTAGAATATTAACTAAACACAAAATAGATACCTTATTTTGTCTTAGAACGTTTAACAGATAACGCTTCGTTTATAGATATTTCTAGAAACATAACTACAGTAATATTTATTTATTTAAAGTTGTGAAAACATACATTTTTTATACTCTGTATGATCTTATCGGAAAAAAAGCTTGGTTGAAAATGAAATGTTGTCATTTGTGCCTGTGAATTACAGAGGAAGAACCAACATGCTAAACTATAACAGTATAGCAATATACATCTTTCTCTTTTATCACATTTTCTGATTAGCCTTATTTAACACAATATTAGAAAAATATGTGAGGTCAGATATGAATCGTTAACAGACTACTTGTAAACAAGAGTAACTGGATTGATAATAATAAAGGTTGTTTATTTTTTATTAACTACGAGATAATGATCCCACTGATTATGGAATGATATTGGGAATTATTAACACTTGCTCATATAAATGTTCCAATGCAATTTTATCAAATAAGTTACACAGTCAATCTGCCGAGTTGCCTATTCATAACGGATAGGATGGCCGTCACTGTCTAACACTTCTTGAAGTCAGCATTTGAACGCGTAGTTTTGAAGGGTGCCACTGAGTGAACTTTCACAATACATATTACGTTGTCGCTTCGATTCATTAGTGTAAGCAATCGGGCGAGGGCCTTGGTGATCACATTTCACATCACCCGTCGCTTGATACCTTTGTATCCATCTACGAACTGTTTTTCTCTGTAATGAAAATAATAATATTAGAAATACATTAAAAAAAATCCAACTTGTAAGTAATAATACAACATGATTGCAACAATAAATAGGTATAAGTATGTGTAAGAATAACGTAAATCTTACCGTTATGATCATATCTCGTGATATTTACTTTGTTTTGTTCCTTTTCTCACAGAACAACAATTTTAGCCTTCAATAAAGTTGTTAATCGAACCATACCATCGATTAATAAAATCAACTGGTCAAAAACATAATAAATTGGATAATATTACGATGAAGATAATTAGACACAAGCGAATCGGCACGAAAATGAAACCATTTGAAAAGTAAAAATACCCTCAATCACAGTTTAGTAAATAAGGCGAAGAAGTATACTAAATTCAACCTTAACTCGCAGTTCATACGTCAGTTAAGTTTCTGAAGTAAAATGAGGGTAGTGCAACAATCGGAATCAACACATTCTATTCAACCAAACAAGAAATCTATGCTAATTTCAACCTTATGTTTTAGTTAATTGAGGAGTTGCGTATTGCATTTTGTAAAACAAGACGGTAAGGTGCTAGTATTAAAATAATATAACACGGAAGTTGAAATTTAAACCTTAATATCTAGAAGATTAGACCGTTAATAACCTTGTTCGATAAAAGGAGTAATGCTATTCAAATTTTCGTTGAGGTTGATAACTGAGCCAATAGCCTAGTGGTATAAGGCACGGTCTAGTTGATCGGCTGGCGCCTGGTGAAGCAGGTTCGTATCTTAATCGCACGCAGTGTCTTTTTGTAAGTTATTCTTGGTATCTATACAGTTCGGCCAGAAGGAAGCCGATAAAATACCATATAAAATTATTAAATACTTGCAAATATTATTTGAGGCGGATCGGTGGATGCACGCGGGCAGAGATGGGTGCGGCGGCGGGGGAGGGAGCTGCTCAAGGCTCACGTGACACGCGGGCCCGAGCTTGCTCGGGCGATAATCTTTAAGTCTTGGTGGGGTACCTTTTCTCTGCACTTGACTGTACCTACATAGTTTCAAGAACATTCTCAATCTAATCTCTGTCACAAATCTGTCAAAAATATACAATCAATTGACGTACATTTCTATCATGTTTTTGACATTGATTGTCGTTCAGATGAGAACGAATGATTAACGATGATGTTGGATTTGAACGATTGACCTTATCTCATTCCATAAATCCAAAAGTTTGATTACGGGCATGTAACGAAATCTGGCTTCTTTATTGAAAACAGCCGGTCGATTCTGTAAAAATCTCACCGTGAAAACTTAGGTGATGTGAGTTTGTTTTTGCTTAGGAATTGACACTATTGACAGCTCACTCCACGCTCACTTCACCTAAGTTTTCACGGTGAGATGGTTACAGAATCGCACTACAGAAATACCTAATTATTTTAGGTAGTTACTGAGCCAAATGTGTACATACACACAGATATTATTCTAGCAAAAAAATGGTATCTTATACACTTTATCTATGCAGTTTCAGTTATGAAAATGAAACCAGTAGGTATCAGCAAAATTATTTAATTTTTATTTATATCTTTGGTTAAAGTATTTCCAGACTACGTTAAAACGTAAAAGAACTAGCCTGACTAGTTTTGAAGTTTTAAAATGAATCATGGCGGACTAAGGTCACGAGCACACTTCTTGGAAGGATAATTTGTTCATTATTTTTACATTTGGTCATCGAGGTAGGAAGCGGAATGCTTTAATATTATTAATTTAAATTGTAACAGACATATCATTACTCCTCCGTTATTATGTTACAATGAGAGTGAAAGTTAGTTACAACCAGACAACGTGGGTGCACTAGTTTATCTATTGAAATTTGGGTATGTAATGATGATCTTGTTCTCCTTTTTTGTCTGTTGAGTTATACTTTGCGTGGATCTTACAGTTATTGTTTCCGGTGTCATTGTGATTAAAAGAGTTCACCCATTATGTTCGGCGACTTAGATAAAAAATAAAAAGTCTGCGGCCAGGAATGAATTACTTACATTTTATTTGAATGGTAGCAGTAGTAGAAACATTTATTTGTATGGCGACAGCGCTGTAATGAATTAAAGAACAAAGATATACGGCGATCTTGTCTTTCGATCGGCCTCCAAATATTTTGTTTTCGACTTTGACGCCTTAGTAAAAATAATGAGTTATATCTGTAGGTACATTAGAAATATGTAATTAAGAAAAAAGTATCCCAGACTGGGTGATGTCTTTTAGTACATTTCTCTTCTTAAAGAAAGAAAGAAAATAAGTTTTTTTGTAAATAGATTTCTTGTGTTATTTAACCTATACCTATTCTAACCCTATAATGTCCTGAAAATAAGTGCAATTATCATAAGTTTAACCTACAGCTGGGTTTACTGTAAGGTCTTCACTTTCGATTTCTTCCTTCAAAAATGTTCTGAAGATTTATGCATTAGGCTTGCTGATTCTGTACTGAATTCCTGGCGAGAACTGTACTGAATTTTTTGGCTCAATTGGTGATAAGGTGTTGCAAGAGGAAAAGATGTATGTAACCATATTTTGATTTAAAAGAGTGTTAGTAGAGTTTCTTACTCATTATTCTCCATAGGTATCTGTTACAGTTTGGAATGGGCAACTAGCTTCATCTTTCTGACTGACCGAACCCTTTTTTTTTCAGATTGGGAAATCGTCAAATGACCCCTCACGCTCTGGGTGGAGCGGAAAGGAGTGTCAGACTCTTACTGAATAAAACCCACCCGTGTTCTTTCCTTAGCCCTTTATGTTCCGGGCCAGCGGTAACCCTTTCGGACAATCCCGCTGACCTCGGACAATCCCGCTGATTCTGACCGACCCCTCGACCAACACCTTCAAAAGTGCCTGTTGTTGAATTATTCGAAGCTAGCGGCCCGCCCGCGCCCCAGCTTCGCACGGGTGAATTTTTTTTTCGAATTTCTGAAATTTTCTTTCATACAAACCTTGTCCTGGCAATATCGAACACAACAATAAAATAATTATCTAATTTGGTGCAGTCATTCGGAAGTTATGCGCGTACAGACATTTCTGAGTCTTTTTTTGTTTTTGTTTGAGTTTGATGGTCCTTCGAGTCCACTCCCCAACTACAGATAGAGGAAGAAGAATCTCAAGGATGTATCGACAACTGTCATCGTGTATATCAAAGATATAATAATTAGGGAGGGGCTGGCTGGTCTCCCCGTTCGAATGCCGTCTATTTTCAGATAATTATCGGCCAGCGGACGCGGCTGCCTACGCCTCATACGATTTATTTGTCTCATTTAATTATTAGTTAGTTTTAACTTCTCAGAATGTCCTTGATAGTAAGGTGGAGTTATTTTTACGCGAATTGAAGGCGTGTGGTTTGGTTTTTCGTATGGAGGGGGATTAGATTGGACAGGTAGGTAGGTATAATTGAAAGAAGAATCGACTTGAAATAAATATATTCACGACTTTACATGGTCACGTTATTTCTAGCACTGCCTACCTAAACAAAAACTACTTAATAAAAATACTTGACACTTGCTTGAACGTTCGAATGGAACACACCGGCAATTATAACCAGCCTGTATTTACTGCTAAAGGTAGAGCTACACAGTCTCTACAGTACCCAGTAAAGTCCTTAAAAACTTTGAAATTGATTAATTAGTGTGTGATGAACAACTTAACTTTAATACACTAAAATACCCGTCTGCACTAAACAGACTTTGACACGTCTTAGTTCATGCCTAACGCATTTAACCATAAAAGTGCGTTGCATTTGCACCAAGGTGGCCGTATCTTCATAGAAACGCTCTCGCCTGTTTTCTTTCTGGTTAATGACCATAAAGCAATGTTTTTTTTACAGAATAATAAATATTAACTACTTGTATGTCCCAATGTTTTCTGATACATGTTTGATGATACATTATTTTTATAAGCACTAGGACCTTCACAAAATGACCAAAATTGCCTCTGTCAACAGAGGCCTAGTCTGCAAATTTGACAACTATTAATGAGAAAAAGAAAAACATAAGGATACAGTATATTATCCTTCTTATTTAGAATATGAAATATCTTTTAAATTGGTCCAATATTGGAGGAGGAAATAGGCGAGAGCCAAACCTCAAATTATGACTTTTTCCTTAGGCTTTTTCCAAAGTCTCTCCGACCGCATTGCCTAAATGTCAGAAGAACCTATTTGAAGTTTAGAGACATAGTCCAATTCTCGAATTTTGCCTTAATTTTCTTAAATCATACATAACAAAATTTTATTTTCTGATTATGAATTACTATTAATAGCCCTCCCACAAAAAAGGGAAAACAACATCAAGATCAGTTCACCCTGTCATAGAGAGTCCTCCTATCAAATTATGCGACGCGCGCGCTCCCTGGCGGTACGTGCCGAAAGCCCGGCCTACCTGAAGTGGCCAGACTTAATTAAGTGCTCTGCATAACGATCCCTCGTGTTGTGGTCGTGCCATCAAGCTGGTAACGGGTCAAACACTGGTTTTCGTGGGGCTTGGGAGTTATGACGTTATGATGGTACCGTAATCTGTCAAATTTCTTTAATAGATTTACAACTTTATCTCTTAATCATAAGGTTCAAAATTGATTGGGAAAATTTGACAGATTTGGATAGCTTGATGTGCTGGCGTCCGTAAATAGCCTGTGCAAGAAGGTTTGAAGATGACTTTCATTCGTAACTTTACGTAGGGATAGTCGAAATAAGGAATACCTATACCTAATAGGTTTGATAAATTTTTTTGACGGAAATGTTGCGCTGCTTTCAATAAAACAGTTATGACTGCGAGCAATCGCTGAAATATATACCTACTTACCGGAAGTGTAGGTAGTCATTATATGTATTAGTAAGCCAAAGAATTTGTAATGTAACTACCTAGGTACTACCTACTTACTACAAAAAACAGGAACGGATTTAACAGACCACCGGTAAAGTCAGCTTTAAGTGAACTGTTAACCCCTAGCATCAGTTGGGATGACAGTTCACCAGTTCAGTTCAGTTCACTTCACCTAAGTTTTCACGTTGAGAGTTTTACAGAATAATAAAATTTAATATAACAATAAAATATATTTAGTATTTTCTTCCACAAGTATTAAAATGTAAGTACACAATTAAAAAAAAAACTGGTCAAGTGCGAGTCGGACTCGCGCACCGAGGGTTCCGTAAAAATTTGTAGGTATGTAACTACAAATTTACGGCTTTCGTATTATTTTCTTTACTTGTGCTACATGACATTGCTTCTTGCCAAATTTCATGATTCTAGGTCAACGGGAAATACCCTATAGGTTTCGATTCCGGAACATAAACGCCCGTATCTTTTGATTGCGTTGACTTAGAAGTTTAATTTTTTCACTGCTTCAAGGGATTATAGTAGTGTTGCCCAAATGCAAGACCAAGACAAGACCTTAGCCAGTCTTGGTCTTGGTCTTGCGTCAATGCACCTGGTCTTGGTCTTGGTCTTGGTATTGCGCTCTCAGTCTTGGTCTTGGTCTTGCAGCAAGAGTCTCGCAAGTCTTGCGAGACTCTACTATTTAGACTAGACTACATTCAAATACCTATTAGCCTATTGCTCAGGGTGGCAGGGACATCGACGCGCAACCTCTTACCATGGATTCAGTAGGTACAGACGCCAGCACATCAACCTACTATAATCTGTCAAATTTCTTTAATAGATTTTCAACTTTATCGCTAAAGCATAAGGTTCAAAATTGATTAGGAAAATTTGACAGTTTCGGGTAGCTTGATGTGCTGGCGTCTGTACATGATTCTGGACCCCCTGCGTTGAAATTTTTCGTCGGCTTTTTCTTAATTTTTACGTTTTTTTTTCTGCAATTTTTTTACTGTAAACTGTATAAAATCATTATTTCTATCTGACCCAATGAGATTTTTAATTAAAAAATAGTAAATTCACTTGTTTCACTTAAAACAGCAATGTAAATAAAACTCGAAAGGGCTACGATCAGCTGTATCGCTAAAGTTCATTTGCGAGGTCAACACAGTTATGGAACCCCAGCACTTATAATTATATTGAGTGTATAAGCACTTGTCCCACGACCTGTGAGGTCGCTGAGCTTGACACTTTAAAAATAATGTTTTTTTAGTTTAAGTCTTAGCTAGTAGTTTAGTTCGTGATTTGCATCCAAATATGTAACACGTCTCAATTAAATATAATTAATTAAGTAAGTCTTAGGTAGTAGTGCAGTTCGTGATTTGCATCCAACTATGTAACACGTCTCAATTAAATAGAATTAATTAAGTAATTATGTTTATTTTTAAAAAGCCCTTTAAGGCGCTCCCAATCCTGACTGGCGCAGCCGGTAGGATCACTGAGGAAGCTATCACGCGTTACATTATTCATCGCGATAAGACTTTTCTCGATTTTCAAAACGGTACGCGTGGTGTACGGCAAGGTGATCCAACGAACCAAATAAATATCGTCGGCGACGAGGAGTCCTGAGAGCTGATGATGGGCGTGGCAGGCTGGTGAGTACGACTTTTCACCTCCTTAATATCCGTGTCCACATCCTTTCGTTAAACTTGGAATTGGAAGTTTTCCATTTTGACTGTTTGATGGTTTTCTTAAATAATTAAGTTATGTGTGTGTGCTGTAAGAATACGTAACATACAATTGTTTTGTATACTTAACTAATTTTAAAACACTAATTAGATATAGATATAATTCATATTGAGTTCAGAAACACTTAATAAATATACTAGTAGTAATTATTGTAATAAGTAAAATTGGTAGAATTCATAGAGTTAAATTATTACATAGAATTTTTGATTAAGTACCAGAATGTCAGAAGTAAATCTTATTCCAAATGAATTGTACAAAATTCTACCCAGTTTTGATGGTAATAAACGACATTTGAATTTATTCTTACGCAAATGTGAGTATATTATCGATAAGTTTAAATTATCAGAATTACAACAGGAATACTTAATGCATGTTGTGTCCAGCCACTTAACGGGTGACGCAGCCGCGCTTATCAGTGAGCGCGGAGACATTCAATCGTGGGCGGAATTCAAGGAATTGCTTGAGTTACACTTTGTCTATCGAGTTAGAAACTTTAAAGGTTAAAAGTAATGAGAGTTACAGTGATTTTTGTGCAAGAATTCAAACATTAAAATCAGTTTTGTTATCAAAGGTTAACCAAATAAGTGATTAAAAATTGCGAGTAAGTAAGACTACTATTTATAACAACTCAGCCCTTCAAGTATTTTCATATAACTTACCAGAAAACATGGTACGTATTGTGCGTCTGAAAAATCCACGCACATTAGAAGAGGCCTTATCTGTTGTTTTAGAAGAAGTTAATTTCTATGATCAGTATCAGATGCGTAGCAAAATGTTAAATCCACACCATAATACTAAACCGCAGGCGTTCGGCACAATTCCACCGCAATCAACATTTAAATTTGGTTTACCCCCACTACCACCAGGTTTCAGACCGATGTCAATGATGCAACAATAAAAAAATAACCCAGGCATATTACCTATTAAATAAGGACACGCTGTGATAGAGAAAGAATAATAAAAAATACACGTAGGTACTAAAGAAGATAACTCTATTTACTCTACATATGTTTTAAGTATGTTTGATATGTTTATAAGTAATTTTAAGTGAATTTATACTATTTTAAATGGAATCGAAACTGCATTATCCTTTACAAAAGTGTCTGTTGTACATCCGACCATTGTTGAGCCATCTGAACTCTTAGCACTGTTAAGCAATATTTCTGAAACTGAAAGCCTAATTTACCCTGTGACTGAAAAATCGTTATTAATGCTAGAAAGAACAAATCTGTTAAAGCTTATGTAAAAGAAAACCACATAACATTCATTATGGAAATCATTGTAATAAAAAAAAAAACATTTAATTATTTAAAAATCTATTCATTACCAATTTTCAAGGAAAACAAAACTACCACCATTATCCCTAAACATCCATACCTTATGGTGAAAGGTCCTACATACTCGTACATACCGCTAGCCAGCCCATGTGAAGAGGTGGGAGCCAACCAGTTCCTGAGCAAGGAAAACCATGTGATATTGTATCCTGAAAATACGTGTATAGAACAATTAATGAACTTTGCCTCAAACTTTAGTTTGTGCAAACCTCTTGCAGATAACCTGGAAAGTCTAAAAGTACAGCCTATTGACTTCCTCAACTGGAAAATTTACACAAGAAATTAAATAATGCTTACCGAAACATGTGCCGATGATGTTATCAGGAAACCGATTAAGGGCACATATTTATTGGAAATTGATGGAAACTGCAGTGTCTATCTGAAAGGCATTAAATTACACAAAAGGCAACATCATTCAGGAAAAATACAATATCGAGTAACTCCAGTCGCGGTTCTACCCAAATTAGAGGAAACATCTATTGATTGGAACAAAACAGTGAATCTAAACAAATTGACTTTGACGATTTAAAAAACATCTATCATATACATTAAAAAGTGAAATAGTGGAAAGTGGTAGTGCAGTGAGAACAAATAGTGTTAGTTTAGCAACTATATTACTCTATGTTATTTTAGCGATAGTATGTCTTAGTATAGTACTTTGGAGAAAATTGTCTTGTATGCGGAATCATCGGAATCCAAATATTACCGATAATTTCGCACTTGATGAGGGAGGAGTTATGGAACCCCAGCACTTATAATTATATTGAGTGTATAAGCACTTGTCCCACGACCTGTGAGGTCGCTGAGCTTGACACTTTAAAAATAATGTTTTTTTAGTTTAAGTCTTAGCTAGTAGTTTAGTTCGTGATTTGCATCCAAATATGTAACACGTCTCAATTAAATATAATTAATTAAGTAAGTCTTAGGTAGTAGTGCAGTTCGTGATTTGCATCCAACTATGTAACACGTCTCAATTAAATAGAATTAATTAAGTAATTATGTTTATTTTTAAAAAGCCCTTTAAGGCGCTCCCAATCCTGACTACACTGTCTTCGTACCTACGCTATTCGCTTTCAAATGCCGCCACAAAGGGACCGCCATGCGGTCTCCTCGTATTATTAACGCACTTGAAAATAAACTTTAAAATTATTACAATAAAGTGCATAAATGCTTGAACCTGACAATAAAGCTTCATCGATTTAAGGAGGAAGCGCTAAGGTAGCCCGCGAAATTAAAATTTTCTTACGTTTTTTGCAATTTGCTGGTCAGTGAATTTCGCGGGCTACCTAATACCGCTTTCGCCTTAAGTAAAGAAGATTAAAAAAAACGTGCAGAAGTGTATTGATAGTCACGTAATTTTTCGATTTTTTTTTTATTATCAACAATAATTTTAGTTTTGAATGCAATTCAACAATGTAATTTACTGTTTCATAAAAAAATACATCCATTTTCGCATAATCGGGATTGAAACCAAATACCTACTATAACGCCCAAATCTCAGTTTGACTTAACTGCGAGACGCAAGAGTCTTGCAGGCTTAGTCTTGTTCTTGCTCAAGTCTTGCAGGGTTCAGTCTTGGTCTTGGTCTTGCTAAAATAAGTCGGTCTTGGTCTTGGTCTTGCAAAAATGCAAGAACAAGACCAAGACTGCAAGACCAAGACCGATTTTGGGCAACACTAGATTATAGCCCTGAGTATTTGAAATTAATTTTAACTTGGTAACTCCACGCGTTCCTGAGAAAATGGGTTTTGACCGACGGACAGACAGACGGACAATGAAGTGATCTTATAAGGGTTCCGTATTACCTTTTGAGGTAGGTACGGAACCCTAAAAAAGATTGAAGATGGGAGACAGGACACCTGGTCTCTTTATCTCGAATACAGATGTATAGCACTCCAGTTCTTCAAATGCCACGCACTTCATTCAGGTGATCAGGTGAACACAATCGTTCTACCATTCATACAAAATAAGCCTTGCTTCTTGTTCTTTCTTCCCCATATTTTCATGCTTTATCACTACTAGTACAATGAGCCGTATTGTAATAAAACTAGTCTTAAACAAGGTACCATTGAGACGTTAACTCCGTCGGCTCGTACCAGAGGGCGCTCGAGTGCCGAAGGGTGTATTTTACCAGATTATGCACCGCAAGCTTTCCGTCGAGGCGTGATGAAGAATCGAGTCTAGGATACACTTGATTGCGATTATCATGCTGTATAATAAGCTGTGTGTATCTTTTAATAGAGGGTTTATTTTAGAATGCTGTTGTTCTTGGAAGATGGTGGTGAAAAGTTAAGGATATATAACGTGTTGTAAAGGCCTATTCAAACCTGAGCGATATTCGCTGCCGCTGTGGGTAGAGGTACATACCGCGCGGGTTTCGCTCAGGTATTTAGTATCAAGTACCGCGGCTAGAGCGACCTGAGCGATATTCGCTGCCGCTGTGGGTAGAGGTACATACCGCGCGGGTTTCGCTCAGGTATTTAGTATCAAGTACCGCGGCTAGAGCGACGGTCTCTGCCGCAGACGGTAGCGAATACCGCTTAGGTCTGAACAGTAATATTACCGCATACCCACTGGGTTTTCTCTGCCGCAGACGGTAGCGAATACCGCTTAGGTCTGAATAGGCCTTTAATATGGAATAAGGAATCAATGTAAGTATACGAAGTGCAACGCAGGTTCGATTTTTTTTATGTTGTAATCTCTTCTAAACTCAACCAAGTTTATTGAAAGAAGTCACAAGTCGCAAGTACCTATGCCATTAGGTAGGCACCTACCGAAAACATGTAAAAGCTCATCGTGCGATTACAAAATAAAAACCTACGCCTACACGTCAGCATCTCGTACCTAAGTCGAAAAAAAAAAATACTTAAAAAGAGTCCAAAAGATCGATATCAAATTAATTAACGATACATATCGTTCACGTTTTTCTTAAACCTTTTAATTCGTCGAAAATAAACGTACGGGCATTTAACGCTAATACCGATGTTCGCGTGCTAACTTCGCGTCGTTAAATTAAAAAGTAAAAGCAATAAATAAACTTGGGAGCCAATGAACCTTTTTTGTAACTTTACACGCCAACTTCTGTGTAAAGTTTTGCATTCTGCAACTGGTTACAGAATGCTTTAGTGTGGCCCTAATCACGTCATTGGCCTTAAGAAATGACTTTTTTACGTTTTTTAAAATAACATTTATGGGGCAGATAAGTTGTATATCTAAAAAACAGCTTATGAATGAATCAAATCAAAACTCATTTGTTCAAATTTGGCGGTGAATCAGCACTTTTTGAACATCAAAATTACATTAGACAGTCCCCCAAAACGCCCATCTTCAAAACAGGCTGAGATTCAGCACTTTTTGAACGTTAAAATTACATAAGAGAGTTCCCCAAAACACCACTTCCTAGTGCTTTAGCTGAGAAGAAGAAGAAGTGGCGCAAAGTCCCCAGCATCACAGCTGTTTGTTAAGTTAAAAGAACTTGATTCTATTCATGATTCTGAATGAATATAGTATAAATAGTTTAATTCTTAACAGGAGTTTAACAATTCGATAGCTATTGCTGTGCTATTGGTTCGATACCTTGACATAACTTCAAGAAAGAACTTAAGAGCGTTTACGCCGTACGGCATTTCATACAAACTTTCAAGCTCTTGTTTTTCGAAATGTATGAACCAATTTTGATGAAACTTCATACACATAAGCAGGATACAATGGTCTAAAAAGTTACTTAAGAACATTTTCGAAATATCTTATTTAAAAAAAGATAACTGTAAATCTCTGTTTCTATGAAAATTAAAATTTAAAATCGGTCTAATTTGGCTGTAACACTATTTTTCAAAAATGTTCTTAAGTAACATTTTAGACTTTTGTATCCTGCTTATGCGAAAGAAGTTTCATTAAAATCAGTTCATTTCGAAAAACAAGGGCTTGAAAGTTTGTATGAAATGCCGTACGGCGTAAACGCTCTTACCTTTGTCGAGCTATTAGAGCTTATTTAATCGCTTCGGCCCGCGTACCACTGGTGGCACATTACAATAGAAAATCAATCGTGTTTCATTAGCCAGCCTTGATTGATTAAGGATTTCAAACAGGGTAGATATTAGTCTTTCAGAGCTTTTCTCGTTATTTTAAGTCTGATCTGTCTCAATCTGTCAAAAATACTTCTAAAATGCCTATATTTTTTACATTGATTGTCGCTGAGATGAGATTGCGACTAGATTTTGAACATTTTTAATTACAAGAATTGTCTTTCTGTTTCAGACTTTTCCGAAACATATCCTTCTCAATGAATCACCCTGTATAATGGTGTCATTAGTGTCATTTGAAGTTTTAAAAGTTAAAACTGTTCAAGTCACTGCTTTTACGGTGTTGACTGACTATGATTGAATATTTTTTTCTGTAAATAGGTCGTCCTACTTTTCTATTCAAGAAAAAAAAATGCATCTTTACTTTCAGGAGGTAGGTAGGTAAATACTTGCAAAAATAATTGAAGCCTTGAGCTGTATAGTTTAACTCGGAAAACAAAACAACAAACATGTCAGCAACTTTCTTAAAAGCCGAATTTCTTTCACGCGAAATCCGTCAAAAGAAAAACTAAGCGCTTTCCATAACGTTCATATACAAAGAGACTTTATAAAAACATCTAGGGTTGGCCAAAATAAACCTTAACTAGTAAGACTTAAGGGCTTTTACGAATGCATAAAGACGGTCATTAAAAGAACCTCATTCGTTGAGTGTCAAAGGAAAGTGTGCCTTATGTGTGGGTGTAATAAGGGCGGTGCAGGTGTGGTAAGGTGGCGTCTTGGGGTGAACGGCCTCTGAAAGCTGAACATTTCAGAAGTTTGACACGGCATCGCTTCCTGTAGCTGTGAGTGTTAGAATGTCGTGCATTTTTGTGTTCAACTTTTTTAAATGCATTGTTTTTCTTAATGAGTTTTTTCAGCAGTCGCTACAGACAGACGAGTTTTTTTTACGTCTCCAATTTTTTTCTGAACCTTCTCTGATATATATACCTACATCGGCGGTAGTCTTGGTATTTCTTCTTTTCTTATTGAAATCTACATGGCTATATAACTAACAAATCTTACCATTTGGTAACACAAGTGACAATTTAACCTCTAATGATTTTTTCTCAATATCTTCACAAACTTTTAGGTTTTCCATTAAATGAACAAATAAAAATCCTTAGACAAAACATTCAATACATTAGCAACAATCGCTTTCATGTAGTTACAACCACTGTAAGTGATTTTTTCAGTTACAAAACTCAACTTGCATCGTATTTTAGCCACTTTATCTAGGGATGGCGCGTTGCATCAAAAAACACATATTAAAAATATGTAGATCGTCAAAAACTTCATATTTTGTTCATTAATCAGTACCTTATTCAGCCGATCGATTCTGTAAAAATCTCACCGTGAAAACTTAGGTGAAGTGAGTTTGTTTTTGCTAGGAATTGACACTATTGACAGCTCACTCCACGCTCACTTTACCTAAGTTTTCACGGTGAGATAGTTACAGAATCGCACTGCAGTAGTCAGTTTTGATGTTTGTTAAGTTTTTGACAGGTAAAAGCAGAGATAACATTTTTGTCTGTCTTTAATTTCGGGCACATTCTGTGCATATTATAATGCTTTCTAATCATAACATTAGTTTTTTGAGACATCACCAAACGGTTAGTTGACTCTTCACGTGACCAGAAGTCTGGCCTATTTTTGGCCAAAGAATCAGTATCGCACTAAAATACAACGTGGCAATACTGCCAGCCTTCTCGGCACTTTTCCGCTGACAGCAATACAGACGAGTTTTTTGATGTCCTATGATTCTTTACCCTTGTTTTTTTATATACGTGTAAATGATAATGATAAATGATAAATGATTTTATTTTGTAAGTAGGTTTGTACAAACACTTTTACACGTCAATAATATTTTTTAAACTAGATGAGGTCGGCGTTTCCTATCTGACTACTCTGAGAAGAAAGGCCGAAACAAACTCAGAGGTCATAGTCTCTTTTAAAGTCCAGACATAACCTTGGTCAGGTTATATGAAGACCATGTAGGTCGATGTCTGAGATGGTCTTTTGAGGAAAGAACCACACAGATTGAGAGGACCTGTCCAGTCAGTGCACGCATTTGTCAGAAATCGTGCAGCTCAACTCAAGACTTAAGGAGCTCAACGATCCGACGAACAATACCAAAGAAAGGACATTTGGGTAGGCCACAAAAATTACTCAAACTGCCAGACCATGGAGAGAATAGTAAAAAATATAAAATGAATAAAATAAATGACCCACATCGTCTTCATATTATATTCATGTATATGTTACAGTCAAAACTCTTAACCAGTCAAAAGTACTATTGACTAGCAAAATCAGTCAAAAGTACTTTTGACTGAATAGGTTGGTCAAAAGTGGTTTTGACTAAAAATTATTGGTTATTAGTACTTTTGACTGCAAATTTGCGGTTAAAAGTACTTTTGACTGACGCTCTTCGTCAAAAGTAGTTTTAACTGCAATAAAGCATCAGTCAAAAGCACTATTAACTCGTTAGATGTGAATAAAAAAGAGGTTCACCCTTGTTTGGTATAACAACTTTTGATGTAATGTTACTAATTCGAAAAAAGTTTAGGAAAATAATCAATTTGTATAATATCGATTAACATAATTTTCATTTCATCGAATATTTATTTGCGATAACAATATTTGCGCTGTTGATCAAAAGGTATAATGTCCATTTGATGTAATGTTCCCACCCCGAGGTTAGGTTTTGTTAGGTTACTTTAAACCCTTTTCACAGAAATAGGAGCCCCGCGAAGCGGGGCTCCGTCGACATTGGATGCAAGAGCGAGTGAATGAGAATACAAATACCTTTAGGTACCTCATATCATATTAAACAGGCAAATTAGTGCATTTGAAAATTCGGTCAAATGACATTATTTCAAACAAATAAGTAAATATGCTAAATAATTTTTAAGAGTTTTGACTGATACAACCAGTTAAAACCACTTTTGACGGAATCACTTAGTCAAAAGTACTTTTAACCAGCTCCATTGGGCAAAAGTACTTTTAACTGTTATTTTAGTCAAAAGTATTATTGACTAAAGCATACGGTCAAAAGTACTTTTGACTGATTTTGCTAGTCAATAGTACTTTTGACTGGTTAAGAGTTTTGACTGCAACATATACAATTATTATTTTAAGTCTGTTAGCTTATATATTACTAGCAGCGCCCCGCGGTTTCACTTGCATAAGTGTCGATCCCGTGGGAATATCGGGATAAAAACTATCCTATGTCCTTCCCCGGGATGCAATCTATCTCTCTGCCAAATTTTATCGAAATCCGTTCAGTGGTTTAGGCGCGAAAAGGTAACATACAGACAGACAGACAGAGTTACTTTCGAATTTATAATACTAAGTATGGTTTTATGTAAATATTACCATACCATTAGTGTGTACCATTAGTGTTCAAAAAGTGTTTCTTCTAAGTACAAAAATTTTGCCTGGATACCTTCTTTAAAAAAAGGTTTCAAGTCTGTATCTCAAAATATCAGCATCTTACATCCAATGGGAGCCTTGAAAACACTAATTAATCAAATTCCACAAATGAATTCATCTCATACTCAAGATTGCCATCCCTACAGATAAACTGCTCGGTATGCAACTTTCGCTTTCGGGACGCGAACTGCAACTTTACAATGTCAGTCGTTCATTAACTATTTACTGAGCCTACGTGTTTTCAGTTTTCAAGGACGAGAAGGAAAGATAAAATAACTTTTAACATGTAGGGTACAGTCACGAAAAGAGATAAGTAAGAAACCGATGCATGTTTCCGAATGTAATTTAATTTGATAAATTAACTGTTTGTTTTCTGTTAATTAAATTAAATTTTGTTCGATAACATCCCTCGGTTTCTTACTAAACTTCAGCTATATCCGACGACCCTGGTTACTTATCTCCTTTAGTGACCGTACCAATTTAAAACGTGTTTTCTTATAACACTTACTTTCTTATAATGTTCCCACTGCTGGGACAAAGGCCTCCTCTCTTGGAGAGGGAGTGGGCTGTAATCTACCACGCGGGCCCAGTGCGGGTTGATAGATGTCACATATCTTCGAAGTTTTGGTTCCAGGGCTGTAGGGCATGCCGGTTTCCTCACGATGTTTCCCCTCACCGTTTTGAGCTCCGACGCTTTTTCTATTATTGGAAAATCACGTACCAATCTTTATTCAACGACAGCAAGTCGCGTAGACTTGGGTGGAAGACAGTAGCCTGAAAGCTCGCGTTTACCAGCGTTGAAGCCTTTCAGTTATAATCATAACAAAACATGCCACCTCACATTAATCGCTTAATTAGTCCAAACATTTCGTTACGTCACCCTAAAAGCTTGTTATTTGCAGTGTCCGCCGTCCGCCATTACGCCGGCCATTTTTCAATTATGCCAAATGTGTATGGAGTATAAATCATTGTATGTATGTTAATGTATGGCTGTACGGGTATATGCAGGGGGTGACGGGGTGAAGGGAGGTATGTAAACATCCCGTCTGTTTAATTTGTAAACGGAATCGAAATATAGGAATTGTATACCCAATATATGTGCCTGTGCTGCAGGAAAATAAAAAAAAATGCAGCGGTAGAAAATTTTTATGCGTTCGGATATTTTTATGAGTGGCGACGGCTCGGTTTATGGATTGAAACGTAATCGTACGGATTCTATTGAATTTCGTGGCTTTTATAGCTCTCTCTGTAGCTCTATGCATTAAATATGATTTAGCTATCCTATGCAATTTGTATATTTTGAGCGGTGACAACTAATGTAGCCTACGTACATACTGCACCTACCGAAATATCTGTGAATCAAAGAGAAGTAGGTAAACATTCAGTCAGGCGTAACGATCTGTTATTATGAAGGTCGTGCGTTGGGTTTTACCTAAGAAGACCAATGACTCTCTCTGTTCTTGGTAGCTCAATAAGTTTTGGTTATCCTTGCCAGAAGAAAGGAGGCTGCTATGTTCCTCAAAACACACTTAAAAATACTGGGCGATAAGAGCTATTATTACATTTTTTGTTAGGGGAAGTGAGCTTAAGGTTCGAGCAAACATTTCACAGTAATTATCGTTGATTTAGCTATTTTAATGTTTTCCTTCCTCAAGCAAAAACCTCACATCACCATATCGACGTCAAAAAAAAAACCTACAGTACCAATCGATTTACATTTTTAAAACATGAACCATTCGAAATTTTAAAACCTGAAGCCCCCGTGGTGGCCAGTGGCGCACGTTAATTCCATCGATCATTACTCCCGGTGCAATCCACCAATCATGAAAAATAAAAACACTGGCAACCCCACCTGCACCCCCTCTTTGCCACCCCGTCACCCCTCGTCTGCGTCCAGGGGTTGTGATTTTTTCGAGCATCACTCTCGATTAGTATGACTCCAGTTTACCTATATGTATTCGGGAAATCAATTGCAGTTATGTATGTAAGTAGTTGGGGCTTTTATGCTTTGTTTGGAGATGTAGGTAACTAAGTATTGAAAATGTATCAGAATATTGATAATGCATAGATGATACTTGAGTTAACTATTACCTATTACCCAATGAACTAGTACTACGACTTACTTTTGCAAATACATGGTAATTAAAAATTTAAAACATGTTTAAAAAACAATGTTACCTAGTTTCGTAAGGGCAATATAGTTTTGCCATAATGTATGATAATTAGGGAAATAACGACTCATTGGAAGGTTCTTCTAAAATACCTATCTCTCTGCCTAGTTGTGATTCATTTCCATAACCTATCAGAAAGCCAATAACTTCATGCAAGTTTTAAAGCACAATATCGGGAATGTACAACATTATGGTCAATTAAAAAACCTACAAAACAGAATCCATCCACAATGTATGTGGGTATATGACAACCCACACAGAGATACGCCGTGTTGTAGTGTGCGTGCTTGCAGGGCTGAGCTGAACCCAGCCCGATCGCGAAGCTCCATGCAAAAATGTGCATTACACACCAGGAATACTCGACCTCCCGCCCCGCCCCGAAGCCCAACAAAATAAGGCGAGCGAGGGGGGGCTCTCGGCTGTCCTATAGTTCTTTTTATACTGGGCGATGTGCTAGGGGTAGTTAGATAACGGCATGCGGGCCCCTCCGATGTCATGTATCACGTATCCAGTTTTTAAAATTCGAACGATGCGCAATTGTTTTGGGTTTAGTTTTGAAATAGGAAACGCGCGCCATTCCAGGCTCAAAATTAATTAAAATGAAACCTACTTGAAAATTATTCGTTTGTTCTTGTACACATTCCCCAGAATTATTTCCAGTCCTTGGGCTTGGAAAAAAGTTTAATAACGAAATTGTTGTTTGCCAATGCGCACTTTATCAAACGGATAAAAATGTAGCTCTAGTTATCCATGAAAAGAATTTTGAAGTCCAAAAGTCGACTAGATTCATTTGAAAGATTCGTTTCAGTTTTTAATAATGCAAGCCAAAAGCTTTTTTTACTTATGTTAAGCAACGTAGAGTTTAACGAAGCCGTAATTATAATTCTCAAAAGCTTACCTTTAATTAAAGTTTGATGAAAAGACGTAGTATTTATGCGATTTTTTAATAAACCGAGCAATTACTCTGAACGCAAGAGTTGAAAAAGTTCTGTAAGGTTGCATATCATTAATTTTGCTGCAGTTAACACCAACGCTTATTCCTGATAGAGTGATGCAGGTAGGTACAACTTTAATGAAGATAAATCGATAACTTCAAAGTTATAGTGTTTTTTTCCGTAACTCCAATCATTTGGATCCTTGAAAGAAAATTCTTGACCTGTAGAAAGTGGAAATCATGTGAAAAGTTGAGACTTCCAATTTCCTCAAAGCACTACTGACCAGAATGGCGTCGAAAGAAAAGACAAATACTGAAAACACGCCAAGACTGGCGTCAAACACCGTAATCTAAATAATTCCAAAGTCACCTGCTAAAAAAAAACAAAGAAAATCAACGAAGACGAAACAAAAGTTCTAAATTCAAAACAACGCAAGTTTTCGCACAGGAGTAGACTTTTACGAGGCCACAAAGTTTTTTCTACATACACCGACGGGGGGTTGAATGGAGTAAAAAAAACAGGAAAAAGGCAAGAGAAACTGTGTTATGAGGTAAGAAAGAGTGAGGCCAGGGGCACGTTCGCAATAAAAAGATGTCTGCGTAAAGTCGGCGTTGGAGACGGCGATTTTTTTGTCGCTTTTCGAGAGAAAGAGAAGGAAATTCTACGATGTGCAACCGGCGCGGGTTATATTCAATCATTTTCTAGTTCAACGATTTTGTTGCATGGGAATATTAGAATAATCTGCACTGAACTTTTTCCGTTCAATCTTGAAGCTTTTTATGGGGTTTCAGTCCTTTCAAGTTCATTTCAGACGGATATAGAATTTCCGCTTTGAAGTTGAAGGATGTTCACAAAAATCCTACACAAAAATGTTGACAAAAAAAGTGGCTACGGCAGAAAAACATTAGAAAATAACAATCGTACAATCATTGTCTTTGTTATAATGCTCGCTATTAACATGTGCTTCAAACGCTGCATGCTGACACTAACTGTTGCGTTCACGGTCAAATTATTTTATTCAGAGAAAGAACAGTTCGCAGTGTCTGCGGTTTGTGACCGTAGTCCGTAACCAAGTAATGCATTAAAATAATCAATGGATTTGCAACTATTATGCGAATGGTAACGGGCCCGTGGGGTCCGGCAGGGTTGTCTACTGTCCAGAAATTGGAACACAGTTGTTCTTAGAGCTAAAATCATTAGTAATTGACTAGACCTGTGGGGTAATTGCGTAAAACACTACCAGTAGCATTTTGACAGTTTAACAACATTCATTGTGTTATTTAAGTTGTTGTGTTATTTTTCAAACACATGAAGTAATGTATTAGCAATATTCTTCAAAATGATCCAGATTGCGATTGAAAGAGTGTTACGCAATTAGGATGCTGAATTCGTTTGAAGATTTTTCTTAATTTTCGGCTTTTTTAAAATACGGACAAGTTCAGGAAATTTCCGTCTCTTCCACCATATTCTCCGAAGCTTAAGTTCGCAAGTCTTCAGACTGGCAGCCCTGCATGCCAAATTGCAGTCCACTGTTCGATTGATCGACTTGGTCCAATTTGGCACGTAAGAAAAAAGTAGTCTGGACTTGTTATCTTCTGATTAACAGAGCGCTAATTGTAAGTGAGTGAAAGGTGCAGAGAAAGGTGTACACTCTTTTTTATTCTATCTAACGAAAATAGATTAAGACAGTGTCGTAGACACTTTCGTTTGACGGAAAATATATATATGAGATACAATCTCGGCTAATTATTAGCTGTTGTTACGCTGGATGGGTTTTGAGTACTTTTGGTGTAACTAATTAGGTATTGAATCAATGTGGATACGATCTCTGAAAGCTCATATACTTATTATTATGTATAGCGTGTTGAAATATAACATATTAACTTATACCGTATATTCTATCCAGCAAGAAGCTGGCAACACATTTTATACGTAAGCAAAACTTTCAAATGTTTTCGAATTTCAGTATTTCTAGTTGTTTACGTTAAGAATTTCCGCGTTGTTAGCTTTTAAGCACTTCACTATTGGTGCGCTTACAAACTTGGGCATGTATTGACTTATGATCGGGGCAAAGCCCTAAAACAAGCATTATCACGACGACGCACACAAGTGCAGCGAGAACACGCGCCCCACTACCGACACGATTCGGCGTTTTTATATTTTTGCACGTTCAAAAAAACGCGCGCGGCAGACAAAGATGGAGTGATGACGAGCCCCGAGCAACAATGGCGCGCGAGCGGGACAGACTCACCTCTGTCATTGCGAACGCGAAATAAAAATGTGCAAAGCGTTCCTTTTTTAAATGTGATGCTTTTTTTACGTTAGTCTGCGTTAGCAATTAGTGTTGTGCGGTTGTCGCGCACCGAGCGTTAGGAATCTATGCAAATGATATGCTCCGGATCCCGGCTATGCTTCCAAAAGCTTTTAACGCTCATTCAATGACATTATCGGATGAGCCGCAAATAGAGATCACGGAAACGATGCCATTCAGTTCACCTGCAAGGTCGCCTGTTCCGCGGCTTTATAGAATTAAACAGGGTCCACAATAGCCGGTACCCGGCTAGGTACATAAGGACGTCTGCACTCGTTTTCTTGTTGAACCCTCTCCTCATTTTACCGCAATCCTTTTAAGAGCACGAGTTATGGCGATTTCTTGTAGAGAACTTGAACAAAAGGCTGATGATAGAATGTTTTAAAATTGTTTTCCGTTAACGCTTTAACGTCTTGGAAATGTTGGAGAGCATTTTTGATATTCCTAGCGTTTACAAATTGTTTCCATTTTGAAGGTAGTTGTAGAGTGGGAAAGAAATTTGTCGCTTTTTATCTTGACGCTTCAGCTTGGTATTGTAAAGGATTTGCATTAAAAGGGAGCGTGGAATATTGCGTAAGCCCTCCAGGTGCATCCGACTAATCAAAGGCAGGGACGTTGGCTCCAGCGAGAATGTCGCTGTGAGCAAATTTTAATGCGAATGGAAAAAATGCTGGCAACTCAATGCGACGCGCGCGTGTGTGCGTGGGGCACACACACACAGCCGCGCGCCGTGTCGGTGCATGCTTTACGCGCGGAAAAAAGTGCTGCGTTATTGATTTTTCTGTACAGCCACGGGGGGTTAGGGGGAAATGTGGGGGGTGGACGCCCGCGGCCTGAAAAACCGTCTGCTGAAAAAAACCGAGACGAAAAGGCACCCCTCCCTTTTTAATTGGTAACGTAGTGTCAATAGGGCTAATCCTGGGGCGGTAATAGCCTGCTTTTGTCTCGCGAATGCATTTTTCAGTGTTGCCATGCGACGGTTTGAGCACTCGTGGCTATGAGGGATCTCAAGTTTAGATTTTGTGGCGGCTATCTAAGCCGAGGTGAGTTTTTCATGTTCTTGATTTTTGTTTTGAGTCTTGCCACATTGTTGATAAAAGAAATATATGAACCTGTCTACCTAGATTTCAATATTGTATGTAATAGCAAAAGTATCTACCGACGAGGTAATATGATGTTCTTATTATTAATTCATATTGAACTTCTAACTCAAACATACTGAATAACTTCCTACTTCGTCAAAAACTAATGATATGATAAGCATCTAATTGTGTTTTCAGTAAGTTGCTTATGTAATAATTTGACTCGACAAATGTCTTCGTGTAACCGATATTTCCTCACTCAACCATCACTGAGTTAACCAGATACCGGAGTAATTGATAAGTTTAGTACCTTACCTTCATTATCAATCTTCATTGAATAATTATTTTTTGTTTAAATTTTTGTTCATTTTTATTTTTACTGATATCTTAATATTGCACAGTTTCTGTATCTTACCGACAGTTATGTACAGACGCCAGCACATCAAGCTGTCCCGAAACTGTCAAATTTTCTCAATCAACTTTGAACCTTACGCTTTAGCGATAAAGTTGAAAATCTTTTAAACAAATTTGACAGATTGTAGTGACTTGATGTGCTGGCGTCTGTACTAGACTTAGTTATCATCTCTTAACGTGTCTTCATAGCATAGGACTTACCTTAGTTGCATTTTCAAGCAAAAGTATCTCCAAGATTATAAGTATTCAAAGAGAGGGGGCGTTACAAAAAGTTTCGTTTGGTAATGAAACCACTCCCGCGGGGTAATTGCATACCCCACTAACAGTAGCAATGACTTTCATTTTGACGGTTCAACAACATTCATTGCGTTATTTACGTTGTTGAGCAGATAATTTTTTCGAACATATGAAGCAATGGATTAACAATATCGTTCAAAATCATTCAGATTGTGACTGAAAGTGTCTTACGTAAGTAGGGTGTTGTTTTTGGGCGAACTCAAAGTCTCGTACCTAATCAAGCATTTATTAGACAATTGTCAATAGGTACTTCAGAGATGTCAGATTTTATAGTAGGTAATTTACATGGGAAACAATTTTTTAAAGTCGCCAAACAGTAACAAAAAATTAACCGTCCCGCGTCCGTTAGTTCAATCAGCCTTAGGTTTATTAATTGTACCTGAATTAACCGTAGGTGAAGTCTCCTTTATGTATTTCGTTCATTAGTTATTACAAAATCTGTGAAACGATCTTTAGGTATTTTAAACAGTAAGTAGGTCTTGTGACCGTAGTTAAGAGTTGAAAGAAAAGTAAATATTTCAAACTAATCCTCTTTGATTCGACGTTTTTCATCTGCAAAAGTTCGTATATTATTTCACACACCCTCTATAAGAATATTCCTCGTTAGGGTCTTTCTTATACGTTTTACTATTGAGCAAAGTTTAAAAAAAAATGTATACCTTTTAAGCAGTTCCTGACAACACGCGGTACCAACTTTTTCATATAAAAACGTTCCTACCACCAAAAAAATAACTAAAAACAATACTGTCTTTGTAAAATCTAATTGATACAGTTATAATGCACCCTTCAGGATGTCCCGTGGACGCAGACGATCGTAATTAGCGGCCGGAAGTGCGTGCCGACGTCATGTCCGGTCCAATTGAACCACTTGTGCGACAGAGGTCAGGGTTTTGCAATGTTTAGTGGGACAGCCTGTGGATTCGATATTAGCTAAAAGGAATCCTGACTAATATCTATAATACTTAATATTATAAATGCGAAATTTACTCCCTCTGTCTTTCTGTTACCTTTACCTGGGTTAAACGGATTTGGATGAAATGTGGCACACGGATAGACTATAACCTGGCAAATAGGGTACATTATAACCCGGTTCCACGATCCTGTGGGATAATTTTCGACCTCCACGAGGGCGATAACGCGGAAAAACTAGTAGTATTTACTTGAGAAAAATATAATGACCTTTATTCTTATACACTTTAATTTAGGCTGGAGTAACGGTTACGTATTATAATAACTACAGTTATTCTAACTATTTTCGATATAACTACGGTTGATTCACATATGTTCATAACACATATTGGTCGACTGAACTACTGGTTTACTTACTTAATTTTGTTAAAACTAAAATTAATTGCACTAACGATTAATCTAATGGTTTTTTAAGATATTGTATATTTCAAACATGTATGAAATACATAATGGACGACTCGCCTACAGCTAATTAATACTGCGCGCTCGTTTCATTTCTAATGACGTCAGGTCGACGGAGCCCCGTTGTGCGGGGCTCCTATTTCTGTCTGCAGGGTTTAAAGGAACCTAACCAAACCGAACGTCGGGGTGCCCCTGACGTCGACCGTCTTCTTCTGGTTCAAAAGCACAAAAACAGACAAAATCAGGTTTTTGTTCAAAAACCAGTAGTAGGTGAATCGTCCGTTGTTCAATCAACCTTAGGTTTATTAATTGTAGCTGAATTAACCGTAGATGGATTCTCCTTTATGTATTTCGTTCATTAGTTATTACAAAAATCTGTGAAACGATCTTTAGGTATTTTAAACAGTACTTCTTTTGACCGTAGTTATCTCGAAAATAGATAGAATAACTTTAGATATTATAATACGTAACCGAAGTCACGCGAGCGCGCGAACGCGCGCGTTTTTGACGCACGTTTATAATTTTTCATGGATGGTTTACACAAAATCTGGTGTTACCAATGTTACCATCATGGCAAGCGACCTTTTAAGGGCAGATTTTTGTTATTTTTGAAACCAATTGAAATAGATTCCTTTCATATTATAAAATAAATATCACCAGTGTTAAATTAAAGTTTTATGATATTAAAAACACAAAGGAAGATTTTTCAAAGCATTTTGATTACGTTAATGTTGTGGTGCTTTTGGCATGACTAACATATCACTAACAGATTACTTTAAAATTAAATGGCAATTTAAAACTCAACTTTTAAATACATATAGAGGTCCCTTAGCATCAACGCTCAACGGGGTAATTGCGTAACACACTAACAGTAGCAATGGATTTCAATTTGACAGTTGTACAACATTCATTGAGTTATTTAGATACGTTCTTCTTTTTAGTGTGTCGACGACAATCGAAATGGACTCGGCCTATAATTCGGCTACGCGTTTGGCGCCATCACTAGCGTCCAAAAGCTCTTGTAATATCAATCAAAATCTGAATCATTATGAAGGATAATGCTAATCCATTGCTCCATGTGTCCGAAAAATTTGTCTGCTCAACATAGTAAATAACGCAATGAATGTTGTTCAACTGTCAAAGTGAAAGTCATTGCTACTACTATACAGTGTGTCACTTACGCAATTACCATCTATACTCATATATCTATTATACTAGCTTCTGCCCGCGACTTCGTCCGCGTGAAATTTCTTATTACTCCGACCCACCCCGTCGCATCGCATCGCCTGCCCGTGCAGGGCTTAGCGTTAAAAAATTAAAATTACTTCGCTTTTGCTTAGCGTTCTTTCTGACTATTTTTATTTTTGCTCGGCTCCTAAAGGTCATAGCGTGATGTTAATAGCCTATAGCCTTCCTCAAGAATTGGGCTATCAAATGCAAAAAGAATTTTTCAAATCCGACTGGTAGTTCCAGAGATTAGCGCGTTCAACCAAACAAACAAACAAACTCTTCAGCTTTATAATATTAGTAATAGTATAGAAATGCGAAAGTAACTCAGTGTTACCTTTTTACGATTAGATACCTACAGCTGAACGAAATTTGGATGAAATTTGGCAAACAGGTAGATCATGACCTGGATTGGGACATAGGATACTTTTATCCTGGTAGGTAGCAAGTTCCCGACTTCCACGAGGGCGGAATCGCGAATCTCCAAATTCCACATAGAAACATTATGTCACTTCGTATGAACATCGAGGTAATTCAGCTGTTAGACCAAACAAATATAGTGCGAAGACTAAAAAGGACAAAACATTTTGGAGTTAGTGTAGCTGTAGTGTAAAAAGTGTAGAAATAATAGTGAGAATAACACACATATAATAACATAGGATTAGGAACAAAGTATAAATATCATCATATCAGACTCAAGAAAGTGGAACGGAATTGTGTAAAGTACAATCAACACTATTCTAAGTATTAAAACAATTATCACGTAAATAATTAAGTTGGATTAAAATTGCTTATTACTCTTATAAGCAAGATTGTAATTAATTATTAAGTTAGAACCTGGTTCTTTTTAATAAAGGATAAAAAAGGCAGTACGTTTATCTCTGCTTACCCTTTAGACGAGTTCACCGGGTGCATCGACCGTGACCGTGGTTGCGTAACCATTGCCACTTGACATCAATTCGCAACAGACAGACAGTCGCAAGTTCAATGTATGACAATTACTTGCAACAACCGGTAATACACGCCGAGAGACGCGTTTTATTTTAAGAGGAAACTTAATACTCTCTCTCGCTTGATTCACTGATGAGTTAGACAGTAGTGTTTAGTGAACACTATATTTTAAGGCGGTGTAATACAGGGTGGCTGGAACCTCGACGCGCAACCAGCTGATCTATTCTGTAAAAATCTCACACTGAAAATTTAGGTGAAGTGAACTTGAAGTCGCACCACTCAGACAGCTCATTTAAAACTCATTTCACCTAAGTTTTCACGGTGAGATTTTTACACACAGCCGGTCGATTCTGTAAAACTCTCACCGTGAAAACTTAGGTGAAGTGTGTTTGTTTTTGCTACGAATTGACACTATTGACAGCTCACTCCACGCCCACTTCACCTAAGTTTACACGGTGAGATTTTTACAGAATAGCACCGCTGTACTGTAATCATGAGTTCAGCACATAATTCTAAAGCCCCCAGGATTAGTATTTCGTCGGTTATCAAAAAATACCACTGTTTCATAGAAATGTGTTCACGCGGTCAAAATGAACAGCGTTTTTTTTTAATAATCAACGAATAATTTCGACGCAGGGGGGTTCAGAATCATGTATCTACTGAATCTAAGGTAAAACAGATTACGGTTTTTGCCACCCTGATGTATAGACGGAGAGTTTGTTGCCAATCGCCATCAACCGGGCTACTGAAAAATTCCTGCAGTGCGATTCCGTAACTATCTCACCGTGAAAACTTAGGTGAAGTTAGCGTGGAGTGAGCTGTCAATAGCGTCAATTCCTAGCAAAAACAAACTCACTTCACCTAAGTTTTCACGGTGAGATTTTTACAGAATCGAACGGCTGAAAGACAAACCCAATAACATAGGTAAAAAGCCCTACAATGCCAGTCATAAAAAGGCTGAAAGTCATCCAAAGGGCTGTGTTTGGAGTTTTCCTGAGAAACAAAGTGTTTCCAAGCTTTGAGTCTAACTATACTTAGATTAAGTGGAAAGTAGGTGCTCTTGCACAGACCAGGGAAGTATGGCAAAAAAGGTCAAAGAGTTCTTTAATCAGCAGTGGGCGGACCATCTGCCAATAACGATGATGGTATTCGCAGCATAATATAAATTTCATACTCAGGTTGATGACCCATCTATGTCACCCCCAAAGAACTGAGTTGACTTCCAGACACGAATCACGTTAAAATTCGACACATATCATGAATATCGTGTAACAGCGCCAATAAACTTAACGATATCAAATCACATAGCCGCGCTGCCGCGAACTTCTGCGCTGTATTTATAGATGAGGCCTCAGTTACAGCGGGGAGCGATACTGAAGAAAAGAAAGAGGGAGTGAGTTTGTTGCGCCACTTCTTCTATTCCCAGCACAAGGAAACGGTGAAGGGCGGCGGTTTTGGGGGACCGTTTTTTACATGTCATTTTGACGTTCAAAAAGTGCCGATTCTCATCCTGATTTAAGTAAATGACATTGATTTTAAAGGAGAATGAGAGTAAGTTACGAAAAGACCGAGTCCTAACATAATACGGTCGATTTCATGGTTTTTAGACAGCCTATTATTCTATCCACTGATCTGTATTATACAAGTACTGTATGATAGAGTTCAGTGGTTCTATCAGATAAACTAAAAAAGCAATCCAAATTGATATGAAACCGGCCAGATAATTATAGAAATAGTCTTTACGACCGATTGGCATGCGTCTCTGACTGCAATGCCAGATTCATATTTCATATTCTGTTATTTAAAATTGTTAATTAGATTTCCTCATAATATTGTAACGTTTTCTATACATTTGCTAAACACCGGTTAACTTATAGTTAAGCCCTAACAAATAAAGAATATTCTTTTTGTTAGTTTCTTCTCGCTTAAGCTGGATTCATACTACTGTGTCGTGTCGTGTCGTGACGCTTCCTGACGCAGTGTTAGCCAATCAAAACTCGTTGTATTTTGACGTAGTCCTGAACAGATTCGTTTGATTGGTGTATCCCGAGTCACGACACAACACGACACAGTAATGTGTCTGTGGCTTTACACTAGCACCTCACCTGCAAAGTGTAGTCATCCACGCGACATCACGTGACGTCTCCAAGATAAATAATAACTTAGAGCCTCCATACTCTATTTATTACTTATTTATGTGCTATTGCTTTATTTCTTATAGCACGTCACTAACCGTGTTTATGGTGTAAAGGTTTTGTTTATGGTCCTGAGTCATCGATGGCTGTGCTTTGAAACTAAGGCTATGGGAATTCTGAGTGCTACAGGGATCTTTTGGCACCTGAATGACATTGACAGGGGGCTGTTGTTGATAAACATTTGTGAAATGGCCGCAGATATTGTATTGACAAACCAAGATGGCGGCACTAGTTCCGATTTTGGCCACCAGCCATAAGAGCCTTGTACCGTTGCAGCTTTAATTTTTAAGGCGAAAGTTCCAAGGTAGCCCGCGAAATTAATTTTTTTTAGGTTTTTTGGAATTTGCTGGTCAGTATTAAGTTGTACGTTGATTAATATATGAATCGCGGCCGTAAGAAATATGTGTGTCAACACAACTCTCTAAAGACCACGTAAGTCCAAAGAATAACTGTTTCATGAAATCATCATTCTTTGGACTTACGTGGTCTTAGAGAACTTCCCCCTTAAGAACTGTAGTGTTTCGATACTCGATAGCCATACGCTCTGAAATAAAATTGTTGGTGGTATTTTCTGGAGCTCGACTTACGCGTTTCCGAATATTTTTTTTTTTAATAAATATGATTACCTATCTTCTTTGCTTCTTATTGTATTACCAGATTTGGGTAACCGGTAGCTCAATGGTTAAGCGAGTTTTTATGCTTTTGTTTCAACATCTATCATGAAATAATGAAGTAATCTCTACGTCTGACATAGAGCTGATTTCTCCAACGCAAGATAATGTTATCAGAGGAATAATTTTGAATTTTTGACAGTTTTTTCATACAAAAACTGTCAGACGTCAATTTTATTCCACAACAAAAATTATTCCGGAAACACCCACTGGGCCTACTTTCTTTCCTGCCAAAACTCAAACAGAAAAAAGTATTTATTTCAATTACTAGCACTTTTGAATTGTCAAGGCGTCGGTCAGTCAGAAAGATGAAGCTAGTTGCCTATTCTAAAGTGTAGTAGGTGCCTATGGGGCTATGGAGAAGAACGGGTAGCTTGCTATAGTTTGCTACATACTAGTAATCTGTGAGAACGGGCAAGAAACTCCATGGACACTCTTTTAAATCTAAATATCCATTATCCAAGTCCCAAAAGTTAGACCCGTTTTAGATTTCTGGTAAAAACTAGACATTGAACAAACTTGTATGAATTGTGGCATGTAAGTCTACATTAAATTAACTAGGACCAGGGCGTGCTAACTCGGTATCATGGACATGGTGGCAAACAAAGGGTGTCTAGTAGGGCTAGATGAATTCACCCTCGGTACAAGTTGGGGATGAGTCCACTTATATCATTATATGTTGCGGGGTTTTAGACATTAAGTTTAACAACCGTGTTGGTCACTTGATGGATTTATTTACTTATTTTAGGGCTGTTAACTTAGATTTCAATTTCCCTAGCCTTTTCCCAACTATGTTGGGGTAGGCTCTAGTCCAACCGGATGCAGCTGAATAACAGTATTTTACATGGAGCAACTGTTTATCTGACCTCCATAACCCAGTTACTGGGTAACACGATACCTTGGTGAGACTGGTTGTCAGACTTTCGCAGTATGAAAACAGCGATGGCGCGCGCACTTGCCACGAAACAGCCGGTCGATTCTGTAAAAATCTCACCGTGAAAACTTAGGTGAAGTGAGCGTGGAGTGAGCTGTCAATAGTGTCAATTCCTAGCAAAAACAAACTCACTTCACCTAAGTTTTCACGGTGAGATTTTTACAGAATCGACCGGCTGTTTTGTCTTGGCATTTAAAAAAGTCAAAGCCTCTACGGAGAACCCGAAGTCTCATCTATGTGGTGATGGTGATCACCGGGGTTGTTTTAGTGAAGTAAGAACACGATAACACCATACTCTCTATACCCTGTACCCTCCAGCCAGGATATGAAAATGGATTCTTGCAACCGAATTTTGAAGTTTTATTCCAAATTGCCATGGAAATCCTTTTGTCCCAAATTGAAACTATGCATACTCCTTGCGTATAAACATTTCTATTCTGTTCTATTCTGATGTTGCTGCCAGAGATTTTTACACATGAAGAAACTCTTAAACCAGTTAAACGGTTACAATTAAGATTGAGATTGGTTTGCAAAATGCAATGAAAATGATCATCTCATTTTTTTTAAGGAAATTCTGGCGTGCGTTAAGTTTTTTCTCGTTTAGTTTTGTTTACATTAACTTTTCAATTTGTCCGTCTGAACAAAATGAGCAGATGAATCCGTTTCGCCAATAGATGTGGAAGTTTGTCCAAATAGAGGGTTATCTATGAGGGTGAGTCTATTCATGTCCAACATATGTTGAACTGATTGCGTTACACGGTGTGTTGAACATAAATGTTGATGTGATTGCTGACATATTCGCTTTAATTGCCGTGAAATTCCGGATTAAGGAGGCTGTGATATCTTGTTTTGCTATTATGTTGGGTTTACCTAGCTGTAAGATTGTGATATATTTCCTAAAGTGATTGGAGGTATCAATATTTATCTATCTAGTATTTTCCTTTTTATATGGGACTGGGTCAACCGCAAAATAGACAGTACGTAACTGTTGTTATATTTTAATAACCTTTCAGGAAGTCGATATAAGTTTTTTAAATAAAAAAATAATTTAATGAATGCTCCAAAAACACTCAAAATAAAAATAAAATCTAACAAACACAAAACAAAGGCAAGATCCCTCTTCCCTAAATAAAGGGTGGTACACACTGGTGTCGTTAAACAATAAAATCGTTGCGTAGTGACCCGCCACTCAAGGTCGCCGGTTCAAGGGTAGGGGAGCGACCCTTACGCAACGCGCCCTACAGGTGGATGTCAAGAAAATTTCAACGATACTGCTAAGACTTTACCAAACTTTTTGTGTGTACATTTTTTTGGCTGATATTGTCGGATTTTGTTTTGTTTATGATAATTTAGGGAGTGCGGTTCTTGTTTCTACGGTAAGTGAGCGAAGTTTTTGTGTTTATTAACTTTTAATTTAGTAAAAATTACGAACAAATCAGATATAAAAATATTTATGATTATGTACTTACAAAAATTGTCACTTATAACGACGAAGCATAAAAAAAAAAAGTTTTTTGAGTTGCTTCACATTCTAACTCCTTATTAAAGTACCTATGTAATATAATATTTCCTGAGTTTTAGAAACTGCTTGTACTCGTAGACTATAATATTATTTTTTTGTTTTAATGCGAAATTGAACCCGCGGCCTTGAGCTTGAGCTTATGATTTCTGAATCAAGGACCCATTCGGGCATTGTTGGGCATATTTCAACCATTATCATTCGTTTTGGAGACAAGCTTTAATTACACATCGAATGTATAATTGTATAATATGCCATCCTTTTACGACGTTTTTCAACGTTCAACAACTTCAAACGAATCCTCGCTGAGAGAGTTTACGAGAAGATGAAAAATGACGATGACTTCATAGAATGTCGGGATAATTTTCCCGTAGAGATTATCAGTACTATTACGCAATCAAACTAAAAAGCTTTGTTATCCCCATAAGAATCTAATAACAGTTGAAAGGAAACATAGATAGATAGATAGATAGATAGATAAACCATTTATTTGGCACATACAAGAAGACAGCACAACACACAAAAGTACAATATTAGATGATAACCAAATTACCCACATGATTATAAGACAAGGTGCCGATAAAGAAACAAAAAGTAAACACATCGAAATAAAAGTGACACTATGACGAATACTTAAAATAAAATTAATAACGAAACATACACAGTGCGGTGTGTGTCTCAAGGTTGCACCAAATGGGAGTCCAGCTCAGCATGTGTCAGGTAAATGTACCTGACGCTGATATTCTGCTGGATCCCTGCTGTGACACACGGACGTTGAGAAGACGAAATAAATTGGTGTTGTGACAGGTGTTAAGTGCAGAGTGAAGTTTTGTAAGTATACCCGACATTTTAATTATGTGTTCCACAATAAGTTTTGCATTGGGAAACGTTCTTATTCGCAAGCGTGTTAGTATTGTGTTTTGATTACTTGATTCTTATATTATTTATAAAGTTATATGCAGTATATAATGTGTAAATGAATAATATTATAATTATAGTGACGTAGGTGCGAATAAAATAAAACAACAATTTGGCTAGGATAAAATTAAAAGCGTTCAACAATAAATAAATATAGGTAAGTAAATAACATGCGTAAGTATTATAACTATTATTATCCAACAAAAGATCCACAAACCACTCAATTACTATACCTTTGCTCACAGGTTGTAACCAAATGATACGTTAAATCGACAAATTGATTCGGGAAGGACACGACAGCCAGTTATATAATAGACGTGTTCGAAGCAGTCATCCCTAGATTCTTCTGCGAGGTGATAAGAAACTGCCGTAGTCGAACTCTGAAGGTACCAAGAAATTTAAGATTCCTTATCGGCGGGGGAATATTGTTCCAGCATTTAGATGCAGCATACCTAAAACTTCCCCTGAAAGCAGCTGTCTTGTGTGATTGAGTGGCGAGTTGCTGCGAGCACTGCCTACTTGCGCATTCTCTTCTACTAGCAATCCAGCTCAGTTTATTGTACAGGTAGGACGGCTGCTTGTACTTTATTACTCCAAAAAGTAGGCATGCCAAATGCAACTTACGACGTGACTTCATCTTGAGGATTGAGTGGTTATTTAAAAATGGCGTTACGTGACTTCTTGGCGGGATTGAGAAGCAGAATCGCGCGCAGGCGTTTTGCACCCTCTGGATCAGTCGATCAGTTCTTGCCAGTAGTCTAGGGCCAATAACTACGTCCGCATAGTTTAGGTTTGACAGCACGAGAGACTCAGCCAGCTGGATCCGCAGTTCCTCCGACAGATAAGGCCTTATTTTATAGAGGACCTTAAGACGGTAAAAACAAATGCGCACTGACTCTGCCACGTGCGCTTCGTATCTCAACCCAGTGTCCAGGTTGAGACCCAGATTACGTGCCTCACTGACTCGACTAACCGACTCACCCAGTAGGGTAACGTTAAGTGTTACCGGCACAGCACCAATTTGGTTCTTAGTTCCAAACAACATGTATTTGGTTTTAGTGGGGTTAAGTACCAAACCATTATTTTCAGCCCAACATGCTATCCTGTCAAGATCATCGTTTAGATCCTCAATCGCGATGTCATAGTCACTAGGCTTAAAGGAGATATAGACTTGTACGTCATCAGCATAAATATGGTACCTACATCGCTTCAGTCTTCTATCTACATAACTACGTGTTATCAAAACGACAAGTAAAAATCAAAGTGAGGTGAATGTAACGGTCCATTCCTACTTGTGTTTATAAACAGAGCCGCCGGAGCTCGCGATAACGCGCGTTTAGCCGCGATAAGAGCGCAATTAGTCGTTAAATTGGGCACGGACCGCGCAGGGTACTCCTCACGTGGAGCGCGGCTTGTTACCGGTGTGCAACGGGCTTAATGTTTTGAGTTGGTTATTTTATTATCATTACCAAATAGATATGTTAAATAAAACCCGTATTTTTCATGCCAGTAACCCTTAAATTGAGAAGTGGTTGGTGGCAACCCTAATATTATACTAGACTAGTATGTTTCAGCATTTAGTTTCAGTTTCATACAGCTTGAATTACATCGATTTTGTGTGGAAACGGAACAAAAACCGGAAATACCCCAATCTCAACGTCCTAACTTATGATCAAATAGTACATTAATGACATTGTAAACACATAGTTAACGATCAAGGAGGCTAACACGCGACTCCGTATCGCAGCCCGGACGTGCACTAATCAGAGCGACGTATTTGTAAACTTCAACTGGCGTGACAAACCACGTGACAGCCATTCAGTACCTTTTAGATTAAGGGCCAGTAGGGATACTTCCCTACTGGCCCTTAATCTAAAAGGCTAGGCTAGGCTTATGATTGCTTTTGGTCGCGGCTTCGGCCGTGTGGAAGTCGGAAATTATTCCATGGGAACACTATCGCGATAAAAATTGTCTTATGTCCTTACCATGATTATTGTCTACTTATGTGTCAAATTTCATCGAAATCTATTAAGATGTTTCGGCGTGAGACGGGTACACTGAGATACTTTCACATTTATAATATTTGTATGGCAGTATAACTATGTATTTAAAAGTATTTATATACTGAGGTTACTGCAGACGTCTTCGAAATCACCAATATAGTCCGTAGAATTGCTGAACTTAATGGGCTAGTGAGCGGGCACATAGCTCCATGAACATATAGCCGATATGGCCGAAAAGTTATGACGACTGCGTAGCGGAAATCGAAGCGTTAGTAGGTCTCCACAAGGTGGACTTTCGACCTGGTGATGGTCGCAGGAATTCGCTTGATGCTTAAGGCATAGGACTAGTCCTTGCAGCGATGCTTGGGTGAAGCTCGTGTCTAGCAGTGAATGTCTTTCGGCTGAATGAATGATGACAGAGAAGAAAGGGTTTCTCAGGATTTGTGGCCGGTTAATAGCAAGAGGCATGCTCCCTATGGCATGGAGTTCAAACATAACTGGAACGTGTTGATTTTGAAGGATGATCAACAAACGAGCAGGAAGTTTACTAGGTCCACGTGACTTTTATCAAGAGCTCGTATCGTATGCATGCGCGTGAGTTTCGCAAGCAATTTTTGAATGAAAGAAATTACGGTTATTGTAGTTTTTATATCATTGGCAGATTGACCGAAAGCATGGTACCTTAGAATTTGCTGCCTGCAAATTCTCGGTCAATCTTAAGTATTTATCTACTGTTAATTTCCTAACTTTAATGATCACATTCTCGAATGCAGCACATATTCATCTATCTTATGATGTGGATCTGTCATTTTAAGGACATTAAAATGACAGAGGCGAAATCATCTCATCTCTTCTATTTGAAGGAAAGAAGCGTTAGCACAATATACATTCCCAAGACCTAAAATGCAAACAAAGAAAGATCTTTCCCTAGCAAAACGCACAAAAACTACCCAAAGCCAATTTATCAAGCTAAAAGGTGCGTAATCAGTTCGGAACTAGGGCAACCGCACCTCTAATCGGCATCATGCTACCGTAAAAATATTAACACCTGATTACTGGCGTACCGTGAAGCGGAAACATACCTGATCGTTCTGACCGCTGTGGTCATTCACCAATTGGTCTAAAAGCCAGCCAGCCCTTTCTACCTCAACTGATTACTTAAGAAAATTGGGATTGTTATACTTGTTTGTTTTTCTTTTTTTTATACATTGTTACTGTACGATTTACATGTAATCTGATGAGATACGGAAGATAGTTACTATTTCTCATTATTATTATTTTTATTTATTTATCTTTAGATTATATTATAAAGAGGTAAAGTTTGTGAGGTTGTAGGCGGCAATCTTCAGAACTACTGATTCGATCCCGAAAATTCTTTCATCAATGAGAAGCTATTTATTATCCCTGAGTGTCATAGGCTATGTTTTATGTTAAAACGAGACATTTCACGTGAACGAAGTCGCGGGCAGAAGCTAGCCATAAATATAGTGGTAGATGTTACCAGTTTGATGGTTAATAATGAATGGGGAATTCATAATGACTTTGGTTTTATGAGCAAGTGTGATGATGACCTATTTTGGGTGAGTGTGTTGGATTTACTGCTTATGGTGGCGATGGCGCACCATTAAGATATTGTATGAAACAAAGGTTGGCGAAGAACAATTAATGGGAAATGCATGTGACTTTAGTAAGAAGAGTCTTTTATAAAAACAGCTGATGACAGTCTGAAGGCCAATTATTCTCGTACTTAAAAAACGTCTCATCTCAGCAACAATCAATGTCAAAAAATTGTCAAAAATGTAGGGAAATTACAAATTACAGGTATTTTTGACAGATTGAGACAGATCAGACTGTGAATGTTTTTAAAATTAGAAGAATTCTGGTTTGGTCTTGTATACTAGATTCCACATATGAATATTTGCGGATCTTTCGGTTGTGGAAACGATTTGAAAGTGTTGGATTGCTAGAGGTGATCCTTATCAAGTTTATTCACGAATGCATAAAGAACCTAACCTCATTCTAGCTACCGAAACTCATAGAAAGTATAAAATTAGTCGATTTAAGTGCAAGAAGACGCGGCAAACGTCACGGGCAGTGATTCGGTGCGCGCTGATGACTTAGCGCTTTTTGCCTAAAAAGTAATTGGGCGTGCGCGGATGACTACTGGTGGTGCCACCCGAAGGTGGAAAATACACTTTTTTCTAGAGTTTGCTGACTAATGTGGTATGTTACATTTGGTTTAGAATAAAGGGTGGTTCTAGAATCATGGGTTCAGATTTCGCGTTCTTGCGACTCTGTAATTTTTTTAACAAGGTGAAATTCTCTTATATAATGATGCTTTTTGTTATGCTAAAATGATGAGAGATCGCAAATTCCAATTATGCAAATTAACCACATATGATTTTTACATCCATGCACTTTTGAAAAACTCCATGTAAAATACTGGTATTCAGCTACATGATAGACTGGAAGCCGACCCCAACATAGTTGGGAAAAGACAGGCAGATTGTTTGACATTTTCTTTTAAGCTATCTCAGGGATTTTCAAATCTAGAACCTTAAGACACCCTGGTTATTAACTGTTGGCCAAAGTATTTACAGTACCCGGCGATAAATATTGCACATCGACCTTTGGAAAGAGACAATCGGCTAATTTCGGCTTCGTAGAGCGTTATCTCTGTCGCACGAAATACAACCAGTCCGGTATCTATCAGCTCCTAGCTGTTAAAACTATTATGAAATCGATAGGATCGAATAGGTCGATGTGCAATATTTATCACCGGATACTGTACCCAGTAATTGGGTTGTGGAGGTCAAACCTCAACATAGTTGGAAAAAAGCTAGGCAGATTGGTTGAGGTAAGTTTTTCCTTAGATACAAGTAAAATCAGAGCCACAGACATAATTATTCAGTTTAGTCGATTGTTTGAATTAGTTCTTACTTCTTACCATATTGTTTCACTTAAGTACACTCAAGAACACAAGTGTTACTCAAGTTTGAGCCACCTCCTTGACACTGAACTTGCGCGAAACTTAAACGAACTTTAAATACATGAATAATTATTTATTTATGTTTATTAAAGTGAATGTCACTAATGAACTGCTGCTGTATTGCTATCTTGTTCTATTGCGAGGAAAATAGTTGAGTCAGGTGATTTATCAAGCTTTTCGGGATTTTTTTTTAAAAGAACTTTTAAATGAAAACGAAAGTTTTGTTACAGATGTGGTTCTCAGCTGAAATTATTGAATGAATATTTCATGAAATATTAATCAATAGGATTATATGAATTTAGAGGGTTGTATTGATGATTTTTATGATTATGATTCTGTACATACATACTTGTTACGCCCGCGAAGCATATTTTGTTCATCATACAAACCTGACACTGGCCTGAAAATTGCAAAAAACGTAGTAAAATTTGAATTTTGCGGCTACTTAGCGCACCCTCACCTCAACATCGTCAAGGAAAAGATCTTTTCAAGGGAGGATCACGACCCTCAGTAATGAGGAGTACGACTTGAGGAGGAGGTAGCGCACCCTCTTTAAGCTAGACTAACATATTCCATTAAAGGTCACGATTAACACTCCTTTTTCTAAGTCAACATTAACTTAACAAGAAAATCTTAGCTAAGTACAAAAGTATCCTTATTTTTATCTATACAAAATCACATAGCCACACAGCAGCCAATTACAAAAGACTGAACATGTCCGCGTTTATAATGTTAAGTGGGTATTAGCATACTATTAAGTACAGTGGAGCGCACAAGTGTTAGCAAACTGCGCTAGACGCACCGCGGCCTTGAACTTAGCGTCTCGGGATGCAACGCATTTGCATATAAACGCAAGCGAGCCGATGCGATTATCGACAAACTGGTTATATAAAACTACGGCGGGATGGAACGCAACTGGTTTTCTTGTACTGTTTAGCGATTAAGTGCTTGTGCCTATTATTTTGTTTCCTTTTGCTGTCTTGGGGAGGAAATGTGTCCGTTTTGTAGACGATGGGGAACTGGGATGTTGTTTCGTGTATTGAGTTTTTTAGGGCTTTCGACAGATTTATTTTAACAATGTATATTAACTTAAAAATGTTTCTCTAAATAAGAGATAATTTCAATGTCATGAGTTGTAAAAAAAAATTTTCCCTTTTATGATTTAAGCATACTTTCGTTTTTTTTTTAATTTATACAAGTAAAACTTCGTCTACAACGATATAGATTAATAATAAGTTAGTAACATGACTTTTCCGCGCGACTGTACTTATTCGCTGCTAAAGGGCACCAAATAAAAACACAGACGTGGATGTATTATGATTTACCTATCTGATTTTTTTATTTTGTACATTGCACATTTTTAGATAGTTCACACTTGCTTTCCGTTTATTGAAGAATAATCAGCATATAATGTTCCCACTGCTGGGACACAGGCCTCCTCTTTTCGAGAGGGAGTGGGCCGTAATCTACCACGCAGGCCCAGTGCGGGTTGGCAGATGTCACATGTCTTCGAATTTTTGGTTCTATAGCATGTCGGTTTCCTCACGATGTTTTCCTTCACCATTTTTGAAAGCAGTGGTGATGAAATAATTTACACAAAGTGAAGCGCATGTCTGGGTTCGAACCTACGACCTGCGACTCGTGAGCCGCGGCCATTACCACTCGGTCACCACTGCATTTGAAGCCAAAAGTACAATATTGAAGACAAAAATTATTATGCACTCAAGGAGAGGAAAACGAAAGGCATTGGAAAAGCGAGAGAAAGTAATATGGAAGATTTTGTTTGTTTGTTAATAAATAATACACAACATAACACATCATCACGCCTGTCTTTTGCGAAGGGTAAGGCAAAGGTGTACAGTACCCGGCGATAAATATTGCACATCGACCTTTGGAAAGAGACAATCGGCTAATTTCGGCTTCGTAGAGCGTTATCTCTGTCGCACGAAATACAAACAGTCCGGTATCTATTAGGAGCTGTTAAAACAATTATGATTTGCTTCTTTTGATATAATTATTTTTATTCTTTGTATAAAATACACCAATTTCCAAAGGTCGATGTGCAATATTTATCGCCGGGTACTGTACCTCTAGTACACTCACACACATACCGCCAGTAATGTTTATGTCGCATGTAATAGGGAGCGGGCCATATTCCGATTAACTGGACATAAATTTAGACTCCGGGCTGATTCTGAGCAATTAATTGGTTAGTTTTTAGCTAATATTTCGTTTATACCCATTGTAATTTTATTTTTTTTGTTGTTGCTTTTTATCTAAGTACCTACCTACATAAGTGGTTATAATTCTCTAAATTATGTAGTCGATGATTTTGGTGCACGGTAAAACTCTAATGAGTTTATGTTGGCACCAACTTAAATGTATAAAATGTATGTGTACTACTGAATAAAAAAATAAATAATAATAAATACTTTTATTACCGAACCACTTCTGTCTCCGAGTTCACACCGTCTATTGTCCACAAATCCTCGCGGATATAAAAGATTATTATATAAATTTACCTGTCTAGATTTTCTTGATGGTTTGGTTAAGATAGCCAAACAAGTTTTGATGAAAATATTTAATTACATATTAAATGGTGTCTGCATACTAAGTGTATTAAATCCTTGGTTTTTTTGTTGTAGATTCGGAAGGTTTTCTACGTTTTGTACGTCAATATTTTAATTTTAGGATGTCTTTCGGTCTGCTAGTTACATACGTAATTGACAGTACAAAAACTTTTCCTGAAAAATGCTCTATTCTACCATGAAAATTGAAAATATTGTGTACCATACCTGCGGTGCTATTCTGTAAAAATCTCACCGTGAAAACTTAGGTGAAGTAAGCGTGGAGTGAGCTGTCAATAGTGTCAATTCCTAGCAAAACCAAACTCACTTCGCCTAAGTTTTCACGGTGAGATTTTTACAGAATCGACCGGCTGTTGATTTAAATGAAGCTGAAATTCAGCACTAATTTACTGCCGATTATGATACAAAATTTGCTAACGCGACTCGGCTCTCAAACATAAGACTTAGGTTCTTAGTATGAGAGGTTCTAGCACTTGAACACAACGTTAATTCGAACGATTTTGAATCTAAATACAAACAAATCTTCTATAGTCATTCAATCAATTTGCCTAGCCTCCAGTCTAACTGGATACAGCTGAATAGTTGATGTTGCGTGGAGGGACTGCTTATGTGACCTCCACAACCCAGACTGGGTAACACGATAACCCTTGGTAAGACTGGTTTTCAGGCTTCTAACTACCTGTAATGATTGTCGAAGGTTTACAAATGACAGAAAATTGTAACTAAATATATTAGGTAAGTATATTATTATGGTTGAAATGACCGCCCATTGTATGTTTTGTATTCATAATCGTATTGTTTTGTTATGTATTTTCTGGTGTACAATAAAGTATATATAAATATAAATGTTTGCGCCCAGCGCTATTAATAGGGTGTTTGGAAGCTGTATACAAAGCCTTAAGATGGTGATTGTTGTCACCATTTAGAGCATTTTGAGCCATAGGTACATATCTTAGACGAAATTGTATGTTTTTTTTTATTTTTATCCCAGTTTAAAGTTGGTATGTTATTTTGACAATGTTTGTAGTTAAAAATAAAAAAAAACATTCTTCGTCTAAGACATGTATGGCTCAAAATGCTGTAAACGGTGTCAACTATCACTCCTTTAAAGCTTTGTACTCAGCTTCCAAACACCCTGTGTATTAGTGTCACACATAGATATACAAAAAGTCTTAGGAGCGTTTACGCCGTACGGCATTTTATACAAACTTTCATGCCCTTGTTTTTCGAAATGAATGAACCGATTTTAATTAAACTTAATACGCATAAGCAGGATACAAAAGTCTAAAAAAATACTTAAGAACATTTTCGAAAAATAGTGTTACAGCCCAATTAGATCGATTTTAAATTTTCCATAGTAACAGAGATTTCCAGTTATTTTTTTTAAATAAGACATTTGGAAAATGTAACTTTTTAGACCTTTGTATCCTGCTTATGAGTATGAAGTTTCATTAAATTCGATTCATTCATTTCGAAAAACAAGGGCTTGAAAGTTTGTATGTAATGCCGTACGTCGTAAACGCTCTTAAAAATAAGTCAATAATATTATATATGAAACAAGTATTTTCAATTTGAAATCGGTTGAAATTACGTGACATTTACTCCGCGCGTTCGCGGCAGGCCTCTCATATAAATCTTAGGTTTGAGTGCCGAGTCGCGTTACCAAATTTCAAACAATATTTGGTTACAGTAAGTTATTGCTGAATTTCAGCTAAATCCATAAAAAAAACAGATGTGGTTTTCCTGTAGGTACATAAGACTTATAATTTCACGATGGAATAGAGCATTTAAGATCGCTAACTACAAGTCTAGAAGCTTAGATTCTTATGAAAACATTATGTTCTAGTACAAATTACGAGAAATCGTGCCGTTTCTTCAGGCAAATCTAGATTATTAGCGAACAAAATGTTACGCTATTTTCTAGCCTAAAAAGATTATTATGTACAGTATTCGGCGATAAATATTGCACATCGCCCTTTACCTTTTTTTTGTATTTTATACAAAGAATAAAAATAATTATCAAAAGAAGCAAATCATAATTGTTTTAACAGCTCCTAATAGATACCGGACTGTTTGTATTTCGTGCGACAGAGATAACGCTCTACGAAGCCGAAATCAGCCGATTGTCTCTTGCCAAAGGTCGATGTGCAATATTTATCGCCGGGTACTGCACCAGCCTGTTATTGTCCCACTGCTGGGAAAAGGTATCTTCTCATACACAGAAGGCACCAGCATTGATCACCACGCTTGCTCAAGGCGGGTTGGCGATTACTTAGAATAGATGAACTTAGATAAGTACTGTTTTCCTTCACCGTTGTCTGTATTGTCCAAGTTAAACTTCGAAAGAACATATAAATTGAAAAAGTCACATTGGCACTTGCCCGATTTGAGTTTTTACAAGAAAGGGCATCACGTTTTAATGTAATTTTTTTGAACAAGCTTACGAATGCCTTCCTTCTAACATTTAACTTTGAAATAAAAAGAAAATTGATATAACCTACCTTGTAGTTTGTAAGAATTTTACTAAATTAATTATATTTGTTTTATTTAAGCATTCATTTGATCTTTCATTTCCCGTCGGCAATAATTACCTTACCTGCGAACTTTCTAATTAGACTTTATGGCGAAAAAGTAACGATTATAAAGTTGTCTCTTAAATAGTGAAAAGTAGTTTTAGATTCAAAATCAATTAGTAAAATTAAAAATTCACAAAAAAATAAGCTGTTTGTAAGTTCATGGTCTCTGTTTAACATTCGTTTTTCGTGATTCGTTAAGAAACACGTCAAACCTTCTGATCAGACCATACTTGCTGGGGTATCCCTAGTGCCCGTTCACCTGCACCTCGGATGACCTGATGTCATTGATGCCGCAACCGACGTGTCCAAATGGCCACTTACTGGGCTCAAACAACATAAAAACAACGAAGAAGACTGGGTACAGACGCCAGCACATCAAGCTACCCGAAACTGTCAAATTTTCCCAATCAACTTTGAACCTTATACTTTAGCGATAAAGTTGAAAATCTGTTAAAGAAATCTGACAGATTGTAGTAGCTTGATGTGCTGGCGTCTGTACCATCGACACGAAAAGAAGAAAAAGGGATTTGATGGATGTCTATTATATTTTTTACGCCATCCATACTTAATAACTAACAAACCGTGAAAATGACTATTTTCGGCAAGTTCGACCAACTGAGGAAACTCATGAAAACGCTCGAATAATTATTAAGAACAAAACAAAAACTTTCTCTGTGATAATTGTTATTATTTTTGTTCAGGAACACTTTAAAGGGCTGACATTACAACCTTTATTTTATTGAACATTTTCGTGGGGCACTACTAGAACTTATTTAATTTCCGTTAAATAAAATTTATTTTTATTTTATATTATGGCATTATAAGTAGGTAAATACTTATTGAAAAAAAAAACCATTAAAATAACTAAATATTTTTATAGTTTCCAAAAATTTGGGTGAAATTTTGCGTAACAGACATGGCTTTCATTTACACAGTTCAACAACATTCATTGCGTTTTACGTTGTTGGAGCAGACAAAATTTTGGAATATACGAAGCAATGGATTAGTAATATCCTTCAAAATGGTTCAGATTGAGATTGATTGTGTGTTAGGCAATTTTATTAGGTTACTCGGTGTTTATAAGTAAAGGTGCCTTGAGACTGACACGGACAAATTCCAACCTTATTGGGAGTTACATGGTCAAGCCGTTTGGGGTTGAAACACTAGGGCCATGGGTCAGAGTGCTCACTTAGTTTTTCGAGACATCGCCAAACGATTGGTCGACTTCATGTGACCAGAAGGCTGGCCTATTTATTGGCCAAAGAATCAGTACCTATCGCCATACAATGTGACACTTTTTCTGTTGACAGCGATGCCGACGAATTTTTTGATGTCCTATGAATCTTTCCCCTGTTTTTCCATATTATTATTTTAAGTCAATATTATCTGTTTGGAAATTAATAAATCGCATGAACTTTATTCCTCGATGGAGTTTGTGATAATTTGCACAGTTCTTAGTCGCGAGTGTGTAACCGGTCTTACATCTTATTCTGAAGGATATCTTTAGAAATTGAAGGTTACTCAAAAACTTTATTATTTAATTATTTGGCTAGTGATAAGACCGCTTGCCGTCTTCATTGTAATGTGTATAATTATTGCAATTAGTAGGTACTTACCTACTTAGGTATACAAATTATAGACGGTCTAATCAACTTCTTTAAACATATCAAAAGGCCAATACCCGATATTAAAAACGTTCAAAATCTAAAATTACTCATCTCAGCGACAATCACTGTCAAAAACTTGTCAAAAATGTTGGGAAATCAGAGGTATTTATGACAGATTGAGACTGAGATCAGACTGTAAACGTTCTTAGAATTACAAGACTGTCTTGTGTAATTTTTGATGTTCAAAATGTGCTAATTCTCAGCCCAGTTTGAATAAAGGCTCCTGCAAAAAGGCGCGACGCGCGACGCAAATCGCGCGCGACACAAAGGCACCGCTCGTTGCGCGACTTGCTGTGCGATTTTGTCGCGTGTCGCGCCTGTTTGAAGGCCTTAAATGACTTGTGATTTTGATTTAATGTGTTTTTTTAATATTAGTAGATCTTACAGTGAAAAAGCTTTATAAGCAGTTTTAACGTCTTTTGGATTTTACGTTTTAATTTTCAGCAAAACTAACTTTTAGTAACAATGAGAAACCTTCTCAAAATAATGCAAAAGTTTCCAATCTGGCAATTGTAGATTTAAATCCAGTCTCATTGGCAGAACAAGGTGTTCTGACTGATCTTTCAATACTGAATTAAAATAAACGTTAATTCACAGATTAGCAAGCAATTATGATAATTAATTTATTCAAATAGTAGGTACCTACATACTATTAAACATTGCACCTAATTATAAAATTCATAATTATATATTATATTAATATACGAGATAATGAATCAATTATATGCAATTTTATATTTTAGTAACAAAAAGTTGAATTTTAATTTTTGTTGCTTATAAAATTTTGGGGTATAATAGAGGAGAAATAAGTTTTAGGTTATTATTTATTTATTATTCATGTTTATAATTACGTGATTATACTTGGCAAACAGTTTTCAGAACTTAAGAGTTTACCGCATACAGAGTTGCAGGTCCCTGCAACTCTGTATCGACGCGTAAACTGAAACCATCATTTCAGTAAGTTAAAAAAAAAACTGTGTGCAATACCCATGCAGTCAAAATGTATGGTACATTTAATTTTTTTTTTAACCGACGAAATATTTCGACGGCGAAAGGTACAGAATCGTGTACTGAAAAACCATGCTAACAGGTTGCTCCTCGATGAGGACCTGTCACTCTTTATAGGTACTCGTATGTTTGTTTGAAAGGGTCGCGTTTAACCACTGTCTCACCTAATGGTAAAGCTTTGGTTTTCCAGGAAAGCGGTACCGTCATATTATAACGGCCGTCAAGAAAATCAGTCATTTTCACCAGTATTTGACAATAAGGTGTCAAAAAACGCTCTGTATTTCGACAGCCGTTCTTGTGTGATCGTTGGCCGCTTTCTTAGGAAAACAAACAAAGTTTATGTGATCATGCTGATAATGATGTCGACGATTAGGCTGGGTTTCCACCAGAGATGTGCGAGGATGCGTAGCGAGGGATGTGTGTGAAACAAACCAATAACATCGCTTCATTTTCATAGATTGAACTAAGTTAGCGTTGGTATTGGTTAGTTTTACAGACATCCCTCGTTACGCATCCTCGCTCATCTCTGGTGGAAACGCAGCTTCCTTAGATAGTGCCATGCTTGGCTAAGTAATAGGTTACTTCTTCAGCCCAGCCTTGAAAATTCCCGGGTTATAGATATCGGGAAACAAGTTTAGCAGGATGTTTGTGCTTGCCCATTTTTATCCATGTTATAAATTAAAGTCGATTTTCGTGTAGGTATAAGTCATCAATACCAGCATTAATATGGTAGATATATTTCATAATCGGCCTATACTGTGTGTTAATTAGTATATAATGCTCCCACTGCTGGGACACAGGCCTGCTCTCTGTGAGAGGGAGTGGGCCGTAATCTACCACGCGGGCCCAGTGCGGGCTGGTGGATATCACATCTCTTCGGATTTTTTGCTCTAGGACATGCCGGTTTCCTCACGATGTTTTCCCTCACCGTTTTGAGAGCAGTGGTGATGAAATTATTTACATAAAGTAAAGCGCCTGTCTGGGTTCAAACCCACGACCTACAACTCTTAAGTCGGGGTCGTTGCCACTGGGCGACCCCCGCTCTACTCTACTCTTAATAAGGTACTTCTTACATATTCTAAATTTAAGTCCGTTGTGATCGCGTTGTTCTTCTAAACTACGCAACTCATTTTGATGCGGTGTTTACTACATTAATATTTCAAATAACAAAGAAGTCTCAATATTTTGTCCAAGACGTAAAAACTGTGCGAAGTGGAGGCGGGTCGCTAGTTTCTGTAAAATTTCCTATGATACATCCTTTTAAGGCTGATTTTTCCATCGCCAGATAACTATTATTCGAGGAATAAAATTGACGTTTGACAGTTTTTGTATGAAATAACTGTCAAAATGTCAAAATTATTCCTCGAATAAAGTTATCAGATGATTGAAAAATCTGCTCATATTCAAATAAATCGACAGTGAAAGATAAAGTTAATCAATCATCATAAAGTTACGCGGAATTTAATCACACATTTATTTCCGTAATTAATAAAACTTCCAGCAGTGTTTCCGTAATTTTATTAGAAAACTTTAAAATTATTGATAAAATACAGCTTCTCATGCAAATGAGAAGTGATAGTACCTTTATTGTATTGGAAAACCAAATTAGCTTAGAAATACGTGCTTTACAATTGATATTTTTAATGGTATATCAACAACTGGAACTATTTATTTATTGATTAGCATTTTATAGCAGGTATCAAATGATTTAATAAACCGGGACAGTATGCGCAAACTATGAACGATGGAATAAGGAAAAAAAGAAAATGCATCTGTTCACTTTCCGCGAACAATCTGTAAGATGAAAATTTCTAGGAATAAATGCAGGTATACTCGTAGTTTAAGGTTGTTTTATGTTAAGTGTTACCGGTAGTAAAAACTTTAAGGTTTTATTGTATGTATTATTGAAAACTAACCAGAAAATATGAAAATAAAATATGCATTTAATAATACATAATTAAAAAATAATTTTAAAGTAGGTACCTATTTAATATAATTTTATTTTGTGGCTCATTAGCATTATCTTTTTTATGCATACCAAAATGAGCTTGAATCTTCATGAAAGTAAAAACCCCGCCACAAAGTTATAATAATGCAATTCAGTTATTTATTACATTCAATTGAAAAATATGTTTTCTTGCGTTAAAATGTACCTTTATGCGACTGTTGTATTTCATTATTAAAAAAAAAAAATACCTAGCCAGTAGCCTTGCCGTCGCGTCAGCCCAGGTAATAGTTTATTTTAATTATTTTGTAATTATTTCCTGCATTTTAATTTTATCATACGTAATAGGTAAATCAAGCTATTAATTGTCCGTAAAAGCGGGAAAACGATATCCTTTTTTGAACTTTTGTAACTAGACGCAAATATACATATTTCAGGACTGAAAATCTGTAAATTAAAATATCTTATTTGAATCTTACCTGTGTGACAGTAATCTTCTAGATAGTGCCTAGCAGCTCGCTGCACTATGGAGTAGTACAGGCTCACAGAAGATGCAAGCGCCATCTTCTCTGCTCTTCTCTTCTCGTCCGTCTGTCGCTAATACAGTTTGTTGCCTATTTTGTTAAAGTTTCAAACAAAACAAAACGTACGTAAACTCAAACTTATTGAACTGCATCAGTATGTTTGTAAGTGCGAAAAGAAAAACTTGAAGATATAACCAGTAAAAAAAATCTAGTTTGAACTGCGTAAAGCTGCGGTTATGAAAAATTTTTTTGCCGGTTAAAATGATTCTTGTTTTTGTCGAAAAAGTCACGGTGTTCCATTTTTTTTTAATGTCCAAAGTCACAATTTGTTGCACTACCGCGCCGCATACTACCGCTGTCCAAAAGTCTACGCGAAATGAAACACGTAATGTAAAATAATATAAACGTTTTGGATGCGGGCGGTCCGCACCGCTGCTGCTGCGAGACTGAACTCCACAACACGCTTTTTTTGTTTCCCTTCTACGCGGAGGATGCGGCTGAAATAAGTTCGGATTATCCGATTATTTGATTGTGTTTATGTTTATCTATTATACTGTTTACACTGAAACGATAGTGATGCTTAATGTTTTGTGTTTGTATTTTCTGTTTTTATTTTATAATCCAGTGATCTTTTAGTATGGAAACTTAGCGATTAATACCTCATTAAGCTCACTTTAAGTAAGTGGCTCAATAAACTAAGAGTACAGGTACGAAAATTCGAAGAAAATGATAAGAAAATTCGCAAATTCCAATTAGATTCACATTAGCAATAACAAAAACAAATATGGCGCCGGTCGAGAAAACGCGGGAAAATAAGTTTCCCGCCGAGACGAGCCACTCGAGACATGCGTACGTAACGCAATGTTTACGTGTGCCTTTTTTTACTACTAGCCTCACATTCTTCCACGCTTTTTTGTTCCATTCATCCGTTTTTCCTTTTTTTCTAAACAGATGTCCATCTCTATTTACATGTTTAGTCAAACATACCTGTAGTTTTAATTAGCTCTTTTTTGTACAAATTAATTATTCAGCTAGTGAGCTTAAGTATACCTATTAGATTATCATTTTAAGTTTTAAAGTTTTATAATCAAGTTATGCAAATTAAATGGTAATCACGTGCAATTTATCAAAATTAATCGAAGGTGATACTTTTGACTTTTCGTGATGATTCAAGTTTGGGGGCTGTAATTAGTAAAGTACTTTTGTTGCCACGCCAACAGATCGGCTTATCGTTCGCGTTAACATAATCAGGAGCGGCGACGCAATTATGACGAAACCCTTTTTAAAAACGATTCGCGTAAAAATAAAGAAAAAAATGAGAAAAATGTTCATCAACGCGACACGACACCCTCCCGCCACCCCCCACCTCCCCGCGCCCCGGGCGGCGGGTGGCGTGCGACAGGGACGGCAACAGACTCTCGTGTTCCTGTCTCAGTTGGTGCATCTCGCGCCACCAAGTTTCATACGAAAACTACCCGCGGTGCGCAGCTCCTGCTCCAAAGAGGAACGTTGCAACTCCAGCCAGCAGCACTGAAAGTTCAACCTAATTTTTAGGTGCAATAGAGTCGATTTCAGAAAATTGTAGCTCACGGATTTTCCGCGAAACCTAACACAGTCGAAGTTTTGGTCTCTTGCAACTGTGGGACACAACTACACGCAAACTAAGCTAAGTTTAGCCCTCGTGCGCACGAGCTGCACTCACGCACACAGCGGCGACTTCCTTGTGCATGTCTATGTGAGCGCCACACGCGGCTGTGTGCGTACAAAAGTTCCTATACAAGTTTTCGGTGGACTTTCTTTGTGTCGGTGATTTTTTTCGCGGTTCTCGCGCGTGTGTGCGGGTCAGTGAGATTTTTTTCAAGTTTTTATTACTCACACAGCGGCGCGTTTGTTTGTATGGGACTGTTTGCTAGTGTGGGGGTGGCCGCCCGTTCTTTGTGCCCGGGGATTGTAAAAAATGTCGTATTGGATTCTAGCTGTGCTGCTAATGAATGATAGATACGAGTATGTACTCTCCCCCTGCATACTGCACGTTCGCATCTAAAAATCTGATGTGGGATTTGCAAATGTAATCCTTTTTTTTCCAGCCGACATTTTTCATCATTGCTCTTTGAATATAGGATCAGTAATGAGATTCTGAGGAGTGGTTCCTTGGGACTAAATAGTTTTTTTTTTGTTTTCGAGCTTTTCTCGTTTTTTGTTGAAAAGACTTCAACGCGTAATATTAATCTAGCTAGATTTATGTTTGTTAATTTGGTTTTGAAAACGGGAAAAATTGCATCTTCCTACAATTTCTAAGTACTTACTTACTTTTAATGTTCTGCGGTGCTATTCTGTAAAAATCTCACCGTGAAAACTTAGGTGAAGTGATCGTGGAGTGAGCTGTCAATAGTGTCAATTCCTAGTAAAAACAACACTTCACCTAAGTTTTCATGGTGAGATTTTTACAGAATCGACCGGCTGATATTCACCTTCATTCCAATTTTTCGATAAAGATGAGTTATCATCATCACCGACGACTAAGCTAGAGCATTGTCATCCGACCATTTTAGATAATTATCTTCTTCACTTAATATCATGGACTAGGAAAACTTCCATTGGTCCGGAATGGCTAAACGTACTTGGGTATTTTTTATTTTTTAGCACAATCAGTGAAATTCATTTTAGGAATTGCACATATTACGTCAATTTGCCGTGTTATAATCGTTTCATATAACTGTCAAAGAATGACGGTTGTGATTTGAATATACGGACAATTTAGGCTGGTAGTCAATTTGCTTAGCAATTAATTTCACTGACTCTACATTTCGATTTAAGACTCTATTTATATTTTCTTAACTGGTTAGGTTAGATTAATAAGATACACGTTATTCTATGATCAGGTTTTGAACCAGATGTTCAAAACCTGATCATAGAATATGTATGTGATCTGTGTCTGAAGTCTACTCCTAATATTTTCGAAACTTCGTCGACATCGAATGGCAGTCTTCACAATGATGCATAGTAGACCTCCTATTCTCACAAGGTGACTTAATTCGAAGGTAATTTCCGATGACCAGTTACTTAACGATATTTAAAATTTCCATCGGATCTGAACAGGGTGGCGTTCTGTAGTTTCTGCTTATCGCCATGGAAGTAGTGACCCAGCAGAGCAGCGGTGGCTCAGTGGTAACGGCCCCGACTTACGAGTCGTAGGTCGTGGGTTGGAAACCCAGGCAGGCGTACTTTGTGTAAATATTTTCATCACCACTGCTCTTAGAACGGTGAAGGAAAACATCGTGAGGAAACCACCAAAAACCAAACCCAAAAATACCAAAAACCAAAAAGACCCAAAAACCCAACCAAACCAAAAACCGAAACCAAAAACCAAACCAAACCAAAAACCAAAACCTAGAACCAAAAATACGAAGACCAGTGAAATGTAAAAACCCACACTGGGCCCACGTGGTGGCCCACTCCCTATCACAGAGAGAAGGCCTGTGTTCCAGCAGTGGGAACATTGTAGGCTAATTATGATGTGCTGAGATTGGAAAAAGCCGTGAGTTTATGCATGTAAATGTTCCATTGGTAAAACGAACGAATATCGAATATCTAAAGCCGGGTATCCACTATGTTCGCAAACCTCTTGCGTTCCGCGCTCCTGCAACTGCTCCATATAGTGGATACGTTCGCGCTCCTAGAGCGTGCTATGTGGAGCAGTTGCAGGAGCGCGGAGCGCAAGAGGTTCGCGAACATAGTGGATACTCGGCTTTTTTTTTTCAAGATGGGAAATCATCAAATGACCATTCCGCTCTGGGTGGAGCGGAAAGGAGTGTCAGACTCTTACTGACTAAAACCCACCCGTGTTCCTTCCTTAGCCCGTGGATACCCGGCTTTAAGAACAAAACATTAATGACACAAATACTCAGTCGCCGAACATAAGCTTATGTTCTAAGATTATAATCCTTCCTCACAGGCCGGAGTCAGTTGAGAAAAATGGGTCACAGAACATATTATACAAGGTGGAACGAAAGACGCCATGTTGAGGTGGAGTAATAAGTACCTACCTTTTCTAAGATTTATTATTTTACACAAAGGCACCTATATATAAGGTGTTATAGAATTAACCCGACAAACTTTAATTATAGGTGCTTTATACCATCGAACTGAACAACTTTCACTATGGGACCAACTCTGAAATCAAGAAAAAAAAAATCAGCTGTTTAATACAAAAGTTTAATACTTACGTACTTAACCAAAATGTATGAACAGCTGATTTTTTTTTCGTGATTTCAGAGTTGGTCTCATAGTGAAAGTTGTTCAGTTCGATGGTCTAAAGCACCTCTCAAAGTTTGTCAGGTTAATTTTTTAATACTTTGTATACCTAGTATAAAAAAGCAAAACCAAGCAAAAGGAGTTTGTAAAAACCGTAGCCATCGGCGTTTCGTAGTTTATAACTATCCCCATTGGAAGAAAGCGTGAATTTATATATAGTTTTATTTAATTTAAGTTCCAATAAATGTCACACAAAAGAAATATTCCTTTGGAAAACCGATGTAACTGCATCCAAATATTCAGAAAACGAGCTTGTTTTAGCCGGGAAACTAACCAACACAAATGCGTGTGTATTTTTTCTGAGTGATTTATGGAGTTTGCCAGGACACATGGGCAAGGCGTGGTGATGGCAGGTGGAGTAAGGCAGTGAACGAGTGGCGTCCAAGGACTGGAAGACGAAATGTCGGAATCCGGCGGCGAGATGGGCCGACGATATTGTTGATAATGCGCGTAGAACCTGGAAGAAGCTGGCACAAGAGTGTGGAGATTGGGTCATGAAAAGAGAGGCTTATGCTCATTGCTCAAGAGTGGTTGACGTCGGGCTTTTGCAATAACGATGAGTAAGTAATAGAATGTTAAAACTTTATAGCAAAAGTTAACGTTCGTTGCGGGCAACTTAAATTGTGAAATAATCAAAAAAACAACTTTAAAACATACAAATGTTAATATTATTTAATTTTAAAAGAGTTTCCTTGCATGTGACATTTCTGCCAGCACCCTGTATACACAGTACATAAACGATCCGCGACCTGTTGTCACGCTAATGAGCCACTGCATATTTTATGGCCAGGCGCTGTTTTCAGGGGCTCGTGGCTACTACACCAAGGTTTTAGACTTCTGTTAATGTTGAGGTTCTAAATGATAACCTGAAATATTTGCAGAGAAAAACTATTAGGACATAATCATAATTATCTTGAACACTATCTTTCCACTTTATCATAGTTGTGTATGTATTTTTTTTTTCTGATTACGTTTTAATATTTATTAACATTGTATTTATGTAAGTATATTCTTATAATATTTGTTTAGTTTTATTAAGTGAATTGTTTTTAGATTAGATTGTATGTATTATTTTTTTGTCTCCTTTACTCTTTCACACGCCGCTGTCTACATCTCTCTATTTATTGTCCTATCGCAGGTATGCTGGAAGAGATTTCTTATGAAATAAGCATCACCTTTGTGCCTATTTTTCTGTTCTAATTTATTTCGTGTCTGTTTATATATGTATGTACATAAATAGTAAAATAAAATAAATAAATATCTTGCCCGTATCACAGTTTATTATATTAATATTAGAACAACTTTTCGGTACGACATTGAAAAGCTTCAGTTTTAAGCTGGAAATACTGTGGGGTAATTGCGTAACACACTAACAGTAGCAATGGATTTTATTTTGACAGTTCAACAACATTCATTGCGTTATTTATGTACAGACGCCAGCACATCAAGCTACCCGAAACTGTCAAATTTTCCCAGTCAACTTTGAACCTTATGCTTTAGCGATAAAGTTGAAAATCTATTAAAGAAATTTGACAGATTGTAGTAGCTTGATGTGCTGGCGTCTGTACATAGATTGTTGAGCAGACACATTTTTCAAACATATGAAGCAATGGATTAGCATCAAAATTATTCAGATTATGATTGTTAGTGTGTTACGCAATTATTATGCTGCACACTTAGGTAATTTAAGTTCACAAGGAGACGGCGATGATTTTTTTTATCTATCCTCATTATCAGCAAGTACTCATGATTCATAAGCAAGCGTGGTGATGATGTCAGCGGGATTGTCCGAAAGGGTTACCGCTGGCCCGGAGCCTAAAGGGCTAAGGAAGGAACACGGGTGGGTTTTAGTCAGTAAGAGTCTGACACTCCCTTCCGCTCCACCCAGAGGGGTCATTTGATAATTTCCATCCTGAAAAAAAAAAAGCGTGGTGATGATAAAAATGGCTTGTCTTTCAGTGGACAGTAATCAGTGTCATTAGTAGAATTTCAAAACAATGTACTATGGGATATAGTTAACGCACCCAGGTACATTAGAAACACCTTCACCGGGACCTCAAGATGGATGTCGTAAGCATACAAACATGTGCAGAATCCCATGAACACAGACTTCATCATAAATGATAAATGATTTTATTTTTGTAAGTAGGTTTGCAGAAACACTTTTACACGTCAATCATATATTTTTTAAACTAGATGAGGTCGGCGTTTCCTATCTGACTACTCTGAGAAGAAAGGCCGAAACAAACTCAGAGGTATAGTCTCTTAAAGTCCAGACATAATCTTGGTCAGGTTATATGAAGACCATGTAGGTCGAAGTCTGAGATGGTCTTTTGAGGAAAGAACCACACAGATTGAGAGGACCTGTCCAGTCAGTGCACGCATTTGTCAGAAATCGTGCAGCTCAACTCAAGACTTAAGGAGCTCAACGATTCGACGAACAATACCAAAGAAAGGACATTTGGGTAGGCCACATAAATTACTCAAACTGCCAGACCATGGAGAGTGACCCACATCGTCTTCACATTCACAATAATTAAATCGTCACGTGAATGTCGAGGCGATCTAACTCTTTGACAACACTGATCTAGTGCAAGGACTAGAAAGGGTAAAACTTTTTGAGTTAGTTTAGTGCAGTGTATGTGAACTCAAACTGTAGTGCAAATGCTGACTTTTATAAAGAACGCGTGAATCAAGTGTCTTCCCCTTAACTTATAGTGAACTAGCAGTGCCCCGCGGTTTCACCCGCATAAGTGTCGATCCCGTGGGAATATCGGGATAAAAACTATCCTATGTCCTTCCCCGGGATGCAATCTATCTCTCTAACAAATTTTAGCGAAATCCGTTCAGTGGCTTAGGCGTGGAAAGGTAACATACAGACAGACAGACAGAGATACTTTCGAATTTATAATACATATTAGTATGGATAAGACAGATATTATTGGACGATTACTTAATTTTATAGACACTTAGCAGTTAAAAAACTTATATTTAAATTACTTGTAAGCTAAAAGGCTAGATTGTAGTTTGAATAAACTAGGTATCACCAATTGTGATAACTAATTAAGAGGAAAAAAAGTTGCAGATCATTATTTATACTAATACAGATGTTTACTTAGATTCAGCTAAAGACTTTTCCTTTGGAGCTTCCCTAAGATACTGTTGAAAGCGCAGGTTGATTGAAACTGTCAAACAGTGTGCCAGAGAGAGAGGGGCACGATGCTCTCTATCTTTTTCTAAAATTTAATCTTTCTATACTTACTAATAATAAAACTGATGAGTTTGTTTGTTTGTTTGTATCTCTAGAACTAGTAGTCGGATTTGAGCTCAATTCTTGAAGATATAGGATATAATAATAATAATAACTTTATTTCTGGTGGCTTAGTCATAGAAACCTTAACTTAGTATATATTTAATTAATTTTCTTTATTTGCCATGACTCACCACATCTACACAAGACATAACCCACGTAGGCGCGGGCCTGCGGGCGGAGAGTAATGTGACTAGCTCACCGTCCGATCAGGACCAGGCCCGTGCCGGACGGCGCGTACGTGTTCCACGCGCGCCTCAAAGAGATGTCAGCATCATCCGAAGGGGCCCGTCAGGGCCGAAGCCTGCCGGGTCAGCGGGATTGTACAAAAGGGTCACCGCTGGCCCGGAACATAAAGGGCTATGGAAGGAACATGGGTGGGTTATAGTCAGTAAGAGTCTGACACTCCCTTCCGCTCCACCCAGAGCGAGGGGGTCATTTGATGATTTCCCTTCCTGAAAAAAAAAAGACATGACCCACTGATTTTGAAAGGGATGGTCAAAACGTAGGTACAGCTATTGCGTTCAGAATGCCGTTGTGGCTACCCCATATACGGGCCAGCAGGGAAGCTCCTTTTTTGCGCATAATAGCCTGGAAACCATCAGTGCGCGCTTCAGCAAACATCCCTTATATAATCCCATCCCTTAGGAGCCAAGCAAAAAGAAAAAAAAATCAGAAGTAACGGTAAGCGGCAACGAAGTAATGCGATGCGACGCGGTACGGGGGACAATATATTTCACGCGGACGAAGTCACGGGCAAAAGCTAGTGTGTTATAAGGGGCTTACATGACCTAACGCGCGGTCACTGTCGGATTGCATAGAAAAGAAAGAGAAGCGCGATGACGCAACGCTGGTAATTTATTGCAAAATATGAAGCAATCATTTAATTACAAAAAATCTATTGTTTGGACTAAAAAATTAAAACACTGGTATTTTAGTATGTTGCTTGTAGAATAATCTGACAAAAAATCAGAATTATTGTATGTATATTAGTATGGTTTTTATTGTAAAAAGAAAGTTTTTAGCGGTATCTTCATGATTTTTTTCTGTCGTATTAAATTAGTTGTATTATGTTTTTAATACACTATCTACCTAGCATATATATCCTGAAGAATATCATATATTTTTCTGATTTTGACGTTTAGGTTCTGTAAGCCCCTTAACAGCACTGAATGCCTAATACATGCTAGCCTGTCCATCCTCAGCCTTGCTCAATCATTCTTAAGAGACAACCTGAACCATTTAGTTCCAAACTTATCGAATAGTAATAGTAAAGTCGTGATACACATTCGTTCATAATTTCAAGTACACATCAGTAAAGAAAAGCCACTCAATCTAATGATATGCATTAGAGTTAGACGACGGTGTATTAATCTGCCGTAAGCCAGCTATTAGGAGTGAAAGAGACAAAAATATAAACAAAAAAAACGAGTGAAAAGGAGGTCAGTAACTGGCGAGTGTACGGTAGCAGAGAGTACAGGCGCAGGCGATCATGGTTCGCTGTAGTCGCAATAAATAATGTTCTGTAGCTTAGATTAAGTTTTTGTCGATGCGCTTCGTGTTTACCTCGGATGAATAGTTTTAGTAGAAATAAAATTCTTCACGTAACTGAAAGTGCCTAAATGTAATCATTTTCACCTCAGTCAGAGTCAGAAGACGTCTACGATTCGACGCAGAAAAGTATAATAGAATATTAAAGAAGTGATGTTTTAACATAAAATATATCCCATAACACTCAGCAATGCTGTAGCATCCCATTACTGAAAGAATTTTCGGAATGGGATCAGTTGTTCCGAAGATACAAATGTTACCTCTTTATTTTAAATCCTAATCTTAATTAAATATCACTATTTTCAATCAACAAATAAGAGAACTTTTAAGAAAAAGTAAATATACAGATTTTTCAAAAAGATCTTATTTTTTTACTAGTTTTCTAGGGATTAATTTCATTCATCTACAAATAACAAGATTACGTTAGGTTACTGTCATCGATGCACAAAAATAGTATAGTGTGGTCAGTTCCACCAACAGGTGTACGTCATCTTGTACTCCACATATGTAAACAGTTCGCGATCAAGACGCAGACGTACCCACCTGAACGAGCATAGAGCGGACCTTCCCGCAATTTAAATCTGTTTATTTTTTATAAGTTGTTTGGTAAGTGTATGTAAGTATCGTAGCAAGTGGCGCTCTGTTGTTTCCGCTAACCCCCTTGGGAAGAAGGCGTGCGTTTATGTTTGTATGTGTGTTAGTTGGAAATAAATTGTACTGAACTGTTGTTGATCTGTCGTAGACGACGCTACGCAAGGTCTACGATGCTTTACGAGTCACCTACGCCTCTTAGAAACTACCGCAATTCAATAAAACTCATAATACTTAAAATCACTATTCCGTTCCATCGATTGTATTGAATTTCTGTAAGTAATATGGCACAAAAAATCTATAAGTAAGTTGTGTCGATTTCTAAGACAAAAAAGTAACACCAGTTTAAAATAATAATCACATCATTTGCTAAAAGTACTATGAACAAAAACACAAATAAATACCTTTTAAATAGAGCAATTTAAATTAAACTGCCCGTCGCATCCATACAATTCTATGGTAAAGTGAAGTGTAATTACCTCGTGTCGGCGCTCCCAAAAAGTACAATTATATGGCCGCGTGTATTAGCTCTGGTAGGAGCACGAGCATTAGATTTGTTCACCTGTTGCCATCTGTCTAGTCTGCTTCTAGTTATGCTAGATTAATAGTTCAGTGTGACCAGTCTCAACTAAAATGATTCTACTATATAGGGCGGCGGGACATCGACGCGCAACTGTAGCCATGAATTCAGCACATGATTCTAGACTTAGCTTAGGAATTTTTCGTCGGCTATCAAAAAATATAGATAGATAAAACGTTTATTCAGTGCAACAAAATACACAATACAGGTATTAAAAACATAAAAAAAGGTGAAAAAAAAACAAAGATTAAAAAGATAAATTGACCCATATTATAGACACCTAGCTCATAAACATCTATAACCGTCGATCACTACTGGGCGGTCTCATGGTCTCATGGTTGCACCAAATTGGAGTCTAGCTCAGCATATGCCAGGTATAATACCTGACGCTGGTATTCTGCTGCATCCCGTTAGTGACACACGGATGTCGAGAAGACACATCTGAGTTTCAACAAAATGGTACCTACATAGTGCGGCGCGTATAATGTAATATCTGTTGTTCCTTTAAAGAGTGCAATACCTACGCGGTCAAAATGAATGGAACAGCTATTATTTAACCGGTGAACACTTTCAACGCAGAGGGATATGCACCCTAATTGCGTAACACATATTATTCTCAATTTGAATAACTTTGAAGCATATTTCTAATCCATTGCTCCATGCTCAAAAATGTGTCTGCTGGACAATGCAAATAACGCAATGAATGTTGTTGAACTGTCAAAATGAAACCTATTGCTATTGATAGTGTGTTACGCAATTACCCCGCAGAATCGTGTACAGAATAGAATAGAATAGAATCCATGATAACAACACCCTAATGAGGGTTTTCTGAAATGACGTTCGCCAGGTGGCAGCACTGACACGTCAGGTCCAGACATCTGTCAAAGAGCCTATATTATTATTTTCTTTAGTCATGGCTGAATGAACAACGAATGAATGAATCGAATGATGAACGTCATCATATATTTTATATTGGAAGACCTCTTGTCACAGTGGTGCCAACTGGTGTCGTAATTTTCACGAAAACCCTCATTGCGAAGGACGCAGTACGAAAATTTATGAACTTTTATGGGTGAAGTTTTTAATAGGTGTAGTTTGGGTGCTCCTTCTCGACTCGATAGAATGCATAGCTTTCAATAGTATACCTGCGGGGTACAATGCGTGCCACGAAAGATGAGACTTGACCCCGCCTCCCTCGCTCTTTCCGCCGCCCCTATGACGTCCGGTCCTCACTGTGAAAACTTGGGTGAAGTGAGTTTGTTTTTGCTACGAATTGACACTATTGACAGCCCACTCCACGCTCACTTCACCTAAGTTTTCACGGTGAGATTTTTACAGAATATCACCGCTGTCTCGAAAACCATTCGAAAACCAGCGATTGCATGGTTTTCAAATAAAAGTATGCAAATATACTGAGCAGTGGTAGCCCAGTGGTAACGGCCGCGACTTACGAATTGTAGGTCGTAGGTTCGAACCCAGACAGGTGCTTTGTAAATTATTTCATCACCACTGTTCTCAAACTGGTGAAGGAAAACATCGTGAGGAAACCGGCGTGTCCTAGAACCAAAAAATCGAAGACGCGACATCTACCAACCCGCACTGGGCACGTGTGGTGGATTGCGGCCCACTCCCTCTCACTGAGAGGAGGCCTGTGTCCCAGGTGGGAACATGATGGTCTACTCTCGGAATTTGTGCCGAAACCACACATTTGCATGTTTTTTCAATTATAAGCATGCACATACACAATTAATTCGACCACCTTTTACATTAATTAATTAGACCTGTAATCAAAGCCGTTGTCAATCTATATCATCGTCTGTATTAATTAATTATGGTGAACCAGTTTTAAGAGAATTGACAGCTAATTTAGTATTCGCCAGATAATTTAGGAACATTCTATTACTCTAGTTGTGAAAGTAAGTTTGTTTTATTTATTTGCTTTCACGTCTCTGTACTTTAGCCGATATTCGTGAAAGGCGGACAGTTTGTGACAGATAGACGGCCGTTGGCGAGGCGTTCGAAGCCACGGGTAAAATATAGTCAATTGCAACAAAGCCAATTCTAGTAATTAAAAACGTTCAAAAACTAGTCTCAATCTCATCTCAGCGACTTCAATCGATGTCAAAAACTTGTCAAAAATGTAGGGATTTTTTTTGACAGATTGAGACTCAGATTAAGGCTTCTTCAAACAGGCGCGACACGACACGCGACACAAAGGCACCGCAAGCCGCGCAACGAGCGGTGCCTTTGTGTCGCGCGCGATTATATCGCATGTCGCGCCTGTTGTGAGCCTTTATACTGCGAACGTTCTTAAAAATATGAGAAGTGCCCCTCAGTGATGTTATATAAGCGTCAGACCTGGGCAGTTGGCTTTTTTACCGTGTTTAAGCACTATTTGATGGGCCTGGTAGGGTTGCCAATATACTTCATAATAACGTATCCTACTTTATTTTCTATAAATATACTTTATATTTTTGCATAAAAATAAAGTATGCGAAAATATTTTATTTCAAATCTTTTTTGATGCGTAAAACGAAAGGCTCATAATATGGGTAATTAATTAACTATTTATCGATAGGTACATATAAGTCAACAAAGAAAATCTATTAAGTAATAAAGATAAAGAATTTTTAAAGAAAAAATATTGTTATGCTAAAGACAAACCAGTTGTGAAGACAAATTACAGTATATACTTAAAAATGCATATGTAAAAACAAAATATTTCTTATTTACTCTCGTTCCAGCCACTTCAGCTTTCACTGAGTTTTTTCGGTAATGAATCTGCAATGCATAGTGGCGAGAAGAGAGAAACAGATCGTGCATAAATTTTATAAAAAACCAGTTATAAATTTAAATTGTAAAATTAGGTTTGAAACTTTCAAAGACAACAAAAAATTGTTTAGCGCTTGCTAAAAGCACCCAAGAATATGTGTTTTAAAAAATATTTAACAAATTTAAGTATGTTACTATCCAGTAATTTGTTAAATATTTTTTTCTATTCAAAGAATTTGATACCACGTTATTTTTCTAAAAAAAAAAAGTTGGCAACCCGCCTGGGCCCTAATTCACAATGACTTCTTAATGACTCTTTACTTCGAAACCACGTCAATTCCTTAGTTAATCAAGACATCTTAGTTATTCTCTATGACACAATGAACGAAAACGCGCGAAGTGAACGGGAAGTTGGCGTGGTTTGACCTGTCAAAATGTATGTTGTTCGTATGGTTGACATTATGATTACTTGCAATTAACAAGACACGATATTGACGTGGTTTGCACGTGGTAAGAGTACTCGGGGAATAATAATTACCATACAGAAACGGGGCCCAGATGGTTTTTCCAATTTAAGAGCTTAATGTCTTATTGCACGTACCGCCATGAGAGAAATACAAGACACTGGTGACGATTCTGTTGCTCACAAACTAAACTAAATTTAAGTACAGTGCATCTTTTTGACGTGACAACGTCTAATAAATCGATGAAGCTGGCTGCACTCACGAAAAAACATGACTCATGTAGCGTTACCTCGCGGCCTTGCTCTGTAGCGTTCCATGGCGGCTTGAAGTGCAAGCGAATATTAACAAATGCAATGCAACTATTCCATCAGTATTTTCTTATGACGTTGTCACGTTCTACTATCGTCAGTAAACCGACTTTACAGACAACCGATTTTTTGTCTATTTCATTAAGAAAAGGACAGAAGATAACTTTTAGTTTAGTCCTGTCAAATTAATCAGCGCCTGACGTAAATTGACGTAATTTTAGCAGGCAAGTTTTTAATCACGTCTAAACTTGTAGGGAGTAGTGTCAGGCGCTGATTAATTTGCCAGGACTAAACAAAAATTTTGCTTCTGTCCTTTTCTTAATTAGACACAAAGAAAAAGATGCACTCAACTTAAATTTAGTTTAGTTTGTGAACAAGGGAATAGACACCACTATCTTTTGCTTTTTTAATGGAACATGGTGGAAAGTGCCTCATCACACACGTACAGTCAACAAAAGAGAGAAGTATGCAGGATCGTATCGTATCGAAGTTTAGTAAGAAAACGATGGATGTTGTCGACTGAAATTTAATTTGATAAATGAGTTGTTTTTGTTTTCTATTACAAAAATTAAATTTTATTCGAGAACATCTATCGGTTTCATATTAAACTTCAACTATATCAGACGATCCTGCATACTTATCTCTTTTGTTGACTGTATATAACATCACGCCTGTATACACTGACAGGTTAGGTAGAGGTACGTGTTCTTATAGTAGATCAGTGGTGGCCCAGTGGGAACGGCCGCGACTTACGAGTTGTAGGTCGTAGGTTCGAACCCAGAGAGGTGCTTAACTTTGGGTATTTTATTTCACCACCACTGCTCTCGAAACGGTTAAGGAAAACGTCGTGAGGAAACCGGCATGTCCTAGAACCAAAAATTCGAAGATTTATGTGAAATCTACTAACCCGCACTGGGCTCGCGTGGTGGATTATGGCCCACTCCTTCTCACAGTGGGAGCATTATCTACTAATTACGATATGCTTATACAAAACAATAAATCTCTTCCTATAGTGCATACACAGCCTCCATAGAAGAAGCTTCTCCATAGAAATAGCTTTTCCATAGAAATGGCTTTAATTTTTACCCGACTACGGCGAAGCAAAAGGGAGGGATTAGGATTTTGTAATAGTTTCGAGTGCCACAATCTATTCTTTTTCCCGTAGTCCTTCACGTCTTAAAGATCTTACAATAACCTTTAATAATTCTTTACACACAACTTTTAACACAACACACGACACAATTGTTAACACAGACATCAATCTAATTTCCACATAGAAACCTCCGCAACTTTCTTCGAAGCCACCATTAGTATTGTTAAAGACAAACACTATGAAACAAACCAGTGTAAATTGGCAGCGGACGTGCCCCATAGGCGCGGCTCGTAGAAACGGAAAGTGGCCGCCACAAGGACGCCCGGTCCTCGCGTCGAGCTTCCTTGCCTTCGGACTTTGGTGAGTGGTACACGAGCAAGAGGGCAGCGGGAAGGTGTGAGATGTTCCTATTTCAAGGCCGAATTTCACTGAACTCGATCAGCACGTCTAAACCGCGTTCAAGAGCTGTCAGTGTTAATATTCCGTAACAATGAGGACACCGACAGCTCTTCAGAGTTCAGTTTCATTGGTAAAAGTTTTTTGATGACTAGGGTGTTAATATGTTGATTGATGATGTAGTGTACTTGACTTTTGAATTGGTATGGTATTCATGTTTGAAAGTTAATAAATTGTTGGTGATTAAGATATTTACATTGGGTATTGTGTCTGCATAAAAGAAATAACGATTAATAATGCTGAAGATTATAGTCTGGAAATTACAGATCCTTTCGGTTGATTGGAATAGCGTCAAACAGAAGTGATAATTTTATGTGGCTTAAACACATTATGACCATTTGTCCGTTTTATTCAATCAACCGTCACCGTCAACCAGTAACCACCCAGTTACTTTGCAACGTAATGCTTTTAAAACTTTAGTTTGCCGTTTTTAATACCATGTTATTACCTTAATTTATTATTTAAGCATAATAATAATAATTGTTCTATAATAAGAAAACTGAGATCAAAATCTTTATTGAATTAACATTGTCTGACACCCCGCCATCCGCTGTAAACTTGGGTCTTTAATTTACAGATTTGTGGTCTGCGTAGGGGAGGTTTTTATGTTATCTCAAATAGTTCCTCATTATACATGGAAACGTGATCTGAAATCGTAAATAACCTTTGTATTAAAACAAAACAATAAATTGAAAAAAATACGTTATTAAAGTACTGGTTCCTTTACTATATTTTTATTATTGTTGTTGTGCAAAAGGTTTCGTATGAACTCTATCAAGGGTTATAAAAAGTTAGTACTTATTTATTTAACTATCTAACATGCATTAGAGGCACTCATATGTCAGAACTCAAAAATCAAAGCATTTATTTCAATTAAATCAATTACAGGCACTTTTGAATTGTCAAGGAGTCGGTCAGTCAGAAAGATGAAGCTAGTTGCCCATTCCAAAGCGTAGGTACCTATGGAGAAGAACGGGCAAGAGACTCCATGGACACTCCTTTAAATCAAAATAATACGGTTACAAAGTCTTGTTTACATCATTCCTGTTAAAAATTATGCATGTGAGAACGATGCAGCACGTTAAAAGCGTCCGTAATGAAAAGACGAAAAAAAAATTTCAAATATTAAATTAAATTAAAATAAGCCATGGCAGCAAAGAGATGACCAGTCCCTACTGACGGCGCCCGTTCACGAACATGACGCATGATTAGCACCATTCAGCTCAACCATTTTAAAGGGAGCTAACATCTAATAGACTTCGTCCGCGTGAAATTTCACCCTCTCCCATTCACCCTCTTAGGGGTGGAATTTCGAAAAACCCTTTCTTAGTCGATACCTACCATTCACAAAGAACACACCCTCGAAATTTCAAGTTTCTAGGACCAACGGTTTAGGCTGTGCGTTGATATATCAGTCAGTCAGGACTTTGAATTTTATATATATATAGATAACTTCACGCCTGTAATCCCTAAAGGGTTAACCAGATGTGTACCTATAGTAACACCCACCTTTCGCCAGTTATGTCTAAGTCCCATTTAATAGGGTGCAAGCATATTACCACCAATCGGGCAGGAATCCAGACCTCGGGATGCTACTGAGATACTCCAGGTGAAAAACCAATAACACTGCGCGACGACCAACGACGCAGTCAACAAACTTCTAAGCAAATGACCTGAGCATAGTATTCAGAAAGATTATACGAACTTCTTTAAAAGTCTACCTCAAATTATCACCAAAACTCAACAATTTACTTTAATTTGGTACTTATGTTATTATACAAGCATTCTTAATTGTTCTTTTTATCCAAGGCATGCACTCATTCAACTGCTAACCAGGAGAGTCATCCATCTTCGTCAGCGGCCAGACGCACTGCATTAGCCAGACGTTTGCAGACACTACCACAAAACTACACCCGTCCCGCTCTATCATTAAGAAAACAAATGGAGCTTTTGTATACTCTTGTCTTTTTCTATAGACTGAGTGATTCAGCAATTTTCAAGTTTGGAAAGAATGTATGTTTTTAGCTTGCTGTTCTTGTTTTGGGCTCTATTTTGTTGTGGGAAGGTTGTTTTTGGGTTGGGAGGATGTAGTGGAATTAAATTTCCGAAGCAAGTGTTAATGTTGAGTGCAACAATCTTTTTCTCGGGCGCTTCTTGCAATGCCTGAAATTGGACGGTGTTATTCATTTGGCGACGCGCTCCGATAGACTTATTAAGTGGTTACGTCGCGTTTAACGCTGTTTCGTTAGCTTTTTATATGAGTACTGTGTTAACATTTGATTTTTTGTCTCTGTACATTTCTTGGACGTCAACTTTATTAGCAATCGTTGATGTCCGCGCATTGAGTGGGACATCGTCGTTAAAGTTACGGAGCCGTAATTTTACAGTCGGTTACTGGTTTCTTTCTTTTGTTTCTGCCCTTTGAGTTTTACTAATAAACGTTGTATAGCGTCTGTATAGTTACACAACGCTTTGTCTTCTTCTTTCGAAAATCAAATTACTGACGACTGAAAGAGAGAAATCGGTGTGTAACTATTCATCTGATACAATACTTTTATTAGTAAGGGGGGTTAGAATATAATAAGGTTATACTTATAACAAACTGTATATTCTGAAAAAACTTCTTGACTGCGCCTTAATTTCGTAACAAACTATCAATCTCAATCTGAAACATTTTGAAGGATATTGCTAATCCATTGCTTTATATGTTCGAAAAAATTATTTCCTCAACAACGCAAATAACGCAATGGATGTTGTTGAACTGTCAAAATTGAAGCCATTGCTACTGTTAGTGTTGCGCAAATATCACCCTGTTTTTTTTTATTTATCTCAAAAAGTGCTTCTATGTAATACCTTCTGCAAATTTCTCCTAGACTAATAAAAGCATCTAATTACCCAGTCATTATCTCAGCTAATCAGTGGGCTATTTTTCAATTTGTACTAAGTAGAAGATGCTGGGGCTCGTATAAGTTATAGTAAAGGGTCCAACAAATGCTGTGCACTGTAATCCATCTACTTCACGAACCGATGGCTGAGCGGCGCGGGGCGGGAGATGAGGTGGATCGAGCTAAAAGAGGAAGCGGGAGCGGGTACTGATTAAAAACTCGCCTGTAAAGACTTTACACGTAGAAAAGAATATAGGTAAAACGATTAACATAGGTGGCGAAATTCTTTTTCTTCTCTGGTGTCGGCAATGGCTCAATTTATGTTAAGAAGTTTAACCAGACAATGATTGAGCCTTCTTCAGTAATTCTGCTAGTGGATCTTTTAACAAGAGTAGTTAAGAGAAAGTAGTTACCTACAATGATAATCTATATAAATAAAAATCAATGTTTATATGTTTGTCCTCTATGCGTTCCGAAACCATTGTTCAGATTGAGATGAAACTTTGGTAGGGTGTTCTGGGGACGCCCGTAAGGGTTCCTAATTATTAAAATATGGGAAAAAATAAACAAAAAAAATCTGAGGTGTTACGAAGTTCGCCGGGTCAGCTAGTCTTCTACTATATAAAATAAGTCGGGTTTTCCTTCCTGACGCTATAACTCCAGAACGCACGAACCGATTTCTACGGTTTTGCATTCTTTGGAAAGGTCTCGGGCTCCGTGAGGTTTATAGCAAAGAAAATTCAGGAATTACGCGGGTGAAACCGCGGGGCGCAGCTAGTATCAAATAAAAAATGTTTAACTAAATGAACCTATGTGGTCATAAAAGTTAAGCAAAGGCAACCCTTCTATTATTGATATTGATCTATGCATGAAATATCTTTCTAAAATCTAGACGATTCTAAATATCACCATTCTCCTGCCTTTAACTCAATTTATTTGGGGTCGGCGCAACAAGCCTTTTTCAGTCATACTATTAGTCGTTATCACGATAATCACCCCCCTTTCCAATCATATCATCAGTCACACGATTGTTATTAGAAACCAGCGAAACGAAAGAATATCAGGTCCATGATTCGTTTGACAAAACTTAAAACTCGATGCACTGACTGAAGATGACATTTCGCGTACCCGCTGTCGTCTCCCATTTGAGCCACACCACAAGCTGCATGATGCATTAATCCCTGCTCCCCACGACGGATCCTTAATATATGATCGCGGGTTCGCGCCGGTCATGCCATGGATCACTTTAAACTTGATCTACGCTCGATTCGTATTATTATTGCTAGTTTTTATGAGAAAATCAAGGGTTCAGGAACATAGCAAACATTACGCGGGTACGCAGAGGTTTATAGTTCGGTCAATCGCACTGCTATAATAAACACTTGAACAACGAAAACCGAATAAATAATTATAATATTACAAATCTTAATAAAAATTTAAAGAGGTAAAATTTGTTTGTTTATAACAACAAATTCTCCCAACCGAATTTTATGAAGGGGGTAATCTTGGAAGTACCGGACGGGAAAAAAATTGCTGTTCCAAACATTTTGACCGCGTAGAAAGTGATTCTTTTTTGATACCCGACGAACAATTTCTACGCAAGGAGCTCTAGAGTCATGAGCTGAATTCATGGGTACGGTTTAAGGCTCGTACACACAGGCGCGACGCGACACGCGACACAAAGGCACCGCAAGTCGCACAACGAGCGGCGCCTTTGTGTCGCGCGCGATTCGCGTCGCGCGTCGCGCCTGTTTGCAGGAGGCTTTACGCGTCGATGTCCGAGGTGTACTTATAGTACCATCGCGTGTAAAATAAGCTTTCATTTTCAGTCGATTTGGAGGCCCATCTGAACGAGCCCTTCAGTCCTCATCAGAAATATTCATGATAACAAAATCTTCGTACCTTTCGACCTTCATTTATAGGCACTAATTTGAATTAATTTCAATATGTTTTTTTAGAAAACACAATGTCTCCTTGTCCTTCGCTTAATTTAGTCAAAAAAGGTAAAGACAACTCGATCTAGGTTTAAATTAATGTCAAGAAGAACGAACTGGTTTTAATGCGAGTTTTGATTTGGGAATTTAAATAATGGTGATGTGTATGATAATGAGGACAGAGAAGTTATTATATCAACCTGAAATTGTTTCAGTGCAAGGCAGCTTTGTTTAGCTTGCAGAGTTAGTAAGCTGAAGTGGCAGTGGGGTGGCCGCGTTTGTCAAAGGATCGATGGACGGTGGAGCAGACGAGCCCTGGAATGTAAACCGCGTATCGGCAAGTGGTGTGTAGGACGCCTCCTAGATAGATGGACTGACGACCTCTCACATTATATAATTTTAAAATCAAAAGTAATGATGTAACTAATATTTTTGTAAAATATAATTTAAAAAGAGTGTCCATGGAGTTTCTTGCCCGTTCTTCTCCATAGGTACCTATGCTTTGGAACTAGCTTCATATTTTTTCTGACTGACCGACTTCTTGACAATTAAAAAAGTGCCTGTAAATGGTTTAATTGAAATAAATGCTTTGAGTTTGAGTTTGACTTTGACCTTGAGACAGACTGGATGCGGAAGGCAGAGGATAGGGTGTTGTGGCGCAGCCTGGGAAAGGGCTATGTCCAAATCAGCCTTCGCGACGGGGTGAGTAGCGGAAACAAAAAATTTCACGCGGACGAAATCGCGGGCAGAAGCTATAGTCAGGGCCGTCTTTAACCTATTGGAGACCCTGGGCACGTGAGGTTCACGGGGCCCCTGTGTAGATAAGAGATAATAAGAGAAACATACTAATATTTCTTATCTGGGGGGCTTGAAACTTATTGTAAATCGCACTGCAAATCACTTACTTTTGTAATTGAATCGGGTACTAATAATGCGTAGAATGGAACGGCGGCTGCAAAGTTTTTTTATGAGAGCGAGCCTGGGCCCCCGGTGATCGCGGGGCCCTGAGCACTTGCCCAGAGTGCCCAATGGAAAAGAGGGGCCTGGCTATAGTGTGTGATAAAGATAATTTAAGAAAACTTTTACAGAAGTATACAAGTAAATACGTTTTCATCAAAGTGCGTAGTTTCACCAAAAGTTAGTTTGATATAATATCTTATTATTGTGTATAATAGAAAATATTCAGGCATAAGAGAACATTGTAAAAACAATTATCAATTGTAATAGCATTTTTCAGCAGTAATTTGGCGAAACTTTGTGAAGTAAAAAGAATGTATGTAATGTTTTCGCGGAACCCTGAAAACATTATTCAGATGTGACATTCCTCTCACATGTTTTACATTAACATGTGATTTGAATTTATGACTTCATGCGTATAGTATGTTTATATTATTTTATATTCTTGCTAATATTAGAAACAGCCGGCGTATTCTGTAAGAATCTTATCGTGAAAACTTAGATGAAGTGAGCCTGAAGTGAGCTGTCATACCTTATGCTAGGGATTGACACTATTGAAATCTCACTTCAAGCTCACGAGATTGGCAGGCAATTTAAGTGGCAGTGGGCAGGGCACATTGCTCGCAGAACAGATGGCCGATGGGGCCGAAAGGTTGTGGAGTGGTGACCACGTATCGGAAGATATAGCGTTGGAAGGCCTCTCACAAGGTGGACCGATGACCCGTGGTGCTTGGGGGAGGCCTATGTCCAGCAGTGGACGTCTTCCGGCTGAAATGATGATGATGATAACAAGAATAGGTAGGTAGATACTATGAGAATCATTATGAACAATGTTAAAAGTTTGATGGGTCTGTCTCTGAATTTTAGCCTCCAAACCTGTGGGTCTATCACGACCGCCCGGAGTATTGATGTAACTTTATATTCAAATGATTTTAAAATTGAAAATACTCGTTTTTTTTAAATAATATTGACTTAGTTTTTAGACTTTTTTTAAGACTTGATTGATATCTATGGGTGACACTACTTGAGCTTGTCACAATTCTAACCAAAATGCTATAACATTTACACAAAAAAAGAAATTGTGTAAATTATTTCATTACCACTGCTCTCAAAATGGTGAAGGAAAAATTGTAAGGAAACCGACATGTCATAGGACCAAAAATTCGAAGACATGTGACATCTACCAACCCGCACTTGACCCGCGTGGTAGATTACAGCCCACTCCCTCTCGAAGAGAGAAAGCCTGTGTCTCAGGAGCGGGAACTTCAGATATAGGCTGATTATGCTTTGCTGTTATGGTATACAACTCCATGACAAAACTACTGTTGGTAACCAAAACACGGCTCGTTACTAAATATAGAATCTGCCATCTATCAGCAAATAACTCGATCGCAAACTACTTATGAAACATTATTCGTTCGGTGCAACGTTTCTAACAGATGCACTTGACCATGCACCAGGCGACCTCGGCTCGTCCTTCCAAGATACTTTGATCTTTATATTTGAATATATTATTTTGTTTATGAATACATGAACCGGAGTTAGTCTACTGTGACGCTGGTCAAATACCGTTTGGTTTGCAGCAATAACACTGTGGTTGTGAGATCGTAGGTTCGAAAGCCAGCCGTTGCATTTTTACTGCTAAAAGCTTAAGAGCAGTGGTGGCCAAGTGGCATTGGCCTCGATTTACGAGTGATAGATCGTGGGTTCGAAGTCAGGCAGGCGCTTTACTTTGAGTAATATATTTCCGAAACGATGAAGGAAAACATTGTGCGGAAACCGATACAGAACCGAAAATTCAAGGCCTGGTGACATCCACCAGGACCGCGTAGTGGATGAGGGCCCACTCCTGCTCACAGAGAGGAGGCCTGTGTCCCAGCAGTGGGAGCATTATATGCTGGTTATGCTAAGCTTCGCAGACGGGTGCAGCAAGAAAGTAGGAACTTAAAAATAACTCAATTTTTGTACCTTTTGTAGTGCCGTACTTAGATCTCCTTGTACGTAGTAACTATTTAGTAATCTGTGTCCTTGTGAAGAAGTCCGCCTCTGTACATTTATGTGCTTGAAGTATTAAATAAATAAATAAATAATAAGAAGCTTGTCCGTGGAAGTACTACCACCATTTCTGTCGTCAAACAGCGTTGCTGCGTTGCTGCAGCGTTGTTGCAGCGTTGCAGTTTGAAGGGTTTGAGTGTCGCTGTAAATGCTGGTAATAGGCTTGATTATTTATCAGATTCTAAACCGGCCTCAAGCGCATATGGTCCGTTCCAAAAGTACCTTTCTGACGAAAATGTAAACAAATGGATCAGAAAACGTTATACCTGTGGCTGCTAATTTGTAGTGCTTCTTACAAAATTGAGTGCATTTATTTGTTTATTTTAATACTTAAATCTGTAATCCTAATTTATTGTCACCTTAGAGATATTTTTCATTTAACAATTGAGGTTAATTTTATACCTAACCTCAATTTTTGTCGATGATTTTTCAATGACAGTTTAATAATGTTATTTAAACAATAATTATTGGAAAAAGTGTTGAGATATAAAGTTGAAAGCCCTTTAGGGTTGATTTTATCAACCTCAGATATCTTTTATATATGGAAAAAAATTTACGTCTGACAGTTCTAATAGGGAAGAACTGTCAAAAAATCAAAATATATTCCCAGGATAAGACTTATTCTAGCTATAAAAGTTTGGTTAAAGTTTAACCTAAAGGGCAATTCTCGTATAGAACGTTCACAGTCCCATCTGTCTAAATCTATCAAAAATACCTCCAATGACCCTACATTTTTGTCAAGTTTTTGACAATAATCTTTGTCACCGAGGTTAGACCGAGGGTAGGTTCGCTCGATGTACAGAAGCGGTCACACATACGCTATTTAAAGCATATTGCACATCTCTGTACTTGAGCGCCCTATGGATCAGCTGTACCAAACCTGCCGTCAATGCGCTGCGCGTCCAATACAATAACGCCTTCAGGGCGCTGATGCGGCTGCCACGTTACTGCAGTGCGTCAGAGATGTTCGCAAAAGCCCGAGTCGACAGCTTCTCAGCTATCGTACGGAAGAAAAGTGCGTCTCTGCTCGCCAGATTGCGTGGCAGTGGCAACAGCCTCCTGAAGGTGATAGCTGACAGGCTTGATGAGAGCCCCATAATGGGACATCTCATCAAAACAACACTGTCTGTCGTAGTGTATATGTATTAACATAGATCATAAGCCACATTGTTACTAACATACTAGGATATAAGTACTAACATAGGATATTTGTTAATAACTTCTTTTATGTATTTTTTGTTTTTTGGACCTTTTGTTGTCCGTCAAATAAATAAATTATTATTATTAATATTAGACTGCGACTAGATTTTGAACGTTAAAATATGCAGTTTCTTAGCATTTAATAACAATTCTACGTCTTGGTCTGACATTATCACGTCTTATAACCTTTGTCATTTTAAATGTGTATGCTCTTATCCGGTTAGGTAATAGGTATCTAAACGCTGATGGAAAATCTATTTTAGATGGCAAATATTTCTGAACTATGTTATTATTATTATATTTAAATTAAACATATAAAATTATTGGGGCCATAGTCCTCCCATAGAAAATTTTTTTTGTTTCCATATCCAGCATTAGTACTACACCAACCGAGGGTTTTCCTTGGGTGCACTGGCACAGTGCATACAAGGATAATCGTCGGCTGGAATTTCTTTTAATTATTTTGTGTAACGGACCTAAGCATGACTACCAAAGGTCCGGGGGGCCTTGAGGTCCCGAGATATGCAAAAAACAATAAAAAAAACATAATATCAAACAAACGAAGTAAAAGGAGTATGTAAGGATCGTAGCAGGTGGCGTTCTGTAGTTTCTTTAGGTCCCATGGGAATAAACCGTGACTTTATGTATGTATGTACAGACACGCCAGCACATCAAGCTACTACAATCTGTCAAATTTCTTTAATAGATACATTTTCAACTTTATCGCTGAGACATGAGGTTCAAAATTGATTGGAAAATTTTGACAGTTTCGAGTAACTTCATGTGCTTGCATCTGTACCATAAACCAATAATATTTTAGCTATGTCAGCAGAGAGGGATGTCGAATTTTATGTCCTGCAATATGTCGCATTACATTTTATGAGCTTAATCTGGCGTAGAAGTGACGTTTGCAGAGAATTAAATTATTTTTAGTTGGTTATGTATTTTAGAGAGTCAATAACACGACGACAATGAGAGAATTTAGTATCAATACATATAAAATTCAAAGTCCTGACTGACTGATAATATCAACGCACAGCCTAAACCGCTGGTCTTAGAGACATGAAGTTTGGAGGGTGTGTTCTTTGTGAAGAGTAGGTATGCACTAAGAAAGAGTTTTTCGAAATTCCACCCCTAAGGGGGGAAAGGGATGAAATTTCACGCGGACGAAGTCGGGGACAGAAGCTAGTCATTCCTAAAATACCTCTTAAGGCGACTACATGACCTAAAGCGCTGTCTTTTCACTGGTCACTGTCGGATTGCATAGAAAAGAAAGAGAAGCGCGATAACACAACGCTGGTAATTTATTACAAAATATGAAGCAATTATCTATTTACAAAAAATCTATTGTTTGGATAAAACAATTAAAACACTAATTCTTTAGTATGTTGCTTGTAGAATAATCTGACAAATAATCATAATGATTGTATGTATATTAGTATGGTTTTTAATGTATAAATAAATTTTTAGAGGTACCTTCATGATTTTTTCTATCGTATCAAATTAGTTGTACCTATTATGTTTTCAACACACTATCTATCTACTTAGCATAATATATCCTGAAGAATATCATATATTTTTCTGATTTTGTTTACTGGAGTCAATCATATACTTTTAAGGCTCCTTCAAACAGGCACGACACGCGATAAAATCGCGCGCGACACAAAGGTACCGCAAGTCGTGAAACGAGCGGTGCATTTTTGACGTGCGCGATTCGTGTCCTGTTTGAAGGAGCCTTACCACTTTACCCTATCCCGGAATCGAACCCTGTACCTCATGCTCGCCAATAGCGCTTGCGCCTCGAACAACTTGGCAGTCACCATCACGTTAATTAATCTTTTAGCAATACTTAATTACTAATTAAAACTGATTGGCGGTTTTTCCATAGTCATATAATCGTGTTCTCGATGTTCGCTGATAATGCGGCCGCCATATTGACAAATCCATTAAAGTGCCAATTATTTCATGAGTACACTTATTTACGTTCGAAAATTGTGAAGCGAATTCACTAATATGTTTTTTTTTAACTAGCATTGAATTGTTGGTTTGTCTTTTTTTGTATAGAAATATTGGTACTTTTTTAGTTTTTAGTGGGAACCATCACATGGCGGGGGGATACGGCGATTTGCACTCTGCACCGCACCACGCGACGGGACGCAGATAACGTGTCCCCGCGCGTGATTTTTTACATACAAATTCAATAAAAACGTGCTTCCGTGCGGGAAATTTGGCTCCGTTTCCCGCGCCCGTCACGTGAGACGTTGCAGTGTCTGATCCGCCTAAGGCAGGGAAGTCTGGGATTTCTACCTCGCTAATACTATCCCGGTGGTCTCTATCTGCATATGGAAGGGGGCAGTTACCTCTCAAAAGACCGATCTTAAGCCCCCTATGTGCAACACCTGCTACGGCACACCGCTGTGGGAGACTGTAAAGGGGTCTCCCCGAAACCTATTGATACCTACACGACACACAAAAAAATTTAGAAATGAGGCTATTAAGGCTCCTGCAAACAGGCGCAACACGCGACGCGAATCGCGCGCGACACAAAGGCACCGCTCGTTGCGCGACTTGCGGTGCCTTTGTG